>CM070502.1:43551239-44141826 GCA_036346375.1 Guadua angustifolia
CCTCCTCGTCCTCCCTGTCCCATTGCTCTCTCTTCCCCGCGAGAGCGCAGTTGCGAGTCTGGTGGGGTGAGTGTTCTTGCTTGCAAGGCCTTGTTTCTTTCATCGTGACGCAATTAATTCGCCTCGTGGTCTTCATCCCAACAAAACGCCTCCACGTGTCCTCATCAATGAACCCATACTTCGAGTATGGAACCAGATCCTTCTTGACGTAGTCTACGTAAAGCGTATGCTTAAAGGTCTTCCATGCCTTTCCTGCCGCTAGCAGTGCATACCGTCGCACTAGGGGAGCGGATTCTTCTGGAATGTTGAATGATGAAAATATTTCCGTTAGCAAGGCATTGCGAGCCTCAATAGTCACCAACCTCCAGGAAGATAGCGTGATCGGAACCCGTTCCCGGCCTACTATCCCACACATACTCCAAATGCATTCGCGCCTTTTTTGGCTTTCTAGGGCCCCATCATTTGGATCGATCTCTCGTAATGGTATATCGGTCTATTGGCCTTTTGTTTGGTCCTCTTGCAGCGCGGGTCGATCCTTCTTTTGAGGGCACATCATGTCCTTCAGACGATGGATTAGAGGACGACATCTTCTTTACAAGTTAAAATAGTTTCAGGCGAACTAAAAGTGAAGAACAAATAAAATCACATTAGAGTGAATGAGTTTGTTATACTTGCATCTAAAAGAACTAGCCTAAATGGCTTGTTATTAGCCTTTTCAAAGAACTAGCCTAGATGGCTTGTTATTAGCCTTTTAAAAGAACTAGCCTAGATGGCTTGTTATTAGCCTTCTAGCAAAAGAAAGCGAACTAGGAGGTTGCGAACTTAATAAAAATTTGGCGGCACACCTCCCTAAAACTAGGACATCCACACAGCAGACAAGCGAGAAAAATACATATGGATTCAACCATTTGACAGTTAATGTAATAATTGAGCGAAGCTCAGATCTCACATATGAACATATGCAAGATATTACGAATAAAGCAATTAGCATAAAGCTCATATTGATTGTTTGAATGTTCTCGAGATGTCGGGTTGCCTTAAAAGGCCCTCCTCGCCACAATGGACAAGTAATAGACTAGATTGTGACAACTTTATCTCAATAATGATTTAATACTTGACAAAGTTAAGTATAAATCTACTCAATTGGTTATCTTATATGCATATTCACTAACTAAGCATATAAAGACAGGTTTGCAATAGAGCTAATCAAATATATATATATATATATATTTTAGATCAAAAGGTTTCCCCTGTTTTATTCCAGGACCATGTACAACCACAGCACCATCTCACATATGAACATGTACAACCACAGCACCATCGCTCCTATCCAACCAGAACAAAGACATTTTAACTAGTTCTTGCCATCGTGTTTCTAAACAACGGAAAACAAACATCATCGCCGAACTCACACTAATCAAATATATATATATATGAAAGTGAAATTGATCGCTAAGATTTGTTGTCACAATTAGTCTATTCCATCCCTAAATCATCTTGAACATTAAGCCCACACGCAAGGTCCCCAAGCCGCAGATCGACCGCCCTTTGCAAGTCCGAGAATAATCACGTAAAGTGTCCCAGAACTCACTAACTAGCAGAGCAACACCGAAAAATAGAGCAAATGGCCAGCGGTGCCTCCGGACGAGGCGGCCTCTAGCTCGATGGCTAGTCCCCGAAATACTCACGGTTGAAGCCAAGAAGAGGACGCCGAGGGGAGGAGGCCGCCGGGAGGACGCCGAGGGGAGGACGCCAGCCGGGAGGACGCCGAGGGGAGGACGCCGAGGCCGGGAGGACGCCGAGGGGATCGAGGACGCCGAGGCCGGGAGGCCGGGAGGACGCCGAGGGCGGGAGGACGCCGGGAGGGGGAGGACGCCGAGGCCGGGGGACGCCGGGAGGGGGAGGACGCCGAGGGGGAGGCCGCCGCGGGAGGCAAAACGTCTCAAAGGTTTAGGGTTTGGCGCGCGGTGAATGAGATCTGCGCGCGGGAGATATATAGAAGAAATAACATCACAGACGGTTCTATAATATAACGGTCTGTGATGATATATCACAGACGGTTCTATAATAGAACAGTCTGTGATGTTTAGATATTACAGACGGTTCTATAATAGAACCGTCTGTGATGTTGGTACCGTCTGTGCTGTTGGTGACATCACGGACGGTTATATAATAGAACCGTCTCTGATGTTGACATATCACAGACGGTTAGGTAACATAACCGTCTGTGACAAATAACATCACAGACTGTTATGTTAAAGAACCGTCTGTGATATATCTTTGCTCATCGACATTCACTTGTCGGTTCGATTCGATCGACTCTTATGCATGCCACTTTGTTGTATCTTCTGGGAAAGTTGTCTTTAACAGAATATAGACTGTACTGTGGTTGAAGTGGAGATTCTAATCCTCAATTCAAACCCTAAAATCTGAGAGCAATCACATACAACTATTTCCATATTGCCAAAGTAGACATGATTCTGTTCTTGTCATCAATTATGTCTGAATGGCCATCTTTGAATCGTGTATTTGGAATCATATTGATATTAACGAATAAATACGTGCTCTTATACTTGCATCTTTTCCATCAATCCAGATGCTTCACAAGCTACTTACAAAGATCATCACAATCATATATACATAATTCAGATGCTTCACAAGCTACTTACAAAGATCATCACAATCATATGTACAAAGCATGATGGGTCGTATCATCTTTACAATAGCATTAATGTAATATTATTACACATGAAAATTAGTAAGCATGATGACAATGCACCCTTCTCATAACTACGCCACCACATGCTTATTCTTTTGTATGAAAATTAGCCCTTCATGATGATCGACGCGTGTGTAGCTTGCTTCCTCATGTTGTTCTTCTGGGACCAGGATGTCATTTCCGATAGGTGGCAACTCATCAAATTGATTGTACTCTTCCTCATCTACTACATTCTCAACTCCGACAATTCTCCTTTTTCCTGAAGAACTACGTGGCGCTTCTTGTTGGGCCGAATTCGGTTACATAGAAGACTTGAACAACTTGGTTAGCGAGTACTGAATGGTTCGTCTTGGTATCCCGACACGTTCGAGGTCCACGAGAGTGATGCCATTCTGTCGACCTTCACGTCTTTGGAGGTGGACCCAATGACACGAAATAGGGAATCTTGAAAAGCACGTAGTCGAGCTCCCATATCTCCTCTATGAACCCATAGTAGGAGCTCCTCGTCAACCAATGGTATTATTGAATGCATCTATCACGGACACCACTATTACGGTTTGTGCTCTTCATATCCGATCTCTCGTGTAAAATGTGTACCCATTTAAGTCATATCCTTTCCATGTGACAAGCTGTAAAGTTGGTCCTTTTGCCAACCATGTCGGCGTGTCATCGACGAGCTCCAAGTGATAGGTCGCTCCTTCAACCATTTGTTGAAGCTGAAGGTTATCTTGTCTCGTGATCCAAGACTCTGCCGTCTTTGGATTCTCTTGCCTTAGCCATTGCTTGTGCTTTCGGCGATATAGGCGGACACTACTGACCATGTGTTGCAAAACCGTGAAATGGGCTCGAGCATAATCAACCGAATCAAGCGTGATTGCTTTCCTTCCGATGGTCCCCATACCTGGAGCCTCCTCATGGCGAGATCGAGGCACACCTATTGGTTCGACACTGGGCCATGTAATCGGCCAGAACTCGACGGCCTCTTACATTGCATAACCTTCGACAATGCTACCCTCCGGACGAGATCGATTCCGACGTAAGACTTGAGAATTCCCATGTACCTCTCGAGCGGGTACATGCTACGAGGAACACCGCCCGCATATCTTTATCTCGTCACAAGGTGAACAATGAGATGGACCATGATATCGAAAAATGATGGAGGGAAATACATCTCAAGATTACATAGAGTCATCACCACCTCGACTTGCAGAGCATCTAGTCGCCGGGATCGATGACCTTCGGCGATTGTGTTAAAGAAATAACACGCCTAGTGATTGTCTCACGGACCTTGGCCGCAAAATACTTCTAATTGCGATAGGAGCATCGTGTCATCAAGACATGACAATCATGAGACTTCATGCCGATTAATTTCAAATCTTCCAACGAAACAAGTCTCTTCATGTTGGAGGAGTAACCGACGGAACTTTCACACCATGCAAGCATCGCACGATTCAGTTCTTCGGCCTTTGTGAGTATAACAAGCGTGTTCCAAGTACGCACGGCCTTTATCGGTCTCTTTCGGTGCTAACTCGGGTCTTATGCCCATATCGACCAAGTCAAGCCGTGCGTTGATACCATCCTTTGTTTTACCCTTAATGTTGAGTAAGAGACCAATCACGCATCACGGACATTCTTCTCTCGTGCATGACATCGATCAAATGGCGAACTTCTAGGTGCTCGAGAAGGTAGGTCCCGAATATTGATCTCTTCTTCCACATGCTCTTTTCACGGGTACTTGATTTACGTCCCTTTCCATACGCAACATCAAATCCTTAACAATGTCATGAACATCTCTCCGCTCAAACGCCTTTGAGCTGGACCATTTTCGTTCCTTCCGTCGAAAAGTTGCTTCATCTTGCGATATGGGTGATTCCTCGAAGGAACCTACGATGGACGCATGTACACGGTTTTGCGGGAGTGATTCAGCCATAAACTCTCGGTATCATCTAAGCGGTGAGTGCGAGGCTTTGGTTCCTTTTGTACTCGGCCCGACAGTTAGCAAGGGGGGTAATCATTTATGGTGCGAGAACAACAAGCGGCAAAGTAAAGTTCTCTCGTTTATACGCATCCCATCGTGTACCCGGTAACCCACAGTGTTTTAGATCTTCCACCAATGGAGCTAGGTACACATCAATATCGTTCCTGTGTTGTTTCGGTCCTTGGATAAGCCTGAGACAACATAATGTACTTCCGCTTCATACACAACCAAGGAGGAAGGTTGTAGATATCTGATTCTGGGCCAAGTGCTATGCCTGCTTTGCTCATGTTACCGAAAGGATTCATTCCATCTGACTCAATCCAAACCTTATATTTCTCGGATCCGCACCGAATTCTTGAAAGCTCTGTCGATGTTTCTCCTTTGGATGGAATCAGCAGGTGCCTTAGCATTCCATCATTCTTCGCTCCTCAAAGTGCCAACGCAGCGGTTTTGCCTCCTTTGGGTTCGCAAACAAACGCTTCAAGCGGGAATTACAGCAGATACCATGCCACCTTAGCAGAGTACCTTTTTCACCTCAATGCTCTCGCCATCATCATCTGAATAACTCTTACGCTTGTCTGGGATCGTTGCACACGGACATATATGCAAGTTTGTGTACTCTTTGCGGACAGATCTGATCGTTTGGACATGCATGTATTCTTTCTACTTCCATTCCCAAGGGACAAAGAACACCTTGGCTTTGTAGGTGCTTGTCGGCAACTCGCTTCCCTCTGGAAGCATGTCCGCCAATAGGCGAATAAATATGTGTGAAACTCTTGTCGGACCAACCGTTGCTTGCCTTCAATTTGAGTAGTTGAAGCACGGATGACAACCTTGTGTATTTCAACTTGCACCCTGCGAACAAAGGTTTCTCCGAGTCCTCCATTAAGCCCCGAAGGCATCCATATTCCCTGTCATCAAGGTTTCATTCGCATCGCGAGCATCGATCCAAATTGTCATCGTGCAACCTGTCCTCATCGGGCACAATCGATATGATCATCCGACATATCATTGACATCGTCGACGATATTAACACTACTTGTCGCTTCTCTGTATATTATGCTCTTCGCCATGGTGGTCCAACATGTATAGCCCTTTTGAAACCCCTTGAATCAAGTGTGCTTCGATCTGCTGGCGAAGTTTGAAACATCTTGATTTTCGCAATCAATGCACGGACATGACATGAATTGCACCCCTTATTAAACATATCCTCCTCTGCGGCTCTTTTGAAAGTGGAGACGCCATTAAGGTACTCAAGCACTAAATGCGGTTCTCAACAGACATCGACTTCGATCCATCTCGCTACACATGTAACACTTAGTGTTAAATATTAAGTGCACGGTGTAGTGCGTATGCACACATTCTTAAACTAATTATGCAATTACATACCTTAATTACATCACAAAGAAATAATTAACAAAATTCAAACTAATCTTCAATATAATAATGAAATTAGAACCCATTACTAATCTTAGATCACCAAAAGACTTGAATTGATCTATAAGCTAGATCTAAACAATCATTAAATTCTATCCTTAACAAGCTAGCTAGCTACATCATGATCGAATATTATATTATGCAAATAGAACCATTACTAGCTAACCTTATTCATCAAAAAACCAACACATGGTTCTACAAGCGAGATCTAAAAAAATCATCAAATTCCTTCCTTATCAAGCTAGATGTTGAATATAATGCAATTAAAACACATTACTAACCAAATATCTCAAACAACATATGGATCCAGCTACAATTAAGCTAGATCTAACCAAACAATCTTTAAATTAATTCTCTCCTAACCAACCTAGATATATATTGAATTGGATGCATGCAATTAGAGAACTCATTACTAACCTTAGATCACCAAAATCAAATGAATCTAATATCACCCTTCGAAATCAATGGCTTTCTTCTAAAAAATCGCATCACTTCCGCAGCCGCCACTTAGGATAGAAACCGAAACCCTACCAACAAAGTGGATGGAACGAGGCTCTGTTTTTACGGCCTCGGAAGGTTTTATCACAGACGGTTTTATATTACCGCCTCATGATGCAAAAATATCACAGACGGTTTCTAAATATAACCAAATCTGTAATGACTGTAGATATTACAGACGGTTGTGTTATATAACCGTCAGGAAATCTGACGGTTTTACTTTGAAACCGCTCGTAATGAGTATTGTAGCCATCACGAGATGGTTATATTTTGACACCGCTCGTGATAGTTATTACATCACGCACGGCTATAATATAAAACCGCTCGTGATATTAGCACCGACGGTTTGAGTACATAACCGTGCGTGATATTCCATATTACGACGGTTTTTCAAAACCGCCTGCGTGATCGCAAGGTCGATATAAGCCTCATTTGTAGTAGTGTCTTTCGACTCGCAAGCAACCACGGTAGCGGATCATCATCCAACGCCGAGGTAAGGCCACATAGGCTCATTAATGGTGAACGCGCGGGTAGTCTTTGCGCCGTAAGATCCGAATCCAACGGTCGAGAGTGAATGGTTGGCGTGGCTTGATGCTTCCTCGACGCGTGTCAGTCGCTGACATGTGGGGCCGAGCACTGTTCACCGGGCCCACTTGTCAGTGGGAGGACCGCCGTGGGTGCTGGCGTCAGCGTGACGTCATCCGGGCCCACTTGTCAGTGACCGAGACCGACGTGGACGTCCCTGGTGCCGACGCGTGTCGCCGAGGGGAATTAATCCGGATTTTCAGTAGAAAAATAAATAGAATAACTCGATTATTCATTTTTGAATTTCAGCAAACATGAAAATGCTATAACTTTTGCATTTTAACTCGGATTTGGGTGATTCTAGTGCCCAAAAATTTATAAAAATGTAATCTATTTAATGGTGATTTTTATTTTATTTTTGGTGATGGTCTTGCTGTCTGTATTGAGTGCTATTGTATGCTTGCTTATGTGCGCGTAGACTCCGAGTCGCCGGAATTCGCCGAGAGAGGATTTGATGACCCGCCGCAGAGCTTCGACTAGAACCACTTGCTGTTTGAAGGCAAGTCATGCTTTGACCATTTTGCGCCTAGTTTTCAAAAGAATACTTTGATTTTCATATTGCATGCTATGTTAAATACAACTGCTATTGATTAAATTGGGAAAAGGTAGTTAAAAGCCAAACTTGTTTATGCCACCTTTATTATAATGTTTATATGCCCTGAAATCTTTGTCCACCCTAAGATGTTTAATATGTTGGATATTAAAATGATGCCAACACGGGAGGCCGATCGTGATTAGTAGCTTAAGCCGACTTATATGCGATGAATGAATTTCGAATAGCAAATGAATATTGCCTAACCAATTATGGAACGCATTTTTGTAAAAGTGCGATGATGTCATACGATGGAATTGGGATAGTAACCTGTGTGGTGCTATTCATGAGATAATGTGGAAAATGGCATGTGTTGCTTAAATACAAAGTGGGGGGTGGGAAATGTTTTGGACCGGGGCAAGTGGCAAGAAGGCTTCGTGCCAGGTGGGCCTGTGTGGCAATGGGTTGTATGAAAAATTGTGAAGGCCGTGTGCCAAGAAATGTAAACGGATGTCTTGCCCGGGACAATTAAGGACTTAACCTTGCGAGCCTTTGAACTGAGTTCCGTGTACAACCACTTGTCCGGAATGGGACGAACCTAGTTGAGTAGGTTTCTAACCTCTTTCCTTTGAAACCTCGGGGTGACAGTGCACACCTGTGCAACTGTAGGGGAAGCGTACCTGTGCTACGGCTTGGTACCCATTCAACGGTACTTGCTCTGTCTAAACTTGACTCTGAGTGAGGGAGTGTTAGAAGGAAGTATCCGAGGGTTCAACGGTTAAATGTTAGTCTCTGAAAGACTTTGTTGCAATCAATCGCTTTGTGTTGTGAGCATTTGTATCCTGTGGGTAAAGTGTACAGCCTCTGCAGAGTGTGTGTGTGAATCTATTCGAATAGCCGTGTCCGCGGTACTGGACATTGCTCGGTGATTACAGTCAAGGGGTAGATTTTAAAAATAAAAGATGTGGATTGGGTGGCTGTGTGCCAAAAGAATCAAATTAGGGCTGTGTGCCAAAACCTTTGGGAAAAAGAATTGAGAAATTAAAAATTATTAATATTGATTTTACTGCTTTATAATCTAATAGGATTACCTGTTGAAAGAAATGCTGCTTTATGCAAAATAACCAATTAAGCCTTTCCTTTGGAATAAGCCATGCATGTAGTAATAGAACTGCATTGTGCATGACTTGTTGAGTATGTTGTGTACTCACCCTTGCATCGACAAAAACCTCAGAAGTAGAAGAAGCCATGCCCGCTTGGAATGAAGAGTTCGTCGAAGGCCAGGAGGATTAAGGGTTGAGCCGTACTCAGTAGCCTGTGGCTAGGAGTGGTTTCACTACCGTATTTTGCTTCCGCTGAATGAACTTGATACTGGTGATATTTATCGCCCTGCGCGGCGAAGTATTGTAAGGTGACCATAAGGTCATGTAACTCGATTATATTATGCTTGAAGTACTTTATTACTTATTTCCGCTGTGTATGATTGTGGTACTTCAACCTGTTTATCCTGTGTGTACTAGCGTGATCCTGGACTAGTACAGAATGCACGGAGTGTCCGAATCCGTGAAAATTCGGGGCACGACAGGGATGTATGAGAAAGCCATAGTCCTTGTGTCGTTCCTGTTATTTTGGTTCCTAAGAAAGACGATAGTTGGCAAATGTGCGTAGATTGTAGAGCCATTAATGATATCACAATAAGGTATCATCATCCCATTCCTTGGTTAGACGACATGCTTAATGAGTTAAGTGGTTCTATTGTTTTTTCTATGGTAGACTTGTGAAGTAGATACCACCAAATTAGAATGAAGTTGAGAGATGAATGAAAAACTACTTTCAAAACTAAGTTCATGTTATATGAGTAGTTAGTAATGCCTTTTGGATTAATTAACTCACCTAGCACTTTCATGCGGCTAATGAACGAAGTTTTACATGTTTTTATTGGAAAATTTGTGGTGGCTTATTTTCATCTATAGCATGTTACAAAGAGAACACATGGAAAACAACTACGCCAACGCAGTGCCCCACCTGCTCCTTCAATCGTGGTGGATCAAGAGGAGAACAACTACGCCGCCGATACCGAGGACGACTACAGGGTGAATGTGAACAATGACCGGCATCATCGTCGACTCCGCCATAACAGGCAAGGTATGGCTAGAAATCAACGTGATCAAAGGGAAGAACGTGACGATTCTATGGCAAAAATGAAATTTACTATGCTTCCTTTTGATGGTACTTATAATCGATGCTTATCTAGATTGGGAGTTGTGATGAGATCAAAAATTTTCTTGCTATGACTTTTACGGCGTAAAAGGGTTCATCTTGCCACTAGTGAATTCTTGGTTTTGCATCTATTTGGTGGAAAGAACTTTGTAGAGCCAACCGTGATGTACCTACAACTTGGGATGGGTTAAAGCGTGTCATGAGGGCTAGATTTGTTCTCGCATACTATGCTCGTGATTTATTGAATAAAATCTGCGCTTTAATCAAGGTGATAAGACGATTGAGGAATATTATCAGGAATTGCAAATTGGCATGTTGCGCTGTGGGATAGAAGAGGGTGAAGATGCAAAAATGGCTAGGTTCTTGGGTGGGCTTAACCGAGAGATACAGGATATACTTGATTATAAAGAATACAATTCTATCACTCGTTTGTACCATCTTGCTTTGAAAGCAGAAAGGGAAGTGCAGGGTCGACGATCGACAACGCGAGGTAATTTTGGAGGCTCTTCCACATCCAAGTCGGTCCAGATCCATACCAAGACATCATCTTCCATACCGGCGTGCACCTACACCATTGTTCCAACTACTTGACGCCAACACGCATTAGGAGGCACACAAGTCGGCCACACTTCAAGCACCCGCCAAGAGTGCTTCTTGATTGCCTCCACCGGTCGGACGCTGGAAATACAATGCTTTTTGCAAAGGAATGGGCCACGTGATGCGAGACTGCCCTAATCAACGTGCTCTAATCATCCGAGAAAATGGTGAGTACACTAGTGCTAGTGACATTGATGAAAATGAATATGCTCTTGTTGCCACTAACACTGCAGAGCCAGAAGAAGAGATTATCACTTCTGCAGCATCCGAGAAATATCCGGCTCTTGTTGTCACACGTGTACTTAGCGCACAACCTGCGCGCGATGAACAAAATCAACGCCATACTATCTTCCAGACAAGATGTGTGGTGAATGAGCGCGCTGTGCATGTCATTGTTGATGGAGGTAGCTGCAACAATCTTGCTAGTGTCGACATGGTCGAAAAGCTTGGCTTGACCACAAATCCACTTCCTCAACAGTATGAAATTGAATGGCTCAATTCCAATGGTAAGGTTCAGGTAACTAAAACTGTTCAAGTACCTATCTCAATTGGTTCTTATCATGATAATGTTGTTTGCGATGTTGTACCCATGGATGCTTGCTCTCTTTTATTGGGTAGACCTTGGATCTACGATATGGATGCTATACATCATGGTAGGACCAATGAGTATACTTTCTTGTATAAGGAAAAGAAAATTATTTTGAAACCTATGAGCCCTACGGAATTAAGAAGCATTGATGTTAAAAGAGCTCAAAGAGAACAAGAGAGTGGAATTAAAAGTGTAGCTAATAAATCAACCCATTCAACTACACCAGTTGCTCAAAAATCTGATCTTAAGATGAAATGTAAAGTATTGTTGGCTACAAAAGTTCTCTCACAAGATAACATAGACAGAATAGAACCATTGTCATTATCTGTTTCTTTGTCTCCTGTTGTCACTAACCTTTTGCAGGAGCATAGGAAGGAGTCGAGGACGACTCCAATTCAAGAAGGGGAGGATGATGAGGACATCACAACCAAGGATACAACTGCTGCCCCTTCTTCCCCTACGACTGCTACTTCGTCTACAACGCCTGGAGGGCTCAATCCCGAAGCAAGGCCTTTCCACCCACCTTTGCTGGACCAGCACGTCAAGAACACCCATCGAGGACAGCCCACACGCCAAGGAAGGCCCAAGATCAAGCCCAGTTCGTCGCCGAGTCCGGTTCGGCCATCCAGGAGCAGCAGTACTTCAAACGGACATAACTTGGGCTCCCGGACTCCGTTTTCAGCGTGCGACCACTCGTTTGAAAGGTATCGAGATAACCTTTCCAATGGATCTAGTCCCAATGCTAAATTCCTCTTGGAGTGACGGTAATTCACAGAACAATCTCACGGGACAGAAATTCTAGGTGCTGCGCCACCTTATTTTTGGGCCTATGGGCCATGTATGGTTAGGGTTGCTTGGTGGCCGACCTTAGGGTGGTGGCCTACCCTAATTTGGGCGCCCCAAGTCTGGTCTCCACCCTATATAATGCCCCAGCCGTCGTACGTTGTCATTTAGGTTTTGTTGTGTTTGGTAGACCCCGTGTCGCCCCTCCTCGTGTTTGCGTGTCGACTAGACCGCCTTTGAGCGAGAAACAGAACCTCAACTTGTTTCTTTTGATTTCAATACTATCTTATCAGATTGCTTCATGCTTTGTTCTTGCGGGTTCTCGATTTCTTGCAGGAACAATTGATCGTTTGGATCTTGTATCTGTGTGGATTGGCATTGCGATTGTGAAGCTCCCGACCTGTTGGTAGGAAGCCCTTGATTCGGTGCCATCAACACCCCCAAATCGACGTATCATCATCTCACCGAAAGATCGGGATCACCCGTCCCCATCAAGTGGTATCAGAGCTCAAGGTTGCTCGGTGAGATTTTCCCTCAATTTCATTTTTTTTCTACCTAGAGTCCAGAAAATTTGCCCCACAAAAAAAAAATTTTGTCCCTCCGTCCAAGCTACTTTGTGCCCTAACTTTTACTACTTGTTCTTGGTTTGTTGAATCGTCGGTTGCATAATCGTGTCTTTGCTGGTTTTAGAGTTTAGTCCCTTAGAGTTTCGAGTTCGAGTCACGTTTTGTCACAATTGCATTGAATTGAGTCGGTCTCTGTTAGTAGATCAGATTAGGTCGCGAATTTCCGATCGCTTTTCCTATCCGAGTGGTCTTGGCGATCACCAAAGTCGGAGAGTACTACCCCTCGAAGATCGCTCGCCCATCGCTTGGCGTGGTCGCGACGAGTGCTCGCCCATGGCGATGCCGGTCGCCGAGTGCTCGCCTTGGCCTCGAAAGTGCTCGCTTCAGCTGCGTTCTCTGTCGCCTGAGTGCTCGCCTCGCCAGAGCTGCTCGCCCATGCGTCCTGATCGCCGAGTGCTCGCCATCGTTTGGCGTGGTCGCCGAGTGCTCGCATGCGTGCCTCGTGCAGAGTGCTCGCCATCGCGTGATCGTCGCCGAGTGCTCGCCCTCTGCAAAAACTGGTCGCCCGACTGCTCGCCCTCTGCAAAAACTGGTCGCCGAGTGCTCGCCCACCGTGAGAACTGGTCGCCAACTATTCGGCGACTACTCCCTCTGGGCGTGCACCAAATCAGAGAAGAAAAAGGCAAGTGCAATCTTCAAAAGCCGCACTAGACCAATTACAAACCAAAGATCAGAGAGAGAGAGAGAGTATCTTTTAATTACCTTTATACCCCTGGTCAAAAAAAAAGGGGTGTGTGGTGAGCATTGTTGGAGTCCTTTTTGAGTCTGTTATCCAGTTTTGGGGCTCCCACAAAAAAAAGGGGAGAAAAGAAAAGAGGAGCCCTAGCTGCTTGCTTTGTATTGAGGTCATTCTCATTGCATCTCTGTGGCATCGTTGGTGATTAGGCTCGCGTCTCTAGCACGGTCTAGCCTAGGACCAGCATTGCACTGGATTTTGACGACTTTTCAGCTTACTTTGGTTCAGTGGTACTAGTTTCTCCTTTGCTACATATTATTGCCTGTCCAAGCTCCACCATCTTCTAACCACACAGGTTCCGGAATTTGCAATCGCTTGCCACATCGAGGACTTGTAAGAACTTGGTAGAAGCTTGAGTGTGTGTGAGGATTGCCACTTCATACCACCTAGTAGTTCATAGGAGCTTTCATATCTGTGTGAAGTTTCTTTGTTTCTACTAACTATGGCAGGTATTCCAAGCAATCATGGGAGCAACGTTGGCAGTGGGAGTGAACATGAGGACCGTCTCACGCCAAAAGAACGACGTTGGGTCACTCATTTCAACAGGCTGCACAATCAGCATGAGATGCGAACTCGTGACACTCTTGATGCGATTCAGGCGCAGTTGGCACCTCTCACTGAGCTTCAAGCATAGCTAGCACAACTTCTTCAAGGTGCTGCCCCCAACAATGGTGCCGCTGGTCATGCTTTGGGCCAACGCAGTGCCCCACCTGCTCCTTCAATCGTGGTGGATCAAGAGGAGAACAACTACGCCGCCGATACCGAGGACGACTACAGGGTGAATGTGAACAACGACCGGCATCATCGTCGACTCCGCCATAACAGGCAAGGTATGGCTAGAAATCAACGTGATCAAAGGGAAGAACGTGACGATTCTATGGCAAAAATGAAATTTACTATGCTTCCTTTTGATGGTACTTATAATCATGATGCTTATCTAGATTGGGAGTTGACAATAGATCAAAAATTTTCTTGCTATGACTTTTCTGAGCGTAAAAGGGTTCATGCTGCCACTAGTGAATTTACTGGTTTTGCATCTATTTGGTGGAAAGAACTTTGTAGAGCCAACCGTGATGTACCTACAACTTGGGATGGGTTAAAGCGTGTCATGAGGGCTAGATTTGTTCCTGCATACTATGCTCGTGATTTATTGAATAAAATGCAGCGCTTTAATCAAGGTGATAAGACGATTGAGGAATATTATCAGGAATTGCAAATTGGCATGTTGCGCTGTGGGATAGAAGAGGGTGAAGATGCAAAAATGGCTAGGTTCTTGGGTGGGCTTAACCAAGAGATATAGGATATACTTGATTATAAAGAATACAATTCTATCACTCGTTTGTACCATCTTGCTTTGAAAGCAGAAAGGGAAGTGCAGGGTCGACGATTGACAACGCGAGGTAATTTTGGAGGCTCTTCCACATCAAAGTCGGTCCAGATCCATACCAAGACATCATCTTCCATACCGGACGTGCACCTACACCCATTGTTCCAACTACTTGACGCCAACACGCATTAGGAGGCACACAAGTCGGCCACACTTCAAGCACCGCCAAGAGTGCTTCTTGATTGCCTCCACCGGTCGGACGCGGAAATACAATGCTTTGATTGCAAAGGAATGGGCCACGTGATGCGAGATCGCCTAATCAACGTGCTCTAATCATCCGAGAAAATGGTGAGTACACTAGTGCTAGTGACATTGATGAAAATGAATATGCTCTTGTTGCCACTAACACTGCAGAGCCAGAAGAAGAGATTATCACTTCTGCAGCATCTGAGAAATATCCGGCTCTTGTTGTCACACGTGTACTTAGCGCACAACCTGCTCGCGATGAACAAAATCAACGCCATACTATCTTCCAGACAAGATGTGTGGTGAATGAGCACGCTGTGCATGTCATTGTTGATGGAGGTAGCTGCAACAATCTTGCTAGTGTCAACATGGTCGAAAAGCTTGGCTTGACCACAAATCCACTTCCTCAACAGTATGAAATTGAATGGCTCAATTCCAATGGTAAGGTTCAGGTAACTAAAACTGTTCAAGTACCTATCTCAATTGGTTCTTATCATGATAATGTTGTTTGCGATGTTGTACCCATGGATGCTTGCTCTCTTTTATTGGGTAGACCTTGGATCTCGATATGGATGCTATACATCATGGTAGGACCAATGAGTATACTTTCTTGTATAAGGAAAAGAAAATTGTTTTGAAACCTATGAGCCCTACGGAATTAAGAAGCATTGATGTTAAAAGAGCTCAAAGAGAACAAGAGAGTGGAATTAAAAGTGTAGCTAATAAATCAACCCATTCAACTACACCAGTTGCTCAAAAATCTGATCTTAAGATGAAGGGTAAAGTATTGTTGGCTACAAAAGTTCTCTCACAAGATAACATAGACAATATAGAACCATTGCCATTATCTGTTTCTTTGTCTCCTGTTGTCACTAACCTTTTGCAGGAGCATAGGAAGGAGTCGAGGACGACTCCAATTCAAGAAGGGGAGGATGATGAGGACATCACAACCAAGGATACAACTGCTGCCCCTTCTTCCCCACGACTGCTACTTCGTCTACAACGCCTGGAGGGCTCAATCCCGAAGCAAGGCCTTTCCACCCACCTTTGCTGGACCAGCACGTCAAGAACACCCATCGAGGACAGCCCACACGCCAAGGAAGGCCCAAGATCAAGCCCAGTTCGTCGCCGAGTCTGGTTCGGCCATCCAGGAGCAGCAGTACTTCAAACGGACATAACTTGGGCTCCCGGACTCCGTTTTCAGCGTGCGACCACTCGTTTGAAAGGTATCGAGATAACCTTTCAAATGGATCTGGTCCCAATGCTAAATTCCTCTTGGAGCGATGGTAATTCACAGAACAATCTCACAGGACAGAAATTCTAGGTGCTGCGCCACCTTATTTTTGGGCCTATGGGCCATGTATGGTTAGGGTTGCTTGGTGGCCAACCTTAGGGTGGTGGCCTACCCTAATTTGGGTGCCCCAAGTCTGGTCTCCACCCTATATAATGCCCCAGCCGTCGTACGTTGTCATTTAGGTTTTGTTGTGTTTGGTAGACCCCGTGTGCGTCCCTCCTCGTGTTTGCGCGTGTCGACTAGACCGCCTGAGCCGAGAAACAGAACCTCAACTTGTTTCTTTTGATTTCAATACTATCTTATCAGATTGCTTCATGCTTTGTTCTTGCGGGTTCTCGATTTCTTGCAGGAACAATTGATCGTTTGGATCTTGTATCTGTGTGGATTGGCATTGCGATTGTGAAGCTCCCGACCTGTTGGTAGGAAGCCCTTGATTCGGTGCCATCAACACCCCCAAATCGACATATCATCATCTCACCGAAAGATCGGGATCACCCGTCCCCATCAGGATATACTTGCTACACATTTCTTTTAGCCTAAGATGAGGCACAACGTATACACGTGGGTATACACATGGTTATACATGCGGGTATTGATACCCGTGGGCGATAGCTATGGGCGAGGTTCTTCACCCGCCACTCTTCGTGGGTATGCCCATAGGGAAATTTTGGCTAGCAGACATGGGTATGGGTGAACACTAATTGTGCCTGCCACACTCAATTGCCATCCCTACAAGGGACCCACTATCGGTGTGCCATGGAACTAAGTGGAGTCCAGTTGGTATAGAGTGTCTGTGTTGTGAAGAGCTGTCTGTGCTCAGCGATGGGTGTGCGTGTAGACCAGGTGCATGAACCAAAGGGCACATCGACAATGAGTTAATCAGGGGTATAAGTTACTGGAATTGCTAATTTAAAGTCAGGTACCATGTGTACAGGAATTGCTATTTTGAGGTTAACCTCAAACTAACAAATTTAAAAACACCATCCTAGAATACCATGTGTCATATTCTCTATCCACCACCCATTTCCTTTTCCCTATTCACTTCTCCCACCCCTTCTTCCCTCTCTAACACAAAAAATTAAAATTAGAATATTTAAACTTAGAAAATTTTAAATAGGAAGTTTCAACTAAACAAATTCAACTCAAAATTTTAATAAAAATTATATCAAAAAATTTCATATTAGAAAGTTTCAAGTCAAAAATTTTCAACTCAAAAAGATTCAACTTGAAAAGTATTAACTCACAAAGTTTCCACACAAAAAGTTTAAAATCAAAAAATTCAAATTAGAATGTTTCAACTCAAAAGGTTTGAAATCTAAAGTTTTCAAGTTAGAAAACTTTCAATCAGAAGCTTTCGGTTCGAAAAGTTTTAATTAAAAAATTTTGGTTCAAAAGTTTTGATTTAAAATTTAACTCAAAAAAATGTCAATAAAAATATTTCAAATCAGAAAGTTTTAACTCAAAAAATTTAAATAAAAAATTTCAAATTAGAAAGTTTCAACTCGAAACTATTTTAAATCAATAAGTTTTAGCTCGAAAACATTCAATTCAAAAATATCCAAATCAAAAAGTTTCTCTTCAATAAACTTTCAGTTTGAAAAGTTCACTTAAAAAACTTTTGAAAGTAGTTAAATACTACTTGTTTTTAAAAACTTCAGAGGAAGATATGAAATTCAAAAGGTATTTTGAGTTTGAGAGGAAGGGAATGGAAAAGGAATGGGGGATGAAAGAGGTGATCTGCTGAAAGAGGTGATCTGCTTGTCACAAGGAGAGGGCCTTTGAAGGACAAGCAAAGTGCGTGAAGGAAGAAGTTGTTGCCGCTTGTCACAAGGAGAAAGCCTTTGAGAAGGAATGCTGCCACTTGTTATAAGGAGGAGTCTTGGTGAGGGTGACTTTGAATTAGCAATTCTCTTTAGAGTCATCCTCACCAAAGATTTGGTAAGGATACCTTCTCCTTATGATAAATGACAGTACCTCCCCCCTCAAAGGCACTCTTCTTGTGATAAGTAGAGTCAGCTCCTTCCTTTCCCCACTTTCATTCTCTCTCAAAGGCACTCTCTTTGTGACACGTATTACCTCCTTCATCCCCTTTCCTCATGGTTACCTTTCGCTCAAAATCAAAACATTTTTTGTATTTCAAATTATCCTCTCATGTTTTTTAAAACAAGTATTTTTTAACCACTTTCGAAATTTGCTTAAGTGAATTTTCGAATCAAAAGCTTGACGAATAGAAAATTTCTAATCTGGAAGTTTTTTCAATGGAATGTTCTTAGGGTTGATAATATTATATTTTAAGTTTTTTGATTGAGAATTTTTTTAGTTGAATTAAAATATTCAAACAAAATATTTTGAGTCGAAAGTTTTTGAATCAAAAGTTTTCAAACCGACATGTTTTCAATTGAAAGTTTTTTGAGTTAAAACTTTTCAATTTGAAACTTTTCGGGTCAAAACTTTTCGATTTAAAATATTTTGTGTAGAAACTTTCGAAGTAGAAACTTTTTCGATTTGAAACTTTTCAAGTCGAAACTTTCTAATTTGAATTTTTTTATTTATTTTTAAATTTTGATTTTATTTTTTAGTTGAAGCTTCCTATTTAAATTTTTCAAAGTTTAAATTTTCTAATTTAAAATTTTTGTGTTAGA
This sequence comes from Guadua angustifolia, assembly GCA_036346375.1. Taxonomy (NCBI): domain Eukaryota; kingdom Viridiplantae; phylum Streptophyta; class Magnoliopsida; order Poales; family Poaceae; genus Guadua; species Guadua angustifolia. The sequence continues at coordinate 43,570,049 of CM070502.1, forward strand.
GTGGGAAGAAGGTGGTTGGAGAAGTGCATAGGGAAAACGGAAGGGGGTGGATTGAATAAATGACACATGCCATCTTAGGAAGATGTTTTTAAATTTGTTAGTTTGAGGTTAACCTCAAAATAGTCATACCCTTAAGTTATATCTTGTACTACTGACTAGGGGTGTAATCGGTTCGGATAGTTTTTTTGGATAGTTCTCGGATTCAGTATCAGTTTTGGATATTTTATTTCAGATTCGAATTCATATTCGGGACAACACTATCTGTTGGATCAAAATATTTCAAACTTACTTTTGGATATATCCGGATCAAATTAAATTGGATATCTGATCTGGCCAACCAGCTCCACTGGCTAGTACACTAGACAGCTCATCCCCTCCTCTCCCCTTGTGATCTATCCAACCGGGACAAACCACAAATACATTTGTGGTGGTTTTAGCCAAAAACTGCTACTGATAATGTGAGTACCTGTGATGGTTTTTGGCAAAAACCGCCACTGATAATGTGAGTATCTATGGTGGTTTTAACCTAAAACTACCACTAATAATGTGAGTATCAGTGGCAGTTTTTGGTTTTTGGCTAAAACCACCACTGATAATATTATCTGTGGCGATTTTAATTTGAAACTACCACAAATAATAAAAATAATTTTTTTTAAATATTGCTAATTAGCTCTCCTTCTTTCTAGTTTGAAAGAATTGAAATTAAATAATATTACATTTGAAATAATTAGAACTAATATTCTATTTGCAATAATTGAAAAGAATGACCGAAACAGATTCAAAACTTCGGAGGCTGTTTTGAGGCCCTAAACGACCTTTTTTTGGAATTCTATCACCGCGCAAGCACTCACACAAATCATTAGGATCCGACCATCTGATTTTCACACACTTATGAAATTTGGGTGCTACTTTTCGTTATCTTTCTAACGAGCTAAAGAATGCCCCGATCGGAGTACGAGTCAAAAGTTATGGCCATTTTAACAAAAGTGCTCGGATTTTATATTTGAAAATTAGAGTCGGTGCTCAAAAAAATATAATTGGAGAGCTCATCATGTGATGATTCCGGAAAGCACAAGAACACCAGAATCGAAGGTATGAGTTAAAAGTTATGGTATTTTTACAAGTTTCATTAATAGTAATGGCACATATGTTATTTTTACAAGAACACCAACTTCTATAGTTTGCTAATTTGAAATAATTGGAAATCAGTGTTTAGGTGCTTTAGAGGGTTAAGGGGAGGAGGTACACATTATATGTTAGATGTGATCATACCACTAGTGAAATATTGAATCTTATAAGAACTTTAAAGTTAAGCGTGCTTGGATAAGAGTAGTAATAAGATAGGCGACCTCCTAAGAAATCCCCCTAATTTAATATTTTTAAACTATTAGCTAACCAAAAAAACACTAATATTATCGGTAGAAGTTTTTAGTTAGAACCGCCATTGTAATTGTCTCTAAGGTGTATCTCTAACAACCAAAACTTAAGAGGATCAAATATACAGTGGAACATGCTCAGGAGACAATAGGGAAGCAACATAAAACAGAGCTATTCAAATTTTTATTATTCGAGCAGTAAAGCCGGTACAACCAGAGCCAAATATATAGATATACTCACACAATGACACACATTAATGCAATTTCGCCGAGAACCTTCCCGATGCGAGGATCCCATCCCCAACCATCCAGGTAGTTTGATATATGTCGACCAAATGGTTGGAGACATTTTTCCTCATGACAGTAGTCTTCTAAAAAGTTTATTATTCGCATATGCCCCAAACGTTACCTTGTACACACATAATATGCAAAAGACCAAACATACGCCATCATGAGCATTTACATTACCTCTACTTTTCCTCTGTGGCCTCACCATTGATGTCTAGGACAACGACATCAAGGGCCGCGAGCTTGCCGTAGTCCCCTGAGGCGGCAGTGAACTCTACACATTGGCCCTCGGAGAAAGTGCTGAAGCCGTCTGTCTTGATGGCGGAGAAGTTCACGAAGAAGTCCACTCGATCGCCGTCCGAGGTGATGAATCCGAATCCCTTCTCCTCACTGAACCACTTCACCTTCCCCTTTGCCTTCTCTGCCATCTTGCACAACACCACAGGACACCACACACCAGCGTTGGTAAATGTTGCGATGCAAAGGAGACCATGGAGACGCACCTTTATGCAGAGCACAAGGAGGCAACAATGCAAGGCAAGAAATTATTCATGAGACCGGGAGATCTTTTGTGGACACAGGAGTCGATTCTGAGATCAAACCATTGCCAACACATGATGTATTCAATTTGGTGATTGATTCAGTGGAGCATGGCAACACCTGACATTCATGTAGGGGTGGGGTGGGGGGCGGCCTAGCCAGGCCCCATCACACCCCCCGGCCTATGAAAGGGCTGCTTTTTTCATTAGACTTTGAATATCAATCATTAGTAAAGGTTCACTTTGTTTTTGGACCTTTTCCTTTAAAAATTTCTTGCTCTGCAACTGTTCGTGTACAATTGCATGTGTTGTTCCGTTGTTACATCACTGTCACCAACGGCATGCTGTACAGTTTCCAACTTTCCATGCTAAAGCAAGCTCAATGATTCATAGTTAATTGTTGTGAAACAATGATAACCACCATAGATTAAACACAATGTACTAATTGAATAGCAAGAACATTCATGAGGAGCACACATAGTATAGGGAGGCAAAAACTATTCACTCTTTATTAGAATGATTCTCTTGTACAATTGAGGTGTCATGATGTATACAGGTTCAAGCCCTTTAATGGAGTAACACCCTACATCCTATACGGATGATGTATGAACTTGATGTCTAGAGTACAGAGCAATGTGTCTACCCCTAGTTATAATGAAGATTGGATCTAGGTGATGACTAAACTACAGCTGGAGGTTGATGAAGCACGGTCTGTCAGCTCCTAGGTGCTCCGCGTCTAGTGAAAGCTCTAGAAGTCTTCTTCTCTGTCTCTAACTCTGGATTTCTTTCGCCCCTAAGGATACCTACCCCCAGTCTTATATAGTCGGGTAGCCCTACCTCAGTTTGAGTTGTAATCGGCTTGGAATAATAGATCATATCTGCTGAGGAGTCCATCATCGTGTCAATCTTTGCAGTATATCCAAACTTCCCCAGATACCAGGCGTACTTGTGTTGGTTTCTTTGAATTGGGAAAGTGATCAAGTCCTTTCCAGTATGGAGATATCCCCTCCGCGTATATCTTATCCTATAGAATCTAGCCTGTGATATCTAGAGTTTCTAGATACTTGCTGGAGCATATATGGTATATCCTTCCTGTTTTTGGTGCATACTCATACCCAATATTTAGATATTCGACAGTAACCTCCCGAACTCTATTCAGTGGAGGGTTCGTCTAAGTGCTAGGTTGATTACTGCCAAGTTCTGGCTTGGTCGAGTAATGCCCGCCAACTTGTGGTCAAACGACTCGAGTAAATTGGGAATCACTAAGTATCGAGTAGGGATGTCGCCGGGTCGAGCGCCCTGCCGATAGCCCAACTCGAGTCGTTAGGTTGGCCGCAAGTTACTCAATGTTGACTTATCGACTCGACACTAAACAGAGTTAGAACATTCAGAAAATCTAAACGTTGGGCAGTTAAGCATTTATTATCGTCGTCTATAATGTCAAGATGGGTGTAGTACCATCATTTTGTATTTCTCGCCAATCAAGGGTCATGCCGCGAAGAGTGAAGCGTTTACCCTGAGAGAAGATTTTGGTTTATATATTCCCAGATCTGGAACTATAGCCATTCCCCCCTCTTGCCTTCAGTCTTACTTTCAAAATCTTCATCATGCTCTTTAAACCCTAGCACCGCCACCTTCGAAGAATTCATCCCCCATCTTCCAATGGCATCCAGCCCTTTAGCCAGGACCAGAGTTTCCCCATCACCAGAGAGGAATCTTGGGACATCCGCACCCGCTTCCCCCAGCGGTGAAGCGGTCTTCTAGGACAAGACTCTCTTCCGGGTGTGGCAAAAATCGGTGATGACAGAGAAGAGCCTTGTTGAGTTGGAGAAGGATGGCTTCGTTCCTCCTCGGGAGTTTTTCCATTGGAGGCCATCACAAGGTGAGCTGTATCCCACCCACAGAATGAGGATGAGACCATTGTAGTTGAGGCCATCTTCCACTGTGGACTCAATTTCCCCCTTCTCAGTTCTTACGCTCGGTTCTTGAGTTCTACAAGATCTAGCTTTTCCACTTGAGCCCCAATTCAATCACTATGCTTAGTGTGTTTGTCCATTTTTGTGAGGCCTTTCTAGGTATCAAGCCCAGCCTCAATCTATTCCGCCACTTCTACAACCCAAATTGGGAGACGAAAAATGATGCTATAGGGGGTGCCGGTTTCCATCTCCGCAGCGGAGCATCAAGTTTGTATATTCCTATTCCCGTTACCTCTTCCTAGCAGTTGGACTGGAAGAAGTGGTGGTTTTACATCACCTCTTCGGACATCGTGAACTACCCTTTGGCTTATCAACCACTCCTCAATTCAGTTGACCTCTGAATGAAAATCCCTCCTTCAACTACTCGCAATGCCCATTACATCTGAAAGACTGAGGAGTTGAGGAAGATCGGGTTGACCGGGTGGCATGTAGCCAGAGATTTCATCATGCACTAGTAGAGACCGCTGAAGTGTCGGAATCACTTATCTTGGGACTACTCCGGGGTTGGTGATGCTACTAGGGATAATCCTGGAAGTAAGATCTTGTTACATACTTGTTCTCTTTGCTTTAGTTGATGAATGGTGAATTAACTCATATATTGCTAGATTTGTCGGACCCAGACATCTCCTCTAGGCTAAGCAAGATGTTCCAGGAATCAGAGCCTAGTGGTTGTGGCATTGAGACGTACTTGCTCACTAATCCTTGAATGAAGGTGAGTACTGCATTGTGCTTTGTAATGCATCGTTCGTACATCTGCCTTCCACTTTAACCCAATATCTCATCAAGAAGCCGAGTTCAATGAGGAAAGTGAGCCGATCGTGGGAGTCATCTGCCTAGAGGATGATGAGCCAACCCGCAATGACGGTCAAGCATCGAGCTTCATCTCCATTGACGTCATTCCTCCCCCAAATGATCTGATGCCTACCATCGACCGAATAAGAGCAAGTGGTGGTCAAGTCCCCTCGAGCAAAGAGATCCGTGTCTCCAGCACTCTGTTGGCTAGCCAAACGGCCTCAGACCTCATCGTCGAGACCATCCAACCTGGTGATCTTCAATCGCTTGCTCAGATGTTACAAAGCTTCTTCTGACATAATCCAACAGATACTAGACGATCAGCGGGCCACCTGAGGGCTGATGTGCAGAAGTTAGAGACACCCCACAGATGGCTCCTCAAGTGGGCCCTCCGTCAACCAAGGTGGTCAAGCATGTAACTGCACTATCGAGCAACGCTTGTCAAATTCGTCTTCAGTAGACTTTTGTTCATAGTAACCACTGGTTCACATGTTTCACTATTGGCCACTGATCCGACACCATCTCTTCCGTCGGCTGCACCAATCGAGAAGCTAGCTACCAGGACTAGACTAGTCCTGGCAAAAACCACTGCGCGGAGAAAGAATGTGCAAGCGAAGTTTCGGTTGGCAAAGTAAGTTACCTCTTCTTCCCCTTCGTGATTCTTTCTTTTTCTTTCGAAGATGTCAGGTAGAGAACCTCTTGTAGGAAATGTGCGTCTAGTGGCACTATTGATGATATCACCACAACAGCCTTGTCATCTCTTGGCACGGCCGCTACCATCGTTGCTCCCTCTTTGGCTGCTCCTGCTATAACAACAGCTCCACCTCCTTCAACTTCTCAAGTGCCTCTAAAATATTGGTCTATCCTGAATCCCCAAATTCAGGTATGTGACAACGACCAATCTTTTCCTATGTTCTGCTTCATCCTCTGCTTCGCTTTCTGACACCTCTTGGCTTCTTTTCATATCACGTTGCAGATACCTTACTCAAAGCTGAAGCTTTCTGTGAGTAAGCCCATCGACAAAATGAGCAGCTCATGGCTTCCAATCGACAAGTACTCAAGATAAAAAACACTGAACTGGTAGCACTCAGGGCCGAGCTGAAAACTACCAAAGCTGAGGCTGAGAAGTGGAAGGGTAGGGTAAAGTGGCTGAAGTTGGAGACTGTGAAGCTTAAGGCCAAGAAAGCTATTGTCGATTCTACGTGGCTCGAGGCCATGGTCAGTTAAGATAAGGTGGATGCAAGCAGGAAGGTGATTGAGGTCAAAAAGGATGTAGTAGATGTGACACTGGTCACTTTGCAGTTAGAGACCCTCGAGCACATGTGACGAGGGCTGGGCGTCCCTTGACTGGCCAGCGCACGGTCAACGAACCTCCCAAGCTCGGGAGGCCTCGACCACGACCTGGGCGTGTGCCGGGACGCTCGACCTAGAGCGCGCTGGACCCGAGCATGGCCCCGCACGACCTCGAGCTCGGGTCGGCTCTCGTTCGAAGTCGTAGTCTACCCTTGGATTACGGATCGTGCATTTGACCGGCGGTTGCCAAAACGCGGGTCGTGGGGATGAAGCAGGTGCGTGCATCAAGTTCGGGCGATTCATCGCCGACCCTCAACGTGCATGAAGGCCACTTCCCGGGAATCTCTCCCGTCCGTTGCGCGCGGAGGAGGTATAAGACCAAGGATACGCAGTCTCTCAGGGGACACGAAGACAACACACAACACGCCATAGCTCGAGCTTAGACGTAGCCATTGTTGAACTTGAGCTGTATACACACCCTTGTACTCAGAAATAGCTAAAGATACTGCCGCAAGGCGACTGGAGTAGAGCTATTACCTCCACAGGGGCTCGAACCAGTATAAATCTCGGCCTCATGCTCGTTGTCATCTTGCTCCGACCAACGTCGCCTCACCCCCGTTCTTCCGTTTGAGCAAAGAGCAGCTCGGGTCCCGTATCTCTCTGACCCCCCATCTCACTTCTTGCAGTTGGCGATCCCGATCGTCGGCAATTTGGCGCCACCGTGGGGCGATTGCCGCTCATTCGCAGAACAGCGTCAAGATCCCTGTGAGCATGGCACACCTCGCCCACGGACTTTCCTCGAGCGTGGATTCGGGCGTGGACTCCGACTCCGCGTCCCTATTTTCGCCTTCGCCACCGCCACTCGAGCAGCACGTTCTGGTGACGGGCGGTCGTGGCTCGGAGGGAGATGTGGATGACCGCGATCCGCAGACCCCTGAAGACACTCGCCGGATGGTGCAGGTCGCCATCAACCAGGCCATAACCGCCCTCCGTGGAGGATCGAGAGAAGGCAGTAGCGTCTTTTGGGCCCCCCAAGCACCCTCTCTCGGGGGAGCGCCTCCGCGCTATCGCCCGGGTCATGGCTGATCCCGATAGGGCGAGGTCGAAGCTCTTTGGCCGAGCCCTTGCCGAAGAGCTCGATCGGGCCGCGACTGAGGTCGAGCCTCTTGTAACATCCCAAAATTTGGGTTTTCAAAAATTTATATTTAAATTAGCTTTCTGAAAATTTTACACCAATCTTATTTGATTAAAGAAGCTTAATTTAGAATTTTCTAAATCTAAAACAATTTAATGTGCCTTCTGTGTACATTAAGTGATTTAAAATTTAGTTTTTACAGTGTCCTTTGTATCTCAGGGAATTTCCCAAATTCGAGATTTGCTAAAAATTAATTAAAATTATTAATTTAAACATTTAGATGTTAATTGGATTTTTATTTGGATTTTTAATTCGAATTATTAATTGTTCAGGCAATTCTATATCCAAATTCCAAATCAAATCTTTCCTTTGAAATTCCATTTAAATTCAAAATTTGAATTTCCCTCGGTGTTCTAATTAACCTGGAATCCATATCCTTCCGAAATTAAAGTTCAATCCTTTACCGTCCGCAAAGTCAGAAATTCCAATTTCGGTCCTTATTCGAAATTTCACCCGAGTTTCAAAATACTCTAAAAATCTCAAAATTCATAGAATTAGGTGTCAAATATTCTATAATTATTTTGGGAATTTTTCTAAGATTTATAGAATCTCTCTGGTATTTTATCTCTCGCGGTCTTTCGTTAAATCCAGTATATTCGTCCCGGAATTGTCTAAATTCCAAAACTCATCAAAATTCAGTGAAACTAATTTTATTGGGTTCCAAATAATCTCTAGTATTTTTAGGAAGTTTTCCAAGATTTTTAGAGTATTTTTGCTATTTTATTCCTCGCGCTTTTGTCCCTCCATTTCTTCCGGCCAATGAGAAAGCGACACGTGTCCTTTACTGTTCATCGTCAACCTCCAGTCATGCGCACTGTTCACGTTCCAGCCCCATTTGCAGCCCAAACTTCAAATGCTCATAACTTTTGCAATTCTCAATGAAATTGAGTGAGGTCTGTTGTGAAACGACCGTGTCATCAAGGACTTCAATTCTCCTATAGTTTCCCCCACTGAAATCAAGTGAAACGAAATCTGCAAGCACTTCTTTGCCGTTTTTGTTTTAGCCATAACTCTTTCGTTTCTTCTTCCCTCAACGTGTGCGAGTACTCAAAAGTTTCGTCTCGATGTCTTCCATCCCGTACTCATACTTTCCCTCCATTTCCAGAACATTTGCCCTTCTGAAAATCGAAGAAACGATCGCCGGACGTCCTCCGTTGACATCGTCGTGTCATCTTTTGATCCGGTAAGGAAAATGGACTTCCGTTCACGTCATCATGTGCACATTAGTGTGTAAATCATAATCCCTCAAGAAATTCCAGGTTTTGTCAAGAATTGCTCCGGGAATTTGCGTTTGTTCGTCGTCAAGTTGAGTTCCGTTCGTCGTCCATTCCTCCCAAACCGGTAATCCCCAATCAAATTCCTTTTAGATATAGCCTAGTATGATCTTGCTCTACGCCGTGCTCCCACTAATTTTTAGAAATTCCACGTTTTATTGTGTTTTTGGCCGCCATGCCATTCGGTCGGTTTTGGTCGCGTCGGCCGCCGCTCTCGCCGTCACTCCAGCCATCCCCGCCGTCGGTTGTCGTGTCCACGGGCTTCCCCTCACCTCTCCACCCCATCCCCACCACTGGCCAGCCCTCAATTGGCCAATGTCACCTCGAATTGCGCAGCGCACCCCAATTGCTCGATAAAATGCCTGTGAAGCCAGTTTTTGCGTTTTTCTTTGTTTTCTTGATCTATCCACCACCCCAACCTTGTGTGGACCTCCCATGACCTCTCCCACATGTCCTCACCTCAGATCAACTCATCCAAACCCGAGAAACTTTGCCCTCATACTCCGAAGCATCGCTGCACGTCGGCCATAATTTGAGGCGCGTTATCCGTCATCTCGTCAACTCTTTTCAAGATCCGTTTGTGTCACGTCGTGCCTCTAGCTACCCTCTATCTTCCATCCAAATTTGGTGCAATTTCATCCACTGGATTGAAAGTTATGGCCGCCCAAAGATCAAATTTTGCCGGAGCCCGTTCTCCCTCGTTTCTGCGAGTTTGGCCATGAAATTTTTATGGTAGACTCCCCTTGATGTTCCCTACATGGTGCTCACCCTAACTCAATGTTTTACCTGCAGTATTAGTGCATAAAAATTAATCTCCCCCGATCAGACTGCATATGAACAGCAGGGAATGGCATCGTGCGTTCCCCGTTGATCCAGAAGGTAAAAATCCGATCTCTTCATGTCATATCATGTTCTAGGATCTCAGTAGGCTCTCTGAATTTTTTTGTAATTTTTCATTCATTATTCTAGTAGTTATGGCTATTAGATCTATTAGCTGTAACAACCGTTAATCAGCAGTTTGTGATTAATCCGGTGGGTTGCCGCCAAATCCGCCTATACCGTTGAGTTCGTATCACCGCGTTCTACACCGTGCTCATCATACCTTTGCTATTCTACTGTCCGAAAATTTTAATATTCATTTCGCCGTCGGTTTCGTCGCCGCCGTGCATCGCCTTTTGTCGCTAAACATCCTAGTTCGCTTTGGCCGAGTCCTCCCGTCCAATGAGTCGTTACCCTACTGTTTTGGCCATCCTTCGAGTTCATTTGGTCTCCATTTGCCGTCAAAGCCTTAATCTAAAACCTACCCGTCATCGCTTCGCCTCCGCCATTAACGTTTCGCCGTAGCGTTTCATCGTTAACGTTCCATCGTTAACGTTCCGCCGTTAACGTTTCGCCGTTAACGTTCCATCGTTAACGTTTCGCTGTTAACGTTTCGTCGTTAACGTCCCGCTGTTAACGCTTTGCTCTCATCGTATTGCTGTCATCGCATGGGTGCATGCAAGTGGAAGCCCTAATGTGATGTCCTTACCTTTTCTATCGCCTTATTGTGATCTAGCCATCACGTTGAGTTCAGCCTCATATTCCTGTCATCACTGCCTCGTCGTCGTCGAGTTTCGTCCCCGATGTAAGACTAACCTCCAGATCGAACCGTAGTAGATGTTGATCCCATCCATCCTTGTCTTGTCCCTGAAAATTTAATATGCCATTAACCTAGAATTCATTCGTGGACTTGGTCGATAGACCATTAGTCATATGTCATATTCTTATGCCAGACCTAGTCTATCAGTCTTTCTTTCTTTTGGTTGACTGTGCCATTCAATCAACAAAAGTCAACCTTGAGCATCTGCTTTGTTCATGGCGAACTAACGTATCATCGTGGACCCGGTCTATAGATCGAGAGTCCATATGTCATCGGCTATCCAATCAAGATAATAACCTCGGAAGAAATATTCTTCGGAATATCATTCCTTCTTTCCCGGTTATTAATCTTTCTCTTCGGTGTATTTTCCGAAAGCCGTTCTCTTTTGTCTGATCCTCGACCTAATCCATTTAAGTTCCTAATTTCATCTAAGCCGTTGCGCCAATGCTATTCATTCTTAATTTGGAGTTTACTTGATTTGCCTTTTGAGTTTTGTTGTATTTGTGTTTGTTTATCGTTAGACGCGTTGCCGGAAGTCGCTCGAAGGAGCTGAGAATCAAGCAAGCGGAGATTGAAGATCGAGGATCAAGGATCGAAGATAAAGAGTAAAGAATAATATAAATTGCAAGGGCCAGGCAAGTCGTGCTTTGATCATATTGCTCCCAGTTTTACAAATTTACTTTGATTCAAATTATTGCATGCTAGTTCAAGATTAAAATGATTTAAATTAATTTGGGATTAGTTATACAATCCAATTGCTATTATCACCTTGCCATGATTAATTGTATGCCATAATTCATTTGTCACCTTAAGATGGTTGATTATTAGTTGGTTGTTATTACTTGCCAACGTGGGTTTGGTTAGACCGTGTATAATTGCTTAGCTATGCCACGCAACTCATGTATTTTGAAAATAAAAGAATAATACTGATTAATGGATTATGAAATGTGTTTGTGAAATGGTGTGACGTGTTGCCACACAATGATGTTGATATGTGGAACCAGCGTGGTTCTACATGGATGTTGAGTTGTTGTTGGCATTGTGTTGCGCAATAATCAACTGGGGTGATAAAGGATTTAGACTGGGGCAAGTGGCAAGTGGCTTTATGCCAGGTGGGCCATCGTGGCATTTGGGTGGGTTGAGTGTTGTGAGGGTCAGGCGCCAATTTTGAGAGAAGGATGTCTTGCCACGGTCGATTAAGGACTTCACCTTGCAAGCCTTTGACTGAGTCACTCGTACAACCACATGTCCGAATGGGAAGACCTAGTTTAGTAGGATTCCGATATCTCACCTTTGATACCTCGGGTGGCGGTCATCCGTGGGGTGATGTATGGGGAGCGTACTCTTTGCGGCTTGGTACCCTATCCAACGGTGTTAAATCGGTCCTATACTTGGCTCGAGTGAGGGAAGTGATAGTGAAGGCAACCCGAGAGGTTCCTAGGTTGAGATAGAAGTTTACGAAAGGATTTGTTATGATCGCTCATTCAGATACTCTTGTATGGCGTTTCACTACCGACGTGATGAGTTGATTGTATCTTGTGGGTAAAGTGTACAACCTCTGCAGAGTGTAAAACTATTCAAATAGCCGAGTCATGATCTTGGACAATGCTCGGGATTTCAGTCAAGGGGTAGAGTTTTAAAAATAAAATGAGGTTGGGAATGTAGACTATGTGATATGGAAATTGGTTAAGGATGAGAAATGTTTTACTTGAGAATGATTACGAAATTTATTATAGGTATTAATTGTTTTACTGCTTTTCTATCTATTATGATTATTTCTGATGCTACTTTATTGCAAAAGAACCATTCAGCCATTCCTTTGGAATAAGCCATGCATGTAGTAATAGGCGCATTACATGCATGACTTGTTGAGTACGGTTGTGTACTCACCCTTACTTTAACAAAACATCACCAGTTGAGGAGAAGTCTCTGTCTTCGAAGAAGGGAGAAGTTCTGCAAGAAGGCGAATATCTAGGAGTTGAACCTTGTCAAATGCCTGTGGTATTTTGATGGGATTCACCGACGTTCTTCGTTCCGCTGCTGTTCGTTTTACTGTAAGTTGAAGCCATCTAGGCTTCACAATTGTAAGTTGACCTTAAGGTTGTTCAACATATTATATTAAAAGATGAATTCTTTATTTATTATTCCATTATGTATGATTGTGATATTCATCTTTGTTAACTGTGGGCACTAGTCACGATCACGGGACTAGTCTTTGAAAACATAGAGGGTTTCGGATTGCGAATTCGGGTCCCGACAGAGGTGGTATCAGAGCATACTGACTGTAGGTCTTGACCCTAGATAGTTTGGCCGTTCTTTAGGAACTTCAAAATTATTTTCTAAAGAGAAAATTTAACTTGAAGAATAACAAGTTCTTGACTTATCTTATTCTTCCATTTTTCCCCCTTTGCTGAAATTTCTATCTTTCCCCGCCGATTTAAGTTGAAAATCTTACCTCAGTTGTCTTGAATAGATAACGATGTTTCACACTTTAGGAGAAAGCACTGAGTGCCATTGCTGAACCTGAAGATCGTGAAGACAGGAATTGTCGAGCTCAAGGAAAGAGTGCCAATGAAGTGTTCCAGAAGGTAGAAGAACTAGTGCCGATGAAGTGTTCAAAGAAATTCGAAGAATCAGTGCTTGAGTAGCTGTTGAGACTCATGTGTGAGAGTCGCGTCTATCTAAGTTAGGAGTGCTACCCTTTCTAGACGTTAGACTTGTATGCTTAGGTTAATTTGGTTTCCTGTTTGCTGAGTTTGCAGTATGTGTTGCATGGCCTATAGGCTTTTGTGAGCAACCATACCAAGTTGTAAATAATGATTGCATAATTTGAGGTTTTGGGTTAAACCTAATCCCCGTAATAGTTCTTGGATACTTACCTTTGTTTTTCCTTCTTGCCTATTAACCTTAGTTAGTCAACAGATGGAGAAGTTATCTAGTATCAGCCTTGGCAGTGATTCTGAAGCAGTCCAAGTTAGTTGAGATGTAGCCGCCAGTATTAGTGTTAGAGCAGATGTTGACCAAAAGAAATCTCCAGTTCCACCGGTTGAAAATTCAACAGTGCGTTCTCAGTGCAAGTTTGCAAAGTTCATGGAACCAGGCAAATCAGAGGATCATGCATGTACCCGTTGTGGAGTCATAGGACATACCTCGGACGAGCATCATATCAATTGTTCCAGTTGTGAAGGGAACCATCCTCTTGGAGAATGTCCGAATAATAAGATTACATGTTTTCTTTGTGAAAGCCAAGATCATTACCCAAGCCAGTGTGCTATGTATTCAGTATTGACCTCTGCAATGCAATGTCAACGAGAAAATTTCCGAGCCACTGTGGTTCAAGAGTTAGTAAAGAAAGGCATATTGTCATCTACCCATGCCTTATCACAGGAGCAGTTAAAGGAGAAATACCAAGAATCTAGCAGTCCACCTTAGAAAACAAGCAAGTCAATGACACTAGGAAGTTGTTTCCTTTGTGGTAAACAAGGTCACTATGTCAGACAATATCCCCAGAAGAATCAAGCACAAACTTTGCCTTCAGTCATTCCAGAAGTCAGTTCAGTTCAAAGCATAACACCAAGATCGCAAGGTGCAGCATCAAAGAATCGATTATGCTATGCCTACCGTAAAAGAGGTCACTTTGCCAAGCAATGCCCGTCCAAATATGATGTACCTTGTGGAATTGAAATTGTTCCTGAAGCTACCTCGGTTGAGCTTGTATTGCCAAGTATGCCTGAAGCAACAACAGAAGCCGATTGTTCCAAGAAGCAGTTGAAGAAAAGGCGATTGACTGATGAAGCTACCAATAAGTTTCCGAAGCCATGATGCTATACTCTAGTCTATAAGAGTAATGTCAAGGAATTCTCTTAGTAATTCCTATTTGTGGAATAAATGTACCAAAATTCTAAATCAAAAGTATTAACGGCAATAAAGGATTTCATATGTCTTTGAGCATTCACTTTACCAGATAATGTTCATGTGTATGTTGGCCATAGAGCCTGAGTTCTCAGTAATGTGATGTAGAGACAAAAATTTGTTGATTTAGCATATTGAAGATCAGTACCTTTACTTCAGTGGTAATTGAAGCATTAAATCACTATGGAAAGAATATCTAGCTGATATAGAATTTCCAGTCACTACTCGAGAACCAAACCGACAAAGATAGTATCAGACCAACAGATCAATAAAGATGTTATTTTTACCCATGCTTTTGAAAAGTCAATTAAGATAAAACTAACTCAGAATCTCCAGGATTCCAGGACTCAGTCATGAAGTTAAAAGTTACCAGATTCGTTTCGATCAATGTTCCTTACTCTGAAGGTCATTGGTAGTGAATTTGCAAGGATTAATGAATCGTCTAAAATTTTCAAGTGCAATGAAGCAATTAACAATTAGCTTGAGTTCCTCAGATCAAGAGCTGTTCTCAAGAATCAACTTAACAGAAATGATGTTCAACCTTTGATCAAGACCGCAGAATAGCAAGTTGCTTTCGCCGTCAAGAGCAGCTTGTCCAGTTTCCAAGAGAAGCAAAGAATTAAATGTGCAGTTGACTGCAAGTGCAAAGAGTCTTGAAGATCGAGTTTCCCCGAACCTATTCTTTAGTCAGCCCGAATCTCGGGGACGAGATTCTGTTAAGGGGGGAGGTTTGTAACATCCCAAAATTTGGGTTTTCAAAAATTTATATTTAAATTAGCTTTCTGAAAATTTTACACCAATCTTATTTGATTAAAGAAGCTTAATTTAGAATTTTCTAAATCTAAAACAATTTAATGTGCCTTCTGTGTACATTAAGTGATTTAAAATTTAGTTTTTATAGTGTCCTTTGTATCTCAGGGAATTTCCCAAATTTGAGATTTGCTAAAAATTAATTAAAATTATTAATTTAAACATTTGGATGTTAATTGGATTTTTATTTGGATTTTTAATTCGAATTATTAATTGTTCGGGCAATTCTATATCCAAATTCCAAATCAAACCTTTCCTTTGAAATTCCATTTAAATTCAAAATTTGAATTTCCCTCGGTGTTCTAATTAACCTGGCATCCATATCCTTCCGAAATTAAAGTTCAATCCTTTACCGTCCGCAAAGTCAGAAATTCCAATTTCGGTCCTTATTCGAAATTTCACCTGAGTTTCAAAATACTCTAAAAATCTCAAAATTCATAGAATTAGGTTTCAAATATTCTATAATTATTTTGGTAATTTTTCTAAGATTTATAGAATCTCTCTGGTATTTTATCTCTCGCGGTCTTTCGTTAAATCCAGTATATTCGTCCCGTAATTGTCTAAATTCCAAAACTCATGAAAATTCAGTGAAACTAATTTTATTGGATTCCAAATAATCTCTAGTATTTTTAGGAAGTTTTCCAAGATTTTTAGAGTATTTTTGCTATTTTATTCCTCGCGCTTTTGTCCCTCCATTTCTTTCGGCCAATGAGAAAGCGACACGTGTCCTTTACTGTTCATCGTCAACCTCCAGCTATGCGCACTGTTCATGTTCCAGCCCCATTTGCAGCCCAAACTTCAAATGCTCATAACTTTTGCAATTCTCAACGAAATTGAGTGAGGTCTGTTGCAAAACAACCGTGTCATCAAGGACTTCAATTCTCCTACAGTTTCCCCCACTGAAATCAAGTGAAACGAAATCTGCAAGCACTTCTTTGCCGTTTCTTGTTTTAGCCATAACTCTTCCGTTTCTTCTTCCCTCAACGTGTGAGAGTACTCAAAAGTTTCGTATCGACGTCCTCCATCCCGTGCTCACACTTTCCCTCCATTTCCAGAACATTTGCCCTTCCGAAAATCGAGGAAACGATCGCCGGACGTCCTCCGTTGACATCGCCGTGTCATCTTTTGATCCGGTAAAGAAAATGGACTTCCGTTCGCGTCATCATGTGCACATTAGTGTGTAAATCATAACCCCTCAAGAAATTCCAGGTTTTGTCAAGAATTGCTCCGGGAATTTCCGTTTGTTCGTCGTCAAGTTGAGTTCCGTTCGTCGTCCATTCCTCCCAAACCGGTAATCCCCAATCAAATTCCTTTTAGATATAGCCTAGTATGATCTTGCTCTACGCCGTGCTCCCGCTAATTTTGAGAAATTCCACGTTTTATTGTGTTTTTGGCCGCCATGCCATTCGGTCGGTTTTGGTCGCGTCGGCCGCCGCTCTCGCCGTCACTCCAGCCATCCCTGCCGTCGGCCGTCATGTCCACGGGCTTCCCCTCAGCTCTCCACCCCATCCCCACCACTGGCCAGCCCTCAATTGGCCAATGTCACCCCGAATTGCGCAGCGCACGCCAATTGCTCGATAAAATGCCTGTGAAGTCGGTTTTTTGCATTTTTCTTTGTTTTCTTGATCTAGCCACCACCCCAACCTTGTGTGGACCTCCCATGACCTCTCCCACATGTCCTCTCCTCAGATCAACTCATCCAAACCCGAGAAACTTTACCCTCATACTCCGAAGCGCCGCTGCACGTCGGCCATAATTTGAGGCGCGTTCTCCATCAACTCGTCAACTCTTTTCAAGATCTGTTTGTGTCACGTCGTGTCTCTGGGTACCCTCTATCTTCCATCCAAATTTGGTGCAATTTCATCCACTGGATTGAAAGTTATGGCCGCCCAAAGATCAAATCTTGCCGGAGCCCGTTCTCCCTCGTTTCTGCGAGTTTGGCCATGAAATTTTTATGGTAGACTCCCCTTGGTGTTTCCTACATGGTGCTCACCCTAACTCAATGTTTTACCTGCAGTATTAGTGCATAAAAATCAATCTTCCCCGATCAGACTGCGTACGAACAGCAGGGAATGGCATCGTGCGTTCCCCGTTGATCCAGAAGGTAAAAATCTGATCTCTTCACGTCATATCGTGTTCTAGGATCTCAGTAGGCTCTCTGAATTTTTTTGTAATTTTTCATTCATTATTCTAGTAGTTATGGCTATTAGATCTATTAGCTGTAACAACCGTTAATCGGCAGTTTGTGATTAATCCGTTGGGTTGCCGCCAAATCCGCCTATACCGTTGAGTTTGTATCACTGTGTTCTACACCGTGCTCACCCTACCTTTGCTATTCCACTGTCCAAAAATTTTAATATTCATTTCGCCGTCGGTTTCGTCGCCGCCGTGCATCGCCTTTTGTCGCTAAACATCCTAGTTCGCTTTGGCCGAGTCCTCCCGTCTAGTGGGTCGTTACCCTACTGTTTTGGCCATCCTTCGAGTTCATTTAGTCTCCATTTGCCGTCAAAGCCTTAATCTAAAACCTACCCGTCATCGCTTCGCCTCCGCCATTAACGTTTCGCCGTAGCGTTTCATCGTTAACGTTCCATCGTTAACGTTCCGCCGTTAACGTTTCGCCGTTAACGTTCCATCGTTAACGTTTCGCTGTTAACGTTTCGTCGTTAACGTCCCGCCGTTAACGCTTTGCTCTCATCGTATTGCTGTCATCGCATGGGTGCATGCAAGTGGAAGCCCTAATGTGATGTCCTTACCTTTTCTATCGCCTTATTGTGATCTAGCCCATCACGTTGAGTTCAGCCTCATATTCCTGTCATCACTGCCTCGTCGTCGTCGAGTTTCGTCCCCGATGTAAGACTAACCTCCGGATCGAACCGTAGTAGATGTTGATCCCATCCGTCCTTGTCTTGTCCCTGAAAATTTAATATGCCATTAACCTAGAATTCATTCATGGACTTGGTCGATAGACCATTAGTCATATGTCATATTCTTGTGCCAGACCTAGTCTATCAGTCTATCTTCCTTTTGGTTGACTGTGCCGTTCAATCAACAAAAGTCAACCTTGAGCATCTGCTTAGTTCATGGCGAACTAACGTATCATCGTGGACCCGGTCTATAGATCGAGAGTCCATATGTCATCGGCTATCCAATCAAGATAATAACCTCGAAAGAAATATTCTTCGGAATATCATTCCTTCTTTCCCGGTTATTAATCTTTCTCTTCGGTGTATTTTTCGAAAGCCGTTCTCTTTTGTCTAATCCTCGACCTAATCCATTTAAGTTCCTAATTTCATCTAAGCCGTTGTGCCCAATGCTATTCATTCTTAATTTGGAGTTTACTTGATTTGCCTTTTGAGTTTTGTTGTATTTGTGTTTTTTATCGTTAGACGCGTTGCCGGAAGTCGCTCGAAGGAGCTGAGAATCAAGCAAGCGGAGATTAAAGATCGAGGATCAAGGATCGAAGATAAAGAGTAAAGAATAATATAAATTGCAAGGGCCAGGCAAGTCGTGCTTTGATCATATTGCTCCCAGTTTTACAAATTTACTTTGATTCAAATTATTGCATGCTAGTTCAAGATTAAAATGATTTAAATTAATTTGGGATTAGTTATACAATCCAATTGCTAATATCACCTTGCCATGATTAATTGTATGCCATAATTTATTTGTCACCTTAAGATGGTTGATTATTAGTTGGTTGTTATTACTTGCCAACGTGGGTTTGGTTAGACCGTGTATAATTGCTTAGCTATGCCACGCAACTCATGTCTTTTGAAAATAAAAGAATAATACTGATTAATGGATTATGAAATGTGTTTGTGAAATGGTGTGACGTGTTGCCACACAATGATGTTGATATGTGGAACCAGCGTGGTTCTACATGGATGTTGAGTTGTTGTTGGCATTGTGTTGCGCAATAATCAACTAGGGTGATAAAGGATTTAGACTGGGGCAAGTGGCAAGTGGCTTTATGCCAGGTGGGGCATCGTGGCATTTGGGTGGGTTGAGTGTTGTGAGGGCTGTGCCCAACTTTGAGAGAAGGATGTCTTGCCCTGTTCAGTTAAGGACTTCACCTTGCAAGCCTTTGACCTGAGTCACTCGTACAACCACATGTCTGAATGGGAAGACCTAGTTTAGTAGGATTCTGATATCTCACCTTTGATACCTCCGGGTGGCAGTCATCCAGGGGGGTGACTGTATGGGGGAGCGTACCTGTGCTGCGGCTTGGTACCCTATCCAACAATGTTCATCGGTCCTATACTTCGGCTCAGAGTGAGGGAAGTGATAGTGAAGGCCACCCGGAAAGGTTCCTAGGTTGAGATAGAAGTTTCTGAAAGGCTTTGTTATGATCGCTCATTCGCATACTCTTGTATGGCGTTTCACGGCTGACGTGATGAGTTGATTGTATCTTGTGGGTAAAGTGTACAACCTCTGCAGAGTGTAAAAACTATTCGAATAGCCGAGTCCTCGGTACTAGACAATGCTCGGAGATTACAGTCAAGGGGTAGAGTTTTGAAAATAAAATGAGGTTGGGAATGTAGACTATGTGATATGGAAATTGGTTAAGGATGAGAAATGTTTTACTTGAGAATGATGACGAAATTTATTATGGGTATTAATTGTTTTACTGCTTTTCTATCTATTATGATTATTTGTGAATGCTACTTTATTGCAAAAGAACCATTCAGCCATTCCTTTGGAATAAGCCATGCATGTAGTAATAGAACTGCATTCTGTGCATGACTTGTTGAGTACGGTTGTGTACTCACCCTTGCTTTAACAAAACATCACCAGTTGAGGAGATGTCTCTGTCTTCGAAGAAGGGAGAAGTTCTGCAAGAAGGCGAATATCTAGGAGTTGAACCTTGTCAAATGCGTGTGGTATTTTGATGGGATTCACCGACGTTCTTCGTTCCGCTGCTGTTCGTTTTACTCTAAGTTGAAGCCATCTAGGCTTCACAATTGTAAGTTGGCCTTAAGGTTGTTCAACATATTATATTAAAAGATGAATTCTTTATTTATTATTCCATTGTGTATGATTGTGATATTCATCTTTGTTAACTGTGGGCACTAGGCTGCGATCCGGGACTAGTCTTTGAAAACACGAGGGTTTCGGATTGCTGGTCGGGTCCCGACACCTCCGCAAAGACCGAAGTCAAGACTGGGACCCCCTCCCGAAAAGTGATGACAACTCGTCGCGCCGCGCCACACACCTTGCCGTCGGACGCCTCCCGCAGAGGCGCCCTCTCACTGGCGGGCAGGGCGAGGCTTTGACGCAGCGCGCGCCGTCCGCGGCACCGCATCAAGCGAGGTTAGGCCCGAGCCGAGCCGACAGACTCGAGTCGGCCGGCGGTCTGCGGGCCTCTCCCCGACGCATCGCCCAGCGCCAGAGGGTCCAGACCGCTATGCGTTACCTCTTGGGTGACTCCCGCGCCCGGCATCGTGGTCGTTCCCACCGAAGGTCGGGCCACCGAGGTAGCCTCGACTTGAATCCAGCAAAGCGGGGACCTTGCGGCGACGACCACACCGGCGTGCACTGTCCGACGCCTACGGTGCGTGGCGTATCCGACGGCTGCTGGCGGCGTGTGGTGGCGGCTCGGTTCAAGCCCGCGCTGATCGAGCGTTTTGACGGGACCAAGAACCCCGATGAGTTCCTCTCTATCTACTCGACTGCAATCCTGGCGGCCGGGGGCGACGAGCTTGTCATGGCTAATTACCTCCCGACCGTGGGCGGCGCGCGAACTCGCTCTTTAACCGAAGCTTTGGTTCCTTGGTCGTGGCACCAAATCCAGCGCCCTCGCCCAACTTCAGAGTTATTCTGGCGGTCGGGGAGGAGAAAGACTCGACCGCTCGCGACTTTGTGCGGCGATTCATCCGCGACGAGAACCGATCCCGAGCATCTCGGACGAGGTCGCATCATCAAAGCCTTCAAGTTCGAGTCCGCGATCGGCGCCACCAAGACACAGAGATCACCCGCGCCTCGGCGTCAACAAGCCATTCAGTATGGCGGAGCAGTGACGCGGATGCAGATGACGCAGTCCGCTGCAAACGTGATTACGATCAAGGTAAGCTTGGTCTAGGTCCCACAGAGGTCGGCCCGTCCAACTCTAAGGGCGCCAACCACGGCGCCACCCCCACGAAGCGGAAGCGCGATCGCAGGGGCGGCGGAAGTCTGCCGCGAGTGATCGTTTCGGCAGATGGCCAGCGAGAGGTCCTTGAGGTCCGAGATCAAGCTCGGGAGGGCTCCAAACCTCGCCAAGGTCGGCCTCGACCTCGTCGGTATGAGACCAGCCCCGCAGAGGGCCGACGACCTGGGCCACGGCGGGTCGATGCTCGGCCGCAGGGGGCTGAGGGGCACCCGGGATATGACGAAGCAAAGTTCTGCCTGTTCCATAGGGCGGCCGACCACGACCTGCGGGCCTGCAGGGCTTGGCAAAACAAGCTGGAGGCCTTCTACAATGGGCGAGGTGAGATGCCCGTGCTCCCGAAGGATGACGACCAACCGGACAGGGTGAACGCTGGCACGGAGCACGACGACCTCGATTTGGAGTTCCAGTAGGGCGAGCGCCGGATCGATGTCATCTTCGGTGACTCGTCGACTTACGATCCAGCGCGAGGTCAAGGCCGCCATGAGCCGAAGCCCATCGAGCAGCCCCGCAAGTGGGTCAGCCACCATCACCTTCTCTCGAAGACGCTCTCCAAGGTATGGCCGAGACACAAGACCGTCTTGGTCGTGACCCGACCATCGGCAATACCGCATGGTCGGGCGCGTCATGGTCGGCAATGGCGGCTCTCTTAACTGTTGCGGTAAGAGCGCTTGACCGATTGCTGATTCGGTCGAAGGTCAAAAACATCGCCATACCCTTCTTGGGATCGTGCCAGAGCTCGACCATCCTCGGGCGGTGGTCTTACTGTTACCTTTGCAACTTCGGACAACTTCCGCACCGAAATGGTCACCTTCGAGGTGGTCGAGGAGACCTCTGCATAACGCCATCCTCGGGTGGCCTGCCTTGGTCAAGTTTATGGCGGCCAACCATTATGGCCATCGTTGTATGAAGCTGCCTGGCCCAAACGGCATCATCACCGTGCGGGGCGATCTGCAAGCGGCGCATGGATGCGAGACCAAGGCCTTGGCTCTTGCAGGCGTGCTGCCCCAGCGCGGTCCGGAGGCGACGGCGAAGAATGCCCGCCAGAAGGCGGCGATCCAGCCCAGTGGGGCGACGAAGGCCATGCCGCTTGAGGAAGGCGACCCGACCAAGTGCATCCACGTCTCGGCCGAGCTGAGTTCCAAATAGGAACTCGAGCTCGTCACCTTCCTTCGTGCCAACAAGGGTATATTCGCTTGGGAGCCCGCGGACATGCCCGGCATTCCGAGGGAGGTGATCGAGCACAAGTTGCAGGTGAGATCCGGCTCTCGACCTGTGCGCCAGAAGCTGCGTCGCTTCTCCCCGGAGAAGGTCACGGTCATCAAGGAGAACCTAGACAAGCTCTTGAAGGCCGGTTTCATCCGTGAGATTGACTACTCCGAGTGGTTAGCCAACCCGGTCATCGTGTAGAAGAAAGGGGGAAAGTGGAGAATGTGCGTCGACCATACGGGGTTGAACTCGGCTTGTCCGAAGGACAACTTTCCGCTTCCACGCATCGACCAGATCGTCGACTCCACTGCAAATGCCAAGATGCTGAGCTTCTTGGATGCTTACTCGGGATACCACCAGATCAAGCTGGCGGTCGACGACGAGAACAAGACATCCTTCATCACGCCGTTTGGCACCTATTGCTATACGACCATGTCATTTGGTCTGCGCAATGCGGGGGTCACGTTTCAACGTCTGATGACCAAGATATTCGAACCTCAGATCGGGCGGAACCTTGAGGTCTACGTGGACGACATCATCGTCAGGAGCCCCTCCGGGGGCGACCACGTTCGCGACCTTGAAGAAACCTTCGCCAACCTGAACAGGCACAAGATCAAGCTCAACCCCGAGAAGTGCGTGTTTGGTGCGGCATCGGGAAAGGTGCTCGGCTACATGATCAGGGGCTCGGGGGTCGGCCCGAACCCGGAGAAGATCGAGGTGATCGAGAAGATGGCGCCCCCAACCTCGATCAAGCGGTCTGAGCCTCACCGCCGCATGGCGCCTCGGCAATTCATCTCGAGTCTCGGCGTGCGTGGGCTTTCTTCCAAACCCTCACGCAAGCACGGGCTTCGAGTGGACTCAGAGGCGCAATGTCCTTCGACGACTTGAAGGTATACTGTCGTCCCCACCCTCCTTACAACACCACAACTTTGGCGAGAGGTTCTTGCTTTATCGCGCCACCACCCACGTCGTCGATCTTTGTTCTCGTGGCGGGCGGGGTCTCAAAGAGAACCCAATTTATTACGTCGAGGTCTTGCACGCCCAAAGGGCGCTACCGCAGTCTGAAGTTGTTGTATGCTCTCCTCATGGCTTCGCGCAAGCTTCGGCACTATTTCCAAGCGCACACTGTAATTGTCCCGAGCAACTTTCCGCTCAGGGACATCCTGAGGAACCCAGAGGGTGGCTGCCGAATCACCAAATGGGCCATGGAGCTGGCGGCGTTCGATGTCCAGGTCGTGGCTCGGACAGCCATAAAGTCGCAAGTGCTCGCTGACTTCGTGGTCGAGCAGACGTCGCAGCCCGCTCCCGAACTTCAGGTCGAGGAGGAGAAGCCCTGGGTCATGTTCTTCGACGGCTCTAGGTCCTTCAAGCGCTCGGGGGCTGGGATCCTCATCCTTACCCCGCGCGGCGACCAGTTAAGGTACGTGATTCGTTTCGGGTTTCCAGCGACCAACAATGTGGCAAAGTATGAAGCCCTTCTGGCAGGCTTACGAGCTTGCAAGGCATTGGGCGTGCGCCGGCTGGTCGTGAAGGGCGACTCCCAGCTCGTCATCAACCAGTTCAACAAGGACTACCAGTGCTCGGGAGACTCGATGGCAAAGTACCTCGCCGAGGTGCGCAAAAGCCGGAGAAGTGGTTCCGAACTTGAGCTCGAGCACATCCCGGAGGGACAACTCGAGGCGGACTTCCTCTCCAAGCTCGGCTCCTCCGACGACGATATCCCCGGCGTCATCACGAGACGCTGGCGGCCCCATCGATCTCCGATCAAGGGTCATGCTCACGGTGTGGTCGAAGGTATCCCCTCTGGCCAAGCCCATCCACAATTTCCTTGCAAGGCGACACCACCCGACCTGCCGAGAGGAGCAGATCAGCGAGGCGAGCTTGTACACACTCGTGGACGGCATGCTCTACAGGCGGAATGTTTCCGGCGTCCTGACGCGGTGCATCTCTGCGGAGGAGGGTAGGTATCTGTTGAACAACATTCACTTAGGCCTCTGTGGAGCACACTCTTCATACAGGACGATGGTCGGCAAGGCCTTCCGCATGGGGTATTATCGCCATGAAGACTTCGGGATGCTCGTGATATAAATCGCGCTTGCCGAGCATACCGGTTCACGCCGGAAGTCGCATCGGCCCGCCCTACGCGTTCTGCACCATCCCTTCGCTTGGCCCTTCTCGACGTGGGGACTGGACATCCTCGGCCCTTTTCCTCAGGCGACCGGAGGAAAGAAGTTCTTGTTCGTCGCTGTTGATACCTTCACCAGGTGGGTCGAGGCTGAACCGGTCTCGACCATAACTGCTCGGGCGGCCGTTCGTTTTTTCCGCTTGTTCGTGGTCACCAGGTATGGGGTTCCCTGCAAAATTATCACTGACAACGGTACTCAGTTTACTAGTGAGTTGTTCCAGGAGTTTTGCGAGGAGCTCGGCATCAAAGTATGCTTCGCCCGGTGGCTCACCCCGAACAACGGGCGTGAACGCACTAACGCAAATCGTCGAGCGTCAAGAAAGCGAGTTGCAGATGAGCTCGAGCAGCTGCGGCAAGACCTGGGTGGACGAACTTCCCACCGTCCTATGGTCTATTCGTACCACGACAAGCCGAGCCACAGGGTCCATGTAACATCCCAATTTTTGACTTCTCAACTAATTAATATTATTTTATTGCAATTTATGATTTTTGTGATTTTTTGGATTTATTGGATTTTCTGAGATTTATTTAAATCATTTCGAATTGGTATATATGGCTTTGTTTAGAAATATTTATAGAAAGGAAATTTAAAATGAAGCCTGCCTAAAAATATTTTATTTAAGGATAGAAGGTCTCGAAGTATTTCTGGAAATATCTTTTTCTCTCCAGAAATAAATCAGAATAGGAATTTGATTGATTGAACCGGATTAGGAGATAGGCTGATGACCGATCGATTTTGAGTGCGGTTCGGATTGCGCTTCGATGCATTCATCCTAGCCGTAAACCCAGGCGTGTGGAGAGCTTTCCTTCCGTGTTTTCCAACGCGTGGACGACTTGCGGTCGACTTACCATCGGGCGCAAATGGAATCGGCGACCATGTCGGCTAGAATTCAGATGCTTGACCGAAGAATCCCGCCGTGGGTGGCGAGGAATACGGGTGCCGCTTCCGTTTCCTACGGGATTCGATAATTGAAGCCACGAGTCGATTCAAACACCAAAGGACTCGAGTCCTTCCATCGTATGTGAAAAAGGGTCATGCGGTCATGGGGCCCCGCGTGGCGATTCGGCAAGGAAACGGAGTTTTTCCATGCTGGAGTAGGACGGCCAGGTATTTAAACCGAGCGCTCGAGCATCGAAGGAACCAAGCGACCAGAGAAAAAAAATCGCCAGAGGAAGCGAGCAGCAGAGGTCGTGCGGAGGAATCGCGCGAGGGACAGCAGCGTCGGGCGATTTTCGAGTGCGCCGCCGAGTTGTCGCCGGGAAGCCTGGGGATCGTGTCGCCTTGTCAAGAAGCATCCCGTGTGCACCGTAGTTCCGCCGGAGCATCGCCAGGGAAAGAAATCGCCGTTGGGATCGTCGTCTTCTTCGAGTCCGACGAGTTTCGCTCGTGGTCCAGTCATTGCCGATCGGGAGTTTCCTCAGCCGTCGGATCTTCATTGAGCGATCGGGATTAAGTCGCGCCGAATCGAGTCCGTAAGTATTTTGGTTAAAACGTAGTCGTCGGATTTAGATCTAAATGTTGATATTAGGCCACGTAGTAGATTTACCCATAACCGATAGATTGAGTTCATCAGTCTAGATTTCGCCACATTTTATCCGTACAAGCCGGGGCAGGAAAATTCGGATTTTCTTTATAAAAATAATTCGGAGAGATTTAGAATTTCTAATTCCAGAATTTAGTTTATTTTCAAAACTTCTAAATGTTATAACTTTTGCATTTGAACTCCGATTTGGGTGATTCAAATTCCTAAAAATTTGTAAAATTGAGATATTTCTAATGGTGGTTTTTACTTGAATTTTTGAGTTCATTTATTCTTTGGTTTTGGTGTTTATTTGCTATTTCTCTCTTGATTCGCGTAGACATTGAGTTGAGCAAGGTTTCGAAGTAGGAACTATCATCTCAAGATAAATCTTCGGAGCAATACCAGGAGCTTAAGCAAGGCAAGTTGTGCTTTGATCATGTTGCACCCATAAACTAGATTGCATGCTATTTTGATTTACCGTATCACTTGTTATTTTATGTGTATAAATGATTTCAATATAAGTTTGGGATTAGCTATCGTACCCTTTGAATTACACCCTACCTTGCTAATTGTATGCCATGATCCACTTGTCACCCTAGGTTGGTTTACTATAGTTGGTTAATAATGAAATCAACATGGATGGTTAGATCGAATTAGAATTGCTTAGCCATGCCACGTCATCACATGTACTTGAATCTTTGATAAATAATCTTGACTAATGGAATATGGAACAATGTTTTGAATTTGTGTGTCAAGTGTGGTCACACGATGAGATTGAGTTGTGTTGGCAATGGATGTCACGCAACGATATTGAATTGTTGATGGCACGTGGTGCTTGGTAATCAACTGGGGTGGTTATGATTTTGGGTCGGAGCAAGTGGCAAGGCAGGATGCCAGGGTGGGCCCGATGGGCAGAGGGTATGTGTTTGTCTTGCTTTGATCAAACCATAAGGACACCTTGCGAGCCTTTGACCTGAGTCAATCATGCAACCACATGTTGTTATGGGGCAGCCTAGCTGATTAATTTGTAATGCCTTAGCTTTGGTACTACTAGTGGTGGAGTGGTTCATCCTTTTCAATGAACCCAGATGGCGCAAGAGGGGGGCCCTGTTGTGGTTTTCAGACCCTTCAGTGTTGAAACCTTAACGGGTAGTACTGAGTTAAGACAGAGCATTGTAAAGGCTTTGTCATGATTCTCTGCCAGCATACCAAAGGAAGTGTGCTAATAGCTTGGCATCAAAGAGATTATCATGTCGTGTCGGTAAAGTGCATAACCTCTGCAGAGTGTACAAACTATTCGGATAGCCGTGCTCACGGTATTGAGCAATGGTCGGGGATTACAGTCAAGGGTTTAGAATTTTTGAAAATTTGGGATGGATGGTAGGTTGCCATGGAAAAATTGAATCTTGACTTAGGACTGGAAACTTAGTTTACTTGAGAAATACTGAATCTACCTATTACTGCTATTTGTTTTACTGTCATTTCAATCTATATACTGTACTTGTTTATAAATGCCGCTTAGTTGCAAATAACCATTGTTAGCCTTTCCTTTGGAATAAGCCTTGCATATAGCTATGATAGAATTGCATTACATGCACAACTTGTTGAGTGCGTGTTGGTGTACTCACCCTTGCCTACAAACATCATCGTCTTTGAAGAAGGAGTACCATGGAGAGCGAATGTTTAGGGTGCGAGCCTTGTCGGTTTCTGTGGTATCTTGAGGGTTAACTACATCTTCATTCATTGCAGTTCAATTTGTTGTTCAGCCTTGTGAGGCATTGTTAAGTAAGTTGACCATAAGGTCATACAACCGTAATATTTAATATATTATGTCTTTTATCTATTTACGTTGTGTATGATTGTGATATTCACTAATGTTGAGCTGTGTGCACTAAGCGTGATCTGGACTAGTGCAAGATACACAGAGGGTCCGGATTTGCATATTCGGGTCCCGACAGAGGTGGTATCGAGCCATCTTGTTGTAGGTCTTGACCCTAGATAGTTGGTCGTCTCTAAAGGTCCTTCAAAATTATTTTCTAAAGTAAAAGACCTAATCTGAAAGAATAACATATTCTTGACTTATCTCATTCTTCTATTTCTGTTCTTACCCAAAATTCTTTCCTTTTCTTCGCTGAAATTTCTTTCTCTTACCTCTGCTAAATTGATTTAAAAATCCTACCTGAGTTACCTTAAGTAGAAAACGATATACCACACCTCAGGAGAAGGCATCGAATGCCTGTTGCTACCATAATGATCATGACGGAAGGAATCATCAAGCTCATGGAAGAGTGGATCAATGAAGTGTATCAAGAGTTCGAAGACTCAGTACTTCAAATAGCCAGTTGAGACTCATGTGTGGGAGTCGCGTTCCTTAAGATAGGAGTGTCGCCTGTGTAGACGGTAGTTTTGTGTGTTTAGGTTGAATTGGTTCTTCTTGATTGCTGAGTGTGCAGTATGTGTTGCAAAGCTTTTAGGCTTATATAAGAAGCCATACCAAGTTATTAATATTGGTTGTTCAAGTTATTGGGTTAAAACCTATCTCCCCTGTATAGGATTCTTGCTCCTTATCTATGCTAATTTCGTTTCCCTTGAGGTAATCAAGCAGATGGTTCAGGATAGTGGTAGCAATGGAGCTAGTGAAAGTGGAAATCAACCCAGTGGAAACTCTAAGGATGGATTAGTTCCTCAACCGTCAATACCAATAGATATGCAGAGCTTCAAAGAGTTTTTGGCCACTCAGACTCAGTTGATGCAAGCAATGACGAAACAAATACAGAATATCACTGGGAATGATATAGCCGCAATAAATTCAAAGAAGAATACCACCAATGTACCTCGTTCGAGATCTAGACAACTATACAAGTTAAAGGATCGTGTTTGCACTCGCTGTGGAGAGATAGGACATACCGCAGACGAGCATGCGGTCAATTGCTCCAGTTGTGAAGGAAGCCATTCTCCTGGAGAATGTCCTATGGGCAACATCACATGTTACCTTTGTGAAGGTCGAGATCATTGTCCACCTCAATGTCCCCTAGATCCAATAGTGACCGCCGTGATCCAACATCAGCGAAAGAATCTACGGACCCTAGTTGCTCGAGAGTTATCAATAAGAGGGGGAAAGTTAGCTGCCCAGGAGACGTCGCTTGGAGAATTAAAAACACAGCCTCCTAAACTTGTCAACCTTAATCAGGAAAGCAGTGAGTGGCAATCACCAACGGCATGTTTCTTGTGTGATAAAGAAGGTCATTGGTCTAGAGAGTGCCCTCTGAAGCAACCAACCCTGGATTATAAGAGTGAGGATGAGAACATAGTTGCACCCATCAAGGCAAAACGATGCAAACGGTTGTGCTACCACTGTCAGGAAGAAGGCCATTTTGTTAAGCAATGCCCACGGAGAGAACAAGTATTTCATACAGCCATGGGAATACCAGAAGTTACTACCGTCCGGTATATAACGCCAAGGGTGAGCGGTGAAGTTGCAGGAGAAATTTGCCAAGAAAACCAATTGAAGAAAAGGCGTCTAGGTAAAGACACCATTCCAATCAACGAATGCTCAACAAAGAAAGTTCACCCTAGACTCTGCTATATTTGCCACAAGCCCGAGCATTTTGCCAAAAAGTGCCCTCAAAGGAAAGCAATCATGTCAGTTCAAGTCAATCCCAACTCCGTCCCTGTTAAAGCCCCAAATCAAGAAAATCCGGAGCCGTGAGTTTACTTAGTACGATATCATAACCCTACTTGTAAAGTGAGAGATTAGTAATGACTTCCATGTAAAGGTTCCTTGTTGAAAGAAATGAAGCGGAGAAGATTGATACATTGGAATACCGAATATTGGAATGAAAAAGCAATAATGGAAACGATGAGTTAGATGTTTCTCTAAGAGTATTCTTGTGTTTACGGTTTACCTGAAAAGTATGCATGAGAAATAGTGGCTAGTTTAGTGGTACCCAACGTGAGCTTGTTAGCCAAAGGATTTGCCATTGTCAATAAGTACGCAGTTGTGCTAGATTTACCCAGGAGGTTGAGAATTCAGTGTTCATTGAGAGAGTAGAGTTCCAAGCAAATCATATTATGTTGGATATTTAGGTTATTCTTGAAATTAGTTAGATGCTCAAACATAAGGCTATTTTGGTGAAGAGTATATCAATTTAAAACCCTGAAAAGAAGAAGGGAAAATTCAAGTGATGATAGTTCGAGTTAGCCAACTGATGGATAATGGTGTGGAATTTGCCAACTAGATGATGCGCCAGTGGTTAGAGAAAACCTTGATATATTTCCTAAGAATTTGTCTAGCATGTCGTCATATCAGAAGATCAAGATCGTGAGAGAATTAGTGCCTGATACAACCCAATAATGAAAAGACAATGTCAAATGTTTTTAATGAATTAATGGAAAATGGAAAGGCATGATGAAGAATTACTAGGAAGAGTTTTGAGAAAGCTTAGTGCGTTATTTGTGGTTAACAAAAAGGAAAATAGAAGATCGGAAAAGTGCAATGAATCATGCTTGAAACAACGAAAGGGTTAAAAACAAGTATCCAATATCAGGATCGACAACATGATTGGACAGTTTAGAAGAGAATTGGAATTTATTTGGGACAAAATTTCGCTTAGGTTATCATCAATTTAGGAATAAGGGGAAAGATGTTTCTAAGATTGCGCTCTCTACATAAACGATATAAAGTTTTGGCTAAATCTCCTGAATTGACCGATGCATGCCCCGCATATCTAATGAACATAATAATTAAGATATTTATGGAGTAATTGATAAATTCATGGTTGATGACAATCTAGTATACCCTAAGATAAGAGAAGATCATGCAGAACATGTTAGATTGATTCAGAAAGATTGCAAGAGTAGTAGTCATATGCTAAGTTCAACTAGTGTGAATTCCGGAAGTGAAATGGTCGAAATCCTTAGTCATATAAAGACTGCTAAAGGAGTTATTGTTGAACCAAGCAAGGTAGAAGTTGTGTTACATAGGAAGCAACCAAAGTACGTTACCTAGATTTAAGGTTCTAGAAATGGAAAGATAACACCACTGGTTCATAAGAAGGTTTTTCGACAATAGCCAGACCTTTTGTACGATTGTTAAGGAGAAAGAGATGCATGGACACCAGAGTAAGGGGTTTTCAGAAGTTGGAAAGAGCGGTTACCATTAACGCATGTGTTAGTATTACTAGCTGTGCGGAGTAGTTTCAATATATAAGGATGATGTTTCTAGACATAATCTGAGAAGTGAACCAACGTTGTTGCATAAACGATGAGGCAGTTGAAATTACCTTACGTACGACTTGGAGTTAGTCGTTGTAGTGCGCGTAGAAAAATGGTGTCACTATCTCATCAAAAATAAATATGAGCCTTAAGAATCTAAATATATTTACTCAGTCCAACCTTAATATAGGACGAAGATAATGGTTGGAAAGGATCAAAGAGTCTAGTGTCAGAATCCATATGCATTTCAGTAAGGCTAAGGTGGTAGTCGACGTTTGAGTTACGAGGTAATATGTTGATAATAAGCAGTTAACCAGGATATGTAAAGAATCTAAAAAGTTGAAATTAAAGGTCATCCCACAAGGTTTCATAGTTGCCTTAGAAATAGAACCAACATTAGAAGATCAAAACATAAGAAGTTCGAAGGTAGATGAAGTACAAAACCAAGTCAAAGAAAGAAGAAGGCTTAGCCTAAAACGTAGAAATTTGAGTGATTAGGATACCATAAAGATTTAATGCTGAACCAGTGTGCCGGATAGGAAGATCCTAAGAAATTGATACTTGAGAAAACTCATAATTCTAAGTATTCGATATACCCAGGAAGTGCCAAAGAGAATCAATATCTTAAGGAAAGGTTTTGGTGACTTAAGGTGAAGGGCGAAACTATTGGTTATGATACTCAATGTGATGTGAATCAAAAAAAATAAAATAAAGGCAATGCATTAGAGATCTAAAGGTTCGTTGCAAATCATTATAGATTCCTATAGGAGGCAAATCATTAAAATGATCCCTAGTGTAAATGGACCCTAAAAGGTATGAATTCAGAGGAATCATTATTGATTAAATTAACCAAAATTGCTCATTTCATATCACTGAACACTACGTATTCAAAAGATCATTTGGCAAATCTGTCAGGGATTTAATAACTACGTAGGTGCCTAAGAATATTGTGTCCGATAGAGGTATCTAATTTATCTCGAGGGCTTAGAATAAGTTACATGAGGCAATGATAACTCGCTTGAATTTCAGTACAGTTATCGCCCGCATACCGATGTCAAACAAAAAGAGTTAATCCGATTCTGGAGAGTATGTTTAGAGGTTGTGCGTTAGCTTACGCCACGTTTTGGGATAAATGGTTGCCATAGGCAGAATTCAGTTATGACGATAGTTACCAGGCTAGTTTGCAGATGTCACCATTTAAAGCCTTATAGGGTCGTGCCAGTCGAACCCCGTTAAATTGGAATGAAATGGGGGAGCATTCAGTATTTGGGCCTGAGATACTCAGAGAGGCTGAAGAACAAGTTGTCATGATCGGAGAAAGGCTGAGAACAGCACAGTCAAAGCAGAAGAGTTATGACTGACAATCGCCGTTGTAATTGAGTTTTGAACCCAATGATTTTGTGTATTTTAGGATTACTTCCCTTAAGGGTGTGAAAAGGTTCCAAGTCAAGGGAAAACTTGCACCTAGGTATGTTGGGCCATTTAAGATCTTAAGCCGCCAAGGAGAGGTTGCGTATTAGTTGGAGTTACCACAGTCATTAGCAGGAGTCTGCGATGTGTTTCATGTGTCTCAGCTTAAGAAATGTCTCAAAGTGCCAGCAGAACAAATGCCGTTAGAAGCTATCGAGTTACAGGAAGATCTGACTTATAAATAGCAACCTATTAAGATTTTAGATGTGATGGAGCGTAGGACCAGAAATAAGTCTACTCGCTTTTGTAGAGTTCAGTGGAGTAATCATTCGGAAAATGAAGCGACCTGGGAACATGAAGAAGATCTGAAAGCAGAATTCCCAAACATATTCTCTAGTCAGCCCTAAATCTCGGGGTCGAGGTTCCGTTAAGGGGGGGGGAGGTTTGTAACATCCCAATTTTTAACTTCTCAATTAATTAATATTATTTTATTGCAATTTATGATTTTTGTGATTTTTTGGATTTATTGAATTTTCTGAGATTTATTTAAATCATTTCGAATTGGTATATATGGCTTTGTTAAGAAATATTTATAAAAAGGAAATTTAAAATGAAGCCTGCCCAAAAATATTTTATTTAAGGATAGAAGGTCTCGAAGTATTTCTGGAAATATCTTTTTCTCTCCAGAAATAAATCAGAATAGGAATTTGATTGATTGAGCGGATTAGGAGATAGGCCGATGACCGATCGATTTTGAGTGTGGTTCGATTGCGCTCGATGCATTCATCGGTAGTAAACCCAGGCGCGTGGAGAGCTTTCCTTCCGTGTTTTCCAACGCGTGGACGACTTGGCGCCAAAAGTCATCGAAGAGGTGGACTACCATTCGGGCGAGAGCGCAGCACGTGGCCAGATGGATTTTATCGAGCGACCGTGGAGTCTTGCCGTATGGTCCTGCTGCGTGTCGGCTGGAATTCGGATGCTTGACCGAAGAATCTCGCTCGTGGGTGGCGTAGGGAGTACGGGTGCCGCCTTCGTTTCCTACGGGGATTCGGTAATTGAAGCCACGTAGCCGATTCAAACGCCAAAGGACTCGAGTCCTTCCATCAGCGCGCGGGAAAAAGGGCTGCGGCTGTGGGCCCTGCGCATGGCCGATTCGGCAAGGAAACGGAGACTTTCCATGCTGGAGTAGGACGGCCGGGTATTTAAACCGAGTGCTCGAGCATCGAAGGAACCAAGCGACCAGAGAAAAAAAATCGCCAGAGGAAGCGAGCAGCAGAGGTCGTGCGGAGGAATCGCGCGAGGGACAGCAGTGCCGGGCGATTTTCGAGTGCGCCATCGAGTTGTCGCCGGGAAGCCTGGGAATCATGTCGCCTTGTCAAGAAGCATCCCGTGTGCACCGTAGTTCCGCCGGAGCGTCGCCAGGGAAAGAAATCGCCGTTGGGATCGTCGTCTTCTTCGAGTCCGGCGAGTTTCGCTCGTGGTCCAATCATTGCCGATCGGGAGTTTCCTCAGCCGTCGGATCTTCATCGAGCGATCGGGATTAAGTCGCGCCGAATCGAATCCGTAAGTATTTTGGTTAAAACGTAGTCGTCGGATTTAGATCTAAATGTTGATATTAGGCCACGTAGTAGATTTACCCGTAACCGATAGATTGAGTTCATCAGTCTAGATTTTGCCACGTTTTATCCGTACAAGCCGGGGCGGGAAAATTCGGATTTTCTTTATAAAAATAATTCGGAGAGATTTAGAATTTCTAATTCTAGAATTTAGTTTATTTTCAAAACTTCTAAATGTTATAACTTTTGCATTTGAACTCCGATTTGGGTGATTCAAATTCCTGAAAATTTGTAAAATTGAGATCTTTCTAATGGTGGCTTTTACTTGAATTTTTGAGTTCATTTGTTCTTTGGTTTTGGTGTTTATTTGCTATTTCTCTCTCGATTCGCGTAGACGTTGAGTTGAGCAAGGTTTCGAAGGAGGAACTATCATCTCAAGATAAATCTTCGGAGCAATACCAGGAGCTTAAGCAAGGCAAGTTGTGCTTTGATCATGTTGCACCCATAAACTAGATTGCATGCTATTTTGATTTACCGTATCACTTGTTATTTTATGTGTATAAATGATTTCAACATAAGTTTGGGATTAGCTATCGTACCCTTTGAATTACACCCTACCTTGCTAATTGTATGCCATGATCCACTTGTCACCCTAGGTTGGTTTACTATAGTTGGTTAATAATGAAATCAACATGGATGGTTAGATCGAATTAGAATTGCTTAGCCATGCCACGTCATCATATGTACTTGAATCTTTGATAAATAATCTTGACTAATGGAATATGGAAAAATGTTTTGAATTTGTGTGTCATGTGTTGTCACACGATGAGATTGAGTTGTGTTGGCAATGGATGTCACGCAACGATATTGAATTGTTGATGGCACGTGGTGCTTGGTAATCAACTGGGGTGGTTATGATTTTGGGTCGGAGCAAGTGGCAAGGGCAGGATGCCAGGGTGGGCCCGATGGGCCGAGGGTATGTGTATGTCTTGCTTTGATCAAACCATAAGGACACCTTGCGAGCCTTTGACCTGAGTCAATCATGCAACCACATGTTGTTATAGGGCAGCCTAGCTAATTAATTTGTAATGCCTTAGCTTTGGTACTACCAGTGGTGGAGTGGTTCATCCTTTTCAATGAACCCAGATGGCGCAAGAGGGGGGCCCTGTTGTGGTTTTCAGACCCTTTAGTGTTGAAACCTTAGTAGTAGTAATCTTGAGTTAAGACAGAGCATTGTAAAGGCTTTGTCATGATTCTCTGCCGGCATACCAAAGGAAGTGTGCTAATAGCTTGGCATCAAAGAGATTATCATGTCGTGTGGGTAAAGTGCATAACCTCTGCAGAGTGTACAGACTATTCGGATAGCCGTGCTCACGTTTTTGAGCAATGCTCGGGGATTACAGTCAAGGGTTTATAATTTTTGAAAATTTGGGATGGATGGCAGGTTGTCATGGAAAAATTGAATCTTGACTTAGGACTGGAAACTTGGTTTACTTGAGAAATACTGAATCTACCTATTACTGTTATTTGTTTTACTGTCATTTCAATCTATATACTGTACTTGTTTATAAATGCCGCTTAGTTGCAAATAACCATTGTTACCCTTTCCTTTACAATAAGCCTTGCATATAGCTATGATAGAATTTCATTCTGTGCACAACTTGTTGAGTACATGTTGGTGTACTCACCCTTGCCTACAAACATCATCAGTGCTGAAGAAGGAGTACCATGGAGAGACGAATGTTTAGGGTGCGAGCCTTGTCAGTTGCCTGTGGTATACTGAGGGTTTACCTATGTCTTCATTCTGCTGCAGTTCAATTTGTTGTTCAGCCTTGTGAGGCATTGTTAAGTAAGTTGACCATAAGGTCATACAACTGGTAATATTTAATATATTATGTCTTTTATCTATTTACGTTGTGTATGATTGTGATATTCACTAATGTTGAGCTGTGTGCACTAAGCGTGATCTGGACTAGTGCAAGATATACAGAGGGTCCGGATTTGCATATTCGGTCCCGAGTCCACACCCTTCCGGCTCGTGTTGCATCGAAGCCGCCCCGCCTCCCGAGGTTTCTGTTGGGCTCTGCCAGAGTTAGCTTGGTCGACCAAGTCGACTTGAGCACGAGCGGTCTCGACCTCACCCTCACGAGAAGAAGTAAGATGCCGTGCCTTTCGCCACGATCAACGCACTACCTGCAAGCTCTTCGCAGACATGCGTCTCGGTCGGTACGACCTAGGAAGCTCCTTGTTGGGGACCTAGCCCTGAGGCGGATTCAGGGCTCGTCAAACACCAAAAAGTTATCCCCACGGTGGGAGGGCCCCTATATAGTCGTTTCAATGGATCGCACGGGGGCTTACCGGCTAGCGATGCCCGATGGTAGAGAGCTCTCTAGCTCGTGGAACATAGATCAGCTTCAGAAATTTTATATGTAACCTCTATACCTTACATTTCAATAAAGCTGTTCTTCCATTCTCGCCTTTTATGTCTACTTGTGTTGCTACTATTCTTTTTCTGTGACTCCTTCGGGCACGACCTTCGTACGCAGCGCATTTGCTCTTGGTCTAAGTGTCGCGAGTTTGACGTTCACCCCCAGTGGACGAGCTAAACGTAAGCCGAACCTCTTCGCAATCTAGCTCTCCCCTGTGCCCGGGCCCGAGCCGAGAGCCTCGCCACTTTGACCGTTGAGCAATGCGCATGGTCGCGGTGGTAATTCGAGCGTTAATCTGGGTCGTGGCCGCTCGTCCGTATCTACGTCTTGTGCCCAAGGCACGCGTCGCTCAACCTCGGGCCCAACGGGGTCTGGATAAGGCTATCCTATCGGCGCACGACCAAAAGAGCGCGAGCGTGGCAAACGAGCGAAGCCGGAGGGACTCCGAGTATCCTCGACTATGAATTTCGACCAAGAACGAGGTTTTCCAAAAACGATCTGTTTCTATTAGAGCATTCCTTGCTTTCTAACATTTTTTACAGGTCGGAATCAAAAGTTATGGTCGTTTTACTTCAGGCTGTTTCGGGAGGCTGAATTGGATTCCAAAACGTGATGAATTTGATATCTCCGTCTTCTTGGCCCATGGGTGACGTGATGGAGTTGGTCCAACTTGGTGTGGGCATATCCATAGTAGTGATGTCCTCATCATCCTCCCCTTCTTGAATTTGAGTCGTCCTCGACTCAAGCTCACCCTTTAGCTCGTCTTCAGCATAAAACATTCTCATATAGATCCGCATTTATTTAAATAAAATAGTAGCTCCGCCTCTTTATATTTTTTTAAGACATGAAAAACATTTAGAGGATTCACCTGATAATTATCCATATAGCTCAACACTTCTTTCCAGCATATAATGGCTTGATGAGCGCTAGCACTATTCGATGCTTCCTCCCCTCCTTGAAGGAAAACCGTCCTCGGTTTTGGACAAGCTGGAAAAGAAACAACGAACAAAAAGAACAACGTGTACGTGGCATAGATGTATATATCCCATATTTCATTGTTCTTTTGGATTCACGGTGGGTTATTTACATAACAACATATGAGAAAATTAGATTTAAGCAAAGCACCTTTCCTCACAATTCTGCCAGTCGATTTGTGGTTACAAGTGAAGCATATAACATCAATATCAACATGATTTAGTTTGCAACTTGATTTGCAATTATAAGTAAAGCACATATCTATCCCTGACCTTTGATAAAGAATACTCATGTTTTGTGAGCCACATTCAATAACATGTTTTGTGGGCAAAACTACAAGTTTTGGCATCAAGCAAGGCTCATTCATATCATCAAATTGTAAACAAGCAATATCAAACCATTCCAATAACGGTGACACAATTTTAAGGGGCTTTTAACTATTTACCTTTATTACGGGGTCGATGGTAACAGATTTGCCCGTCGCTGACTCATATCAGCATGGCGTGTCGATGACTCATATCACTGTAGCACTCCGTAAGGGTGGCAAATAGTTAATTATTCCCAATTTTAATGGGCTTCCACGCATCAACTACGACATGCTGATTTGTAATACAAGTTAATATACTAAAATTCGAACAATGTGAAGGAGAACGCGGTGCTACGCTAGCCGAAAGCAAAAATTTTTCTACCGCGAACACCCAGGAAACATGCGAGTCAAAGATCATGGAGCGTTACCCTTGGAGCACGTTAGCAGCGGAAGTAGAGTGGGTGAAGCCTCCCCGCGTGGTCCGAAGAACTGTACGTAGTCGAACACGATATGGTACAACTTCTCCTCATCGCAGATCACCGTCACAGCAACGTTGTTGTAGTCGTACAGTTGATGTAGCCGATTGAATCAATCAGTGCCAACGCAAGAGCGATGACGCCTCTGTGGTATCCACACGTCCGGGGTGAGATCACCGCGCGCTGGTGTGCTAGCACCCACGCGTGTGGCTAGGGTTTTAGGGGGTAGTGGGATGCAGCGACGGCTAGGGCTTGTGGTGGGAGAGTTCTAATGCTGCACGCCCCCACTCCCCCTTCCCTTTATATAGAGCGCACTAACGGGCCTTCTACGATAGAAGCCCACTAGGACTCACGCTAATGGATCTTCTACAGTAGAAATCCATTAAGACGCTAGAGGATCCAAATCCGCGTAAACCCACTAATGGATCCAATCCATCAGACATGATCCAACCCGTTAAGTGTGTGACCCATTAGGCTCATGTACAGGTCGGCCGCGGTCCCGGAGAACCCTTTCCCAGACCACAAGTCAATAGCGGTACCTAGCAGCACATATTGAGCCCCAAATGCACACAATGATCGAATCAGCTGAACCTTGATACACTCACATAGGATCCTTTTGCCACATGATATCAGTCAAGCTCAAGGCGAGAAGCGTGCCACCCTTGTGATAGCTTGACAAATTCACTCGTCAATGTAATGGATATAATTCGTGATTAACACTTTAATCACTTTGGCATGGCCATGCACTTTTCATATCCATCCACACCGAGGGCCCAGAGATATCTCTCCCGTTATCAAGGAGGGGCAAATTCCATCTTGATCTCTTATATCTCACGTCATGTTTCATGGCATACCCGTAAGCTACCTTTATAACTCCCCTGCTACGGAGAAGCCTTTGATAGCCCCAAAGTATACAATTACATATGCTGAGAATCAATAAGAATCTCAGGTCAAAGGATCGTATAGGTATACCACTCGAGACTACACCCTGATGGCACTTCTAAGATAACAATCTCATCAGTGTCTCGGAGCGGGTCTATCCAACCCCATGTTCTCTAACATGTGCCCACATTATTGATTTGATATCTCCATATCTATGGTATGTGAAATATTACCATCAATCAATACATGTGCTGGTCAGATCACTATTGTCCCACATAATGATATGTGACCAGAGATCGTTTAGAATAATATCATATAACCAATGTGTTTCACAATTAAGTCACACTCAATGAACAAAGGAGTGACATTTATTCATGGAACTGATAAGTACATGAACATAGACGTATGATACAATCATCTCACATGATCGCCTCTAGGGCATATCACCAACACAATGTGGCAGCAAGCTATGGGTATGACACATATTAGGAAAATTTGATGGTGCCGCAAATGAAACAAGTTGTTGCTTACAACTAAAATTGCCCAAAATAGCAAGCTTCAATTCAGCAAGTTTATCACAAGTTATGCATATTCTGTAAACAAGAAACTTACCATCTATGCCATATTCACCAAATAAATTGAATTTAAAACAACAGGCATAGGTGCTAGACAAAGACTTAAGAGATGAAATTTCAGAAATCTTGTCCATAGCACAAGTCAAACTAACAGGCTCATTCAACATGATATAACATAAAACAGTGGTAGGTGATATTTTAGCTATCACCTCCTTATGTGTAATCAGCAACACATGATCAAAATTATAAACATGCAATTCGTCATATGGTTCTACCATTGTGGCACAAGGTGGAAGTTCACAAGAATTATGTATAGTAGGAATATACTCACAAATTTGCTCCTTTTCTTGCTGTAAAATCAGATCTGTGCCATGGTCATTAGCCTCCTCCTCAGAAGTAGAAACATCAAAACTTTCACTTGATAACGCTGGTATTTCTGCTTGTTGCTTCCCTTCTTCAGAACTAACCTGGATAGCGTATGGAACAGCAGCAACAAAACTAACCGAAGTAGATTGGATTGTGTTAGTAGAATCATCCTCACATGTGCTATCCTCTACTTCACTCAAATTTTCTTGTCTTTCTTTCACATGCTCAGTGTGTATGCTCTCATTCAGGTTTGGTGCAGTGCATGCAATAGAAGTAGCATTTAACTTTGTGGGAGCTTGAATTTTGGTTGATTGTCTTCTCTGTATCTTTCTTTCAGCTTCTCGTGAAAGATTAAGTAAACATGATAAAGAATTGAATTCTTTACAAGATATCATGATCTG
The DNA here is from genome assembly GCA_036346375.1 of Guadua angustifolia. NCBI lineage: Eukaryota > Viridiplantae > Streptophyta > Magnoliopsida > Poales > Poaceae > Guadua > Guadua angustifolia. Next base: position 43,610,796 of record CM070502.1, read on the forward strand.
AATGTCGAAATCTAGTCCAAAATAAAAGTTATTCATGCGAGTCTTTTCGGTCTCTTCTAACCCAGAATGCAAAGATCTATGCTGAAATTCTTGGTAGTACTCATCCACTGTTTTACTACCTTGTTTTAGATGTTGCAATTCATTTCGTAATTTATGAACAACATATGAAGGGACAAATGTAGCTCTCAGAATTTTCTTCAATTTTTTCCATGTGCTAGGAATGTCCTAATTTTTACTCATATAATCATTTCACCAAAGAGCAGCAAATTCAGAGAATCCACTAGTAACAACCCTAAACTTATCATGCTCAGGAATTTCATGTTTATCAAATAATTGTTCGATAGCTAATTCCCAAGTAAGATAACCTTCGGAATCATATTTACCACTAAAATTGGGAACGGTAAACTTATTTTTGGAACGTGTGCTATGCGGTTGTACCTTCCGTGGTGTTGAAGTTATGCTCGTACGTTCTCTGTATCTCGGAGTGTGAACTATCTCTTCTCCTAGGATGTTGTTGGCCCAAGCACTACGATGTTGAGAACCTGCCATTGTTAGTGAAGACAAGAAACAAAATCGCAAGTATAATGTTCCTATCACTACATAGGATGTGGAGAAAAGTCGCTCAACTCTCAAATTTTAACCAAAGCTCTTACAGGTTCTTACCGTGCAGCAGGAGGCCATTAGCAGTGTCAAAAGTTCTCCCAAGCTTAGATAAAGCGATTGCCAAGGGACCGAACAAACGTACGAGGTAGAATATGTGGAGCTTGGTAGGCAATGTTAATTTCTTATGCAATCTGATAATTCTAATTATTATAATGATAAGTAATGATCCAAACTAGAATTCACAAGCCCTAGTTGCCGATCTCAAAGATATAAGTGAATTTCATGGCAACACACACGCAAAGATAATGAAACTTAATGCAACCAATGGAATGAGCTAAATAAGAATAATTTCAGCACCAAAACTCGTGTTGCATAAGTTATGGAGAGACGCTAGCTAATTGCTTCAGAAAAGGTAAAAGGGCACAAGATTGCTCACTACTTAATACAATTGCACAATCTGAAAATAATAAACACAAATTAAGGTTTTGATCATTGTAGTGCTGCCGGCCACTATTCTCTTTTCTTTTCTATCTTTTTTTTTTTTTTTTCTCCTTTTGGCTCTTTCTTTCTCTTTTTTTTTCTTTTCGGTGACTCTCAGCCAACACTAGTATGAGAAATGTTTTGGAATCCCTAACTTGATATCACAAGAGATATAATAGTGCAACGAATCAATAGGAGCAGCCCCAAGCAATTTCAAATCGCTAGTCTCAATTGGGATCAAAGTATTCGCAAAAGATGAATTGGTTCCCATAGGTATGTGCACTGATATTTTGGAATTTTATATTTGTAGATGCTACTGGACTCAACCAACTCAAAGGAACAAAGCTAGAACACAAATTGAAGAAAGAAACCCAAATTCGGCCAGAACTATGCAGTAAGGTTGTTGCTGCAATTAAGGCATGAAAATGACCGAATCAAGCTTGCTCACAATGTAAGAAATTGATGGTACTATTCTAGGCTTTAAAACAAGTATTCAAACACACAATTTGAAGCTCGTATGTAGAAGTTATAGCCAAAATACTAAGGTGCACAGATTTAACAAAATTCAGCCGATCTGACCAAATCCGAATCCGAGTCAAATTCGGTTTGAAGGAGTCTGAATCACAAAGGACACCCAAAAACGATTTTGTAGAGGACTCTTCAAGGATTTAGGAAAGTATAAAAACTTCTCAATCGGAGTTCGGATGTGAGAGTTATGTTCAAAATACCAAACTGACCTGGATTGTAATTGCAACTTGGTTCCCGAATTTGATGTCCAGATTAAACAACCTTTCCGATGGAATTAGATTTCGTGCCCAACTAGGTTTTTGTCGAGCTTATCCCAAGGTTTTAGGAAAGTGCAAAAACACTTGAATCGGAGCTCGTATGCGAAAGTTATGAACAAAACAAAGAACTGGACAGATTGGAATAAAAGCTACGCGAAGGAAAAACGATCAGCAATTAAAACAAGGACTCTAATGGATCAAAACCTAACAAAACTCACTAAAATACCAGATTGAATCTAAAGGTTGAATTTTTGTAGAGGATTTTCAATTTTGGACAGAAAACAAAAACTAATCTAGGGTACTGAATCTCTCACCGAGCAACTTGGCGCTCTGATACCACCTGATGTGACTTTGGTTCCCGATCTTTCGATGAGAGTGATAACTTCGATTTGGAGGAATTGACTTTGACGATCCGACTACAACGTACGACGACGATGCGCCTTAGCAATTGCTAAACCAACTCCAGAGGGTTATTGATCTTGCCGTTGGCACGATCAACCTGAACACGAGGTTCAATTCCTGCATGCAACCGAAGAACAAGCAAGAACAATGTTAAAGCAATCTAAAATTGCGAATATGAATGAAGGCAAAAACAAGGGTGGGATTCTATTGAAGATCTTGATAAGGTGGCTGTCCAGCACAACTTGAAGATTTAAAGTTTGCACTTGGCTAAACTAATCAAACAAAACCCAACCCAAACCCTAGATGAGGGTGTGGCTGCCTATTTAAGGAGGAGAGAGGGCGTGCAAACTCAGCCAAAATAGTTGGAGGCCGACTACAACTCAAATTACAAGGCCCAAGGCCCATGTCAATTCGGACTGGAAAAGTGACGTTTGGTTTTTGGTAGTTTCTGGACGCATCTAAAGAAGTTTTGAGGTGAGGCCAGATCCATTGGAAAGTAGACTTTGAGATCTTTCAAACGTGTACTCATGGTCCTCTAGAAACCACCGGAATCAAAAGTTATGGTCGTTTTACTTCAGGCTGTTTCGGGAGGCCGAATTGGATTCCAAAACGTGATGAATTTGATATCTCCGTCTTCTTGGCCCATGGGTGACGTGATGGAGTTGGTCCAACTTGGTTTGGACATATCCATAGTAGTGATGTCCTCATCACCTTATCGATGAAATAGAGTAGCACAAGTAGATGCAAATTTGATTTAGCACTGATAGACTCTTATTAACCAGCTTCGTTGCCAAGCGTATGCCTGATTGCATCTGCACACAAGGCTAAAAAACTTTCATTAAATGACTTAGCCCCCGAGCGTATACTCGGAGAGGCCGCATATAACATAAATGTTATATAGGTTGAAGTAAAACTATGTGATTTTTGCAAGTCTTCATTAACCACACAGCTTAGACTTTGTAGCAAACATGAACTTACTGTGCAGCGCATGTTGAATCCACTAGAAGCCTCATTTCTCTCCATCCGCTGAACCTTAGATGTTTGACAATCTAGTGCTTGTATGCGTGTAGGATAGAATTACTCATCATTAGGTTCAGGCATGGCCACACTTTGGTTTTATTCACTGACATGCTAAGTACACGATTGAGTAAGTGTGTGCAAAAAATCCCATGTAAAAGGGATAAAAGGATTGTGCCTACAATGCCCCGCTCGATAGCAGTATCGACTAGAAAAATAGAGTAAGGTACAAAGTTACCTATAGCCCCCAACTCCTTACTCAATGATGCCATCGAGTACGGAGTAGAATGACATAAGTACAATGTCGTGATGCAGCCTCTAGCTATTTGCCCGATAGCTGGATCAAGCAAAAAATGAAGCATCAGCATCATAGATACTTGTTGCGACTCCAAACCCCTTACTCGATTGATGTATCGACCCAAGAGTGGAGCCAGGTAAAGAAAAGATCGAGCGATGTAGCCCCTAACCTCCTACTCGATGAATCCATCGAGTAGAGGGTAGGGCATATGCGCTGAAAATATACGATGTAGCCCCCGATTCCTTACTCGACGGTTGTATTGAGAAAGGAGTAGAGCTGAGCATCAACAATGGTAGCCCCCTACTGTACACTTAGAACGGTCAGAGTAAACACCCGCTCCAATAGTTGGTACTATTGCAACCTTCGCGCCTCTTCAGCTTCCGTACTTGTGTGGAAGTACAATGGACGCCTCGTGGATTGGGACCGAAGCGGATCTTGATGAAATTGTTGCTATAGTACGATCTGTTCCCTGAGCTATAAATAGTTGGGACTTGTAATCGTCTGCCATGATTCATTTTTCTTTCTTGCCTTCTGCTCACAGCGTGTTAGCTCTTCAACCGCATCCATGGCCTCTACTCCACCATCGTCCTCATTTGTGGAGATCCATGGAGAGTCCCCTCCCCCTACATCGTTGGCCGTAGTCTCTCCAGGATGGATCATCCTCTCCTCCAAATGAGGAGGAAGAGATTGATTGGGAGGCTATTGAGAGGGAGGTTTGGCGTGCAGGAGGAAGATGAGGCCGCTGTCATCGAAGAGGATGATGCTACCACCGCCACCGGGGGAGAAGACACCCCCGTCGCTACCAGGGAAGAGGACGCCGCTACCACCGCCATCATCGGGGGAGAAGATGCCATCGACAGGGAAGAAGGTGAAGCTGAAGAGAGCTTCATTGACCCTGCCTTTGCTCATGCTCCTCCCTCGATGATGGAGAGATCGCCTTCTCTGTTGACAACCGACTAGGCCTTCACATCCCCTTTTGGTCCGTACGAAGGGAGGAGGCCTATCCTAGGGGCCCTCAACTGCTAGCCCCTGAGTGAGAAGAAGAGGCAACACGATGCCTTTGAGGGCAAGTAGTAGTAGGGTACCTACCTCATATGTAATAGACAACTTTTGTTAGTTAATTTTAATGAACTCATACTTGTCTGGATTTTGGTTGCGATGCATTGTCTTTTTTCTTCATGTATGAAATCTTCTTAGTTGATTGATGTTCCATGAATTGTCAATCATCATTTGTTCTAATGTCAATAACCGTACTGCTCCAGGTTGAGTCACTTTGACCATCACGTATGGATCTTTCCATTTAGATGATAGCTTATTATGGTTGTCTTGCTTTTGCACCTTCCGTAGTACTAAGTCCCCGATGGTGAGAGCTTTTTCCTGGACTCTCTGGCCATGATATCTGCATAAGGCTTGTTGATATTTGGTTGCTCGAATGGATGCTCGATCCCTGTACTGCTCGAGTAGATGTACATAATCTGTTTGCACCTGCTTCTGCTCCTGCTCCTGCTCCTCTTTCGAGTAGGTTTCCACATGAGGTGACTTGAATGTTAACTCAGTCAAAAGCACCGCTTCTGCTCCGTAGACCAAGAAAATTGGTGTTTCACTAGTGGCTCGACTAGTCGATGTACAAACAGCCCACAGCACCAAGGGGAGTTCTTTTGCACACCGAGTCACGTAAGCCTTGAGCCTATCAAACCCGTGGGTCTTGATCCCCGCAAGATTATGCCGTTGGCACGTTTGACCTAACCATTACTCTAAGGGTGAGCTATAGAAGTGAAGCAAAGCTTGATACCAAATTCTTCACAAAAGACTATGAAAGCATTACTCTTGAACTGGCTACCATTGTCTATGATTACTCGAATAGGGATGCCGAATCGAGTAATGATGCTCCTCTGAATTTCTTAGCTGCTTCTGAGGTGATGTTCCTGATAAGTTCAGCTTTGATCCACTAGGTGATCGTATCAATAGCCACGAATAGGAACTTATAACCTCCTTGGGCTCTTGGGAACAATCCCAAGATATTCAAGCCCCAGACAGAGAAAGGCCAAGATAGGAATAGTTTATAGGGCTTGGGCTGGTCGAGTGGTTTGCTTGCTGTAAAATTGGTAGCTCTCACACATTTTCACCAGCTTGCAAGCATCCCGGAGGGTAGTCGGCCAATGGAACCCTTACTAGAAAACCTTTCTGGCTAAGGTGTGATGGGACACATGGTTGCTGCAGATGCCTCCATGGACATCGAGAAATATCTTATTGCCCTCTTTCTGAGTGATGTACTTCATCAAGATTCTGTTACTCCCCTTTTGGTAGAGCTTGTCGTCTACCAATGCGTATAGCTTGGACTTACGTGCAATTTTCTCAGCTGAGACATCATTGTTAGGGATCTCTTGACCTTCGAGATAGGCTTGGAATGGAGTCATCTAAGTCAGCTCACGTTTGAGTAGTGCAGCTTTCGTGTCTGTGAGTTCTGCCTCGCTGACCAGACTAGGCTGCTAGTCGAGTTGGGTAACATCTGCCTCCCTACACGGGAGATAGATGGTTTAAGGAGTTTCTCGACGAATACTCCTGTAGGCGCAGGCGAATGGGACAAAGCGAGCATGGCAAGTTCATCATCACTTACCTCAAGCCCTTCGAACTTGTGTTCTAGCTTGCGAGCCTTGTTCAGATATGACCTCATATTGTCATCTAAGCACTGATAATCCTTCTGCACTTGGTTTACGACTAACTGTGAGTCTCCTTTCATGAGTAATTATCTGATCCCAAGTGACGCAGCTATGTGGAGCCCGTTAACCAGTCCCTCATATTCTACAACAATGTTTGATGCTTGAAAATCGAGTTGGATAATATATTTGAGCTCCACACCTGTCGGAGATTTGAGCATAATGCCAGATCCCTAGCCCTAAAGTGTGAGCCGTCTTGTGCTCCTTTTTCTTGATGTGTGTCTATTCCATAATGAAGTCCACCAAGACTCCTAACTTGATGCTGGTTCACGGAGCGAAATCGACCTTAAACTCGTTGAGTTCAACTGCCCACTATGCAATTAGCCCTATCACCTCTTAGTTGTGTATTATCTTCTTGAGCAGGTAGGTCATCATGATCGTAATCTTTTGCACCTGGAAGTAGTGTCGCAGCTTTTGAGAAGTCATTAGGATGGCGTACAACATCTTCTACACTTGAGGGTATCGTAGCTTGGCGTCATGCAAGACCTCGCTCACGTAATACACCGGCTTCTAGACTTTGGCTTTTTCTCAGGGCAATCCCACTCAGCCATCAGAACTGTGCTTACTACTTGAGGGGTAGCTGCAATGTACAAAAAGAGCTCCTCTTGTTCGTTAGGTGACATTAAAATTGACGGAGACGATAAGTACCTTTTCAAATCCTGAAAAGCTTCTTTTGCCTCCTTGGTCCACTCGAAAATGTCCTACTTCTTGCGTAGTTTGAAGAATGGTGGCCCTCGTTTGCCCATCCGAGAGATGAATCGACTAAGAGCTGTGATGCAGCCCGCGAGCTTCTGCACTTCTGTCAGCGTTCGCAGAGAACGCATCTGTTTGATTGCCTTAATTTTACGTGGGTTTGCCTCAATGCCTCGACTGGACACCAGGAAACCAAGAAGCTTGTCGAATAGAATGCCGAACATGCACTTCTCGGGATTAACCATCATTTGATAATTCCTGAGTATGATATCATCGATGTACGTTTGACCATGATATCATCTATGTATGCTTCTACATTACATCTGATTTGGGACTTCAAGCAATTTTAAATACAACGTTGGTACATAGGACCAGCACGCTTTAAACCAAAAGGCATCTTAATGTAACAGAATACACGAAAGGAGTAGTAAAAGCTATTTTCTCCTCATCCTCTACAAACATGCTAATTTGGTGATACCCCAAATAGGCATCATAAAAACTTAGCAGTTCACGGCCTGCAGTGGAGTCCACTATTTGGTTGATGTGGGGGGAGAGGAAAAGGGTTCTTAGGGCAAGCCTTGTTGAGATCGGTGTTGTCTATGCACATCCTCCACTTGCCGTTGGGCTTCTTGACGAGGACAGGCTTCTTGACGAGTGACGGACTTCTCGGATGAAGCCAGCCTTCAGGAGTTAGACAACTTTCTCTTGTATGGTCTGCTTCCTGTCTTCCGCAAATCTACGTTATTTCTATGCCACAGGCTTGGTGCTAGATTCCACTGCTAGTCGATGCTCGATCACCTCCTTGGGGAGCTTGGGCATGTCAGACGGTTGCCATGCAAACACGTCACGGTTCGCTCGAAGAAAGGTGCTAAGCTTGAGTTCCTATTTGGGATTAAGGTCAGCACCCACCTTGATTGTCTTGGAAGGCTTCAACGGGTCCAGGGGTACCGTCTTGACCTCCCCATCGATCTTTTTATCCTTCTTGCTATCGTTGACTGGGTCCTTGGCGGCACTATCGGATATAGGATCCTGGTCAATGCCCTTGGATTTTTGGCATTTGACTCCCTCAGTATTGACACTAGCTACCGATCCGCAAAGGTGATCGACCATCTCCAGGCTCTTCTTATCACACTTGACCGCTGCGCACTGGTCCCCTTTGATCGTAAGGATTCATTTTGGCATCGGCATCTTGACGGTCTGGTATGCGTAATGCACAACTGCCATGAACTTGGCTAGCATTGGGTGGCATAGGATCACATTGTAGGCAATCCCAAAATCTGCCACGCCGAAGAGGATCTTTTCAGTGTGGAAATTATCTGGTGTGCCAAACATGGATTTTGGGGCATTAATAATGAACGTGGATTTATTCCATGGAATGGCTCGGCTATGGCTTTGATCTCTATTTGGGGAATCCCCATGTCCTCCAGCATTTTCGGAAAGACAATGTTCAATGAACTACCTCCATAGATAAAGGTTCGAACGACCTTAACATTGACGATGGTGGGCTCGACCACCATGGTGTATCGACCTGGATGTGGAACCGCAGCTGGGTGATCTAATTGGTTGGAGGTGATTGGCACTTCTGACCACTTAAGAAACCTGGGGGAACCAGTGTGGCCAGGTTGACCTCCCTTTCGACCGCCATGTACTATGTTTTGGACTTGTACGTGATAAATCCCCCAAAGATGTGCACTAGCTTGTGATCAACCCCATGGTATTTGAGCTCATCGTCCTAGGGCTTCTCTTTGGCTTCCTCAATTCCACGCCCGACGATCGTAGCCTTGAGTTTCTCTTGGACCTTCTTGCTGATCACCTAGCACTCATCGAAGTTGTGTTTGTCCATGTGATGGACCAGGTAGTATTTGTTTCCTCCACGGATTTGACCCTTGTTGTCACCGGTATTGCACATCTTGCCCCTTTCAATCGCGGCTATAGTGGAGTCACTTTTGTGTTTTTCCCCACGGCTTTTGTTCCTCTTCGCCCTCTACTTGAACAACTCAGGCTTATCGTCGCCAGGCTTGGGGTTGTCGATATGGTCTTGGGCTTTGGCATGTATGGCGTATTTATCTGCCAACTCAAAAACCTCCTTGGTGGTTCTGATCTTTCGAGTAGTGAGCTTTCCTTTCAGCTCCCTAACCCTGACACCGTTCTCGATGGCAACTACAACCACCTCGTTCGAGTTGTCAGGGATTGAGTTGCTATTGTTGCTGAAGTGTCGGATGAAGCTGTGTAATGACTCTCCTAGCTTCTGTATCACCTGATGCAAGTCATTGCGCATTCCAGGTCATTCATACATGCCCTAAAAATTGGTGATGAACTAGGCCCGCAACTCCACCATGATGATATCGATTGAGGTGGGAGGTTAAGCAACCAAGATCTCGCTGCACCATCCAGAGTGGTCAACAAGTAATTGGCCATCACCTTCTCGCTTCCTCCGATAGCCCTCATGACTATAGTGTAAATCTGTAGCCACTCGATAGGGTTGATCTTGCCTGAGTATTTTCTGACAAGTCCTAGCTTGAACTTATTAGACCACCTAACTGTGTGCAGCTCGAGGGTGAATGCCTTGCACCCCTCATCAACGTCCTCGAGGGTCTCCAGTCGTGGACATTGTCGTGCTCCTTATCGGGGAGGGAACCTGCGCTGTGCTGGCGAGCGGCCCCTCGAAGGCGGAGAGTCGCTTTGTCTGGCCCGATACACTACTCTTTTCGGTCATGTTCTTCCCTTCGATTGTGAAGGACATCATGCAAATCCTGTCGATCATGAGGAACACGATCTCAAAGATCTTCGGAGTGTCCCTAATGGGGGTTGGAATGAGCTATCCTAGAGGCATGACGGCTAGAGCTTGCCACCACCGATCTTGCTGCTCGATGACGATTGTTGGATAGACCCAGCAGGTGGCTTCTGGTGCCCCACTGGCTGGGGCATCTGAACCTCAAGTTGGCTGCTCAAGCAGTCTAAGCTTGTACTGCACCGAGTAGCATTTTGATCGAACACTGGAGTTATCGGGTTGTCCGGATCTAGTGCTGAAATGGATTTTAGTAGCATGTGAGTGCACTGGACATTTGCCTCAGGGGTGCTAAAGATGTCACTATTGTGGCTCTAGTGGGACGCTGCTCCTAGGACACGGCCAAGCCTACCGTTGTGGTCAATCTGTCGAGGAATTTGCTGTCCCTGAAGATCCCATGCCCACAGGTGGGGCGTTGTTGGATCATCGAGATCATGTTGCTTTGATAGATCGGCCATGATCCTAGCTACAGTCGTGGCTGCTATATCTCACCGATGGTTTGTAATGTTAGGAGCAACAATGTTTGCGGCCACCTGAACTGCATCTATCACCACTGCAAGATCTTGAGGCATGTGCGAGGGGACCTGGTGTCCCTAAACATCTGTGGTGTTTGCCCCTGGATTCCTTTCTTGGGAATTGTCAGCAGTAGCACCGCTGCTGGCTCCGACCACGAACGCGCATCGATTGGTCTCACTGCTATTCTTACTGCTGCACTAGCTACTGTGGTCATCGCTCTTTGTCTCAATGTACATGAGTACACTAGGCTCCATAGGGTCAAAGTCTATAAAGCACACCTCTCGACGTGGATCCCAAGAGCAGGACTCAGTAAAACCAATGTGCATTAGGTCTTCACCCAGCCCCCATCAATAGAGCATGGTTCCGAAGGCGATCTCAGATCCATCCACCGGTGCCTAGTTGATGACGGTGATCGAGCGGAAATTGATGCAGGAGTTGATGTTGGAGACTCCGATGTGAGCGTGCACCGAAGACATGCTTGATGTGCAAAAATAGCTGAAGGCCCCTACTTGGCGCGCCAACTGTCGAAAGTTGGATATCGACAATAAACTTATAATCACGGGTATCTTTGGGTTAGCAAAATCAAGTACGAAGACAATGGCATACGATGTATACAAGTTCGGGGCTCCGGATGGAGTAAACCCTACACCTTGTGTGGATGATTTATGAACTTGATGTATGGAGTACAGAGCAATGTGTCTAGTCCTAGTTACAATGAAGATTGGATCTAGGTGATGGCTAAACTATGGCTGGAGGTTGACGAAGCACGGTCCATTGGCTCCTAGGTGCTCTGCGTCTAGTGAATGCTCTAAAAGTCTTCTTCTTTATCTCTAACTTTGGATTTTTTTCCCCTTGAGGGTACCTACCCCGGCCTTATATAGTTGGGGTAACCCTGCCTCAAGTTGAGTTGTAGTCGGCTTGGAATAATAGATCATAGTTGATAAGGAGTCCATCATTTTGTCGATCTTCGTAGCATATCCAAACTTCCCCGGATACTAGGCGTACTCGAGTTGGTTTCCTCAAATTAGAAAAGTGATAGAGTCCTTCCCAGCATGGAGATATCCCCTCCGTGTATATCTTATCCAATAGAATTGGGCCCGTGATATTCGGAATTTCTAGATTCTTGCTGGAGAATATATGGTATATCCTTCGTGTTTCCAGCATATACTGATACCCCTTATTTAGATATTCGACATTTCCTTTGGCGTTGTTGTTGCAAAATAGAACTAACATAAACTTTACACTTGGATTGCTTGTGAGAATCAACAAACAAAGTTGAGGTGATGAGTAGGGACTCATTAGGTTCTAGTACACAATAAGCTATGCTAAGGCTTGGAGTGCAAAGCAAAATGCGGTAGAAGTAAGGTTTGGTACGTTTGACGACTCTTACCACAACTTGATAGGCATGCTCAGTCATACAAGAAAAGAATCCTAGGACATGTCAATATTTTGGAGAAACACTTCGGTTAGTTCCCTGGGAAGATGGAACTTAAGCAAGCATTCTTCGCCTTTGGTGCCTGCATCAGTGTAATTGGAAATTGTCATCCGTTGCTTTGCATGGATGGCACCTTTCTGACTAGCAAGTATGAGGGACATATATTGACAACAATCAAATTCGATGGAAACAACCATCTTCTTCACGTGGCACATGCATTTGTGGAGAATGAGAACATGAATAGTTAGTTGTGGTTCTTGAAGAATGTTAAGGCTGGTGTGTGGGCAAGCGGCATGTGATTTGTGTCATATGTGAACGATATCCCAGCTTATTGAAGGTGATTAAGCAACTGCAGTAAGGGGAGAATGAGCTCTTTCTATGGCCTAATTTGCATAGCAGGTCATGCAAGAGGCATACAGGAGCTAATTTCTACAAGAAGTATAGGTACTACGACCCGATGAAGACATACAAGGTGTTGTGAGAGGCAATGAAGAAGCCCATGATGTCGACATTATCTCTAGAGAACAAATATCAAATTGGTCCCTTAAGAAACATTAATAACTCTAGATCTTTGTCGACGTTTGTTGTCGGCAATAATGAAAATGGGGCTAGACGTCGGATCCAAACTAGATGGTAGCACAAGACGCAAGAATTATACAGGTTCGGGCTCTCGCGGAGGAGATAATACCCTAGTCCTATGCTCTGAAATTATATGTGTCTAGCTTATTTGCTGATGATCTGATCTGATGATCCCCACCCCCCTTTATATAGCAGAGAGGTGCGGGTTACATAGGAGTGTCCTGGTCGGATACAAGGTAGGGATTATATCTTTTGTACATATCCGTTTGATAACGGCCTAGATTACGATTGTATCCTACCTAATCAGGATCGGTTGCTATCTTTAGGGCTTCCTTGTTTCGCACGTCTGGCGCAACCCTGGTAACTTCTATTTCCATGCAATCGGTTTGGCTCGGCCTTATCTAGTTGGGCCTCGCAGGCCTGCCTTGCAGATACCCGTGGTCCATATACTCCACAGTAGCCCCCGAGTGCTTTGCGATCGAATTGCCTCCTTATTGACAGGGTTTCCCGACTAGTTTTCTCTCCAGCCGAGTGCTCCGTTGTAGGCAAAGAGGTCGTGAAGGACTCGATAGAACTCCACGTGTAAGCATTCAGAGTGGTTCCCAGCCCAATTTATTGAGCCAGCATGCGACTCGTCTTGGAGTATACCTCCGTTTTAGGTTGAATTTTAGCCGAGTGGTACCTGTGTGCCATGATACACAGCTTTTGGCCTGTCATGAGGCATACCATGAATTATCCAAGTGGTACCCGCACCTGCTTTTTGCAGTATACGGCTAATGGCCCATCGTGAGACATACCTTTGGAATCTTTGTTTTGAATCAACTTATGATATCTGATTCCGTTTTGAATGGTGACCACCATTCGACCTTTCATGTGGCATGTCACAAGAAGGTATTTTAGTTTGGAAGGTACCCAAATTCCGTTTGATGCGGTCATTGGCCTTTGGCCCATCGTGGGGCATACCATATCCCAAACTGGATTCAGCCCAGGAGTGCTTGTGCACGGCGGTTGCTATGCATAGCATTTGGCCCATCTTGAGGCGTGCCCTAGGGCAACCTCAGGATGAGCGGAAGGCGAAGCGTTTTTCCTGCTCAAGGCGAAAGTTAGCATCGCTCCCTATAAGTATGAGACTTGGTGCAAACGAAGCGGTTTTCTGCGCACTGCTCTTCACTTGCCTCTTCGTCTTCTTACTTTCGGTGCTTCTATTGCGAACTCCGCCGCTAGGGTTAGCCTCTTTCACACCCCAATCCGATGCAGTTGTTAGCGCCTTTGCCAAAAAATGTCTTCTTCCTCCAAAGACGTTCTGCATCAGCCTCGGCCAAAGATTGGGCCACTTCGGTGACGACCGAAAGGCGATTGGAGGAGTTGGTCACCGGCGGCGTCTTCCTACCATTGGTGTTGCTCTCCGCCTGACCTGTAGCGGGTGAGTCTTGCCCCATGCCCCGAACTTTTCAGCGTGGGTTTGGCCTTCCCGCCTGCGCTTTTCTCCGCGGTCTTCTTCATTTTTACAAAATTGAATTGACTCATCTCAATCCAAATTCCATACTTCAAATTGCCGTCTTCGTTCATCTTTGCAGGGCCTTCCTCGGCATTCGCCCACATTTCAACCTTTTTCGCCATCTTTTCCTTCTCAAGCCTTTCCCAAACAAGAATTCCCCCAAAGTAGTTGGGGACACCGGATTCCAGCTAAGAGAGCCTGAAAAAGTCCTATTTCGCCATTCCTTTTAGAACCTTGAACAAAGGTTGGCATCAGGAGTGGTTTTACTACGGCAACCCCAAGCCTTCTCTTCCTTCCTTTTCCAGAGCCCCACCCAGGCCTTCGATAAGTTGGACTTTGCTCCCCTCAGACGGTGGGATGGACCAGGTGAGGAGCTCATGGGGATGATTGCCAAATTGAAGGAGAATGGACTAACCGGAGTTGCGATCATCCTTAACTTTGGCTTTCGTCGAGTGTAGCCTCTCAAGGAGCGAGTCAATCTGGGATACGAGTATGAAGGGGAGCGCGATTTTACCCGAGATGCTCCTAAGCCGATTCCCAAGAGTATACTCCTTGGACGTCTGGGTGATTTCTTCACCCCGGGCACCCAAATTGTGAATGACGGGTGCCCGAAGCCCTTCAACAGATCGAGTCCTCCGCCTCCAGTAAGATGCTTTCTTATCTCTCAAGGTTGGATTTTCTGGTTCTTGAGTACTACGATCAAGCATGTTTTTGTTTCCTATACTTGCAGGGTTGTGGCGCTTTCTTCTCTCATGCGCCGCTACCCAAATTCCCTCAACATAAGAGTGCCAAATGGAAACACCCTGTCGACGCCTCGTCCTCGGTGCCGAGTGCAAAGAAGGATAAGACGGCAGAAGCTGAAGACCCCACGGGAAAGGGTAAACGCCCGGCCGTCTATGTGCCCAAGAAGAAAGGGAGGCAGTCGGTGGCTAACGTGCACCCGACTGGAGGCCCAAAGATTCATGACCCGGCAGCCGTGCACCTAACCAGTGGCCTCCTCATCATCGAGCGGTCGAGAGTCTCAAGGCTCTGAGCCCTGACCCAAAGACCCGCCGATGGTGCACCTCCGCCCCTGCGCCCGATTGGAGACCCATTGTCCCCTATGCCCAGCATGCGGCCGGGTTCTTCTGTAGGTGAACCCTCTGCTTGGAAGGGCTCGGGGATAAAAATAAGATCTAACAGGTTGATTTCTTTGTCATCTTTTCCTTTTGTTTCTCCGGATCATGTCCTGATTGTTTTTTTAGGAGGCCTGTTGATGAGGTTCCCATAGACGTGCCACCCAGGGAGCCCCAGGAGGCCGCTAGAAGGTGCCTTTGCTTGACCAGAGCTGGGGCGCCGTGATGCCGTGCCCTGACCCAAGTGGCCTTAGAGCAGGCTGCGACGGTTCCCACTTGCCTCTGTGGCCGTGTGGCTGGGCTGATTCCGATCCAACGACCCCACGCGTACTCCTCGGTGGTGGCGAAATGGCGCCCCTGAGGTCTGCCGATCGCCCCTCGCCTCCGCTGGAGGAAATTCCTCGAGGGTCACAGCCCCCTCGCCCGAAATCTCCACTGCGGGTTGCATTCTTCGGCGAGGATGGCGAGTGGACAGCTTTTGGTGACGAAGATGAAGAAAAGGAGTGGAAAGAGCTCTACGACCACGCCTTCGATTGCGCCCAGTTGGCTCATGTGAGCTTCTTATGCCGAGTTAGTTGGAAGCTTTCTTCTTCTTGTCTTCAGTGCGTAGCGTAGCTTTATCATTCATTTTGTTTCCTTCAGAGTCTAGGGAAGCACGCCGAGAAAAGGGACACCATTCTCCGGAGATACTCCTGAAGACCAAGACGAGGCGGGATTATGAGGGCGAGGTCGAGTTCCAGGAGGAGCTGAACAGGGTCCGGAATGAGAGCCGAGCAGAGCTGCAAAGGCTCTAGGCCTAAGTTCAGGCTTCCGAGGAGGACAAATTGAACTTGACGAGCTCCCTTCGCTGTAATTACCTTATCCGACTGCCTGAGAACACCTTTTTAGTCCTCCGCCTCTTAATTCATTTGTTCTGGTTTCGGTCTTCGTCGTTGCAGGCCTTCAGGGAGAGCTTGAGATCACCCAGAAGCAGGTCAAGGAACTAGAGGAATCTGAGGACAAGGCCCAAACCAAGTCGGACAAGCTAGGACAAGAGCTGGAAGGTTTGCTCCCGACTCGTCCTCTTTTCCTGTTGTGCTTTTTAGCATCTTCGGGCTAATCTGACTGGTCTTGCAGAATACCGGATTAAGTCGCAAGCTCAGTATCGCGTCTTTGATGAGAGGATCAAATGTACTGAAGTGCGAGTTGACAAGCTCCGGGAGGGCTCCGAGTGAAGGGAACACGTAGGCTACGCTAGCCGAAAACAAAAATTTTCTACGCATTCAACCAGGATACATGCGAGTAGTATATCATGGATCATTACCCTTAGAGCACGTTAGCAGCGGAAGAAGAGTGGGTGATGCATCCCCGCGTACTCCAAAGTACAGTTGTAGATGTCGGAGTTGATCGTCTCCTCCTCGCGATCGCGCCGCAACGTCAGAGAGGAAGTAGACGTTTCGCCAATCGGCCGAGGCAGATGCAACGACGCCTCTACGGTATCCACACGTCCAGGGTTGGAACACCGTGCGCCGGTGTGCTAGCACCACGAGCGCGACGGCTAGGGTTTTGGCAGGGGAAGGGGGTCGACGGCTAAGGTTTCGTGGTGGAAAAACTCCTTTCCGCAGTGCCACCCCACGCCCCTTTATATAGAGCGCACGCTAATGGGCCTTCTATGATAGAAGCCCATTAGGAACCTCGTCCCCGCAGATCCATATCCGCGAAACCCACTAATGGATCCTAATCCATTTTGGCATGTTCCAACCCGTTAAGTGTGCGACCCGTTAGGTTCATGCGCAAACGGCCATGGCCCTGGAAACCTCTTTTCCAGACCATCAGACAACAGTGGTTCCTAGCAGGACATGTTGTCCCCCGAATGCACAGAGTGATCGTATTGGCTGAACCTTGATATACTCATATACCGATCCTTTCGCCACGCGATACCAGTCAAGCTCAAGGCAAGATGCGTGCCATCCTTGTGATAGCTCGACCCATTCACTCGTCAATGTAATGGATATAATTTGTGATTAACACTTTAATCACTTTGGCATGGCCATGCACTTTTCCTTATCCATCCACACCGAGGGGCCAGAGATATCTCTCCTGTTATCAAGGAGGGGCAAATTCCATCTTGATCTCTTATATCTCACGTCATGTTTCATGGCATACTCGTAAGCTACCTTTATAACTCCCCTGCTACGGAGAAGCGTTTGATAGCCCTAAAGTATACAATTACACATGCTGAGAATCAATAAGAATCTCAGGTCAAAAGATCGTATAGGTATACCACTCGAGACTACACCACGATGGCACTTCTAAGATAACAATCTCATCGGTGTCTCGAGCGGGTCTATCAACCCCATGTTCTCTAACATGTGCCCACATTATTGATTTGATATCTCCATATCTATGGTATGTGAAACATTACCATCAATCAATACATGTCTTGATCAGATCACTATTGTCCCACATAATGATATGTGACCAGGATCGTTTAGAATAATATCATATAACCAATGTGTTTCACAATTAAGTCATACTCAATGAACAAAGGAGTGACATTTATTCATGGGCTGATAAGTACATGAACATAGGCGTATGATACAATCATCTCACATGATCGCCTCTAGGGCATATCACTAACAATCTCCCACTTGCACTAGAGTGCATCATGCAAGTATCTAATACCCATGGCTCTTGTGTGTGCCTCATGCTTGGTGCGGAAGAGGTTTTGTCACGGATCGGCGACATTCAGATCCATGTGCACTTTGCAAATCTTCACATCTCCTCTATCGATGATCTCTCGGATGAGGTGATAACGCTGAGTATGTGTTTGGATTTTTGGTGAGACCTAGGCTCCTTCACAGCAATGGCACCACTATTGTCACAATAGAGGTCCACTGGATAGGATGCACTAGCGACAACTCCCAACTCAGAAACAAATTTTCTGATCCAAACAGCCTCCTTTGCAGCTTCAGAAGCTTCAATATACTCAGCCTCAGTCGTGGAATTAGCCACTGTCTCTTGCTTGGAACTTTTCCAGCTCACTGCCCCACCATTGAGACAGAATACAAAACCGGATTGCGATCGTGAATCATCTTTATCGGTTTGGAAGCTAGCGTCAGTGTAACCCTTTACAACCAGCTCTTCCTTTCCTCCAAAGACCAAGAACATGTCCTCAGTCCTACGTAAGTATTTGAGGATGTTCTTCACAGCTGCCTAGTGACTTTCACCCGGGTTTGATTGATACCTGCTCGTAACACTTAGAGCATATGATACATCTGGGCGTGTACATAACATGGCATACATGATGGATCCAATAGCGGAGGCATATGGAATCACACTCATTTTCTTTTGCTCGTCAGGTGTCAAAGCACACTGAGTCTTGCTGAGATGAATACCATGCAACATTGGCAAGAAACCCTTCTTGGAATCTCGCATATTGAACCGTTTCAATATTTTATCAATGTATGTACTTTGGCTTAATCCAATTAGCCTTCTCTATCTATCTCTATAGATCTTTATGCCCAGTATGTAGGCTGCTTCTCCTAAATTCTTCATGGAGAAACATTTTCTCAAATAAGATTGGACAGCTTCAAGCATTGGAATATCGTTTCCAGTCAACAATATGTCATCTACATATAAGATCAAAAACACAAGTGCGCTCCCACTAGCCTTCTTGTAAATACAAGGTTCTTCTTCATTCTTGATGAAGCCAAACTCTAACTTGCTTCATCAAAATGAAGATTCCAACTCGAGATGCTTGCTTTAGTCCATAAATAGACTTAGAAGCTTGCATATCTTGCCAAAGATCGGTTGGATCGACAAAACCTTTAGGTTGTGTCATGTACACATCCTCACTTAGGTTTCCATTTAGGAAAGCCGTTTTGACATCCATTTGCCACAATTCCCAATCATAGAATGCGCAATTGCTAGCATGATCCGAATAGATTTAAGCATAGCGACGGGTGAAAAAGTTTCATCATAATCAACACCTTGAATTTGCCTGAAACCTTTAGCCACCATTCGTGCCTTATAGATGTGAACATTTCCATCCATATCTATCTTTTTCGTAAAGACCCATTTGCACTCGATAGGTCTTACCCCATCGAGCGAGATCAACCAAGTTCCAAACCCGATTATCATACATGGACTTTATTTCAGATCTCATGGCTTCCAACCATTTCCCAGTCTGGTCCCACCATTGCTTCCTCATAGTCTTTGGGCTCATCGTTGTCCAACAACAACACGTCATGTTGTCCGTCGTGAGGAACATGTACCTCTCGGGTGCACGGCTAGTCCTCGTGAACTGCGTGGGGTGGTGCCTCTACCACGGGTTACGCAACATTTTGCATTTCCGTTCGGGGTTAGTAGGAGCTGAAACATTTTCAGATGTTTCCCGAATTTCTTCAAGTTGCACCTTGCTCCCACTAGCTCTTTTGAAAAACTCTTTTTCCAAAAAGACACCATGCCGAGCGACAAACACTTTGCCCTCTTCTCGGTTATAAAAATAATACCCTTTAGTTTCCCTAGGGTACCCCACAAAGAAGCACTTATCAGACTTGGCGTGAAGCTTATTAAACGTCATATGTTTTACATAGGCTTCACAGCCCCAAATCTTTAGAAAAGACAACGAGGGACGCTTCCCAGTCCATATATCATATGGCGTCTTCTCTACCGATTTTGATGGAACCCTATTTAGTGTGAACGCAGCTGTTTCTAGAGCAAATCCCCAAAATGACAATGGAAGATCAGTTTGACTCATCATAGACCGAACCATGTCCAACAAAGTTCGATTCCTCCGTTCGGATACCCCATTCCATTGAGGCGTTCCAAGCGGAGTCAATTGAGGAACTATTCCACAATTCTTAAGATGATCATTAAACTCATGGCTCAAATACTCACCTCCACGATCAGATCGCAGAAATTTAATTATTTTGCCCAAATGATTTTGCACTTCATTCTGAAACTCTTTGAACTTTTCAAAAGATTCAGACTTATGCCTCATTAGATAGATATAGCCATACCTACTAAAGTCATCAATAAAGGTAATGAAGTACTGAAATCCACCTCTGGCCCCAGCGCTCATCGGTCCACATACATCAGTATGTACTAAGGCCAATAAGTCACTTGCCCTCTCACTTGAACCAGGGAAAGGCATTTTAGTCATCTTGCCAAGTAAACAAGGCTCGCACGTGTCAAATGATTCAAAATCAAATGAATCAAGAAGACCATCTTTATGGAGCTTCTCCACGTGCTTCTTATTTATATGGCCTAAGCGACAATGCCACAGATAAGCGAAATTCAAATCATTTGTTTTGAGTCTTTTCGTATTAACATTATAGACAAAATTATCTTCAAGATTTAGCACATATAGCCCATTCAATGATGGACAATGACCATAGAGCATACCATTGAAATAAATTGAACAACATTTGTTCTTTATTACAAAATCAAAACCATCTTCTTCCAAACATAAAGAAGATATAATGTTTCTGCTCAAAGCTGGAACATAATAACAATTATTTAATTCCAAAACTAATCCTGAAGGTAACGATAAGGGATAAACGCCAACGGCCATTGCAGCAACCTTTGCGCCATTGCCAATGTGAATTTCCACCTCACCACTTGCACATCTTCTAGTCCTTCTTAGTCCCTGCAACGATTTGCAAGTATGAATCATCGATCCGGTATCAAATACCCATGAATCATTAGGACAAGTAGCAAGATTAATTTCTATAACATTAATACCTGAAGTGGAAGCTAGAGTTCTATTCTTCTTATCCTCCAAGTATTTCTTGCGGTTCCTCGCCAATGACCTTTCTTATGGCGGTAGTGACATGCATCGAAGCGATAGGACCACTTTTGGTCTTAGGTTTAGGGTTAGGATCGTATCCACACCCTTGCCTTTTGCTCCACGCTTCCTTTTCTTACCACCATCCTTTTGGACCATCATCACATGATTATTGCTTTTCTTGATGCTTTCCTCTGCTGTCTTAAGCATCCCATGCAGTTCGAGACATGTTTTTCTCCATGCCATTCATATGAAAATTCATGATGAAAGCCTCGAAGCTTGCGAGAAGCGGCGGAGAATCACATCGGTGGCCAACTCTTGGCTTAAGGGGAGTTCAGTTTCTCCAAGTTCTCAATGTAACCAATCATCTTGATCACATGAGGACTCACCGAACTACCTTGATTAGCTTGCATAAGCAGAGCTTTTGAGATCGAGTATCTCTCAGCCCTAGCTTGGTTCTCAAACATGCTACGAAGGCCTGTGATCATAGCATAGGCATTTGTGTTCTTATATTGCTTTTGAAGCTCAGAGTTCATTGTAGCAAGCATGAGATAGCCAACATCAACCTCATCATTGACATGCTTCTCATAAGCACGTCGTTCAGCAGCAGTAGCATCATCAGCTAGTTCCTCAGGATATGGCTCCTCAATGACATATTCCTTTTTCTCTTGCTTGAGAACAATTCTCAAGTTTCGGTACCAATCAATAAAGTTTGTTCCAAAGAGTTTCTCTTTCTCCAGAATCAATCGCAAATTAAAACCAGTGTTTTGAGTGACAGTACTAGGTGCCATCTACAACAGAAATAAATACGCAAAGTCTTAGCACAATGTTCATGTAAATCTTCTATTAAACATTTTAATAAAAGATACTCCCACTAAAGTCACTTTCCCTCTGGCGACTTTAGTAGGACATGATCTATATTCACTAAAGTCCTAGTGAGCTTTGGCATCACCGTTAGAACCCAGTAACATAGGTAGGCATAACATTGCCAATCACATCATATGTGATTCTTGTTTGTTGGGTGGCATCCAATGCCCCGGCTCCCAACATCTATGCCCTGAAGCCCAAAACCGTTTTGATAGCTTCGATAAGTAAACCAATACTATGCATGCGGATGTCCGACATCCACCCTATTGATCAAGGAAGTTGATGGCACCCTGCTTTGGTAGAAACTACCATTCAACGTACAAGATCTCTATAGGTGCAGCTATTGGAAGGGCATGAAACTTTTAATTTTTTTTTCCGAGGGAAAACATTCTAACATGACAATCATATCCACCAAACATGATAGAATAGCATGACAGAAATCATCACAGATAATCACATTAACTTGTGAAATAGTATGGCCCAAAGCACTCCAATCTCCATTGTCGCGCTTCCTGTCCACCAAGCCATCATGCTTGAAGCCAACCTCCATGATCGAGTACCACGCTACTACGTCTAATAGGTAGTAAACAACTTACATGAGGATTTCAAGCATCACAAATCGACACGCAGGCCGTTATACAATAACATGGCAGCCCAAGCTGCAATTAACCATAGCACGCAAGCTATGAAAATTACATTAATGCATCACATACACACAAGGGAGCCATACTATTCACATCATTCCCTGCAAAAACAAGTTAAGCGCAGAATCGTATTCTACCCTGCGATGGGAATCAAGTTTTATTTAACGGCTGCTACTGTGACTATCAAAAATTTCTATGCATTCAACCAGGATACATGCGAATAGTAGATCATGGATCATTACCCTTGGAGCACGTTAGCAGCGGAAGAAGAGTGGGTGATGCGTCCCCGCATACTCCAAAGTACAGTTGTAGATGCCGGAGTTGATCATCTCCTCCTCGCGATCGCGCACGCAACGCTGTAGAGGAAGTAGACGTTCTCGCCAATCAGCGCCCTGGAAACCTCTTTTCCAAACCATCAGACAATAGTGGTTCCTAGCAGGACATGTTGTCCCCCGAATGCACAGAGTGATTGTATTGGCTGAACCTTGATATACTCATATACCGATCCTTTTGCCACGCGATACCAGTCAAGCTCAAGGCAAGATGCGTGCCATCCTTGTGGTAGCTCGACCCATTCACTCGTCAATGTAATGGATATAATTCGTGATTAACACTTTAATCACTTTGGCATGGCCATGCACTTTTCCTTATCCATCCACACCGAGGGGCCCAGAGATATCTCTCCCGTTATCAAGGAGGGGCAAATTCTATCTTGATCTCTTATATCTCACGTCATGTTTCATGGCATACTTGTAAGCTACCTTTATAACTCCCCTGCTACAGAGAAGCATTTGATAGCCCCAAAGTATACAATTACACATCTTTGAGAATCAATAAGAATCTCGTGTCAAAGGATCGTATAGGTATACCACTCGAGACTACACCACGATGGCACTTCTAAGATAACAATCTCATCAAGATATCTCGGGCGGGTCTATCCAACCCCATGTTCTCTAACATGTGCCTACATTATTGATTTGATATCTCCATATCTATGGTATGTGAAACATTACCATCAATCAATACATGTCTTTGGTCGATCACTATTGTCCCACATAATGATATGTGACCAGAGATCGTTTAGAATAATATCATATAACCAATGTGTTTCACAATTAAGTCATACTCAATGAACAAAGGAGTGACATTTATTCATGGAACTGATAAGTACATGAACATAGATGTATGATACAATCATCTCACATGATCGCCTCTAGGGCATATCACTAACACCGAGGCGATGCTGCAAATCTTGAGTTCTAGTGAAACTGTGCCCAGCGATGCGGATGCCACAATCCAGCGACTGGCAGAGGGGCCCAAGAAGTAGTTAGCACACCTGAAGGATACGACGATTGTGAGCACCAGTCAAACTCTGGCCATCGTGAAGTCCTTATATGCATGGGTGGAGCTCGAGGCTATCAAGGAGGGCTTTTCCTGTACCATTAATGACGACCAAGACGTTGCCCTGCTCGACGAGGTTAGGGATACCTCCGCCACCTTAGTAGAGAACCTAGACTTGGGTCCCGTGTGAATATCCATTTGCTAAGACTTGTCTGTAATCGTTCTTTTATGCCTTTGTAAAAAACGCCTGGCGACTGAGCCGTGTTTGGCTTTTAATTACTTCATTGTGTCTTGAGAGGCTTCTTTTTTGACCTAACTCTTGCATGCGCCACATCTGGTTTGGTGTCCCACGGCCATACGTCTTCTCGGCCACTTCGAGTTCTGGCGCCAGCACGTCTTCAGGGCCACTTTGGCTTCCTGCGCTAGCATTTACTCAAAACCATTCGCTTTCTATACTTTGGGTATATAAGGGCGTCACCGCTACTTGAGCGATCACCCGTCTCTAAGTCCTTTTCAGCAACTTTCGATGTTCTTCTTTATACCTTCAATGGCTTCTTCATCCCAATCTTCTTCGTACGGCGATGAGGCCCCACCATCTCCCCCCCCCCGGCGGGGGAGCCAATCTTTGACTTTGAAGATGAGGCTCCATCAGCCCCGATGAGGAGGAGGCCTTTCTCGCCGAACTCTGGGCTGATTATGAGCTCGCGCTGGCCGAGCTTGCAGAGGAAGAGGTTGTAGCCTGCAACGTCGTCGCCATCGACGTGCTAATCGAAGCCGTCCCGAAGCTTGTCGAGGCGAGGGACGCTCTTATAGAGGTAGTAGGATGCGCGCGCCGCGCTTAGGTTTTAGGTTCCTGCAAAATTCTCACGTAATGCATTGATGTATCAGGACCTGAATATTTTTAATGGGATTTTAATGTTGTTTAATCTTTCTTCCCTATTGATTTTAGAGCTTGCCCGAGTGGTTTTTATCCTTTTCCGTTTAAGCACTCTGCCCGACTATTCTAGCCCCCGGTCATCGGGAGTCGGCTCATGGCCATTTTTCCCAGGCATGTGCTTTGAGAAACTAGAGTTCGTCGTTCGTGAGGTCAGAGTTTCATGATTTGGATTTTAATGCACTCAAGCTCAGTCGCAATCATTAGGGAGAAGAAGTAAAAAATGACTCATAAGAAGAGTTGCGCATGCGCAACGCTATTAGGTGTAGCCCCCGACTTACTGCTTAATTGAGAATCAATTGAGTAGCAAGTCAAGAAAAAAAATTATTCATGAATATCATAACTAATGTACAAGATTTAAGAATAAAAACGACATAGTTGCTCTATGTTCCATGTGTTGCCGATAACCACGCCGTCTTCACGCTTGAGTCTGTAAGCCCTTGGGCATGTCACCTCATCGACGATGTAGGGGCCTTCCCAGCTTGGGGAGAGCTTATGCTCGCTTTTCTGATTCCTTCTTAGGACCAGATCTCCTTCGGAGAAGGCACGGCCCTGAACATTCTGATCGTGGTAGCGGCGTAGGCCCTGGAGGTATTTGGCTGACTGGATTGCTGCAATTTCCCTGGCTTCCTCCAATCGATCGAGGTCTTCTATCCGGTTCTCCTCCGACTCGGCCTCCTTGTAGCTCCGTACTCGTGGGGATCCGAATATCAACTCGGTAGGTAAGACCGCCTCTGAGCCATATACCAGGAAAAAAGGTGACTGCCTGGTGGCCCTGCTAGGAGTGGTTCTCAGCCCCTAGAGCACTGAAGGCAATTCTTTTACCCATTGCGTAGCATAAGGCTTGAGATGATAAAAAATCCTTGCTTTTAGCCCTTGCAGTACCATGCCGTTGGCTCACTCCACTTGGCCGTTGCTCCTTGGATGAGCCACGGAGGCGAAGCAAATCTTGATGTCGAGCTCGTCTCACCAGTCTTGAAATTCTTCTCCGCGGAATTGAGTACCATTATCTGTGATAATCCTGTTTGGTACGCCAAACCTTACCATGATTTCTTGGAAGAATTCCTTAGCCTTGGCCGCGGCCGCTATGATTGTGGCGACGGGCTTAGCCTCAATCCACTTCGTAAATTTATCAATGGCGATGAAGAGATGAGTGAAACCACCTTGAGCCTTCTTGAAGGGTCCGACCATGTCGAGCCCCCAGACTGCAAATGGCCAGGTGATCGGAATAGTTTGCAACTCCTGTGCCGGCACATGTATTTGAGGAGCAAAGAACTGACAACCTTCGCAGTTGTGAACAATATCCTCTGCGTCAGATACAGCAATTGGCTAGAAGAAGCCTTGACGATAAGTTTTGCCCACCAGGGTACTTGACGCTGCATGATGCCCGCAAATTCCCGAGTGGATTTCTCTGAGAAGGTTCTTCCCTTCTTACTCCGATATGCAGCGTCTCAAGGCTCCGGAGGCACTCTTTCGAAAGAGTTCTTCCCCGACTACCACGTAGCTTTTGCATCGGCGTGTGACGCGTTCTGCCTGCACGCGGTCTTCGGGAAGCTCATCCTTTAACAGGTAGTTTAAGAATGGAGTTGTCCAGTCAGGGTTGATGACCAAAACTTCCTCTTCGACCAGTCTTTTCTTTGATTTGTCTGACTCCTGTTGTCGACTTATTGAAGGTTTGTGGTGCACTTCGACAAATACTCCAGCCGGTACTGTTGCCCGACTGAAGCCTAGCCTTGCGAGTTCGTCTGCTGCTTCATTATCACGGCGAAGTACATGGATGAGCTCCAACCCATCGAACTTGCCTTCGAGCTTCCACACTTCCTGGCAATATGCAGCTGTGCTGTCACTGACGCAAGTCCAATCTTTTTGCACTTGGTTGATTACTAACATGGAGTCTCCGCAGATTGTCAGTCATCGGACGCCGAGGGATATGGCGATACGGAGTCCGTGGATGAGTGCCTCGTACTCGACGGTGTTGTTTGATGCTGGGAAATGGAGCTGAAGGACATACTTCAGGTGATCCCCCGTCGGAGAGATGAGCACCACGCCAGCCCCCGCGCCGTTGAGCATGTGGGAACCATCAAAATACATTGTCCAATACTCGAGTTCTTCAGAAGTCGTGGGAGCCTGTAGTTCCACCCACTCGGCGGTGAAGTCGGCGAGTACTTGAGACTTTACGGCTATTTGTGGCTTGAAGAAGATTTCAAAAGCTGCGAGCTCGACCGCCCACTTTGCAATTCTCTCGGTGGCCTTCCGGTTGTGGAGTATATCCCCAGTCGGAAGAGAGGTGACCACCGAAACTGAATGCTCTTGAAAGTAATGATTGAGTTTGCAAGAGGTAAGTAATACGGCATACAACAGTTTTTGTACCTGGGGATACCGTGCTTTGGATTCGCCTAATACCTCGCTGATGAAGAAAACTGGGCGCTGAACCTTCTGGTGGTGCCCTGCTTCCTCCCGCTCTACTACGATTGCAGCGCTGACTACATGAGTCGTTGCAGCAATGTAAATCAGAAGGGGTTCTTTGGGCATCGGTGAGACCAGTATTGGCAGCGAGGACAAGAATGCCTTAAGGTTCTCGAAAGCTTAATGTGCCTCGGAAGTCCATTGAAAATTGCTATGCTTCTTTAGAAGTTTGAAAAAAGTCATCCCCCATGACCCAAGAGGGAAATGAACCTGCCGAGTGCCACCATACATCCTGTGAGCTTCTGGACGTCTTTCTAGCAAGTCGATGGCTTCATCTTCTGGATGGCATTGATTTTCTCTGGGTTTGCTTCGATGCCCCGCTGCGACACTATGAATCCAAGTAGTTTTCCTGAGGGGACTCCAAAGACGCACTTCTCGGGGTTGAGCTTCATTTTATAGGCCCTTAGGCTTTCAAATGTCTCGACCAAATTGGATATGAGGTCCTCCTTTACGCGAGATTTGAAGACGACATCATCTACATATACTTCCACGTTGCGTCCGATTTGAGTGTGAAAACACTACTGTATTAGGCGCTGATAGGTTGCGCTAACGTTTTTCAAACTGAACGGCATTGTGACGTAGCAAAATGCTCCAAACGGAGTGATGAATGAAGTCTTGATATAGTCTTCTTCTTTCAGCCTGATCTGGTGATACCCTGAGTAGGCATCCAAAAAACTTAAGAGCTCACAACCTGTGGTCGAATCTACCACCTGGTCGAAGCGAGGCAACCCAAATAGATCTTTTGGGCATGCTTTGTTAAGATCGGTATAATCAACACACATGCGCCAGCTTTTATTCTTTTTGCGGATAAGAATTGGGCTCGCTAACCAGTCGGGATGATACACTTCTTTTATAACGCCTGCGGCTAAAAGCTTAGTGATTTCTTCCCTGATGGCCTCTCGGCGATCTTGACCAAATCGTTGGAGCCGCTGGTTGATAGGCTTCGCCTTCTCGTCAACATTGAGAGAGTGCTCGATCACCTCCCTAGGGACACCGGGCATGTCGGAAGGTTTCCATGCAAAAATGTCCCGGTTTGCCCGAAGAAAAGTGACGAGTCGTCTTCCTATTTGCCATCGAGCCCTGTCCCGATCAGAGCCATTTGAGCCGAGTTGGATGGGTCGAGGATTACCTTCTTAGTCCCTTCGTTGGGCTTCATGCTTTTCTTGACTTGCTTCTTGGTTGGGACTTCTCCCTCATCTTGTTGATGTGCGGCTGCCTGTCGAATCCTCTCCCTGTCGGCTGCCACTTCTTACATTTTAGCCATCTCGCAGCTCTCTCTATCACATGCGAAGATCGCTGGCGTCGCCATGGACGAGATAATTCCCTCACCGCATCTTGATCTGAGGTAAGTATAATGGGGCACAGCCATGAACCTGGCTTGGCCTGGCCTTCCCAAGATAGCATGGTATGCCATCTTAAAATCGGCCACCTCAAAGTTAAGATATTCTATCCGGTAATTTTCTCTGGTCCCGAACATGACCGGCAAGGTGATCTACCTGAGTGGAACCGAAGAGGTCCTGGGAATTACCTCATGAAATGGCGATGAGCCCCGCTTTAGCTCCGAGCAGGGAATCTTCATGTCATCGAAAGTTTTGGAGAAGAGGACGTTGAGTCCACTCCTTCCGTCAACCAGCACCCTCTTGAGTTTAACGCTACGAATCACAGGATCCAAAACAAAATGATATCTACCTGGATACGGAATGTGATCTGTATGATCCGAGCGATCAAAGGCAATCGGGACTTCGGACCACCTGAGGTATTGGGGAGTTGCCAGCATAACCGCATTAATGTCCCGAGCGGTAAGCTTTTGCTTTCGCTTGGACTCATAAGCAGCCGAGCCCCCGAATATGTAGTTGAGCTCACGCTCCATCTTCTGGTAGTCGCGCTCGTCATCTTCAGGGGGTTCTTGCTTTTTCTTTGCTTCACCCTTGTCCGGGCCCGGTCGCTTGTTGCTCTCCTTTGCGAACCTTCTCAGAGTGAAGCAATCCTTTGCAGCATGTTTTCCCTTAGGATGGAAAGGGCAAGTTGCATCTATTTCTGTGTCATAATCGTCGTCCATGGCGTACAAGGTCGGCAGCATTCAGCCACCGCAACCAGTTCTTCGGACTTTCGCTTCCTATCCTGCTGCCTGGAAGACTTGGCGTGATCCTTCTTGTCCTTTTGCCATGGGCGATCATCTTGACGCTCGGCTAAGGCATCCGAGGCCGTTGCGTAATGATCCGCCAATTCAAACATTTCTCTTACTGTGGTCAACGGTTTCCAGGACATCTTCTTAATCAAATCAGGGTCGTTGACGCCTTTCTGAAATGCTGCAATGATCGCGGCTTCCGAGATGTCTCGTATCGTGTTCTTCTTCTACATGAAGCACCGAATAAATCCCCGGAGGGTTTCGTCCTTCCTCTGGTGAAGTCGATACAAGTCCCATTGAGTCCCAGGTCTTTTATAGGTGCCCTAGAAGTTGGTAATTAATTGCTCGCAAAGATCTCCCTAGGAATCTATAGAGTTCGTAGGAAGTCCTGTGAGCCAAGCCTGAGCCGAAGGGGTAAGCATGACTGGCAGATAATTTGCCATTACATTGTGGTCGCCACAGGCGCCTTTGATTACAAGGAATAAACACGCAACCACGCACGGATCTCTTTCTCCATCAAATTTGGTGATGCTTTTGGGGTTGAAACCTTCAGGCCAAACCACTCGCGCGGAGCTGGGGAGTGAAAGCACGAATGCCATCAATAGGCCTGTCACCGCGCCGACATGGAGAGTGCTGAGGTGGAGATCTAGCTCAACGATCCTCATCCTCACACCTGTCGCGTCGGTGTGGATTTCTGCGGACATTCCGGCCATCATCATCTTCACACTCCCGTTGCCTGGCATCCAGATCCAAGTGAAGGTCACGGCTGATACTCCGGCGGGCGTCCTCACCCCGATGAAGTTCAAGTCGGCCGCGCATGGACCGACCGTGGGTAATATTGCTGCTTGCAGTCTGAGTGATTGCATGGGCATAAGAGTATCCTTTCTCCCCCGGTTTTTCCTAATGTTGTTGGATCGCCGCCACCGTCACCATGGCCTTGACTTAGGCCACGATCGGGCGGGACTATCAGGACCAAGCATTGGTCCTAGGGTATCGAGCAGTGTCTTTGAGGCGATGATATTTTGTTGAGGGATATGAAAAACTAATTGATTCCCCATCCTTGTTTGCAAGATGTCCTCATTAACATTACGCCCTCTGGTTTGGAGGGACTTCGCACGTGCCTCCTGCGCTTCACGACGTAGGCGCTCTGCTTCTGCGGCATCCACGGCGTCTTTCTGTTGCTGGGTCTCAGTCCATGGATCTTTGATCATGAAGACGCTGCGAAAGCTTTGAAAGCCTCATGCCCTGCTCTCTGAGTCAGAAGAATAAAAAGATAGATTGGGCTGACCTTTGGATCCGAGTGGTTTGCTGAAGCTACTCACCACTCGGGACTCGTCCTTGACCGGACCTCATCCAGATCAGGGAACGAACTCCTCGCTTACTGTCCGGGGACAGATGGCCACAGCCTTCCTTGATCCGAGTGACTGCTCGGGTGGGAGAACAGTGAAATCACTTCCAGATTGGATCTGGTCCAAATCTGAAAGTATAAGCTTGCCAAGATTGTCGGTGATGAAGTCTTGGCTTCCGAAACGGAACGCTTGGGCGGGAGCGAAGGTGGCAATGACTTCACTGGGAATTGCCATCGAGCTTGATGAGATTGATCTTAACGCAGCCCCTACCTGGCACGCCAACTGTCGACGTTTGTTGTCGGCAATAATGAAAACAGGGCTAGGCGTCGTATCCAAACTCGATGGTAGCATAAGACGCAAGAATTATACAGGTTCGGGCTCTCACAGAGGAGATAATACCCTAGTCCTGTGCTTTGGAATTATATGTATCTAGCTTATTTGCTGATGATCTGATTTGATGATCCCCCACCCCCCTTTATATAGCAGAGAGGTGCGGGTTACATAGGAGAGTCCTGGTCGGATACAAGGTAGGGATTATATCTTCTGTACATATTGGTTTGATAACGGCTTAGATTACGATTGTATCCTACCTAATGCGCACTAGGTCGGCCCGATCTTCTGATGAGAACGATACGTCGGTTTGATAGCGCACGAAGTAGATGGATCGGCTACTAACACGAGATCAGCAACCAAGCAATCGCAACGTCACCACACGAGGCGATCAACCGAATCAAAGACAAGATCGATCCTTGTACCTGCTGCAACCGAGAACATGCAAGAACAAGGTGAGAGCAATTCCAATCCAATAATCTCAAAGATACAAGGGTGAGGTTCTGTTTCTCGTCACGGGAGGTCTAGTCGACACACGCGAACACGAGGAGGGACGCACAAGGGGTCTACCAAAACACAACAAAACCTAAGCGTAAAAGAACGGTGGTGGCCACATATATAGCGGCGGCCAGGAGGAGTAGGGCAGCCAAAACAGCGGCGGCCACCAAAACCCTAAGATACATGGGCCATAGGCCCAAAAGTGAGGTGATGCAGCACCCTGAATTTCTGGCCCGTGACATTGTTCCGCATTTTCCTGTCGTTCTGGAGTGAATTTCGATGTGGGGCTGGATCCATTGGAAAGCTTATCTCCTAAGCTTTCAAACGGGTGGTCGCACGCTGAAAACGGAGTCCGGGAGCCCAAGTTATGCCCGTTTGAAGTTGGCATGCTGCTGGATGGCCGAACCGGGCTTTTTGGCATCTTGGGCTTTCATATGGGCCTTCCTTGACGCATCAGCTATTCTCGGGGTGTGTGCTTGAGGCCCTTGTCTGTTGATGTGGGCTTGAATAACTGAGCTTTTGGATTAAGGCCTCTCGGCGACGAAGTTGCCGCAGCGTCGATCATTTGTGACGAAGATGGAGCAGCGTCGGTAGTCATTGGAGAAGCCGGAGAGGAAGGAGGGGCAGCGGTCACGCTGGTTGTATCCATGTTGGTGATGTCCTCATCATCCTCCCCTTCTTGAATTGGAGTCGTCCTCGACTCCTTCTCATGATCCGGCAAAAGGTTAGTGGCAACAGGAGGCAAGGAAACAGATGTCTGCAAAGCAATATCATGTGAGGAAACAATCTTATTTAAAAGAATTTCTTTCTTGAACATTGGTTTAGATTGTTGTACACCACTAACAAGTTTGTCATCCTCATGTTCTTTACCATTAGTTCTTTTTGCATTAATTTTGGCTAGCTCAGCAGGAGTCATTGGATTCAAAACCAATTTCTTTCCATTAAACTTGAAAGTATATTGATTGGTTCTACCATAGTGAATAGCATCCACATCATATAACCAAGGTCTACCTAATAAAAGTGAACATGATTCCATAGGTATGACATCACAATAAACATGATTATGGTATGAACCAATGGAGACAGGAACTTGCACAGTTTGTGTTACCTGAACCTTACCAATTGAGTTGAACCATTCCATTGAGTAAGGTTGCCGAAGTGGAGTCGTGGTCAAGCCAAGCTTCTCGACCATGTGTAGACTTGTGAGGTTGCTACAGTTTCCTCCATCAATGATGACGTGTACCGCGCGTTCTTGCACAACAAATTTAGTATGGAATAAGTTGTTGCGTTGAGTTTCATTGGCATGCTCCACTGGTGCACTAAGTAGGCGATGAGACATGAGGCTCATGTAGTCGTCCGTCATTGCAGCACTCAGGTGCGCACCATCTTGATCATTCTTGCCTACAGGGTTAGTTGCAGGAATAGCAAGAACATTCTTGTCGTTATATAATGAAATACACTTACTATCCTTCTTTTTGAGTGATGCAAGCTTCAAATCTTTCTTCAGTGGTGTGTTCTCAATCTTGGTCGAAGGGATAATCCCATGCTCAACCGTCTCACCCTTTGATTTCTGCAGGGACTGAATGCGCTTATGTTTTCGCAAGCATTTCTTTTCTCTTTCTGTCAAGAATGGACAATCCTCAGTATCATCCTCGTAAGTTGTCTTGATATGTGAACCTGCCATTGTTAGGGGCAACAAACAGAGAACTCACAAGAGAATTAGTTCCTATGAACTACTAATATGTGAACAATGGAGGATCTCACACGCTCAAGCTCACACCAAGTTCTTACCAATTCTTACCCTGCAGCTTTTTTCAAGGTTCAATCGGTGGATGATGGTAATCTGCACTCAGGGGTGACAAAGCGATTGTAAGGTGCTTCTCCTGTGGTTAATAGTAGGTGGAGTTTGGATAGGTATAATATGTAGCAAAGGATATACTAGAACCACACTAGCCAAAACAAGTTGAAAGAACGTTCAACGGCGGTACTTTGCTGGTCCTAGGCTAGACCAAACTAGAGACGCGAGCCTGGACACCAATGAAGTCACAGAAACAGCAACTAGAATGACCACAGCACACAAGCAAATAGCTAGGGCTTCTTTTTTCCACCTTTTAGTGCGGCTCTTTTATATGCACTTGCCTTTTTTCTTTATTTTTCTTCCTTCTATATGAAAAAGTGGCACATATGAATTACAACTCAAACTTTTTTTTTCCTGCTGCAAACAGATCTACTATGCAGAAACTTCAAACGCTGTTTTTGGATTTTTATAGGCTTTCAATGCAAAAACGTATAACTAGAAACTTGTAGATCTTTTCGAGCTGATCAATTTGCATATATGGAACGTCTATTTTGGATAAGGGAAGCCAGAGATATTGACCCCGAAATACAGACTGCTCAGAAAATCCAGGACGAAAACAGATTCTAATCCAACGCGATTTTGGGCAAGAAGACGGCGTTTCTGGAAAGTTTCACAATGGACAAAGTTGTAGATAATTTCTCAATCTTTCAGGAAAGTACAAGAACAGCAAAATCCGAGTTCGTATGAGGGAGTTATGACAAAAATACCGAACTAGACAGAGAAAGATCCGAATTGGACGCAGCGACGTGATGGAGTTCAACTCGGTGATAAGAACGTGACAAGAACTCGAAACTCTAAAGATCAAAACACTAAGACCAGCAACGACACGACGATGCAACGCAAATTCAACAAGAATTAAACTAGGCAGTAATAGTAAAGGCCAAAAGGGGCTCGGATTAGATCAAACACACGACGGACAGATTTTTTTGGGGCTATTTTCTGGACTCTAGGACGAACAAGATGAACTAAACAAAGATAAGGGTGTTCTCACCAGGCAACCGTCGCTCTGATACCACTTGATACGCACTAGGTCGGCCCGATCTTCTGATGAGAACGATACGTCGGTTTGATAGCGCACGAAGTAGATGGATCGGCTACTAACACGAGATCAGCAACCAAGCAATCGCAACGTCACCACACGAGGCGATCAACCGAATCAAAGACACGATCGATCCTTGTACCTGCTGCAACCGAGAACATGCAAGAACAAGGTGAGAGCATTTCCAATCCAATAATCTCAAAGATACAAGGGTGAGGTTACATTTCTCGTCACGGGTGGTCTAGTCGACACTGCGGAACACGAGGAGGGACGACAAGGGTCTACCAAAACACAACAAAACCTAAGCGTAAAAGAACGGTGGTGGCCACATATATAGTGGCGACCAGGAGGAGTAGGGCAGCCAAAACAGCGACGGCCACCAAAACCCTAAGATACATGGGCCATAGGCCCAAAAGTGAGGTGATGCAGCACCCTGAATTTCTGGCCTGTGACATTGTTCCACATTTTCCTGTCGTTCTGGAGTGAATTTGGAAGTGGGGCTGGATCCATTGGAAAGCTTATCTCCTAAGCTTTCAAACGGGTGGTCGCACGCTGAAAATGGAGTCCGGGAGCCCAAGTTATACCCGTTTGAAGTTGGCATGCTGCTGGATGGCCGAACCGGGCTTTTTGGCATCTTGGGCTTCCATAGGGGCCTTCCTTGACGCATGGGCTGTTCTCGGGGTGTGTGTTTGAGGCCCTTATCTGTTGATGTGGGCTTAAATAACTGAGCTTTTGGATTAAGGCCTCTCGGCGACGAAGTTGCCGCAGCGTCGATCATTTGTGACGAAGATGGAGCAGCGTCGGTAGTCATTGGAGAAGCCGGAGAGGAAGGAGGGGCAGCGGTCACGCTAGTCGTATCCATGTTGGTGATGTCCTCATCACTACCTAATCAGGATCAGTTACTATCTTCAGGGCTTACTTGTTTCGCACGTCTGGCGCAACCCTAGTAACTTCTATTTCCATGCAATCGGCTTGGCCCGGCCTTATCTAGTTGGGCCTCGCAGGCCTACCTTGTAGATACCTGTGGTCCATATGCTCCAGAATCTTCTTATCCAAAATTGATGAAACGTAAAATATAGTAAGATAAGGTACTCAGAGTCATGATTCCAAAATAAATTTCAAAATAAAATGAAAATTATAGATCTATCTAGCTAAACATCCATGTTGCACAAAAACAATAATTTCATAAACTTGTCTGCAAAGAAACCTCAACAACTCAAGTTCTACTCATCCAAAATTGATGAATCTTGAAACATAGCAAGACAAGGTTCTTAGGGTTATGATTTCAAATGTATTTCAAAACAAAGATAAAATGGAGACCTATCTAGCTTAAAATCCATGCTGCACAAAAACTAGAATTTCATAAACTTGACCATAAGGAAACATCAATAACTCAAGTTCTATCCATCCAAATATAATGAAACTTTAATCATGACTAGAAAATGACCTTAGGACTATGATTCCAAAAAGAATTACAAGAATAAGCCAAAGGTCTTAACCATTCATGCAAAAGGTTCAAGCTACACTAAAAACATCAATTTTTCTCAAAAACACGATTGTGCGAGCACAAGTTGAACAAGAATAAGTTCTAATAGATTTTGCTAGATTGGGACATGTACTAAATGAATTTCCTTAACCTATTACATGTTCTAGATCCATTAAAATATAGAAAGTGGGAGGGGAAGCAAAGCTCAAGTTGCATCAAAGAACAAAGCAAAAAAGGAAGAAATAAAATAAATTTCAAAATATAGATAAACTTAAATATTTCATTGCTTGGAGAGGAATAGTTACAAACCCACACTTCATTGTGGGCAAAGCACAAAGGAGCATAAGAAAACCAAAAATCCTTCTCTAAGGCTTGTCATGGAGGCATCACTCCACCCCTCCATTTATAGCACACTAGAAGCAATCTCCAATCTTGATGACCATCTTGGCACTCAAGAAATCTTATCATGGGTTGATATTCACTCCCTCACTCAAACATGGGCTAACCCACAATCTAACAATATAATGAGTCTTAACCATACACTTGCACTCTTCTCAAAGCGCCACTTAAGTTCAACATCCAATAACCCTTTAGCACTAACTTGACCTCTGCTTCACCTACGTACCCTTGATCCAACGATCCTTCTTCAGTTGAGTAGGGCTCAAGTTAGCATCTCATCCTTCCATTTTTCATCCTAACTTGCAGCAAATTCTTGGCCTTAGTCATCTTTTGGCGTCATCTTGACTGTTTGGACCTCAACTCTTCTAGTCTAGTCCTGGTCAACTTTACCTCACCATGATCTAGCTTCGAAGTCCTGCAACCATCTCAGAAAAGCAAAACATCACATAGTATTGCTCAACATAATATGCAATATGTAATTAATACCAGTATCAATTCCCTATTAAATGCATCACTCAAGCTCACTTGGCCAATCAAACCGACAGCACACCAAAATTGCAAATTCAGTTTTCCCAAATTGCAGATAAGCCAAGTACCTCTGTTCCTATTGAGGAGATCCCTGTGGTGAATGAGTACTTGGATGTGTTCCCTATTGAGTTTCTAGGTTGCCACCTAAGTGGGATGTGGAGTTCAATATTGATCTTGTTTTGGGCACTCGACCCTTCTCTTTATCTCCTTATCATTTGGCTCGACCCTTCCAAGATGAGTTAAAAAGGCAATTAGATGATTTGTTGTCTAAGGGGCTGATTTGGCATAGTGTGTCACCTTGGGGAGCACCTATTTTATTCATAGATAAGAAGGATGGGAGTTGGCACATGTGCATAACTATCGTACTCTTAATCAGATGGCTATCAAAAACAAATATCCTTTACCCTGCATTGAGGACTTGTTTGATCAATTAAAGGGAGCAAAGGTGTTCTGAAAATTAACCTTCAATTTGGGTATAATCAAATTTTGGTGAGGGAACAAGATATTGAAAGTCTAACTTTCTCCACTAAGTATGGATATTATGAGTCTAAAGTCATGTCTTTCGGACTAACTAATGCCCCTGCTATTTTTATGGAGACGATGAACAATATTCTGCATAAATATCTTGATTATTTTAAGGTACTGTTCATCGATGATATTTTGATTTATTCCAAGTCAGAGGAAGAGCACGGGCATCATTTGAGACTTATGCTTGAAATTTTGAGGGAAATCCAGTTCTATGACAAGCTAAAGAAGTGTGAGTTATGGATATCAGAAGTGGGTTTTCTTGGCCATGTGATTAACCGAGAAGGAATTTTTATTGATCTAAGCAAAACCTCAATAGTGGTTGGCTGGGAGAGGCCTTCCAATGTCAAAGAGGTGCAGAGTTTCTTGTGACTAGCTCGTTACTATTGTTGCTTTGTGTAGGATTTCTCCATTATTGTGAAGCCAATGTCTAACTTGACACTGAAGGGTGTGAAATTCCAACGGACTGCAAATTGTGAGTGCAGTTTTTGTACTTTGAAGGAGAAGCTAGTGACTGCTCCTATCCTCACCCTCCCTGAGCCCAGGAAGTGCTTCACAGTTTATTCTAACACTTCTAGAGTAGGTCTTGGTTGTATTCTTATGCAAAAGGGTAAAGCGATTGTTTATGTGTCGAGGTAGTTGAGGAAGCGTGAGCAAAATTACCTCACTCATGACCTTGAGCTAGCTGTAGTGGTCTTTCCTTTGAAGATTTGGAGGCATTACTTGTATGGTGAATTCGGTGATATTTTCACTAATCACAAGAGCCTCAAATATATCTTCACATAGAAATATTTGCATTTAAGGCATAGAAGATGGCTAGAATTGATAAAAGACTATGGGGCTGTTTGGTTTGAGACCAAATTTACCAAATCAAACCTTACCAAAAATTGGCATGCCAAAAATTTGGTCACCAAATTGGTAGCCAACATTTGGCCAACAATTGGCAAGAAAATGAACTAGGGTTGCCAAATTTGGCCAATGGAGAAGAGAATCTAGCCAAAATTTGGTTGCAAACAAAATGCTTACAAAATTTGGTCAACACTACCAAGATTTGGTAAGGCAAATATTGGCAACAATTGGAAGCAATCCAAACAGCCCCTATGACCTTACAATTTAATATCATCTTGGCAAGGCGAATATGGTGGCTAGTGCGCTTAGTCGCAAAGCGATGCCCCCTATTATGGATTGTCTCATTGCTGATTTTGAGCATATGAGAGTCTCTTATAGCTTTGTGGGCACCGTACAGGTTGAAATGCAATTGATTCTTCAGTCTGCAATTCCAAAATGAGTGTGGGAGGTGCAACAGCTTAACCAGCTACTTTCAGTAAGTGAGAAAATGCTTTGATGAGGGCAAGATTGGGGACTTCAGCATTGATGAATATGGCACGTTGCGGTTTAAGGGGCGCCTTTATGTACCCCAGAAATCCCAAGCCAAGGACGACATCTTAAAAGAGGCTTATCGTACCATTTATACAGTCCATCCAAGTGAGACTAAAATGTATCAGAATTGAAAAAGAGCTTTTGGTGGAAATGAATGAGGGTGGATATTGCTCATTATGTGGCATCTTGTGGGATTTATCAAAAGATGAAGGCTAAGCATAAGTGACCGGTAGAATTATTGCAATCCTTAGAGGTTCCAAATTGGCCTTGGGATGACATATCCATGGATTTTGTGGTTGTCCCACCTCATACTCAGTGAGGAAAGGATGCTATATGGGTAGTGGTGGACCGTCTCAGTAGTCTGTTCACATTATTCCCATTCGCACAACAAATTCAACAAATGAGTTGGCTCTTATTTATGTGCGAGAGATTATGAGACTACATGGTGTACTCAAAACAATTATTTTTCAACGAGATGCTAAGGGCTTATTTGGTAGAGCTCCAGATTCCAGCTTCACCTGAGATCTGAAACTTATAGGCTAAAATACAGTGAATTAAGTTTATATTTTTAGTTTAAAATGTAAATAAGATAATCCATCTAAACACTCTTAATGTACTCACAACTCCAGCTTCATGAATCTGGTGAAGCTAAAATTTTCAGCTTCACCAGATTCTCAGAATCTGGAGAAGCTGAATCTCTGCCAAACAGGCCCTAAGTTTGTCTCCAAGTTTTAGGAGAGTTTGTAGAGTACCATCTTCCATCCTCAAACTAATGGTCAGTCTAAGCGTACCATCCAAACCTTAGTGGATATGCTTAGATCCTATGTTCTAGCGTAGAAAGGTAGCTAGGAGGACTATTTTGCTCTTGCTGAATTTGCATATAATAACAGCTATCAAGCAAACATTCAAGCCGTGCCATATGAAATACTTTATGGGTAGTAGTGCAGGACACCACTAGGTTGAGATGCAGTTGGAGAAAGAGTAGTTCTTGGTCTTGACTGGGTTCAGTAGACCATTGAGCAAGTGTCAGAGGTTAGGCAAAACATTCTTGTAGCCCGAAGTAGGCAGAAAAGTTATGCAAATGTGAGGAGAACAGAGTTGGAGTTTGTGATGGGTGATAGTGTGCTTTTGAAGGTGTCTCCTACCAAGGGAGTTGTATGGTTTGGCTCTAAGGGAAAGCTTAGCCTAAGGTACATTGGGCCCTTCCCTATTGTTGCTCGAATCGGAAATTTGGTGTATCGATTAGAGCTTCCCAATTCAATGTAAGGATTGCATAATTTGTTTCATGTGTCTATGTTAAGGAAGTTATTGCATGATCCGGAACTTGTTATTCCGCCTAAGCCATTGGTGATTGAGCCTAATCTCACTTTTGAGTACCAGCCAATGCAAAATTGAGGGGAATCTAAGTACGTATTGAAAAATAGGACCCTAAATTTTGTCAAAGTATTGTGGTCACATCAGTCTATGAGCGAAGTGACTTGGGAACTGGAGTCTCGCATGCGCGAGAACTACCCAGAGTTGTTTGTAGTGAGTATGTGATTTATTTATTTTTATTGATAACTTTGTTTATGTGTAGTGGTGTGCTAAGAATTTGTGGTCGAATTTAGTTAAGTGCGGAAGAATGTAAATACCTTAGAGAGTTTGGTGAGGAGAAAAGAAGGTTTTCTTATCGAGGGTTGGGCCAGTCAGGCTAGCTGTTTTTGGGCTAAGTAGGGCTATCTATGGGCTTTGTGTGGTTGGTTTTTTTGGCTCATGGGGAGCTATACCATACCCTAGCCCCCATCCCTCTCGACAACCCCAGCCGCATCTCCCCTTCCTCCCCACACCTCCCAGCACCTCCCTGGCACCATTTGCCTTTCCCTTGTGTAGCCCTTGGACCAGCGCTAATCTGGTTAAGGGTGGTTGCGAGGAGGGGCATAGATCAAGTGATTTGAAGGGAGAAGAATTGCAATCATTGCAGATCCAATGATTCTATAGGGGAAGGTATGATTTTATGTTGTTTATGGTGATTTGGGTACCGTATTTGGTTGGTGGTATGGTGGTTTCTCCTGGTAGTGGTGATGGCCAGGATTGATCAATACATGGTTTTTCAAATGAATTCAGATTTCATGCAGTTCTAGATCTAAACTTCAAATAGTGTTTTAGGGCTCTTACTGTTAGTTCTTGAGGGGTTGTATTTTGTACAAAACATATATTTTTGTCTAAATATTTATTAGATTACAAGAATGTGATATTTTGTTAAGCGGACTAAATGTTATGGCCAATTGAAGCCCTACTATCCATAATATATTTCTGAAGGATCGAGCTAGCAAACAGAGGGGGGTGAATGGTCGCAAAACAAAATTTTCCCTCCACAAAAATACTCCAACTAAGACCTTGAAAGGATTACGCAAATCAAATTTAGCAACCCTCCAAAACCCGAACAACTAGACAACTATGTGTACCCCTAGCTTGCATGGATGAGAACGATGGAATATGTGGGGAATTTTTTTATCACAATCCTGGTTAACAAGTGTCCAAATAAAAAGGAATCAAATCAAACCTTGCTTTTAGAAAGGAGACCAAGCCAAATCACAAAGGTCACTTTCTAAAAAGCAAAAGCAGATTTTTCAGAAATTGTACTCACTTGGAGCAGGTGGTTGGTGGGTTTCTGATGCTCTAGAAATTTTGGGAATTTTTCTCCTGATGTGAAAATGAGTCTAGAGCACTCAAACAAAGATCACCTTAAAATTCCTTGTAGAAAAATCAGAAAAAAACAAACATCACAGACTGTCAGGAACTTCGAGCAGAAAGTTTAGGGCTCAGTATTCACCTCATGGCACCCAAATGGTGTGACCAGTGGACTCCCTAATTTTTCTACAGATTAATATGAGAGTTCTGCACCTTCTCCATCAAGAATCACTCAAAAAGGATTTTTATTGATTTTCTAAAAATCAAAGACTCACTGCTGTGCGAAGAACAAGTTCTGGACAAAGTTGCAATTTGATAGAAAAGTTGATCTCTAGTCTATCCTAGAGTGCAAAAGAGATGTAAAACCATATGAGCACACTCAAGACATCCTAGATCAGCAGCATTTAGAAGGAGGGGAGGCAAATCCAAATTGCAAGAAAGTAAATTGCGAGAAAGTAACTTGTAGGAATTTAAATGTTGAATTTAAGACAAAGTAAATGCGTAATGTAAATTCAAGCATGAATAAAAAGATTTACATTTCTGGGAGGAGGTTTACAAAACCTCACAACAAAGTGAGCAAAGCTTAAAGGAACACAAAAACCTCTACAACCTTCAAGAGGAGGCTACCTCTCCCTTTCTAT
This sequence comes from Guadua angustifolia, assembly GCA_036346375.1. Lineage (NCBI taxonomy): Eukaryota > Viridiplantae > Streptophyta > Magnoliopsida > Poales > Poaceae > Guadua > Guadua angustifolia. The sequence goes on from CM070502.1 coordinate 43,652,575, forward strand.
TTATACAACTTTTGGGCTACCTACCACCCTTGGATGAGTCTCTCAACCCTAGAGCACTCATCCAAGGGTTAGAATTATCCCACTCACACAGCCATGCAAGTGCTAACCCAAAACCTACACACATAATGGGTTTTCTTGCACAGTTTTCAAAGCATACTACCTAGAACCACTAACCTATCAACAAGACCGGATCTGACGGCCTTCCTTGATCCACGCAGCATCTAGCATCATCTCCTTTCTTTGTCTTCTTGGCTTGCCCGAACTCCGTCTCCGATCATCTTCCAGTGATTTTCGACCATCTAGACCTCCGACGTACCTCGCCTAGTCCCGGTCATCCTCCGCCTCACCATGACCTAGCACCGTCGTCCTGCAACCATCAAAGACAAGGAAAACCCATCACATAGCAATGTCCAAAAGATATGCAATAATCATCATAAAATCCGATGGCATTAGATTGCCTGAGACCCGAAAAACACACCCTCTCACACCGCGCTAGGGTCCGGTGCTACCGCCCGGCCGGTGGCATCGAAAAAGGTAATCAAATCTCAAATTGCTTCAAATTGAAAATCCAGTTCACATCAAACTCAATTCCAAGGCAAACCAAGCTCAAATCCAGTCAATTACTCATCACAAATATGGATAGACCTCCACATGGTCTTTCAATCTCCCCCTTGATGAGTATATTGACAAACACGTAAAAAGGCATAAGTTTTGAGTTTGAAGAAAGATAGAAGAAAGAAATTTGAATACAAAGCCAAACTTGATTAAAAATGAAAAGTGAACATGACCAAGTTGGAAAAAATAATTTTAGAGCTATCCTCAAGAAAGAGCAAGTTTTCCACGAAAGCCCTAAAATTTAATAACACAACAGACATGCTTATGATTCATAGAAGATAGCAAAGATTTACAAAGATCATAAGAATTCAGATGAATCAAGATGCAAAATGATTCCTTTTCTGCGATTTCTCCCCCTTTTGGCAATATAGGCATCAAGATGACATTTTATCAAGATGGCATTTTATCCCTTTATTTTGTCTATATGCATGGAATGCAACCTAAGAGAGCTTTGAAAATTATCTAAGTGATCATAAAGACAAATTATGACACCAAGCTAGTTAATGACAAAATAGACTAACTCAAGACGTGTCCAAGTGCAAATAAGAAATTTTGCTAGCAAGATTAGTTTCAAATATGTTATTTTTAGCAAGATTGAACATGAGCAATACTTAGCATTAGTTTCAACCTTAGAAGCAAAGCCATTCAACGGATCAAATGGAAAACCTGGAGTTCAACCTACTCAACATTTTGGGAATCTAGAAGTGCATATAAGATCCTTCGAGCTTATGTTTTGTTTGATGCAAATTTTTCTTTGGAGCTTTGAAAGATATAGCAGGGTGCAAATGTTTGACATTATTTGTATTCTTTACCCATATTTTTTTTGCATTTTTAAAGCAATTGACTCAAGCTATATTCGATCATCTCAAGAGGGACTCTTAAGAGAATGATCTTGGTCATACACAATACATTCCAAGTTCATCTCAAGTGCAATGAGAAGCCATCTTGTGAATATGAGGTGTTGAGTCTAATGCGCACAAAAAGAGTCAATTTTGCTTCACTTTCATTTTAGTATTTTGATTGTTAAGCTACTGAAGGACTCAACTATGGATCAAACAAGATTCACCCAAGTTTCTATAGGGACTCTAGAGAATTCCAGAATTTCACAAATCATGGCAAATACACCTAGAGAAGAAACTTAGCAAGTAAACGCAACATATTTTCTCAAGTTTTTCTTTTAAAGCTGATTTTTTAATTTTTGCAAGCTTAGCAAGATAAATGAACTTGGACATATCTAAGTTAGTAATTTTCTTCAACTAATGTTGCATGGTGTATAACAAGAAAAATACATCATTTGCACAACAAACAAAGCTCATAAAATGGAAAATCAAGTCTATATGAAATGCATGAGATAGATTCTTAAACTCCCCCTCAACATGTGATTCAATTTTAAGCACAAATCTGGTTCAAATTGAGTTATTAGTAAGATTAAGCTCAAGAATGATATTAATTGAAAGATCCAAAATAACTCAATCAAAAACCAGAAACACAGAATGGAGAGAAGGAGTTAAGAAACTGTGAACTGGGTGGTTATAGAGCATAGAAAAGATAGTAGAGAATACTACAGCTCAGACTTGCTCTCATCTTCCCCAATAACTAACATAGGAAAGCTACCTCTAGATCCTAAATAAAGGAGTGCACACAGACTCTGTCTACCTAGAAGGCCCAATACCTACTAGACTTATAAGACTATGAGGGAACTCAACCTAGAGAGAAGAGAGAACAGCTAATTAAGCATGATAGCAACCTAAAGCACAAGATGAGAGGTCCATGCAAAGCATGCTAGAAGTCTAAGTGAAGTGAACTCAAAACTCTAGAGAATAAAACCCATAAGCACCCAAAGCAAAACAAAATAAAGGAAAAACTGGAAGAAGATATATAATATATACTATAAAACCAGTTCCCCCCACAATAGGCCGTAAGGGCACATAACTCCAAGCTCACTCCTCAAGGCAACAAATCTAGAGCTATCCAAAGGCTTGGTAAAGATATCAGCCAACTGGTGGTCACTCTCCACAAACTGAAGCACTATATCTCCTTTCTCCACATAGTCTTTAAGAAAGTGATATCTAACATCAATATACTTGGTACTGGAGTGCTATACTGGGTTCTTAGCAATGCAAATAGCAGAAGTGTTATCATAGAAAAGTGGAACACTCTCTATCTCTAACCCAAAGTCCCACAAGGTCGATTTCATCCAGAGCACTTGGCTACAACAACTGGCTGTAGCAACAAACTCAGCCTTAGCGGTAGACTGTGCAACTCGGGACTGCTTCTTAGATGACCAAGAAACAAGAGAAGTACCAATGAATTGGCAAGTGTTAGAAGTGCTATTCCTATCTATCCTATAGCCAGCAAAGTTAGCATCGAAAAAGGCTCTATGGGATAGAGAAGATGAAGAAAAGTACCAAATACCATAATCAATGGTAGCTCGAAGGTACCTGAAGGTGTGCTTCACCGCCTAGTGATGAGAAGCGCAAGGAGAAGCTTGAAAGGGAGCGCACATACGCACAACAAAGTGTATGTCTGTACGTGAGGTAGTGAGATACAAGAGGAAGCCAATCATGCTCCGGAACTCCTTCTGATCAGCAGGCTCACCATCCTCATCAAGCTCAAGGACAGCAGCGGTGGCCATAGGAGTCATCGTAGGATTCCCATCAGACAAATCAAACCGCCTTAGGAGGTCCCGAGTGTACTTACCTTGGTGCAGGAAAGTACCCTCCCGAGTTTGCTTGATTTGGAAGCCGAGAAAGTAGCACAACTCACCCATCATACTCATCTCAAACTCTGTGCTCATCACCTTAGAAAACTGAGACACAAGAGAATGAGAAGAGCCACCAAAGATAATATCATCCATATAAATTTGAACGAGAAGGAAATGAGAATCCTGGTGTCTGATGAATAGAGTTTTATCTACTATACCCATTTTGAAACCATGACTGGAAAGATAGGACTTAAGCCTCTCAAACCATGCTCTAGGGGCCTACTTAAGTCCATACAAGGATTTGGAAAGCTTGTAGATATGGTTTGGGTATTTGGAGTTCTCAAATCCTAGAGATTGTTTGACATAAACCTCTTCCTCAATAAATCCATTGAGGAATGCACTCTTGACATCTATTGATAGAGCTTGAAGCCCTGGGTTATAGAAAATGCAAGTAGGATCCTAATCACCTCTAGTCTAGCTACAAGGGCAAAAGTCTCCTCAAAGTCAAGACCCTCAACCTAGCCTAGCCTTGTGCAACTAGCCTAGCCTTGTTTGGAATGACAACCCCATCCTCACTCTGCTTGTTTTTGAACACCCACTTGGTCCCAATGACATTATGACTAGATGGGGGCTTTACAAGCTGCTAGAATTTATTTCTCTCAAAGTTTTCCAGTTCCTCATATATAGCATTAATCCATGATTCATCGGATAATGCATGAGTAACTTTCTTTAGCTCGAAAGAGGCAACAATGGTAGAGTGAAGACAGAAAGAAGATAAGCCTAATTTTGAGTGCGTCACAGCTCAAACAAATCACAAATGATTTGATCAGGTGGATGAGAATGCTGAATGTAGCGGGGAGGACTAGAAGCAGAAGTGGCTACCTCTTGAGCAAAAGAGGTAGGAACAGAGCCACTCACTGAAAGAGAGTCTGAAGGCAAGAGCTGGTCTTCCAGAGGTGCAGAAGTGGAAACAAGAGGCACCTCAGTTGTAGAGGGGACTAGATCAGGTGGAACACCATCATCTCCATCATCCTCATCCTCTACAAAGATGGTCTCGGAGGGATAAGAAGAGCCTGAAATATCAGGTCTAGCTCCTAGGCTAGCCTCGTCAAAGGTCACATCATAGGTCTCTATGATTCTATTCACATCACAACTCCAAACCATATAGCTACGAGAAGAAGTTGAGTAAACTAGAAAAATACCATCAGAAGAACGAGACAAACTTATCTAGGTTACCAGACTTTAAGATAAAACACTTGCAACTAAATACGTGAAAATGAGATACACTGGGCTTTCGCCCATACCTCATCTCATAAGAAGTGCGATGCAAATATGCTCTTAAGAAAATGCGATTTGAAACATGGTAAGCAATAGCTATAGCCTTAGCCCAAAACATCCTAGAAGTACTGAACTCATCTAGCATCGTCCTGACCATCTCAACTAGGGTCCTGTTCTTCCTTTTCACTATACCATTTTGCTAAGGGGCGTATGGAGAGGAGAACTAATGCTCTAACCTAGATTCCACACAGAAACTCTCAAAGTAGGCATTCTTGAACTCCATGCCATTATCACTGCGCATAGATTGTAAAGCACTAGGGAGCTCAATAGACAACCTACTAACGAAACCCCTGATGTGAGAAAAGGTCTCATCCTTCGAGGCCATGAAAAATACCCAAGAATACCTCAAAAATTCATCAACAATGACAAGAACATACCACTTTCCTCTCACTAACTACACTCTAGCTGGACCAACAGTGTCCTTGTGTAAAAACTATCCTGGTGCATCAGCCATCACTACGGTGATTAGGGGATAAGAAGTAGTAACCATCTTACTAAGTCAGCAGAGAGAGCAAACTAAGTCTTTGACCATCTTGAGTTTAGATAAACCACGAATGAGATCATGGCTGCTAACTCTGGTCAAATGATCAAAACCAATGTGACCAAGTCTTCTATGCTAGAACGTGAGATCACGGGACTCAGAAGCAATCAAACAACGAAGAGAGTCTCCAGAAGAAGCAGAAAAATCAGCACGAAAGACTCTCCCAAATCTAGAAATCCCACAAACTAATTCTCCTGATGAATCAAGGATTCTACAAGTACTGCTCTTAATGCTTATCTCGAAAGAGTCATCGATAAGCTGAGAAATAGAAAGTAAATTATAATGCAGCATACTTACCAAGGCAACATCCTTAAGAATAAAATTTTCATTAATACAAACAGTACCTTTGGCAATGACTATACCAGAAGAAGCATCCCCAAAAGTGATCAACTCATCACTAGGGGCTTGGACTAGGGAAGAGAACCGACGGGAGTCTCTAGTCATATGGTGAGAATAATCGGAGTCAACGATCCAAACATCTCCCTTCCCTATTCGACGGACCTCGTCCGAATCGCTGTAGAGCTCAGAGTCGCTGATGCCGTTGGCATCCTCCATGAAGCACATGCCGGAGAACTCGTCGTCACTTTTCTTCTCTTGCGGATCATCCTCGCCTTCGTCGCTCCACGTCTCCATGTCAAAGAGGCTGATGTCATCAAGGGTGGTGAGGATGCGGTGGAAGAGTTTCTTGTTCTTCGAGAAGTTGCGGTACTTCTTCTCATGCGTCGGCTCACGAGCTGGAGGTTTCTTGTTGCGGTTCTTATCGGTGTAGTCGATCTTGCTTGAACTACTAGAGTCATTCTTGCCCTTCTCCAGCTTGGGATAGTTCGCTTGAATGTGGTTGGGGCCACCATATTCGAAGAGGTGGTCATGCCACCACTACTACAGAAATCATCATCACAGACGGTTCGTAAACGTCATCAGAGACGGTTTTGTGAACCGTCAGTAACAATAAGTCTGTGATGAAGGAGATCATCAGAGACGGTTTTCCACCCGTTTGAGAAAATTTATATCACAGACGGTTATTATTTAAAACCGTCTGTGATAAGTTAGTATCACAGACGGTTTTTATTTAAAACCGTCTGTGATAGCTAAATATCACAGACGGTTTCAAATCATAACCGTCTGTGATACTAACTTATCACAGACGGTTTCAAATAAGAACCGTCTGTGATGTCCTTTTTTTCCCACACCCCCTGCAGAACCTCCATTATTTATGGTGTTGTTCGAAATTTCCATCAATATTTCTACAACAATATTTACAAGGCACAACCAGTTATAGATGTTGTAATTGAATATCTGCACTTCCTATATGCATTGTGGCAAGTTTGTCCGATCAGGATAGACTTGAAATATAAACATTTGTAGCGCTTTTTCTCCCTTCTTATGATAATGTTGATGGAACTCGACTAATAAATCAACCAAGACCCGCAGGCAGTATGGCGAGGTCTCGGCAACCATAGTGTGCTTGATCGAACCGGACACACTCGAGTGTGTGATTTGCTTCATGCCATATGAAGTGGCCTTGCGCAGAGTCACCGTCGTGCCACGGTGCAGAGTACCCGGATGACATGCTCTTGCGCAGCGTCACCGTCGTGCCACGGTGGGAGAAAATGGTACTTTGAAAAAATTTGTAGATGTACTTGATAGATTACTCTAGGTAGGGAGAAAATGGCCTCAGTCAACGCAGTTTTAACTGTACTGCTATTTTTTTAGCGACGATGGTTTGCATGTTGTAGCAAACATAAAATCCACATAGGTTATTTCCCTGACCTTGCTGGTGGCACTGCAAATAAAACCTACGGTTAATTCTAGAGTCACTATTACGGGGTTTGATATAGAATTATTGTGTATAGCGGATACCGGAAAGTTCAAATCATGCTGCAGTTTAGTCCAATCTTTCACGTGTTTGAACGCTCTACAAGATTGCAAAAGGTTAGCCTAAGCCATTCCAATAGCAATATAAACCTGGAACAACTTACACGACCATGTACGTAGGAAATGTGATTACCTGGTGAGTAATTTTGCGATAGGTGTCAAGTCGTGGTTTCCGCCACGTCCGGAATCAAGGTACTTAACCCGGTTTGTGGCTGGTTCAATTACAATTAGAACCCGTGAAATCTACAGGTATATCACAATGGACAATGAGCGAAAGCGAGTTGTGTGCAGTGCAGACTAAAGTATAGCATGTGGTAGCACTTACGTACCCTGGGTTATGGGGTATAAGTATGAATTCTTTATCTTTTTGTGCTAGCAATGCCTCTATCACGTATTTCTCGACCATGTTTATATCCAGATCCATTGTTTGCTTTGAGACTATATGTGGGTCGAGGAAACCGATCGATAATTTCTACCGTGTCGCTTCCAGTTGCATGTATCTATATATACAAAGGCGAATTATATATATATTGGAGGACAATTATCACTATTAGACGAATGTAGACTGTGATAGCACACACTTACAAGGTCCAACATCTTATGAGTGCGGCGTCGAGGGCGTCGAGATTGTAGAGATGGAACAAGTCCAGAAAATCGACCGCGAAGAAGCCCCCCGCTGAGTCGTTGAATAGACGTTCATACTTGAACTTAACGCTGATACTTGTTGTACATTCACGCTCTGGCTTTCCAGCTTCTTGGGTGTACCACTTATGCAATTGTTGGCAAGGTATACTAGGTGAAGTTACGCTGCCTTTCGTTAGTAACGGCTCTCCTAGCTTGTATTGTTTAGCCAACTCAGCAGATGGATAGTCGACTTGTTCTTGCTTTTCTTTCTTCTGTTTGCCCTTGCCTTTCTTTGTTTTGTATGAACCCTTCACGGGAGAGGAATGGGCAGGAAAGAGGTCAACATTATGTACATCAAGTGGAGTCTGCTGTACGACTGTTGATTTGGTAGCCAAATGATCAGACGGCGATACAATAGGCGAATCAGATCGTCGCGGTTGTTGCATGACAGAAGGGGCGACCAGGGAGATGTCACTGCTAGGCCATTGGATGAATGTGCCAATGTGTCGGGACCCGAATATGCAAATCCGGACCCCCTGTGTATTCAGCACTAGTCCAGGATCACGCTAGTGCACACAATCTCAACATTGGTACATATCACAGTCATAACCAACGAAATAATAAGTACTTTGATTAAATACTCAAACTAGTTGATCGACCTTATGGTCAAGTTACAAAGATCGCCTCATGAGGCGAAGAATTATTATAATATTCAAATCGGCGGAAATAAAATAAACTCGTGGCGCCAACCAATTTGCCACGAACAATGGCCAGGCTTGCTCCTAGTTAAATCGGCTCCTCTGATACTCCTCCTCTGGCGGGGTTGCTTCTTCTTCAACTAAAGTTGTGTTGTTGTGGGGTGAGTACTTTGAGCACTCAGCAAGTCATGCACAGAATGCAATGCTAATATACTATATGCATGGCTTAGTACAAAGGATAGGCTATGGTTCATGTGCAGTACAGCATTTCAAATAAGCAGTAATAGATTGCAAAGCAGTAAAACAGTAGTAGGAATAGTAGCTTTCACAAACATTTCAATTGTAATTCATTTTTCCATCCTAAGTCAAATTCATCATCACCAACCCAAGCATTTTCCATAAACAAGGCATTTTCATGAAAATCTAACCCTTGACCGTAATCACCGAGCGATGCTCATTACCGTGAGCACGGCTATTCGAATAGGTTGTACACTCTGCAGAGGTTATACACTTTACCCACAAGATACGGTCAAATACCACCAAGGCAAATAACCGAACGAAGCCTTTCCAAAGTTCCATCTAAACCCGATCTTGCCGCTAAGGTTTCAACCTTTGGAGGGTGGTTACCACACCGGGCCCCCTCTTGCGCCATGTGAGTTCTCATCCGCTTCTCAAGGCCTCACACTACCATGTGATACCAAAGAATAGATTTCCCAGTTTACTTAGCTAAGCCCGTCCCATTACGGGGCTTGTGGTTGTATGAAAGACTCAGTTCAAATGCTCGCAAGGTTAAGTCCTTAGTTGACCGAGGCAAGACTAACCAAGTGTGATCTCAATTATCCAAAAACCAATAAAAACCAAATACGACCGCCCAGTTGCCACTCTTGGCCCACCAGAAACAATCTTGCCAATTGCCCCAGTCTAAATCATTTTCCCACCCCGGTTCTTGACCATTGCACCACGTGCCATCATTAACTCAATAACACATGTCTCATTCACAAAGCATGTTCCATATCTCATTAAATCAGTATTTACTTTGGTATTCCAAAATCATGAAATGTCCACGTGGCAGGGCTAAGCATACTACTTCGGTCCACTCAACCCATGTTGGCAAATTATTAATGTCCAACTATTAATCTATAACCTAGGGTGACAAAGGATTCGTGACCTACAATTATATATGACAAGGTGGCATACAGCAACTAGGCATTTAACTAATCCCAAAACTTATTCAACATCATTTCTATCAAATTAGCATGCAATAGTTTAAATCAAAATAATTTGCTCTAATAGGTTCAACATGATCAAACACAACTTGCCTTCAAAAAATCTGATTACGGCTCTGAGCTTGCTCACGGTCAGAACCTCTCCTCGAAACCTTCGGGTACTTCAACGTCTACGCGTAACGTATACACAAAACAATAAAATAAATAAACAGTAGACAAATAGTGCTCAAAAATTCAATTAAAATTCATAAACAGAAAGATCATAATTTTACAAAATTATAGAAATTGGAATCACTCAAATCGGAGTTAAAACACGAAAGTTATAAGCATTTGAAGTTTCAAAATACATTTAAAATCAATAAACCGAATTAAATAAATATTTTTCTTTTCGGAAAATTAATTATTGCATCATCTATGACACGTGTCGCCACCACAGAACGACACGTGGCCTTCTTCAACGTCCAGCCGACCGGCTCCGTCTTGGCGTCGGCATAGCGTCATCATTGACTCAGCGGCAGATGGGACCCACCGTGATGTCACTGGCGTCACCGGTCGGGCGGTGGCCGACAGGCGGGCCCGTCTTTGTCGGCGACTCATCTTGCAGCATGTGTGGTGCGGTGTCAGCGACATGTGGGTCCGCCTTGTCGATGACACGTGCACGGTGAACGGCGGCGGCGGAGGTTTGAAGTTGGAGTTCACTTTGTTCCTAAAGGCGACGTGGGCTCACCTCGTGATCGGATGGAATCGTCCGGTTGTGGCTTCGCGAATCCGGCGGCGTTGCGGCGGCGTGGTCCAACCGGAGAGAGACGAAGACGTGGCGGCGGCGTTCCGTGCTTCTCCGGCGCGAAGAAGTGCGCTCCGACGCGGCTCGGCGAGAGGACTCAAGGACCAACGGCGACGACGGAGGATCACCCGCAAGAAAACGGGCGAAGAAGTGCGGCGGAGGGTGGAAGACTTGGCGAGCTCGGCGTCGAGGCGGCAGCGACTTCGGCGGCGTGGAGTGTACGGACGGTGCGGCGCAAGGTGGGGATCACAACGGGTGGCGGCGCATTAAATAGCGCCCTCAACTTCGTGAAAATCGCGAAACCGAGGGCCCTACGGCGGCGGCGGAATCCGTGAGGAATCGGATTGGGTGACATGGCGTGGCGTGGACCGTCGGATGAAAATCAAACGGCCACGGCGCTAGGGTTTTTCGAAACAGGCCGCACAGTACTTGGCCCAACACTATTCCTCCGGATTTTTAATTCTTTTTCGATTAAAAATATTTCCCGAAAATAAAACAATTTATTTGGGGCATTAAAACTATCAGAAAAATTCTGGAAAAATTCTCAAAAATATTTTAGGACATTTGTGACTCAAATAAAATATTTCCAGCAAAATTTTATTTTAACTTTTCTATTATTTAATTAAGTTGATAAATGGTTTAATTCAAAATAAATCCAAATAATTCCAAATAAATCAAAATAAATTCCAGAAATTCCCAAAAATTCAAAATACCATTAAAATGCAAGAAAAGCAAAAATTGGGATGTTACAAACCTCCCCCTTAACGGAATCTCGACCCCGAGATTCAGGGCTGACTAAGGAATATGTTTGGGAATTCCTTCTTCAGGTGCTCTTCGCGCTCCCAGGTTGCTTCTCTTTTGGAATGGTTACTCCACTGAACTCTGCAAAAGCGGGTCGATTTGTTTCTCGTTTCTCGGTCTCTGGTGTCCAAGATTTTCACCGGGTACTCTTTATAAGTCAAATCCTCCTGCAGCTCGGCCGACTCTAACGGCATCTGCTCTTCTGGCACTCGGAGACATTTCTTTAATTGTGACACATGGAACACATCATGCACACCTGCTAAAGACTGCGGTAGCTCCAACTGATACGCTACCTCACCTCTACGACTTAGGATCTTGAATGGGCCAACATATCTCGGCGCTAACTTCCCTTTAATGTGAAACCTCTTAACTCCTTTGAGTGGGGTAACTCTGAGATACACAAAATCTTTAGGCTCAAAGCTCAAATCCCTGCGGCGATTATCAGCATAACTCTTCTATCTTGATTGTGCAATTTTCAACCTTTCCCTGATCATGGCTACCTGCTCTTCAGCTTCTCGAAGAATATCCGGCCCAAACATATGGCGTTCTCCGGTCTCATTCCAGTTCAACGGCGTTCGATAGGGTCTTCCATATAGCGCTTCAAATGGCGACATCTGCAAACTTGCCTGGTAGCTGTTATTATAGCTGAACTCGGCGTACGGCAAGCACTTGTCCCACGAAGTTGTATAAGCCAGTGCACATGCCCTCAACATGTCCTCCAGTATCTGATTAACTCTTTCCGTTTGCCCATCTGTCTGCGGGTGATATGCGGTACTGAAGTTCAGACGGGTCCCTAGAGCCTCATGCAATTTATCCCAAAATCTTGAGGTAAACTGAGTACCTCTGTCCGATACAATTTTCTTCGGAACTCCATGCAAACACACAATCCTTGACATATACAATTCTGCTAAGCGGTCCCCCGAATAGGTAGTCTTCACTGGTATAAAGTGGGCGACCTTTGTCAAACGGTCCACTATAACCCATATGGAGTCATACCGTTCGGGTCCTCAGTAAACCGTAATGAAATCCATTCGATTTCCCCCATTTCCACTCGGGTATCCTTAGTGGTCAGTAACAATCCTCGCTGGCCTTTGATGCATTGCTTTGACTCTTTGGCATATGTCGCACAACATAACATGCTCTGCAACCTCACGCTTCATGCTTGGCCACCAAAATCTTTCCTTGTGTCTTGGTACATCTTAGCGCTTCCGGATGGATAGAGTACTTGGAGTCATGAGCTTCCTCGAATCATTTGTTTGAGTTCCTTCTTGTGCGGTACGCAAATGCGATTCTTGATCCATAATGTACCTTGCTCATCCAGCTTGAAGTCCTTCGCATTGCCTTCCTCCATTTTAGACTTAATCCTCTGAATCTTGACATCATCCTTCTGTCCCTCACGAATCTGATCTTCCAGGGTAGGCTTCACCTCTAAAGCGGCTAAGAATCCCTTAGGTACAACTTCCAACTTCAGCTTCTGAAATTCCTTGCATAGCTCGACCTGACTTGCTTCCACCAACATATTCACCGAATGGCTTTTTCGGCTCAAAGCATCGGCCACCACATTGGCTTTTCCGGGGTGATAATGAATTCCCAGATTATAATCCTTAATTAATTCCAACCACCTCCTGTACCTCATGTTCAGATCCGATTGAGTAAATATATATTTAAAACTCTTATGGTCAGTGTACACCTCACATCTGTTTCCAATCAGATAGTGCCGCCATAACTTCAAGGCATGCACTACGGTTGCTAATTCCAAGTCATGTGTTGGGTAGTTCTCCTCATGCGGCCTCAACTGCCTTGATGCATATGCGATGACCTTTCTGTTTTGCATTAACACGCAACCAAGCCCTTGGCGCGATGCATCACAGTATATATCAAAACTCTGGCTTAAATCCGGTAGAACTAACACTGGTGCCGTTGTCAAACATTTCTTCAACTCCTGAAAACTCCGCTCACATTCCGGCGTCCATGTAAACTTCTTCTCCTTTTTCAACAATTGCGTAAGAGGTCTCGCAATCGTTGAGAATCCTTCAATAAATCGGCGGTAATAACCGGCCATTCCAAGGAAACTACGGATTTGAGTCACCGTCTTGGGTGGCTCCCAATGCAACTCTTGCTTCCACCTTACTTGGGTCAATCTGCGACTCCTTGGTGGTCACCACATGTCCAAGAAATTCCACCTTGTTCTTCGAAGTCACACTTGCTAAACTTAGCGAAAAGTTGTCGCTCTCTTAACTTTTCCGAACTAGCCGGATGCTCGCATGCTCTTCCACAGTCTTGGAGTAAACTAGAATGCCATCTATGAACACAACAACGAACTTATCCGGTATTCCATGAAAACCTTGTTCATCATGTTCATGAAGTATGCAGTGCATTTGTCAAACCAAAAGACATATTTGTAAACTTCGTAGTGCCCATATCTTGGCGAAAATGCGGTCTTGGCACATCCTCCGTCGAATCTTCATTTGGTGATATCCTCGATCGTAGGTCAATTTTGGAGAAAACTCCGGCTCCTCTCAACTGATCAAACAGATCATCTATCCTGGGTAGCGGATATTTATTCTTTATAGTGACTTCATTCATTTCGGTAATCCACACACATCCAGTAACTTCCGTCCTTCTTCTTGACAAACAGAACCGGTGCTCCCCATGGCGACGAACTAGGTCTGATAAATCCCTATCCAATAATTCCTCAATCTGCTTCTTCATTTCGACCAGCTCATCGGTTGACATCCGATAAGGTCTCTTAGCTATCGGGGCTGTTCCCGGTACTAACTCGATTACAAACTCTATGTCCCTGTCTGGTGGCATCCCAGGTAAATCCTCTGGAAATACATCTGGGTATTCTCTGACAACTGGTACATCTTCTATGCTGACGGCCTTCACACTATTGACCATCAACTGTCCATCCCGAACGGCAGTTGCCTGAAACTCTATTTTTCTCCCACAAGGACTCTCGACTGATATGACTCTTCGTCCACAGTCTAATACAACCTTGTGTTTAGACAACCAGTCCATTCCCAAAATAACATCTAGGGTCTGGGTATCTAACACCACTAAGTTTGCTAGGAACTCTGTTCCATCTATAAGCAACTTTACCCCAGAACATCCTACATCAGATCGGAGTTCTGATCCCGGGGATTGTACTAGCAATACATGCCTAAGGTTCACCATTTTCAATCCATTGTTCACAGCAAAAATCCGAGATATAAACGAATGCAAGGCTCCAGAATCAAATAAAAGCATTGCAGTCTTGAGTTGACAAGTAACTTACGATCTGACGTCCGATGTATTACGACTTTGATCGGCGGTGACATGATTGACTCTGCCTCTTACCACAGTTTGTGTGGTAGCTCCAGATTGTGTAGCTCCACGGCTTGCTCCTGTCGCGGGCGTCTTTGTTGGAGTAGTTCCAAGATTGAAGTGAACTGGTGTCACTCCTCCTCCCTTCTTAGGACAATAATTGGCGAAATGCCCTGGCTCGTGGCGAGATAAAACAACGTCTAGCTGCCATTCTTTGCTCCTCCCTGTTGCATTCCCAGCCCGTGTTGGCGTCTGGAAATTTTGTCCGCGGTCTTGGTCTTGGTGGTGGCGTCGTCATCACATTCCTTGGCTGGAACACGAAGAAGCGGTTTGGTGCAACCCTCAAGCGCTGCGCTCTCTGGCGTGCTCCTGTTTGTGCCATCCGGCGCTTCGGTTGTCCTCCGGCTCCTTGCGCTTGTCCTCCAATATCGGCGCCTTGTTCACTAGCTCTGAAAGTCGGGAAAAGTGTGGGTTATGAGTCCCACTGCGATCTGAATTCAGCCCCTTCATGAATCGAGACTGCCTGGCCTTATCCGTTGCTACATCCTCAGGTGCGTAGCGTGCCAGCTGCGTGAACTTATTCAGATACTCAGACACTGATTGATTGCCCTGCTTCAGTGCCCTAAACTCCTCCTTTTTCAGCTCCATGATGCCTTCAGGCACATGGTACTGCTGCGGAAAGCAATCGTGAACTCCTCCCAGCTGATGTCTTGTGGTTGCTCATGAGCAATGATAGTTTTCCACCATTCATTGCGGTTCCTTCAAGCCGATGAGAGGCGAGAGTACCCTCTCATTTCCTTCACACTGGGTAATGTGCAACTTTCTCTCTATCGTCCTCAGCCAATCATCTGCCTCCAATGGATTGGCATTCCAAGAAAATGTAGGCGGTCGTGTCCTCATGAATTCCGATAGCCTCGAGGGTGGCCTCTGCACTGGGTTGACTTGGTTAACCTGGGCGGCGGCTGCGGCTTGGGAGGTGACTTGCTGCATCTGCTGCATCATGGCATGCATTGCTTGGGTGCGTGCGACAATAAAGGCTCCCAAGTTACGCATATCAGCTGGCGGTCTTGGTTGAGGTCCTTGTCCTTCACCATCGATGTTTCGGTGGCGTGAACCACTCCCATTTCCGCCTTGGTTTCCTCGAGTGTTCACCATCTGCCGATTGCGCCATGGTTTAGAGACGAGAGGGAAATAAGAATAGACAAGTAATGGAGTACTTATGCGGGGACAGAGGTATAACACAAAATCTAACTTTATTACTTTATTAATATCGAGGTATGGTTGCTCACAAAGCCTATGGGCCATGCAACACATACCGATCACTCACAAGCATGAAAGAAGCAAATCGAATTAACACTCTGGAGTCAAACACCTCTAAGGGTGACTCTTATTCCAAGACACGACTCGTCGCAGGAGTCTCAACTGCTAACCCTAACGCTCACTCCTCGAGCCAACCCCCACCGGAACTCCCTGGTGGATACACCGGCGGGTGTGCTAGTGCTGGTACAAATCTATCCCAACGATCCTCCGCTGGATGTGCCTCCTGCACAGGCTCAACCTCCACTGGTTCCTGCTT
This sequence comes from Guadua angustifolia, assembly GCA_036346375.1. Classification (NCBI taxonomy): domain Eukaryota; kingdom Viridiplantae; phylum Streptophyta; class Magnoliopsida; order Poales; family Poaceae; genus Guadua; species Guadua angustifolia. The sequence continues at coordinate 43,668,663 of CM070502.1, forward strand.
GACCTCCATAGGCTTGGGCTTCACTTCCACTGGCTCCGACTTCACTTCCTTCGCTCAGACTTCACTTCCAGGCTCGCTCTGGCTGCGGCTCTGCTGTGGCTCCTCCGGGTCAGGTCGTGTAGCTCCAAGCATCGCTCGGCTCGTCCGCATAAAGTCTTGTCTCCAGCCCCCAATCCTCTGGATAGAGTGGGCCAAGTATTCACAAGTCTGCAACAGATGCGCCCTCGCCTGCGTGAACTCGTCACGAGACCTCTGCAGCTCCTGAACCGTCTCGTCGATAACATCCTCTTGAGCGATAACATATCTGACCAGGTGGGTGATCGTGGCATCCTCCTCCTCTATGGGCTCTCGGTTGTAGCGAGTGTCTCTGCGTGGATGGTGACGAAACACTGTGCCATCCAACTCCCTAGGGTAGGTGCGAGCAATCTGCCTCATCGCCAGACGCGATGTCTCTGAATCCCAAGCATCAAATGACAACCTTCCGCAAGAATGCGGATGGGACGACTCGCCCTCACCCTATTCGGCGTAAAGCGTGATGGTGACATCTGCAATATCGATCTGCCCGATCCACAGTAGTCCCCCGGTAGATCGGCCTGTCATATCCTCCCAGCTGCTGCATCATACGCCAAAGCTCCGCGGCGTACCCTCCAGTGCGCTCACCAAAAGAGTGGATCATCCTCATCTGCCAAAGGACACTCACGTGAAACTCAGAAATTTTAAAACAAAGCGTAAACGTGATAAATTCAGCAGGGGGTATGAAAGGAGAGAAGGGGTAAGTCGAGATTGCATTATCATCTTGGCACATTTTAGCTTTTTAGAAAATAGTTTTATCCTCACTTCGACCATTCTAACTATGGGCCAGTCCTACAGTCAGTATGGCTCTGATACCACCTCTGTCGGGACCCGAATATGCAAATCCGGAGCCCTTGTGTATTCAGCACTAGTCCAGGATCACGCTAGTGCACACAGTCTCAACATTGGTACATATCACAGTCACAACCAACGAAATAATAAGTACTTTGATTAAATACTCAAACTAGTTGATCGACCTTATGGTCAAGTTACAAAGATCGCCTCGCGGCTAAGAATTATTATAATATTCAAATGCAATGAAATAAAATAAACTCGTGGCGCCAACCAATTTGCCACAGTAATCGACGGGCTTGCTCCCTAGTTAAATCGGCTCCTCTGATACTCCTCCTCTGACGGGGTTGCTTCTTCTTCAAGCTGAAGTTGTGTTGTTGTGGGGTGAGTACTTTGAGCACTCAAACAAGTCATGCCTGTAATGCAATGCTAATATACTATATGCATGGCTTAGTACAAAGGATAGGCTATGGTTCATGTGCGATCTGACATTTCAAATAAACAATAATAGATTGCAAAGCAGTAAAACAGTAGTAGGAATAGTAGCTTTCACAAACATTTCAATTGTATTCATTTTTCCATCCTAAGTCAAATTCATCATCACCAACCCAAGTATTTTCCATAAACAAGGCATTTTCATGAAAATCTAACCCTTGACCGTAATCACCGAGCGATGCTCATTACCGTAAGCACGGCTGTTCGAATAGGTTGTACACTCTGCAGAGGTTATACACTTTACCCACAAGATACAGTCAAATATCACCAAGGCAAATAACCGTAACGAAGCCTTTCCAAAGTTCCATCTAAACCTAGTACTGCCCGCTAAGGTTTCAACACTGGAGGGACTGGTTACCACACCCAGGGCCCCCCTCTTGCGCCATGTGAGTTCTCATCCGCTTCTCCGGCCTCACACCACCAGCAAGTACCAAAGAATAGATTTCCGGTTTACTTAGCTAAGCCCGTCCCATTACGGGGCTTGTGGTTGTATGAAAGACTCGGTTCAAATGCTCGCAAGGTTAAGTCCTTAGTTGACCGAGGCAAGACTAACCAAGTGTGATCTCAATTATCCAAAACCAATAAAACCAAATCGACCGCCCGCTTGCCACTCTTGGCCCACGAAACAATCTTGCCAATTGCCCCAGTCTAAATCATTTTCCCACCCGGTTCTTGACCATTGCACCACATGCCATCATTAACTCAATAACACATGTCTCATTCACAAAGCATGTTCCATATCTCATTAAGTCAGTATTTACTTTGGTATTCCAAAATCATGAAATGTCCACGTGGCAGGGCTAAGCATACTACTTGGTCTACTCAACCCATGTTGTCAAATTATTAATGTCCAACTATTAATCCATAACCTAGGGTGACAAAGGATTCGATCAAAACATTTAAAACGGCGAATCAGGACTAAGAGGCGATTTCTGTGAAATTTCGCCAAAGTTTAATAAAATGCTAAAATAAAGTAAAATTCCAAATAAATTTAGTTAAACACCTAGAATTAGGTATAACACACCTAACGGACTTGTCGCAACTCGCTTGGAATTAAAATGATCGATCGAGCCAAAACAAAGAAAACCAAATCGTAAAAGTCAAAAATTCAGAAAAAGAGAAATGGCACTATTCACCAAAAGGCAAAAGCCATTTTTGTCCGTAACGCACGTAATCGATTTGCGATTTCTCCGTGCTGTTCCACTAGGTAGTCTAGGTATTTAGGACCTATCTCGGCCTTACCCCACTGAAATTCACTTAATCTACATCGAATTCCGATCGAAAGCGCATTTTGGATCGCTAAATACGCTCTCGATCGCACAAGGTCCGAAAACGGCTCAAACTCGATTCCACTTGTGCGAGGAGCACGCTGACTTCACTAGGCTTAAATGACCCTAAACGACTCATTCCGATAGCTAATCGCGAAGAAACCTAAAGTGTGGAATATGGCCAAATGGCCATTTTGCTTTAAAACGAGCCAAATCGATCAAAAGGGCCGTTTTGACCAGAATGCCGCGAGACTTGTTTTAACTCCTCGCTAGTTGCTTGGGGTTATTTATGACTTATCGGAGCTATTCCCAACATAATGGACTTAATCTACTCTTGACTTTTGGCTAATTGCACGCAGAACTCCTAATCACCCAAGAAACGGCAAGAGTCCTAAAAGCTGCTTGAACGCGATCTAAAGTAACACGGAAAGCATGTTTCGACCTTAGTGACCTTAAACTAAGCTGAAGCTTAAAATGCTCTAAATGTCCTTGGTCACTACGTTATTAAAATAAAATGGAAGCTAGTAAATGCAAAACTAACTCTTCGAGCTCACTTACACGCACCAGAGAGCTAATAATGCTGACCATACTTGCCAGTGTCCCCAGACTTTGTAAAAATAATCCACAACCTAGGGTGAGTCTAACACACTAAACCTAGGCTTGACATAAGCTAGGGTTTGGGGAAATTGATGAAATGCGGTGCTACGTAAGAAGAATCTCAGAGCCAAAGAAGAGGGAAGTCCCGAGCCAAGAAATCAACTTAGAATTCAAAACCCCACGGAGCTCAAAGATACGCTCATGAGAGATGATGGAATACTCACTTGAGAGGGTCTAGGAGGTGGGGATCGAATGAGGATGTTGATTCTGCCCCAGATCAAGTTTCGCTTCATTTCGAATCGCCTCCGAAGGTGCAAATGGGTGCTCTAGGGTTTGGGAGCCCTCCCTTGCTTGGGACGTGAGAGGGAGGAAAAGAGAGAGGTGGCTGTTGGAAAAGGATGGAAAATGGCTTATAACACATGGGGACACTATGCACTTACCCAAGGGCATTTTGGTCAAGTTGCAAATCGCGAAGATTTCAACTCCCAAAATCGATTTCAAACGATCCTAAGATATTTTGGAGTGTTTTCAGGTCACTTTGCAAAGGATTCGTGACCTACAATTATATATGACAAGGTGGCATCTGACAGAAATACACAACTTGGTGTATTATTGAACAACGCTTGTGTACAATGGTACAAGGCTTCAAGTATAAAAATACTGGATATTACGCCCACCCCCTTACAAAATCTCGCCCTCGAGATTGCTAAAGCTCGAAGGAAATCGGGTACTCGGCTAGGATATGATCTTCACGCCCCACGTGGCCTCGCTCAATGGTTGCTCCATCGATCTTGAGCATCTTGATAACCCGATCATGAGTATGACGCCAATTGCCTCAAGAATACGAACCGGATACTCCCGATATGAAAGATCAGCCGCAGATCAAGATTGTCCAATTGAGCAGCTTCGATGGAATGCGAAGGCTTTTCTTCACCGACACGGAACACATCGTGAACGCCCACAAGCCGTGGTGGTAGCTCGCCGATAAGCTACCACACCAATCTTCTCCAGATCCGAACGGACCGATGTATCGCGGGCTAGCTTCCCGCTAACTCGAATTGTCGGAGTGGTGAGACTTTGAGGTAGACAAAGTCACCCACCTCAAAGCTCAACTCAAGGCGACGGCGATCACAGAGTTTTTCCGACGAGATCGAGCTTCTCACGATCCCTAATCAAACTAACTTGCTTTTCGCCTCTTCGATTATGGCTGGCCCAAAAGTTGCCTCTCACCAACCTCGACCAAAATAATGGCGCTCGCATTTTCTACCATAAAGAGCCTCAAGGGCTTACATCCAAGGCTGGCTTGATGATTGTTGTTGTAGGAGAACTCATGAACGGCAAGCATTTCTCCCACGACTTATTGTAGCACAACACACAAGCCCCGAGCATATCTTCTAAGATCTGATTTGTTTTTTCCGTCTCATTCGCCGGTCTGGGATGGTGCGTATGCCGAAAGACAGCTTTAGTGCCAAGAAGTGACTGCAAACTCTCCCAAAACTGGAGGTGAATCGCGAACCACGGTCGAGACTATGACTTTTGGAACCCCATGGAGTCGAACAATGTTCTGCAAATAGAGTTCCGCTTAGCTTGGGTCCCTCATATGTGGTACGTGATCGATGAAATGTGCTACCTTGGTCGACGGTCAATGATCACCCAATAGAGTCGTGGACCGTGGATTTATTTCGAGACCAAAGGATGAAGTCCATCCCAATCTCTTCCCACTTCCATTCAGAATTTCTAGTGGCGAAGCAATCCTCCGCCTTTGATGTTCAAATTGACACGCCGGGCATATGTGACAATGGGCTACATACGCAGAATGTCCTTCTTCATACCGCCACCGAATTGTCGACGGATATCCCAGACATCTTTGTACTAATGATGGATGGAGAGAGGAGAATCATGGGCTTCATCCAATCTCCCTTTACTTCTTCATCACCGACATAGATCCGACGCCCATGCATAATCAGCCCTCCGCACTCTCGCAGAGAACTCATGAGGTGCGCCTCACTAACTGCTCGATCTCAATCACGGATCATCTTGGAGCCGAGCTTCTCAACTGAGACTCTAAGGTGGGTCAGACAGCTAAGGCAAATGATACAAACCATACTCCACCACTTCTAGATTGAGCCTCGAAAGTCTTCAATTAATCGAGGTCGACTAATGACACCTAAGGCATTCATCAGATGCAACTCGCGATCGAGAGCATCTGCAACAACATTAGCTTTGCTGTGGTGGTAATGAATACCAGATCATAGTCTTTGATCGCCTTCTAGCCATCGGCGCGCCTCAAATTCAGATCTGGCCGAGAAGAAATACTTCAAGCTCTTGTGGTCGGTGTAGATCTCACATCATTACCTATGAGATAATGTCGCCACGCTTGAGAGCATGAATAATTTGCAAGCTCTAAATCATGAGTCGGATAATTGGCTTCATGTGGCTTCAAATTGCCGAGAAGCATATGCAACCACTTTGTCCTCCCCGCATCAACACACATCCGAGCCTAAGACGAGATGCATCACAATAGACGCCAAGCTTTTGTGGATGTCAGAAGAACTAAAATCGGCGCAAGGGTGAGTCTCTGCTTCAGCCCCGAAAGCTGGACTCACAATCGCATTTACCACTCAAATTTCTCTTTCTTGAGTAGCGCTGTCATGGGCTTAGCAATCTTGGAGAAGTTCTCGATAAACCGGCGATAATATCCGCAAGACCGAGAAAACTCCGAATCTTCGACATTGCGAGGTCGCCCTAATCGAAAGTACATCCTGCACCTTGCGCGGATCAATCGCTACCCCCCCTCGACAGACATGTCCCAAGAACTCCACCTTCTCGAGCCGTAACTCGCACTTGCTGAACTTGGCGACAGCTTGATGTCAGGGCTTGCCGAGCACCATATGCAAGTGAAGTGCGGTTTTCCTCATCTTTGGAGTATATGAGGATGTCATCAATGAACACCACCACAAATCTATCAAGGAACTCCATGAAGACCTTGTTCATCGATTCATGAAGGCGGCCGTGCATTGGTGAGGCCAAAAGATACAATCAGATACTCAGATCGCCATAACGAGTAACAAAGGCGCTTCGTGATATCCTCTCGACGGATCTTGAGTTGAAAATAGCCGGATCTCAAGTCTATTTTGGAGAAGACTCGAGCCCGCCTAATTGGTCAAACAAATCATCGATCCGAGGAAGAGGATACTTATTCTTGATAGTGACCTCATTCAAGGACCGATAATCAACGCGACAGCGAAGAGTGCCGCCCTTCTTCTTGACAAAGAGAACAGGATCGCCCTGTGGAGAAGAACTGGACGAATAAACCCCTTCTCGCTTCCTTGAGCTGCTTTCTTCAATTCAACTAGCTCATCTCAAGGCATCCCAGACGGACGCTTGAAATTGGAGAAGTGCTGCAAGAGATCAATGATGAACTCCAGGTCGCGATCAGGTGGCAAACCTGGCAACTCATCTGGGAACACATCAGGATACTCGCACACTACAGGCACCTGAGCTGTCTCTGGCACCGTAAGAGCATGGAGCGAGGAATGCTGGGCAGAAAGAACTGAAGAGAAGGTGACAGCAACCCCATCGGAATTGACTAATGAAATGGACCTTCCGCACAAACCAATATGCCCTCGGTTTTGGACAACCACCATACCCGTAATCACCTCAAGACTGATGTCTCAATGTTGATGAGATCACCCTGCATTCTACCTCATTGATCACAATTTTAACCTTTGGACTTACGAGCTCAAGAATAAAACAGATCCAGGTGAGTGGATCCACAACCTAGGGTGACAAAGGATTCATACTGATCAACAAACTGGGAAGAAACAAAAGAATGCGATGCTCCAGAGTCAAACAAAACCAAGGTAGGTACGGAATGCACAAACAACGTACCCAACACCACATCTGGAGCTGTAGCTGCCTCCTCTGCGGTGGCCACGTTCAGACGGCCACGGACCGGAGCTGATAGTGCTCGAGTACCCGGACGTCCTGCCTGACCACCCCCACGCCCACCAGACTGACTCTGGGGACGGGCCGGTGCACTCTGAGCTGCTGGCCGCTGCTGCTGCTGCCTGCTCGGGCAGGCATTTGCGAAGTGCCCCGTCTGGCCGCAGGCGAAGCAAGTAATATGGGCATGCGGGTTCGGGAACCCCGGCTGCTGCACTGGGCGGTGGTACGACTGAGCAGCACTCTGAGCAGGGCGAGGAGGAAGGCCCTGAGGTCGCTGAGCTGGTGGCGCTAAAGACTGCGAGCCCGGCTGAGTGAAGGCTCGACTCCTGGAAGGACCGCCACTGACCGGCCGCTGCGCTGCCCATTTACGCTTACGGCTCTCCATAAGCGCTCTCGTGCTCTCCTCAGCGCGAATGGCCTTATCCACCAATACTTGCATACTGGGGATATCCTGGACAGATAGCACATGCTTAATCTCCTCTGTGAGGTGCTCTCTGAACAAAGCCACCCTCCGTGCCTCGGTGGTCACCTCATCATCCGCATACCGGGACAAGTGGTTGAAGCGGTGAAGATAATCCATCACAGACGAGGATCCCTGGCGGAGGTTATAAAACTCCCGCTTCTTCATCTCTACTAGCCCCGATGGAATGTGAAATGAGCGAAAGGCAGCCTTGAACTCTGCCCATGTAGTGATCTGATCAGCAGGTCGAACAGCCTTGAAGCTGCTCCACCATGAGGCTGCTGGTCCCTGGAGGTAGTAGGAGGTGTACTGAACCTTCTCAGCATCGGTACAGTCAACCAGCTCAAGCTTCCCCTCTATATCTGTGAGCCAGTCCTCTGCCTCCATCGGGTCTGCTGCCGTCGCGAAGTTCGGCGGTCGAGTTCGCTGGAGCTCAGACAGCCTAGACTGGTGCTGAAACTGCGGCTGTGGCTGCGGCTGCTGCAGGCCCTGGACAGCCTGAAGCATCAACTCCATGACTCGAGTCTGTCGCTCCATCATCGCCTCCAAGGAAGAAAGAGGAGGAGGAGGAGGAAGCTCCTCACCCTGGGCATGCAACTGAGACTGAACCTCAGGCTGCCCACCAGGAGGAACCTGGGACTGCCGATCACGCTGGCTGGGGTGCGAAGGCACTGGCAGAGCACCCACTGCGCCGCTACACTCACCAGCACCACTGGCTGCTGGGAGCGCGCGAGCGACACGCCTCTTTGGCGGCATCCTGAATTGCACAGTTGAGTCAATTAAACTGCGCGAAACAGGTGTGAAAAACTGGATCCTAAAGAATACAGATAAAATTACAAACACTTTAAAAGCATTCAACCAAAACTGCATAAGAACAAGCCAAATGGCAAATTAAGGAAACGACAAAGAATCCCTGATTACAATCACAAACATCTACTCTTAACCCTCCTAAACTAATCCTGTGTTCCTTCTAATCCTTTTGAATAAGATAGAAGAATAAATCAGATTTTGAGATTTGGATTAAGGTTAGATTCACTTTGAATTGTAGATGAGTGAAAACTATTGAATAGGCAAGATCAGCATTCTACAGTTTCAAATTAGAGTTTGTAATTGAAAATAAATTTTCAGAATAAAATATGTTTCCTATGTCTACCGACTGGCTAACTAAGTCTTCCTACACCAATGGCTCGATCACGGAGGACCCCTTGTCCCATACCGCATCGCATAACCGCTCATCAGAGTGTATGGCATCAGATAGCAACAGGTTCTCGGCATCAAAGTCTGAACCTAAAATTTCGATCGCCAGAATCAAATCCTAGCTTCAAACCCAGTATCAGACGATCTCGACATCGTTCCTCTGGATCAAGAGCCCAAGATCACGCATCAACAACGCGAGTATCGATGCACATCAGAAAATTTAATTTACATAACTGGGTGTAAATCTTACAAAAATATAATACAAGCCAAAAGAAGAAGTACGACAATGAAATATAAAACGAATCCAATAAGTAATGCCCACACAACCCTAAGGTCAGCGACCGAGGAACAAAAGCCGTGCGCACATCTCGGAAGTAGGGATCACCGTCATCCTCAACATCATCATTACCTCCTCCGGGTAAGAAGGTTAGCAACACAAGACGGTGAGTACACGTATGTACTCGCAAGACTTTAGTGTATGGAAATATAATTAGTGCAGGCTGAATCAATGAACAGGCTACTATACTAAGTCTATTGCAAAAGCATAGCTTGAAACAGTTCATTGTAATGTAATACATAAATTGAAAGACGGCAGCTTGAATAAAACATATATTTACAAGATATGTAATAGCTTGAGCTTCTCAACTACCACCATCCATGATCGCAGAGAGATACTTAAATGACATCCATAAATACATAAATCCACCAAGGTACGGAACCACATACCAAATCATCATACATATCTAGCTAGGCTCCAAAGTAGGTCTTCATTTTCAAATCAAACCAAATTCTATACTCGATCCAATAATCAAGAATTGCTCATATCCGTGAGCACGCTAATCGACGATTTGTTTTAAGACTCGCAGAGTTTGCACACTTTACCCAAACACAATTCAAAATTTGCATTCCTGCTACCAGAGACACGCGCGATACACGAGGTACCCGATATGCAAGGTTGAACTATCCGCTCCCATCGGGGTTTAGCCACACCCCAAAGACCGCGACGAAACCCCCGCTATGGCGAAAGAGGCCAACTCCACACGCAAGGAGCCACTAACTTGTGACGGCGGCAAATACGCATCACGGCATTTCCTATAGCATGGCGACGCCGCTGTATCATTTTATGAACTGAGGATCTACCACGCCAAGACCTACAATTATATATGACAAGGTGGCATACGATGGTTTTTGAAAATATACACCGCTACCGCTCGCTTCTACGGGAAGATCGTCCACTCTTCGCCTACCAACAGTGCACGGCTAACCCTCACTTCAAGTACTAAAATAGGTCGTCCCATACCACAAAGGTTATGCCTGCTCATTCAAAACCATCTCGAGTTCGGTCCTTATAGTTTTTTCTTAATGACCAAGCGAGGAACTCCACTTAACACAACAACCATTCGCCACTGTGTTTTAACTAGCACATATTATACCTCTCGTCAATCTAATCCACTAGACATTCCACATTTTTATCAAATTACTTACAAGCCACATTTCCAAAACCAATAACAATTATCCATAGTTTTGATTGTTTGATGAAAGAACCGACTTTGGACTACAATTATATTGCATTGACTAAGCATGTGCAAGCATTAGATTCATGATACCCAACCGACAATTTATTAAATTGTCTAACCCTACTTAAGATTGTCAAAGTATTCGAGGGAATTAAATTGAGGAAGTCCACCAAATCAGGGTATAACTACCATTCCCACAAACTAGCTAATTTACGTAATTTAAACAATGCATATAGTTTGAGAAATCAAGGTAAACACCGAAAATATGGGATCAATATGTTCAAAGGAGGTGCTTGCTTTGTTGCTCTTCTTCGACGATGTTCGATGAGTTCTGGCGGTTTAAAGCTTATCCCGACTCGCTTCGCTCTATTCGATCAAAAACAAAGAAAACGGCGAAAAGAGCAATAAATTAGCAAAAGTGACATCAATTGCATAAACACCAACTTAACACCAAATGTAACTCATCTAGACACTAAGAAAGAAAAGAAACGATCAAAACACGAAAAACGGCGAATCGCGACTCAAGAGGCGATTTCGTGAAATTTCGCCAAAGTTAATAAAATGCTAAAATAAAGTAAAATTCCAAATAAATTTAGTTAAACACCCAGAATTAGGTATAACACACCTAACGGACTTGTCGCAACTCGCTTGGAATTAAAATGATCGATCGAGCCAAAACAAAGAAAACCAAATCGTAAAAGCTGAAAAATTCAGAAAAAGAGAAATGGCACTATTCACCAAAAGGCAAAAGCCATTTTTGTCCGTAACGCACGTAATCGATTTGCGATTTCTCCAGGCTGTTCCACTAGGTAGTCTAGGTATTTAGGACCTATCTCGGCCTTACCCCACTGAAATTCACTTAATCTACATCAATTCGATCGAAAGCGATTTTGGATCGCTAATACGCCTCGATCGACAAGGTCCGAAAACGGCTCAAACTCGATTCCACTTGTGCGAGGAGCACGTTTTCGACTTCACTAGGCTTAAATGACCCTAAACGACTCATTCCGATAGCTAACTGGCGAAGAAACCCTAAAGTGTGGAATATGGCCAAATGGCCATTTTGCTCTAAAACGAGCCAAATCGATCAAAAGGGCGCTTTTGACCAGAATGCCGCGAGACTTGTTTTAACTCCTCGGCTAGTTGCTTGGGGTTATTTATGACTTATCGGAGCTATTCCCAACATAATGGACTTAATCTACTCGGACTTTTGGCTAATTGCACGCCAGAACCCCGTGAATCACCCAAGAAACGGCAAGAGTCCTAAAAGCTGCTTGAACGCGATCTAAAGTACACGGAAAGCATGCCGACCTTAGTGACCTTAAACGAAGCTACAGAAGCTTAAAATGCTCTAAATGTCCTTGGTCACTACGGTTATTAAAATAAAATGGAAGCTAGTAAATGCAAAACTAACTCTTCGAGCTCACTTACACGCACCAGAGAGCTAATAATGCTGACCATACTTGCTACAGTGTCCTCGCACTTTGTAAAAATAATAGTGACCAACTAGGCATTTAACTAATCCCAAAACTTATTCAACATCATTTCTATCAAATTAGCATGCAATAGTTTAAATCAAAATAATTTGCTCTAATAGGTTCAACATGATCAAACACAACTTGCCTTCAAAAAGTCTCGATTACGGCTCCGAGCTTGCTCTCGGTCGAACCTCTCCTCGAAACCTTCGGCACTTCAACGTCTACGCCAGAACGCATACACAAAACAATAAAATAAATAAACAGTAGACAAACAGTACTCAAAAATTCAATTAAAATTCATAAACAGAAAGATCACAATTTTACAAATTTATAGAAATTGGAATCACTCAAATCGGAGTTAAAACGCGAAAGTTATAAGCATTTGAAGTTTCAAAATACATTTAAAATCAATAAACCGAATTAAATAAATATTTTTCTTTTCAGAAAATTAATTATTGCGTCATCTATGACACGTGTCGCCACCACGTAATCGACACGCGTGGCCTTCTGACGTCGACGCCACCGACCGGCCCTCGTGGCCGACGCCAAGATGACGTCATCATTGACTCACTGACAGATGGGACCCACCGTGATGTCAGCCTGACGTCACCGGTCCGGTGCGGCTGACAGGCGGGCCCGTGCTGTCAGCGACTCATGCGCGCAGTGTGTGGTGCGGTGTCACTGACATGTGGGTCCGCCTTGTTAGTGACACGCGCACAGTGAACGGCGACGGCGGAGGTTTGAAGTTGGAGTTCACTGTTCCTAAGGCGACGTGGGCTCACCTCAGCGGTCGGATGGAGATCGTCCGGCTGGCGAAGCTCGCGAATCCCGGTGACGTTGCGGCGGCGTGGTCCAACCGGAGACGGAGACGAAGACGTGGCCGGCGGCGTTCCCGTGCTTCTCCTGGCGAAGAAGTAACGCCCGACGCTGCTCGGCGAGAGGGACTCAAGGACCAACGGCGATGACGGAGGATCACCGGCGGTGATTTAAACGGCGCGAAGAAGTGCGGCGGAGGGTCGAAGATTTGGCGAGCTCGCGAGGCGGCGGCGACTTCAAGCGGCGTGGAGGTACGGACGGGTGCGGCGCAAGGTGGGGATCACAACCGGGTGGCGGCAAGATAAATAGCGCCCTCGACTTCCGTGAAAATCGTGGAAACCGAGAGGCACACGGCGGTGGCGGCGAATCCCGTGAGGAATCGGATTGGGTGGCGTGGCGTGACGTGGACCGCTTCGGATGAAAATCAAACGCCACAGCGCTTAGGGTTTTCCAAACAGGCCGCAAAGATTACTCGGCCCAACACTATTCCTCCGGATTTTTAATTCTTTTTCGATTAAAAATATTTTCCAAAATAAAATAATTTATTTGGGGCATTAAAACTATCGAGAAAAATTTCGGAAAAATTCTCAAAAATATTTTAGGACATTTGTGACTCAAATAAAATATTTCCAGCAAAATTTTATTTTAACTTTTCTATTATTTAATTAAGTTGATAAATGGTTTAATTCAAAATAAATCCAAATAATTCCAAATAAATCCAAATAAATTCCAGAAATTCCCAAAAATTCAAAATACCATTAAAATGCAATAAAAGCAAAAATTGGGATGTTACACAATGGCATCCCCAAGTTTCACGATCTCATCGTTTGGCGGCTTCTGTAGATCGACAATTTTGAAACTATCAAATACCCCGTCCACATTGACCTTGGTGAAACCCGGCGCTATCATGGTACCGTGCACCATGGTCCCCTTAGTGGATGGATACGCCATGCCCCAAGCAGCCGTCAGAGGAACGGTGCCATTGTTAATTCTCACTTGGAGATTGCATTGCGTGGCCACCTTAATGTCACACACAGGATAAGTCCCGCTATGTTCATCTATGTCACATGGAGGAACGGATGCACAGTTGCTCTTAAGGGCAGTGAGGCTGACTTGCGGACATACTTCTGGGGCTTGTACAGTATTTCCGTTGTCACTCTCGGCCTGGCGACCACGATCCTTACGGTCAGCATGATCGTCGCGTCGGCCATTGCGATCGTCCCAGCCATCATTGCTGATGTTGAAACGTTCGTAGTCATCCTCACGCCAGCGCCACTCCCCCTCTTCCTGTTCATGCCACCTGGCATTAAGATCCAAGCGGAGATCATGGTTGAGGCTCTGGCGGGTGTCTTCGCCCTGGCGAAGCTCAAGTCGACTGCCCCGGCGCCGACTTTGGGCAGTCCAACTGCTGCCGCTCTGGGTGGCCACGCGGGGACAAGAGTGTGTCTTCTCTGCGGGTGCTTCTGGTTTCTTTGACCACCGCCGCCACCATGGTCTTAACTTGGGCGCGATCAAGCGATGGGGTTGCCAGACCAAGGATTGGCCCTAGGGTGTCGAGTAAGCGTCTTTGGAGGCGATGATACAACTGCGGCGTGTGGAAGACCAGTTGGTCCCCTTTCTTCGCCTGCAAAAACTCCTCATTGATGTTGCGCCCCCCGGTTCTGGAGGGACCTCGCGTGCTCCTCCCGGGCCGCGCGACGGAGACGATCCGCCTCCACCGTGTCTGCGGCTTCTTGCTGGTGCAGGGTATCGGTCCGATCGTCCTCGATTGCAAAGACACCTCGGAAGGCTCCTTGAGAGTGGGTGGCCGTAGCGCTCCGCGATCCGGACTGGAGCTCGAGTGAGGGATCAATGAGGTCTTCCCCAGGCCGGGTCGAACCCTTCCCTGATGAGGACATCACTCCAATGCATACGCCCGAGACTCCTCCAGTTGTGATGCAAGGACCCATCACAAGAGCACGAGCACGGCAATTGAATCAACAGGTGAGCTCGTTCCTAAGTGCCCGTGCTGATACTTGTGAGAATGGTATGCTACCTAATGATATTATTGATTATATTGTACTTAGGAACTTTGGAGAGGATCATGAAGGCCTTGGGAACCAGCAAGGGCCAGGAGGGAGGCAAGGAGGGCGTCCAATTCAAGTTGGAGGTCTAATTCGTCTCGGAGTCGACTATCTCGGCCACCAGGAGCAGCGTTCACTAAAATCGTCGCCCAGGCCACAAACGGGCTCCGATTTTGATGATCCACATATGCCTCGAAAGCTAAGGAGATAACCTTTCCAATGGCACCAGTTTCAGGTCATTTGGACTTCGGAGTCGACAGGAATTCACGTTGCAAGTTGGCGGACAGAATCTGTCCCAGGGTGCTGCGTCACCAATTTGGGCCCTTGGCCCATGTATCGTGTTGGAGTCCATCACGGACGCGCCTAGGGTTTCTAGGACGTCCCTAGCCTTTATATCCAGTAGCCGCTGCTAGGGTTTGATTTGGGTTTTGCTTAGATTAATTCTGTCTTTGAACAAGGTCGCCGCTCATCGGTTTGTGAGACCCCAACTCGTGAGCTTCATCCTCAATTGCAAATTCAGTTGCATCTTTCTTGTTCTTGCTTGTGTTCTCGATTCATTGGCAGGATTAGCCTTCGTGGCGAGGTCAGCCGGCAGCACGGTTGATAACCAGAGGACGCGTGGTGCTGCGATTGCAGGGTTTTGATCGTGCGATCAAGAAGCCGGATCGTGTGTGTCTCGCCGCCTAATCGACTTATCCTCCACGACGGAAGTTCGGGCAACCCCGTCCCCATCAAGTGGTATCAGAGCGAGGTTTACCGTCAGGTTCGCCTTTTCCCGTAGTTTAATTTAGTTTTGTGTTCGTCCTATAGTCCACGAAAAAGCCAAAAAAAATTGCAGTTCATAGTCTACCATACCTAGAACCACGCCCTAGCCTTTGCACAATTTCGTTTCAGAATCCGTAGTACTGAGTTTGTGTCCATAGTCGAGTCGTGTTGCTGGTTTAGATCGTGGTCTTAATTTAGTTGTGTTTCATCTCCGCTGCATCCCATATCCTACAACCGATCCAGTCACCAATCGCTAGTTGAGTTCTTGTTGGATTCGGATTGTTTTGTGGTTTTTCCTCAGTTTCGGAGTCCTAGTTGTGTTAGGGTTTCTCCTTCATAAACCCTAATTCCCCACCTCCTGTTATCCATATCGCCACCCCTCATCACAGAACCTGCCACCACAGATCATCGCGTTCCATATCCACTCCATACGCCCTTGAGTTTGGAGAGGTGCCGCCTAAAACCCCGATTCGAGTCCTTCCAGAAACGGCCATAACTTTCGCATACGGACTCCAAATTAGGCAAAAAATTTTTTCACGGATATCTACAGAAAATTTTACATCCGATTCTCCCCCACTTTGTTAGGTTCACCGAATTTATTTTTGCAAAATTCCCTCGGGAAGATTGAGTTCTCGGCCGCCGAAGTTTGAGCACGCTTTTCGAAAAACACTTCTTATTTCATATCGGTTTCATCTTACATCTGTTAAGGCTGAAAATTTGTGTGCTGTCTACCTTTGTGCTCCTGATCCTAGGAAAAATATCAGAAAAATCAAAGAAAAATAAAAAAAATTGTGAAAGAGGCATAGAGCAAAAAAAAATTGTGAGAGGAGCAGAGGAGCAGAGAGCAAAAAAAAAAGGCAGGAGCAAAGGTAGGTGTTTTTACCGTGCCTGATAAAAGTGTTTTGCTGTTGTGCTGATATCTGCTCAATTATTACACGCCTTTGTTGCTTGTCTCTATACCTTCCTTGTTTTTCGTCAGCAGACTAGAATAAGGACACGTTTAGACCAAAGAACTAGGGCAAAGTGCTTTTGGATATTTATTCAGCGTTACTATCTGTTACTAAATTGTGTGCCACTCCATACATATAACCTTCCTACAGACTCCACAAATACATCCTTCGATCAAGACAGGTTATTGACCCTTGCAATCGCTTCATCACGCCTCACGGTGTCACGAACCACCACCACGGTTGCACCGCCCCCATTGTGTTGGTAAGAAGGGTAAGAACTTGGTAAGATTGCTTGAGAGCGAGAGATCCCACCTAGTAGTTCATAGGGCTCATAATACTTGTGTTTGTATTTCCCTCTGTCCTTTTACGTGCTAACCATGGCGGTGGCAAGAAGGGCAGAACGAGGATGATGATGTTACCATCAATGAGTGTGTCCTTCATTTGAGTTGTCGACCATCTTTGCCGACGAGATAAAAATGATGTTCAAGGAGCATGCCACGACAACGAACAAGACCCTTGAGAGCATCGATCGACGAGTTTCCACCCTCACCGAGAGGATGGATGCCGTCAGCATCGCCCGGCGACCATTGATGGAGGTGCATCCGTCAACAACGGCGCCAACCACAAAGCAACAACGACCACGATGAGGATGGTGATTTTGAGGAAGATGAAGATGAGCGACAACGTGCGCCAGGAACGTCTTTGCTCAACGAGACGCCCGTCTTCATGACCGTCTTCGCGCAACCATCACGGTATGGGAGGTAATAACCGAACCGCAATGATGATCCTTTCGCTAAGGTAAAATTCACCATCCCTTCCTTTTACGGAGGTTATGATCTTTGATGCCTACTTAGATTGGGAGATGACGGTCGAGCAAAAATTTAATTCCCATCTAGTTCGAGATTCATAGGGTTAGACAAGCCACTAGTGAATTTAAAGATTTTGCTATAATCTGGTGGAATGAACTAGTAAATGCCCGCTTACAACCTGATTCTTGGGCGAGATTAAAAGATGCTATGCGTAATAGATTTGTTCCTCCTTCCTACCAACGTGATATGCGCAAGAGATTGCAACGATTAGATCAAGGTAGTATGACTGTTCAGGAATATTACCAAGAGCTTCAAAAGGGTATGTTACGTTGTGGGGTAGTAGAGGAACCTGAGGATAAAATTGCGCGTTTTTATGGTGGGTTGCATCCGAAATTCAGGATATTGTTGATTATAAAGAATATACAACTTGTCAATCGCTTGTTTCAACTTGCTATGTTAGCAGAGAAGGAATTGCAGGGACGCCATTCCAAGAGCAGGAGCAATGCCGGCAGCACCTTCACGCCCCGAACGACTACGGGACAAGCGAAGACAGTGCCTTCTTCCACCTTTCGACCAGCTGCACCGCCACCTTCGACGAGCACACGACCGGCACCGACGGCACCGCCCGCCCGTGCCGCGGACAGCAGCAAGTCGGCCCCGCCAACACCGGCCAAGAGCTCCTCCGTCGCTTCCACAGGCCGTACATCGACGGGAATTCGCTGCCATAAGTGCCAAGGGATTGGCCACGTCAAGAGAGAATGCCTGACCGGCGGGCATACATCGCCACCGACGACGGAGGTTACATCAGTGCCTCCGATGTTGAGGATGAGATCGACGACACCAGGGTGGACGACGATGAGGTTGATGATGAAGCCACCTTTGGCGCCGAGGATACCGCGCTGCGTCTGGGTCCATCATTGTCCAAAGGTCCTCGGCGCCTGAGATGGAGCAAGCCGAGGCAGAAGCGCCACAACTTGTTCCAGATTTTCTTCGTCATCAACAACCGACGCGAGTGGCGTGATCATTGACTCCGGCGGTGCAACAACTTGGTGAGTACAGATTTGGTCAAGAAGCTTGGCTTGACCACACGCCGCACTCCACATCCATACCACATTCTGGTGAATGATTCCGCAAAGCTAAGGTAACACAAACAGTTCGGGTTCATTTTTCCATTGGTTCCTATTTCGATTTTGATTGTGATGTGGTTCCGATGCAAGCTTGCTCTCTTTTATTGGGTCGCCCATGGGAATATGACACTGATGCACTTCACCACGGTAGAAGTAATAAATACACTTTTATGCATAAGGGAAAGAAAATTACACTTCTACCTTTGACCCCCGCTGAAATTGTTAAATCTGATAGGGAGCGGATTGCTAATGACAAGAAACCCATTGATGAGAAATCTGAAATTCAGCATGTAGCCAACCAAATTAAATTGAGGAATCCGCCTTGCTTGCTACAAAATCTGATCTTGCTGCAATTAGTGATGATGCTTTGTGCTATCTTTGTGCTATGCAAAGATGCTTTGTTTTCATTGAATGATCTGCCCGAAGATTTTGCCTCTCTTTGTCACTAACCTTTTGCAGGAGTATGAGGATGTTTTTCTGCCGAGATACCTCCGGGACTCCCACCCATACGAGGGATTGAGCACCAAATTGATTTGATACCGGAGCGAAGTTTGCCAAACCGCCGCTTATAGGACCAACCCCGAGGAGACTAAGGAGATTCACGCCAAGTCCAAGATCTTTTGGATTGCGGGTATGTACGTGAGAGCCTTAGTCCTTGTGCTGTCCTCGTTCTTTTGGTTCCTAAGAAAGATGGCGGTTATGCGCATGTGCGAGATTGTAGAGCCATTAACAATATCACAATAAGGTACCGTCATCCTATTCCTAGGCTAGACGACATGCTTGATGAGTTAAGTGGTTCTATAATTTTTCTAAGGTTGACTTATGAGTGGATACCACCAAATAAGAATGAAATTGGGAGATGAATGGAAAACAGCTTTTAAAACCAAGTTTGGATTGTATGAGTGGTTAGTCATGCCTTTTGGTTTAACTAATGCACCGAGCACCTTCATGCGCTTAATGAACGAGGTTTTACGAGCTTTCATTGGGAAATTTGTGGTGGTTTATTTTGATGATATATTGATTTACAGCAAGTCATTACATGAACATCTTGATCATCTACGTGCTGTTTTTGATGCTTTGCGTCGCACGCTTATTTGGTAACCTCGAGAAGTGCACTTTTGCAACGAACGAGTATCGTTTCTTGGCTATGTTGTGACTCCGCAGGGAATTGAGGTTGATGAAGCCAAGGTGCACGCGATTAAGAGTTGGCCAACGCCCACGACGATTTCACAAGTGCGGAGCTTCCACGGACTTGCCGGATTTTACCGCCGCTTTGTGAAGGATTTCAGCACCATTGCAGCCCCATTGAACGAGTTGACGAAGAAGGAGTTATGCTCCATTGGGGCAAGCACAGGAGAATGCCTTCAATCTTTTGAAAGATAAGCTTACAGATGCACTTTTACTCCAACTTCCTGATTTTAATAAGACCTTTGAGCTTGAATGTGATGCTAGTGGGGTTGGAATTGGTGGTGTTTTGATGCAAGATCGAAAACCTGTTGCTTATTTTAGCGAAAAATTGAGTGGTCCTGTTTTGAATTATTCCACGTATGATAAAGAATTGTATGCTCTTGTGCGATCTTTAGAAACGTGGCAACATTATCTTTGGCCCAAAGAATTTGTTATTCATTCCGATCATGAGTCGCTAAAACATATTCGCAGTCAGGTGAAACTGAATCGTAGACATGCTAAATGGGTTGAATTTATTGTACTTAGGAACTTTGGAGAGGATCATGAAGGCCTTGGGAACCAGCAAGGGCCAGGAGGGAGGCAAGGAGGGCGTCCAATTCAAGTTGGAGGTCTAATTCGTCTCGGAGTCGACTACCTCGGCCACCAGGAGCAGCGTTCACTAAAATAGTCGCCCAGGCCACAAACGGGCTCCGATTTTGATGATCCACATATGCCTCGAAAGCTAAGGAGATAACCTTTCCAATGGCACTGCTTTCAGGTCATTTGGACTTCGGAGTCGACAGAAATTCACATTGCAAGTTGGCGGACAGAATCTGTCCCAGGGTGCTGCGTCACCAATTTGGGCCCTTGGCCCATGTATCGTGTTGGAGTCCATCACGGACGCGTCTAGGGTTTCTAGGACGTCCCCTAGCCTTTATATCCAGTAGCCGCCGCTAGGGTTTGATTTGGGTTTTACTTAGATTAATTCTGTCTTTGAACAGTGTCGCCGTTCATCGGTTTGTGAGACCCCAACTCGTGAGCTTCATCCTCAATTGCAAATTCAGTTGCATCTTTCTTGTTCTTGCTTGTGTTCTCGATTCATTGGCAGGATTAGCCTTCGTGGCGAGGTCAACCGGCAGCGACGGTTGATAACCGAGAGGACGATGGTGCTGCGATTGCAGGGGTTTTGATCGTGCCGATCAAGAAGCCGGATCGTGTGTGTCTCGCGCCGCCTAATCGACTTATCCTCCACCTGACGGAAGTTCGGGCAACCCCGTCCCCATCATTCCCTGAGAGAGCAAGCTTGCCAAAACCATCGGCAATGAAGTCCAGGCTTCCAAAGTGGAAGACCTGGCTGGGGTGAAGGAGACAGTGATCCCACTGGGTGCCGCCATCAAACTCGGGGAAGAGATCTTCACGCTGCCCCTACCTGTCGCGCCAACTATCGATGTTTATGATCGGCAATAAAGAAGAGAGAGAGCGGGGCAAGACGGAAGATCTGAGCTTGATGGTAACGCAAGACACAAGGAGATTTATCCAGGTTTGAGCTCTCCAATGGAGATAATACCCTAGTCCTGCATTCGGTGTTTCTGGTGTATGGATGAGTGCTCTTTCTTACAAGTTCTCTCTTATCGATTTTCCTCCTCCCTCTTTCTCTCCAAGCTCCCTTCCTCTTTATAAAGTAGAGGAGGGAGCCTATGTACAGCAGTGGAAGTTGTTGAAGCGTAGTAGGGGTAGTTGGGCATAGAGGAGAGACTGTCCTGTAGCTGGCCGACCATGTACAACGGCATGCAAATTGAGCAGAGCCGCTTCTTCGCAGAGGGTCAGTGCTACCCACCTAACTGTCTGGCCCGTCTCCGGTCTTTTTTCTCACAGATACGTTCGACCTTTCGGAAGGTCCTTCTTTAGTCCGTCCGGCCCAGCCCGTCATCTCGAGGTGATCTGACGGCCCCTCAAGCAGGTACCCTAGGCCCATGTATTCCACACCAGGGCCTTGGATGCCTTAGCTGAGCACCAAGATGATCGTCTGCGCCAGAAGGATAAGAAAGGTCACACCAAGTCCTCCAGGCAGAATGACAGGAAGCGGAAGGGTGAGGAGCTGGTCACGGTGGCTGAACACGGTCTGCCCCGAGCACCACGGACAGATGACTATGACAAGGTAATGGATGCGACTTGTCCTTTTCATCCCAAGGGGAAGCATGCAGCCAAAGATTGCTTCACCTTGAGAAGGTTCGCACGAGAAAGCAATAAGCGAGCGTGGCAAGATAAAGGTGAGGCAGGCAAGAAGTAGGACCCCCCTAAGGACAATGGAGGCGACTACCAGGCGACTGAGCGTGAGCTCAACTACATATTTGGGTGCTCGGCTGCATATGAGTCCAAGTAGAAGCAAAAACTTACCGCCCGGGAGGTCAATGCAGTGACGCCAGTGACCCCCCAATACTTGAGGTGGTCCGAGGTTCCGATCACATTTGATTACTTGGATCATCCCGACCATATTCCTTACCCAGGTAGATATCATCTGGTACTAGACCCTATTATTCGCGGCGTCAAGCTCAAAAGGGTGCTAGTTGACGGAGGGAGCAGACTCAATGTCCTTTTCTCCAAAACTTTTGATGACCTGAAGACCCCTCGCTCCAAGCTAAAGCGTGGATCGTCGCCGTTCCACGGGGTAATCCCTAGGACCTCGATGGAACCACTTGGGAAGATCACTTTACCGGTCACTTTCGGGACCAAGGAGAACTACCGGACTGAATACCTAAACTTTGAAGTGGCCGATTTCAAGACGGCATACCATGCCATCTTGGGAAGACCGGGCCTAGCCAGATTCATGGCTATGCCACACTACACGTATCTGGCACTGAAGATGCCAGGGCCAAAAGGCATTATCACTATTTGTGGTGATGTCAAGCAATCCTTCGTGTGTGACTGGGAGAGCTGCGAGATGGCTGAGATGCTGGAGGCGGCGGCCAATAGGGAGAAGATCCAACTGGCAGCTGCACTCCAACAAGATGGCGGAGACGTCCTAGCCAAGAAGCAAGCCAAGTCAAGCATGAAGCCTGACGAGGGAGTCAAGAAGGTGATACTTGACCCGTCCAACTTGGCCCAGACACGGCTCTGATTGGGATAGGTCTTGATCACAAATAGGAAGACGCGCTCGTCATCTTCCTTCGGGCGTACCAGGACATTTTTGCTTGGAAGCCATCCGATATGCCCGGTGTTCCTAAGGAGGTGATCGAGCATTCTCTCAATGTTGACGAGAAGGCGAAGCCTATCAAGCAGCGGCTCCGGCGGTTAGTGCAAGATCGTCGTGACGCTATCAGGGAAGAAATCACTAAGTTTTTAGCTGCATGATTCATAAAAGAAGTGTATCATCCCGACTGGTTAGCAAACCCAGTTCTTGTTCGCAAAAAGAATAAAAGTTGGTGCATATGTGTTGATTATACTGATCTTAATAAGGCATGCCCAAAAGATCCATTCGGATTGCCTCGCATCGATCAGGTGGTGGACTCAACTGCAAGGTGTGAGCTCATGAGTTTTCTAAATGCCTACTCGGGTATCACCAGATCAGGATGAAAGAGGAAGACTGCATTAAGACCTTGTTCATCACCCCGTTTGGGGCTTCTGCTATGTCACAATGCCATTCGGGTTGAAAAACGTTGGTGCAACCTATCAGTGTGCAATACAGCGGTGTTTTCACACTCAACTCAGACGCAACGTGGAAGCATACGTGGATGATGTCGTTGTCAAATCTCATGTAAAGGAGGACCTCATATCTGATTTGGCCAAGACGATTGAGAGCCTGAGGGCCTACAAGATGAAGCTCAACTCTGAGAAGTGTGTCTTAGGAGTCCCTTCAGGAAAACTACTCGGATTCATCGTGTCTCATCGCGGTATCGAGGCAAACCCGGAGAAAATCAATGCCATCATGAAGATGAAACCCCCGGCTAGCCAGAAGGACATCTAGAAGCTTACAGGATGCATGGTGGCACTCGGCAAATTTATTTCCCGTTTGGGGACGCGGGGCATGCCGTTTTGCAAGCTCATGAAGAAGCAAGGCAACTTTCAGTGGACTCTCGAGGAATAGCAAGCTTTTGAGGATCTCAAGGAGCTCCTGACCACACCGCCGGTATTGGTCTCACCGATGCCCAAAAAACCCCTTTTGCTTTACATAGCGGCAACGATTCCTGTAGTCAGTGCTGCGATCGTTGTGGAGCAGGAGGAGGAAGGACACTTGCAGAAGGTTCAGCGCCCAGTTTATTTCATCAGCAAGGTATTGGGTGAGTCAAAGGTACGTTACCCTCAAGTACAGAAGTTGTTGTATGCTGTACTACTTACTTCTCGCAAGCTTAAACATTATTTCCAAGAGCAATCGAGAAGCCACTGGGAGAATCGCGAAGTGGGCAGTCGATCTCAGAGCTTTCAAAATTTCCTTCAAGCCGTGAGCTGCCATCAAATCTCAAGTACTCACCGACTTCACTGCAGAATGGGTGGAATTGCAGAATCCCACAGCCATTGAGGAGCTCGAGTATTGGACAATGTACCTCGATGGTTCCCTCATACTCAGCGGTGCGGAGGCTGGCATAGTGCTCATCTCTCCAAGAGGAGAACGGCTGAAATTTGTTCTTCGAATCCACTTTTCGGCATAAAAAACACCGCCGAGTATGAGGCACTCATCCACGGGCTCCGTATTGCCATATCGCTCGGTATCCGACTATTAACGGTTCGTAAAAACTCGCAGTTGGTGATCAATCAAGTGTAGAAAGACTGTTCGTGCATCGGCGACAATATGGCCGCGTACTGCCCGGAGGTGCGTAAGCTGGAGGACAAATTCAACGGGCTCGCAAGATTAGGCTCCAGTCGGGCAACAGTTCCGGCTGGCATATTTGTCGAAGAACTTCATAAGCCTACAATCAGCCGACAGCAGGAGTTAGACAACTCAGGAGAAAAGGTGGCCGAGGTGGAAGTTTTGGTTATCAACCCTGATTGGACAGCTCCATATTTGGATTACCTATTGAAGGACAAGCTTCCTGAAGATCGCATGCAGGCAGAGTACATTACCCGCCGGAGCAAAAGCTATGTGGTGGTAGGACAAGAGCTCTTTCGAAAGAGTACCTCTAGCGTACTAAGGAGGTGCATATCAGAGCAAGAAGGGAAGAATCTCCTCAAGGAAATCCACTCGGGAGTCTATGGGCATCATGTCGCATCAAGCACTCTAGTTGGAAAAAGCTTACCGTTAAGGTTTCTTTTGGCCGACTGCAGTAACAGACGGAGAAGACATCGTCCGCACATGCAAAAGTTGTCAGTTTTTCGCTTGGTAGATTCACGTGCCGGTGCAGGAGCTGCAGATTATTTCGATCACCTAGCCATTCGCAGTATGGGGGCTCGACATGGTTGGACCCCTCAAAAAGGCCCAAGGTGGTTGCACTCATCTCTTCGTCGCCATCGACAAGTTCACGAAGTGGATTGAGGCCAAGCCAGTCGCCACGATCACAACGGCCAAGGCCAAAGAATTCTTTTAAGAGATTGTGGTCAAATTTGGCGTTCTGAATAGGATTTTCACTAATAATGGTACTCAATTCAGAGGCGGTGAATTTCAAGATTGGTGTGATGAACTCAGTATCAAAATCTACTTTGCTTCTGTGGGACATCCTCGAAGTAATGGGCAGGTTGAAATGGCCAATGGCATGGTGCTGCAAGGCTTAAAGGCAAGGATATTTGATCATGTCAAACCATATGCCACGCGATGGGTCAAAGAATTGCCTTCGGTGCTCTAGGGGCTGAGAACTACCCCTAGCAAGGCAATCGGGTAGTCACCTTTTTTCCTGGTGTATGGTTCAGAGGCGGTCTTACCTACCGAGTTAGCATTTGGATCCCCGCGAGTTCAGAATTATAAGGAAGCCAAGTCGGAGGAAAATTGACTAGAAGATCTCGACCGACTGGAAGAAGCTAGGGATGTTGTAGCAATCTAGTCGGCTAAGTACCTTCAAGGCTTGCGTCGCTATCACGATCGCAATGTTCCGGGCCGTGCTTTCTTTAAAGGATATCTAGTTCTAAGAAAGAATCAGAAAACTGAGCATAAGCTCTCCCCAAGCTGGGAAGGCCCCTACATCGTCGATAAAGTGACGCGCCCGGGGGCTTATAGACTCAGGAGCGAGGATGGCATAATCATCAGCAACACATGGAACATAGAACAGCTATGTCATTTTTACACTTAATTCTTGTATTCAATCATGTTATCATGAATAAAGTTTTTTCTTGACTTGCTACTCATTTGGTTCCCAACTAAGCAATAAGTCGGGGGCTACACCTAATAGTGTTGCACATGCGCAACAGCTTTCTCTGAGTCGTTCTTGCTTTTTTTTTCTAATGATCACGAATTAGTCCAAGTACGTTAATTCCGAATAGTGAAGCTCTGACCCCATGAGCGGCGAACTCTAGTCACTCAAAATGCGTGCTTGGGAGAAAGAGCCATGAGCCAACTCCCGACTTTCGGGGGCTGGACTAGTCGAGCAGAGTGCTTAAACGAAAAGAAACAAACCACTCGGACAAGTTTAAAAGTCAATAAGGAAAAACGGAGCAAATTGCATTAAAACAATATATATAACCAATCGGACATTATACCTGAGGGAATACTTGTACATTGTCTACTTTTTACATAAATATGATTCCAGGGCAATTAAACCTAAGCATGACACGCACGGCCCAGTGCTTTGATGATGGCATTGGCAACCTCGGCGATGGCAAGGACGGCTTCGGTCAGGACGGCGATGGTGGCGACGCTGCGGGCGGCGGCCTCCGGCTCAACAACCTCGGCTAGAGCGAGGTCGTAATCGGCCCAAAGCTCAGGAGGAAGGCCTCTTCGTCACAGCGTTGCCGCATCGGCGTCCCCCCGGTTGAAGACCCGCCTTGTTGGAGGCGAGCGGCGCTACTTCATCAGTGGGCACAGTGGAGCGAGAGGGAGACGCCATTGGTGACCCCGAAAAGAAACCAAAGATTGTTTAAGAAGCAAAGCATAGAAGCGGCGATTGCTCCCGTAGCGATGACGCCCTTATATAGTCAAAGGAGCCTCTAATTGGATGTATTTGAAGCTCTTGATCATGGCTTCGATGTGGTATAACATGCACAAGCTCAAACTCAAGATTGGAGAGGATTTGTGGGGGAGAATGGCAAGAGGTTGGAGAAGAACACTCTTGCTGTTTTTCAGGTTTTGGAGGAGCAAATGAGCAGGTGGGGAGGAGAAACCAAGGTGCATCACCTTATATATGGCTGCCCATTCATGCTTACATGTGGGGCTAGGTCCCACATGTCATAGGGTGAGTGAAAAGAGTGGGTATGAGTGATTGAAGTGAGAAAAGGCATGGAGAGGATGTGCAGCCCACAAGTTCCCATGCAAGGTAGGACCCATGTGTCATTAACTAGTTAGGTAAGTGGGTAGAGGTGAGTAATGAAATAACTAGCATGGTAGGTATGTGCAGCCTACACTCCTCTCTCTTATGAACATGTCCCACATGTCATCAACTAAGGTAATACAACATGTGTGCAGTTTGGAAAATGATTTTCAGGATTTTGTTGCTCCCTCTTTATGCAAGATGAAGGTCCTAACACTTGTATGATTGTAATTAAATGAGGATGTAATGACATGATGGAAGACGTTAGCATGACAAGCCTCGCTTACCGGATTGATGAAAATTGGGCTGTTACAAGCCCTCCCCCGTTAAAAGAATCTCGACCCCGAGATTACACGGCTTCATTGAAGAGGTAGGGGTATTCAGCTCGAAGATGATCCTCCCGCTCCCATGTGGCCTCATCAGGGGTGTGATTACTCCATTGAACCTTAAGAAATTTGATGGTGTGGTTTCGAGTAACACGCTCCCTCTCATCAAGAATACAAATGGGATGCTCCTTGTAGGATAGATCGGGTTGTAATTCGAGAGTGTCCAACTCTGTGGCTTCGGTTGGGACACAGAGGCATTTCTTCAATTGAGAGATATGAAAGACATCATGCACATTAGCTAGCGAAGGGGGAAGCTCCAATTGATATGCCACCGCTCCTCGCCTTGCTATAATCTGAAAAGGTCCGATGTAACGAGGGGCTAACTTTCCCTTCATATGAAACAAACGAATACCTTTCATTGGTGAGACTTTGAGATAGACGTGATCACCAACTTCGAACTTGAGTTCACGGCGGCGATGATCAGCATAGCTCTTTTGATGAGACTACGCGGTTCGCAACCGTTCGCGAATAAATCAAACTTGCTCTTCCGCTTCGGTGACTAGTTCAGGACCAAAGAGGGGTCTCTCTCCAGACTCAGACCGGTTAAGTGGAGTTCTGCAAGACCTTCCATAAAGAGCCTCGAATGGACACATTTGGAGACTAGCTTGATAGCTATTGTTGTAGGAGAACTCCGCGAAGGGTAGACATTTCTCCCAATTCTTACCGTAAGTAAGGGCACAAGCTCTAAGCATATCCTCAAGAATTTGGTTCACCCGTTCAGTTTGTCCATCCGTCTGAGGATGATACGCGGTGCTGAAGGAGAGTTGAGTCCCCATGGCCTTGTGGAGGCATTGCCAAAAATGTGAGGTAAACTGGGTACCTCGATCTGAGACAATCCTTTTGGGAACACCATGAAGAGACACAATTCGATAAAGATACAATTCAGCTAACTTGCTCACTGTATCCGTCTTCTTGACAGGAAGAAAATGAGCAGTCTTCGTCAATCGGTCAACGATTACCCATATGGAATCAAAACCTTTTTGCGTCTTGGGCAACCCGGTGATGAAGTCCATACCAATCTCTTCCCACTTCCACATGGGAATGAGCAGTGGTTGAAGTGTGCCTGCAGCACGCAAATGGTCGGCTTTCACCCGCTGACATACGTCGCACTCGACGACATACCGGGCAATCTCTCGTTTCATCCGGGTCCACCAAAGCCTTGGCTTAAGATCTTGATACATTGTTGTACTCCCGGGATGAATGGAGAATGTGGAATTATGAGCCTCATCAAGAATTAGTGCCTTCAATTCCTTACAATTTGGCACCACTAGCCGTTTGACGAACCATAAGACACCTTGTGGGTCCTTGGTGAAGCAATTGGCCTTGCCTTGCTTGATGCGGGCTTGGATGAGTGCCATGCCCTTATCCGTCTTTTGAGCTTCTTTGATTTGGTCCAAGAGATTAGATTTGACTTCCATGATAGCAAGAAATCCCTCCTTAACCACTTCTAGACTGAGCTTTCGGAACTCGGCGCAAATGGCTTCCGATTCTGGTTCTGCCAAAAGACGATTGCATTGAGACTTTCGGCTCAAAGCATCGGCAACAACATTGGCCTTTCCAGGATGATAATGGAGTCCCATATCATAGTCTTTGATCAATTCAAGCCACCTCCTTTGCCTCAAGTTCAGATCGGCTTGAGTAAAGATATACTTCAGGCTCTTATGATCGGTGTATTTTTCACAACGATTACCGATGAGGTAATGTCACCAGATTTTTAGAGCATGCACTACCGCTGCCATCTCTAAGTCATAGGTGGGGTAATTCATCTCATGAGGTCTCAATTGCCTCGATGTGTAGGCCATAACTCGGCCTCCTTGCATAAGTACACAACCCAGCCCGTGGCGGGAGCCATCGCAATATATGTCGAAGCCCTTATGGATATCCAGCAGGACTAAGATGGGTGCAGTGGTTAAGCGAACCTTCAACAATTGAAAGCTTGCCTCACACTCTGCTGACCATACGAACTTATTCTCCTTCTTCAAAAGTTCGGTCAGTGGCTTCGCGATTTTGGAGAAGTTCTCTATGAACCGGTGGTAATAACCCGCGAACCCGAGAAATCTCGAACCTCCGTGATGTTCTTAGGCTGCTCCCAATCAAGTACCGTATGTATCTTGCTGGGGTCAACCGCAACTACGCCTTCCGATAGCACATGGCCCAAGAAGGCAACCTCCTTTAGCCAGAATTCACACTTGCTGAATTTTGCGTAGAGTTGGTGCTCTCGCAGCTTCTCCAGGACTTTCCGAAGCTGTACTTCATGCTCCTCTTCAGACTTGGAGTAAATAAGAATATCATCGATGAAGATGACAATGAACTTGTCGAGATATTCCATAAAAACCAAATTCATAAGGTTCATGAAGTATGCTGGTGCGTTGGTCAAACCGAAAGACATGAGGTATATTCATATAGACCATAACGGATGGAGAATGCTGTTTTTTGAATGTCTCCCGATCTGATCTTGATTTAATGGTAGCCTAATCTCAAGTCAATCTTGGAGAAGATACAGGCTCCAGTCATTTGGTCAAACAAATCATCAATCCGCGGAAGTGGATACTTGTTCTTGACCATGACCTCATTCAATAGGCGGTAATCAACACACATCCGCAAGCTATCATCCTTCTTCTTCACAAATAGCGCTGAGCATCCCCAAGGTGAGGAGCTTGGTCGAATGAAGCCCTTCTCTTGCAGCTCCGGAAGTTGTTTCTTTAACTCGATCAACTCATTTGGAGGCATACGGTAAGGTTGCTTTGATATCGGGGCCATTCCGGGTAGAAGCTTAAAGACGAACTCAACCTCCCGGTCAGGTGGCATCTGTCATGGCCCCAAATTCGAATTCAGCTCATACGGCTAACATTAGCGCCAACCAAGTTTTGGCCGCATTTGAGATCAACTTCCAACTTCAGTTAATATCCTAAACTGCCACTTAAGAATTTCCAAACGTAGCAAAAATTAAGAGCTAGAAATTTCAGTGTGCTAATATGGTTTTCATCAAAGTTTAGAGCTGTGTAACTTGAGAACTATAAGGATCTAGAATGCACGGGTTAGCTGATCACAAACTAGAAACTTTTCTCTACAGCATGGAGGGGTTTGAACCAAAATCCAATGTCAAATGCTAATTTAAATCATAGCATTAAAACTGAAACCAAGTGCTAAAATTCTGGCCTTAGCCATTATAACTCCTGCATTAGTGGGGTCAAGTGGCTTAACATACAAAGGAAATTGGGGCAGCATCAAATCGATTCAGCACCACTCCTCCTGAGCTCTCCCTCACCCCAAGCACCTCCACAAGCACCTCTTCCAGCCCCTCCCCAAACCGAAGCAACCTCCAGCTCCTCCTAGGCCTGCGCCTCCTCCTACAGCTCTCCCTAGTGGTGCACAGCCCTGCAACTCCTCCCTGGTGGCGTCTCCTTTTCCCCCAAGCAGCAGCCAGCACTCCCTCCTGCAGCACCTCACCAAGCCGCCCCCCCTCTTCCTCTTGCACTTCCTTGAAGGTAATGCTTCCTTGATTTAGGGTTTATTTTTTTCTAGTTTTGGGGGCAGAATTGGTGAATTTGGAGGCTTAGGAGAGTAGAGATTTGAGTTTTTGAAGGGAAGCAACCACTCTAGGGTTTGGAGCACAATCCTGATTTTCGAGTAGATTTTGTAGCTGCTGTTTCAGGTTGATTTGAGAAAGTTAAGGGCATCTCCTGATAGGCTGGCTGTAGAGAAAGTTGTGGGTAATGGAATTATCTTTCATTTCCAACTGGAATCACTCGATTTCGTTAATCCATCTTAAAGGTATGATGATTTTAGTGCATGCTGCTCTGGAATGTTGTAAATGTGGAGCTAAAACTTGAGCTGCGTTTAAAATTAGTTAGAGACTGAATTAGAATAAACTTTTTCCTGAGAAGTTGTAGGAAATTTCTTGTAGATTGTAAAAATGTTATCCTTTACTCAATTCCATTAAGTATAGCATTTCTTTTGATGAAAATGGTGCATGCTGTTCTGAAACTCTGAAAATTCTGAACACTGAAAACTGCTCTCTATTCCTGGCCGAACTGGGAGTTCTCTGGGCAGATTCTGGATGATTGGCCAAAGATAAGTTGTAGGTCTATGTCTTGTGGTCGTTTCGAAGCTGAGTTTGCTCAGTTTGGCTTAGTGGTTAGAAAGTTATAGTCATGTGAATCACTGTCTATCCTGAAACCGGTTTTGCTGAAATTTCAGACTTTTGGTGCTGAGGTTCAGAGTTTAGTTGGAGATTTTAAATCTATTTTCTGAATGTTAGGATGTATGATAAAGATAGATCATCCTCTTGAGGTTACATAGAGTCCAAGAAAATCAATTTTTGGGTTTGCCATTTAAAAATTATGCGTGTTTAGAGGAGTATGCTTGCTGTTTTCAGATTTCTGCGTTAAAATAGAAGTGGAGTTTAGCATTTGTATTTTCATTCTTGTATTGAGATGAATGTTTGAACTTTTGGAACTTCCTTGGGGGTTGCATTTAGTATTTCTTTTCATATGCATTGCATGCATCTCATTTCATATGCATTGTAATCGTGTAGAGACCGAGCACGCGGAGGGTGACGCGGCTGTGACCGAGGGGGGTACCGGAGAGCCGATTGTTGTTGAGAATCCGGCAGAAGCTCAAAGCAAGCACCTAAGCATTTTCAACCTTCTATATAATTGTATTTTTGCGAATAAATTCCTTATTGGATGATTACATCTTGCAATAGGAATTGAAATGTGGGATAGGGCTAGATCCTAATTGCTGCACATACACTCATTGATAATTGTCGAACACCTCCCTTGGAGCTAGTATATAAGTAATTATATTGTGTCCATGCTTAGTTTGCTTAGATGTCGGGTATTGGCCAAGTGGTGGATGGTTCCATCACTTGAGATTAATTACTTCACAGTATTGGGTTGCAATGGATATGGTTATGTTCTGAAATGTAAACTTGAGACCGGGCGAGAGGGTTGGATTATCTGGGTGTGGAGACTCAAATGTTGTAGTCTCGCCTGTGTCAGTTAAGGACCGATCCGTTGTTTGCTATGTTGATCGAGCACACCTTGTTGATCACATGCCTAATATAATGGTACAGTAAGCCACCCTTTCATGGCATACTGCTCGATGGGTCATGCTCTCATGCGATTGGACGTGGTTGACGGCGAGACTTAGGTCGACTCTCGAGGGCTAAGCGAGGCTTGAGCCGCTCGAGGGGGTGCTAGGTGCTCGGACCGCATGAAGATGGTTCAACGAGTATGTATGGATGGGAGGAGGGTTGACATAAGGTTCCTTGTGGCACATGTCGTGCGATTGATGATCCCCTGCAGGGTGAATAAGCGATTCGAATTGCCGCGCTCTCGGATATGAGCACGCTTGTATCATCCGACATTTCAGCGTAGTAACAACTTATACTTGAAACTAGTTGGTATACTTGATGTTGATACTTGTTTCATAATATTACTTGCTTTCTTTAATGTTTAATTTCAGATTTCACTCTAGTAATAGGTGCTGTCCATAAATGCTATAAAACTTGAAAATTTAGTAGTTGAATGTGATTATGCAACAAAGTTAAGCTTTTATGCACTTGTTACCTTAAGCTTACTCCTTGCTACATCCCAATGCATATGCCTTCAAGTCGGTCATATATGGACCACGGGTAAGTCTTGTGAGTACCTTCTGTACTCATGCTTCTGCTTTGTGGTTTTCAGGTGAGGACATCAATGGATGTGAGTTCAGTCCGTATTGCCTCTCAGTGGTCGGGCGGGGCACCGAATAGGGGCTAAGCTCGACGTTGTAAACGCCCGGAAGTGTTCAAGGGCAGGACACTTCCGGAGATGTCATAACTTTTGGGTTTATTATGGTGGTTGTTCGTTAATTTTGTTGTATAGTTAGCCTTCTAAACTGTGTAATGGCTATGTTTTAAATACTTGGCTACTTCCGTTGTTGGACCTTGATGTATTCTCATGCTCAACTCATGTCTTGGATGTTGCTTCTATCCATCCTGATCTTTATGCTTTGATTTTGTTGTTGTGCTATATTTGGATATGTTAATTGCTCTTCTGTCTGCTGAGTGGATGTCCTTATTTCTAGAGGCGTCATGCCGAAATTTTTTGAAAAATTTCTGAGTCTAGGCAGGATCTTGCGAGTTGTCTGTTTGTGAGTCTTTATCTGTTGTTGTTAGTTCTTGCCTTGTGTGGTTGTCTAGTTTGTCTTTGTGCCTTAGGTTGTAGTTGTTTTGTTGTGCTTCGCTATGCGGTCTCGGTCAGAAAGTTTTGGGTTCGTTGTTCCCTTTATGCGTAATTGAATTGATATGGAAATGGAAACCGTATATGGGCGATCTCGGCGAAGTTTCGGTCGACATCGGGGAATACTGGATTGTTGTCGAGTTATTCAATGGAATCATTGTTGTCCTAATTGGGCTTGGGTGTTAGCACCGTGAGCACCATCGGTGATCCGTTGCTAGCCTCCAACCGGATGAGGGCGACCGGCATTCAATAACCCGAGGACATCTGGCGGTTCTCACAAAGATCCCGCAACTCTTCCGAAATACGCCCGTAATCACATACCACTGGTATGCTACTTATTCCAAGGAATAGCTCACCCTTCAAGGCATAGAGGTGAGCATTATTTGGACTTGACGCAAACACAACTTGTTTGCCGCTTGCGTTGGTGAGTGAAATAAATCTGCTTGCACAATTGATGCATCCTTGGTGTTTGGATAGCCAATCCATCCCAAGAATAACTTCAATTCCCTTTGTTTTAATCATTACCAAATCAGTTAGGAACTCTACCCCATTGACTTCAATCTTTACTTCTCGGCAGACTCGATTGGTCCTTAATTCCAATCCTAGGGTTTTAATGAGAAGTGGTGGATGCATAAGTTGTATAGGGAACTCATGATGCATAGCAAACTTTTATTTAATAAATGAATGAGATGCTCCGGAATCAAATAATACGGTAGTCGGGTGTGAGTTGACGGAAAGCGCACTCAAAGACCACTTCCAAGCAGCATTCTCGAGCTTCTTGGCAATACATGGTTGATGCGACCACGCGGTGGGGTTGGCGCGGTTCATGGAGGCATTGGTCGAGGTGGAGGTGTTGCTGCCCCCGGTGCAATGGTGGGTCGAACCCCCGACATTGCTTGGTTCTTTTGCGGGCATTGACGTGCAAAGTGCCCCAGCTGTTTGCACTGGAAGCAAACAAGAATTGGGCGAGCTTGAGTGTTGGCTCCTTGTTGATTTCCACCTACAGTTGGTGGAAGACTTGGCTGCGGTGGGCGAGCAATGAATGTTGGAGGTCTCAGCGGAGCCGGAGCTTGATAGTTTGGAAGTGATGGGCACACCATGCGTGGTGGTTGCAAGTGGCTACTTGCTGAATTTTGTGCAGCTCGCTTGCGCTTGCGCGAATCCTCCAATTTTCCCCGCTTCTCTTCCACCACTATGGCCTTGTGGACCAAGTGCTGGAAATTTTGGAAGTCATGAGCAGCGAGCTCTAGCTGCAACTCCTCCGAAAGTCCCTCCATGAAGCGCTCTTGCTTGCGCTCATCGTTGGAGACTTCGTTCAGGGCATAACGAGCCAAATAGTTGAACTCGTGAAGATAATCCATGACGGTCTTGCCACCTTGCTTCAATGCGAGAAATTCATGCTTCTTCCTTGCCATAACGCCTGCGGGAACATGAGCCTCGCGGAAAGCCGCGCAAAACTCCGCCCAAGTGATGACATGATCGGCGGGTTGCATGGCGGTAATGCTGTCCCACCATGCGCACGCCGCACCATTGAGTTGATGCGAAGCGAAGGGGACCTTCTCATGGTCCGAGCATTTAGCGATGGCCAGCTTGCACTCAATAGTCCGAAGCCAATCGTCGGCCTCAAGTGGATCCGCAGCACGGGAGAACGTTGACGGCTTCGTGCGAAGAAACTCGCCGAGTCCACTCGTCGCGTGATGTCCTGCCCCTCGGCTCCTCGAAAAGGGGCTGGGTCAAAGGCCGTGTTATGGGCGATCTGCTGCAGGATCAAAGTTTGATCTTGCTGGTTTTGCTCAATTAGGGCGAGGACTTGAGCCATGGTAGGAGGGGGTGGAAGTTCCTCCTCCACGCGAGCATGGTGCTGATCTTGGCGATGCGGGGACTCCG
The DNA here is from genome assembly GCA_036346375.1 of Guadua angustifolia. NCBI lineage: Eukaryota > Viridiplantae > Streptophyta > Magnoliopsida > Poales > Poaceae > Guadua > Guadua angustifolia. The sequence continues at coordinate 43,704,072 of CM070502.1, forward strand.
GGTGGTCATGAGTGACCCCAAGAGTCAGATCCTCAGTTGCTTGGGAGCCGGTGGATTGCGGCCTCGCCTCACGCTGAGCTTGGGAATGAGTGGTAACTCCCGCCATCTGTTGCCAAAGCCATATTAGCAATAAGTAGCAGAAGAGCCACAACAACGCCGATCTAGAATATCCGGACAGCAAGTCACACAAATTTAAGCTCTACATGTATGCAGCAAGAAAACATGCACCAAATCCAAAAGATATCAAAATAAGAAGGCTCTTAAGTCACAACATCACCCATGAAAGCAAATAACAGGATTCCGATACATTAGCACAAGTTCCCAACCCGTAGGTCTAAAGCGACAACTAGAGGTGACAAGTCCAAATATAAGAGCTAGCATAGGTTCATAAAGTAGCCTATTACATCAATTAAATCAGTTCAGCTCATCTCTACTTGCCCTCCGCGATGAGCTTCACCGGGACAACTCAAATGTCTCTAAGGAATCCTTGGGGAAACATGTCCAAAAGATGGTATCCCGGTGATCTGGTGTCTTCGGGGTCCAAGGGGTTAGTGAGACGCTGTGGTGATCCTATATAGAACCTAGGTACCCCCGGAGACTCTTGGACACGCCGACGCATCACATTTCCCAAATTGATGTGCGCGTTGTTGCACACCACGTCTTGGGTCTCTATCCCCGGCACATGCGGAAACTGAAAGGCGGGTGGGGCTGCGTCGTGTGGCATCGTGGAGTTGCGCCCATACAGTATGTCCCGTGGCACCAAGTTGATCTGGACAAATTGGTGAAGGTGCCCTTGTGCCGCATGAAGACGGGCACGAATCTCCCATAGCTCATGAATGACGCAACGATGAGCCCGGTCCAAGGCATGGACCAAGCCCGACAACTGTTGAATAGAAGAGTCTTCTCCCATCTCGATTTCAGCAACACTATTGACCTCTTCCGTCGATCCTCGTTGCGGGAAAGATTGATACGGAGGTAGAGTCAGCTCCCACAAATCATAACGGAGATGGCACATGGCAACATACGCCACCTCTTGGATAGCCATTTCGACGGATGTCCCCCTTGCTCGAAAGTGATAGGGGATGCTCCCCGTCACAATCCTAGCGATGATGTGAACCGTGGCAGTGTACGTCTTCAATCCGGGTCCTATGGCACAACCATAAACCGCGACTGTGCATAAGTGAAATTAGTTTCCACAAAGATATCCCTCAGAGGGAAGGATAGCCCTCCACATCTTCGGCACGGGTGACTAAAACCAATGGCCCAAAGCTCATCTGTCACATTGAAAAGGATGAGAGGAGTTAGAAACTTATTTGCACAATCAAATGAACATAAAGGTGAGATATAGAACTAAGAGGGGTAAGAAATAAAGGAATTGCACAATGTTATCAGTTCTGAAATTATTTGATATCAAAATAGTTTTTGACTCAAAGCATCCTCTAACTAGTCGTAGCATGGCCGTTCTAACCTACAGTCAGTATGGCTCTGATACCAAGCCTGTGGGGAACCATCCCCGGGACTCCACTGATTCACCCAAATGCGCGGTACATCTCAAGTGAATCAAGGGAACCTCGGGCGTTCCATGAATATACCCGTGTTGGTCCTAGGAAAGTTCGCCAACACGCGCATTCTCATCCAACAATTGACATGACAACACATACACGATTATCGGAAGCATAAACGTTACTACATTCCAAAAGTAGGACTGCTGTCCGTAACGACATATTTAGAGTTATTACACCAAGTAGCAGCAGAATTCATAAGATAAACAACAAAAGGGCCAGCATGGCATGCCCCCAAAACCCTCAGGCAACCAACTGGGGCAAGAATGGCGACTAAACGTTAGAATTGTCAAAATCTGCTCGGTAAAAGTCCCCGGGCAGTGCCTCATCCTCACCTGCAACAAGTGGACAATCCTATTGAGTACAAGGAGTGTACTTGCACAATAGTATACATTACATGCTGATTTCTAGCTACATGTGGTTGCTACATGTGGGCGAGAATGGCAAGAGGTTGGAGAAGAACACTCTTGCTGTTTTTCAGGTTTTAGAGGAGCAAATGAGCAGGTGGGGAGGAGAAACCAAGGTGCATCACCTTATATATGGCTGCCCATTCATGCTTACATGTGGGGCTAGGTCCCACATGTCATAGGGTGAGTGAAAAGAGTGGGTATGAGTGATTGAAGTGAGAAAAGGCATGGAGAGGATGTGCAGCCCACAAGTTCCCATGCAAGGTAGGACCCATGTGTCATTGACTAGTTAGGTAAGTGGGTAGAGGTGAGTAATGTAATAACTAGCATGGTAGGTATGTGCAGCCTACACTCCTCTCTCTTATGAACATGTCCCACATGTCATCAACTAAGGTAATACAACAAGTGTGCAGTTTGGAAAATGATTTTCAGGATTTTGTTGCTCCCTCTTTATGCAAGATGAAGGTCCTAACACTTGTGTGATTGTAATTAAATGAGGATGTAATGACATGATGGAAGACGTTAGCATGACAAGCCCGCTTACCGGATTGATGAAAATTGGGCTGTTACAATGATGTTCTTCGATGGCTCGCTCACGCTTCAAGGCTCGGGGGCTGGCATCGTGCTCAAATCCTCGACAGGTGAGGAACTTAAATATGTCATCCAACTCAATTTTCAAGCTTCGAATAATGTTGCAGAGTATGAGGGACTGGTCAACGGGCTTTGGATAGCCGCCGCACTAAGAATCAAGCGATTACTCATGAAAGGGGACTCACAGCTAGTCGTAAACCAAGCGCAGAAAGAATACCAGTGCTCGGATGACAACTGGCAGTGTACTTGAACGAGGTCCGCAAGCTGGAGCACAAGTTTAAAGGCCTCGAGGCCGATACATCCGGTGAAGCGATAACGCTATTGCCGATGAACTTGCCAGGCTCGCTTAGTCCCATTGGCCTGCCCCCTTGGGAGTCTTCGTTGAGAAACTCCCCAAACCATCTATCTCCTCTCCGTGAGAAGCAGATGCTGCCCAACTCGACCAGCAGCCTGGTCGAGTCAGTGAGGCAAAACTTGCACACACAGAAGCTGCACTACTCGAATGTGAGCTGGCCTGGATGACGCCATTCTGGGCCTATCTCGAAGGTTGAGAGATCCTTGACGATGATGCCTCAGCCGTAAGTCCAAACTATATGCATTGGTAGATGGCAAGCTCTATCAGAAAGGGAGTAACGGAATCTTGATGAAGTGCATCACTCAGGAACAGGGCAATAAAATATTGCTCGATATTCATGGAGACATCTGTGGCAACCATGCGTCCTATCGCACTATAGTTGCAAAGGTTTTTTGGCAAGGGTTCTGCTGCCCAACTGCCCTCCAGGACACTTGCGAGCTAGTGAAAAAGTGTGAAAGCTACCAATTCTATTGTAAGCAAACCAACCGACCAACCCAAGCCGTACAAACTATTCCTCTGTCTTGGCCCTTCTCTGTTTGGGGTTTGGACATCTTGGGACCATTCCCGAGAGCCGAAGGAGGTTATAAGTTCCTGTTCGTGGCAATCGACACATTCACTAAGTGGATCGAGGTCGAACTCGTCAGGAATATCACCTCAGAAGCAGCCAAGAGATTCATGAGGAGTATTGTTACTTGATTTGGCATCCCAAATCGAGTAATTACCGATAATGGTAGCCAGGTCAAGAGCAGTGCTTTTACAGTCTTCTACGAGGAACTGGGAATCAAACTTTGCTTCGCATCTATCACTCATCCTCTGAGTAATGGTTAGGTCGAGCGGGCTAATGGCATGATCTTGCAGGGAATTAAGACCCATGTATTCGACAGGCTAAAGCTTACTCGACTCGACGGGCAAAAGAACTTCCCTCGGTGCTATAGGCTGATCGAATATCGACTAGTCGAGCCATCGGTGAGACTCTGTTTTTCTTGGTCTATGGAGCAGAAGCAGTGCTCCTGACTAAGTTAATGTTCAAATCACCTCGAGTGGAAAACTACTCTAAAAAGGAATAAGGGCAAGAGCGAGTGAATGACATAAATCTACTCGAAGAGTACAGAGATCGAGCATCTATTCAAGCGGCTAAGTATCAACCGTTCGCGCGCAAGGCACCTCAAGAAGGTAGACCCCGCTGTCGTCGTCCGCTACTTCCTCCAGTTGGAGCGTGGTTGGAAGGGAATGTAGCGGGGGGCCGACCCATCGTGGTATGAAGTGGCAACTCCCGCAACCTCATTGCCGGAGAGATGCGGTGAAGAAGTAGCGAAAGAGGGGGTGATTGGGCATTACCCCCACGAACATCTCGCAGAGGTAAGCGAAGGTGGAAAGAAGAACGATGGAGTTGGGGGAAAGATGAAGATGGTGGATCTCGTAGAAATGGAGGACAGTGAGGAAGAATTCAGAGAATGGCAGCACCAAGCCCGTCATGAGTCCCAAGTGAAGATGATAATCTCCCCTGGTTCGCAGGATGGCACGACCGTCCCCTGATGAGGGCGAAGGGAGCCCTCGGGTGCCATCCCGGTGACGAACTCCTCCCGACTCTGGTCGGCGGTGGAAGAGAGAAGAGGCTGCACCATCGTAGCAGGAGCGAAATTCTTCAAGCAAAGGAAGCGAAAAAGCAAAGGGCAAAATGTGAAGAAGATCAGAAGGCATGAGCCGTTAAGTGGGGGTGTGCATATATATAGACCCCTCATGAAGACGGTTCGTGAATAGGCAAAAGGCGCGGCGTTTCGGGTCCCAAGAAAAATCAGCGGAAGTGGGGAGGACCGAAGCGGTTGCATGCGCAGGGGTAGTGGGCCCACCCAGGAAAGCACTGGCATTGAATAGGGTTCGAAAAGCAACTGGCGTGCATCCCAGGACAGCCTCGGGGGCTACTGTCGGTGTACTTTGCACCGAGGTACCCTCTCCACCGTAAAAGTAATAGGCCCAAGAAGTGGCTCGCCGGTTTAAGCGCTACGGCGGGCAAGCCGAGCGATCACGCTCGCTCACGGGTGAGGAGCCCACGTGGCCCCCTAGCAGACTGGCGACACGCTTCGCTCACGGGCGAAGCGTTCATGGCGCCTGGCAAGGCGAGCTTGGCGATCACGCCTACCGTCGGGCGAGGGACCACGTGGCCCCCGAAAGCAACAAGCGACACGCCCCGCCGAAGCGAGTGGTTCCGCATGGCGGCTTGGGGAGTGGGCGGGCGTTCGGGCCCCCCTTGTCAGGCCACGAAGGCAACCAAAAGAATGAGAGGGAGGCTTCGCCTCGAAGTTTCCCTCCCCTGGCACCTAGTGTTAGGGTCATTAATTATGGACTCGACTATCGACATGACGACGGCTCATCCATCTGACGCCTCTTACCAAACCCATCGCAGTGGCGTCGTGCCCCGAACGGACCCGGCGAGGCCACTCACCGACATTAAATGAGCTTCGAAGGACAAGGCCTCAGAGGCGTGCGTAATAAATGAGTCGTGGGTCGACGTGGAAGCTGGAATGATGGGTGTAATTAATGAGTTATTGATAAGCATAGCGTCACCTTCTCCCCTGCCCAAGCCGTCTCGTCTATATAAGGGTGCCTCGGTGCATGGAGAAGGGGGTGGCCGGCTAGAGCAGAGAGCATAGAGAAGCAGACATAGAAGAGAACCTTTGTAAACACTTCCATATTTTCTCAACAAAGATCCAGCAGGACGTAGGGCTATTACCCACACCAGGGGCCTGAACCTGGGTAAACCGTTGTGTCCATCAGTTTGCTGATTCCCGGGATCCATCGTCGAGAGACATTAGGGTTTCCAGCCACGAAGATGCCCTCTACCAAACCATATCTTCCATCCAGGGAGTAGTCACTCCGTTAGCGGAATCTTGTCAGGTGAAATACCCTGATAGGGCCGCGCCAGGTAGGGGGCCAGTGGTTGGCTCATCCAGCCATCTCTCCGGTGGATTTCAGTCTTCCGTCCAAAAGGACCTTGCATCTGGTGATGGCGGGTTCACACTCGCAGTGACAAGATGTGGCAGAGGCTAGTAGCACCCAGAACATGTCTCGGCACTCTCGTCAAATGAGGGATCGCTTCACGCCGCCCCCGCGGGAGGGCAGTGGTGCGCCCATGGTGGCGCCGGCTTCTGTTTACGCGTCGGCCATGGAGACCGCAACTCCGCCTGTAACTCCGCATGCAATTGCCTCTCCTCGACCACCCGCCGGTGGAACTTGCAAGAGACACCCTCACACACCGCTGGTACCCTCACCAAGGGTGCTCTGAGCGACTCAAGCTTCCAACACCCCAAGAAGCGCCTGCCAAGCGAGGCGGAGTAAGGGAAAGGGTGTGCAAGAAGAAGGTCCCAGCTCCACGAGGAGCCATGGGGACCTGAGGGCCCATCTGGAGCTCGGCGCCGGCAAGGCGGCGTGATTTGTGTGATCACTGCAGGCTGCCAGCTGCTGACGAGGACGGATGGCCCTTGGGGGTGAGTGTTCCTCCCGTGACTCTCGCCTTCAGAGCGAGGAGGAGGTCCGCTCCTCCGACTGTTTGGGGGGTCACGGTCCACCCTCCCTGGCACAGTTTCTGGGCTAGGGCCAGGGCGGACGGCAGGATCACCCCTATGGCGTCGGATGCCAGGCGTTTTCCCGACGGCTGCGCCACGTGGCACGGCCTGAAAGATTTCGCCCGGCCTCCATCAACAAGTACGACGGCACCACCAACCCAGAGGAGTTTTTGCATGTCTACACCACCGTGGTGCACGCCGCTGGTGGGTCTGTAATGGCCATGGCCAACTACTTCCCAATGGCCTTGACAGGGTACGCCCGATCCTGGCTATTGAACCTCCCGCAAAGATCGGTGCACTAGTGGGAGGAGTTGTGCGGCCTCTTTGTCGCCAACTTTCAAGGCTCCTTCGCACAGCCGGGCGTGGAGGACGATCTCCATGCCCTCGAGCAGGAAAGAGGGAAGTCGTTGCGCGACTTCATTCAACGATTCTGTCACTGTCGCAACACTATTCCCCAGATTTCCAAACAGTCAGTCGTCATCGCCTTTCGAAGAGGCGTTCGCGACCGCAAGATGCGAGAAAAGATGGCGACCCGTGACATTGCTACCACCTCCGAGCTCTTCTCCTTGGTGCATAAGTGCGCGTGGGTGGCAGAGGCTCGGGGGCCGACATCTAGCGTCGCGCGAGGACGCGGTGGGGACAAGGCCGGGACTTCGAGGGGCCACGCCCTTGCAAGCAAGAAGGCGCGGAAGCACGAGGCGACCGAGACCAGGAGGGTCCTGGCCACGAGCATGAGCGTGAAGACGCCCGACCGTGGAAGTGTGACCGCCGTGACCGGCGGGATGACCACCGCGATCGGCGGGATGACTGCCGAGGCCAGCGCGGCGACCGCTGCGGTAGGGGGAACGATCGTCGCGAGGAAAAGGAGGGCGAGCCCTTCTGCCCGATCCACTAGACCAACTCTCATGGCCTGGGTGATTGCCGGGTCGTGAGTAAGATGGTCGAGTAGCGGCTCAAGGAGCGCCGCACCCGCTAGACGACCAGAACGAAGAGCCCGCCTCGCTGGCCTTCCAGCAGGCGGACCGCGCTATGGCGTACATTCATGGTGGCTCGTCCACCTATCCCTCCAACGCTTCCTATAAGCGGATGAGGAGGGAGGTGTGCCACGGCTGCGGTTTGGTGGGCGGTTTGACATCGATGGATCGGAGGAGCCGATCACCTTCAGTCGACCTGACCACCCTGAGAGTACCGCCGGCGTAGGTCACCTTCCGATCATGGCTTCTCCTATGATTCAGAACGTGAGGCTCTGGCGAGTGCTGATGGACGGAGGGAGCTCCATCAACCTCCTGTCCCTCGAGGCATTTCGGGCACTCCAGGTGCCAAACCAGGAGTTGTGCCCTGCTCTACCAATCTACGGTGTAGCCTCGAGGGCTAGCATGGTTCCCCTGGGCCAGGTGCGCCTTCCCGTCACCTTCGGGGAGGAAAGCAACTTCCGTACGGAGCTGGTCGACTTCAAAGTTGCCGATTTTGACCTTCTGTACAATGCCATACTCGGCCGACCCGCGTTGGCCAAGTGTATGGCGGCAACCCACTATGGCTACATGGTGGTGGAGATGCCAGGGCCTGGTGGGCCCATAACCATCTGGGTGGACAAGCCAGAGGCTTTGCACTGCCACAAGCACGCACTAGACCTGGCCGGTGCCACCTATGGGAAGCCGGCAGATGCTGCCTTCCCGAGAACCCCTCAGGCACAGACCCGCACCTCGCCTGGCTCGCCCGGCGAGGTAAAGGTGGTCTCCCTGAGTGCAGGCAGGCTCGAGAAGTCCATCTTCATTGGCGCCAGCCTCAACACCAAATAGGAAGACGCGCTCGTCACCTTCCTCCGGTCTAATTCCGACGTGTTTGCCTGGCAACCGTCAGATATGACTCGGGTCCCAAGGGAGGTGATCGAGCACCGACTGGCTACGCTCCCCGAGGTGCACCCGGTCCGCCAAAAGGTCTGGCGCCAGGCACCGGAGAATCAGGACGCCATTCGGGAGGAGGTAGAGAAGCTGCTGCGCGTAGGGATCATTCGGGAAGTCTCTCATCCTGAGTGGCTTGCCAACCCTGTGCTCGTCAAGAAGTCCAATGGGAAGTGGCGAATGTGCGTTAATTCCACCGACCTCAACAAGGCCTGCCCGAAGGAACCTTACCCCTTTGCACAAGACGATCTCATCGCCGATTCCACTGGGATGTGAGCCGTCAGGCTTTCGGATGTGTACTCTGGGTACCATCAGATTAGCATGGCAGCAGAAGACGAAGACAAAATTGCTTTTGTAACACCCATGGGTGTTTATTGTTATGTCAGAATGGCTTTTGGGTTAAAAAATATTGGTTCTACTTACCAACGCGCCATGCATATCACTTTTCGTCCACAGATAGGGCGCAACCTTGAGGTGTACGTCGACGACCTGGTCGTGAAAGTGAAAAAGAGCGAAGAACTGATTGAATACTTGGAGGAAACCTTTGTCAACCTCCGGAAGAAATGCTTGAAGCTCAACCCCGAGAAGTGCGTGTTCGGCGTACCCTTCGGAAAGCTGCTGGGGTTCCTCGTGTCCAGGCGGGGCATCGAGATCAATCCTGACAAGATAGCGGCCATCGAGCACATGAAGCCACCGGTTCGACTCAAGTAGGTGCAATGCTTAGCTGGTCGCCAGGCCTCCTTCGGGCGATTTACCGCCCGACTGGGAGAGAGAAGCCTGCTGTCGGCGTATTTCTCCTGACAAGATTCCGCTAACAGACTGTCTACTCCCCAGACGGAAATTATGGTTTGGTAGAGGGCATCTTCGTGGCTGAAAACCCTAATGTCTCTCAAATGACGAAGTTAAGGCGATAGCAAGTGGTGGACGCTACCGATCTATCCAGTTCAGCCCCTAACGGGTAATAGCCCTACGTCCTGCGAGTTCTTTGTTGAGGAAAGGGGGAAAATGTCTTACAAGGGTGTTTCTCAATGTCTGCCTTTCTATGCCTCATGTTCTAGCCCATCGACCGGCCACCTTCTTCATGCACTAGTGTGCCCTTATATTGACAGGCCACCCTGGGCAGGAGAGAAGGTGGCGCTATACTTATCTACACACATTAATTACACCCATCATTCTAGCTTCCACGTCAACCCACGACTCATTTATCAAGCATGCCTCCGTGGCCTTGTCCTTCAAACATCATTTAATGTCGGTGAGAGGCCTCGCCCTGTCTGCCCCAAACAGGACGCTTCTACGACGGGTTGGTGAGAGACGTCAGAGGGATGAGCCACCGTCGTGTCGAATGTTGGACTCTTCACAATTAATGATCCTGACACGAGGTGCCAGGAGAGGGAAACTTCGAGGCGAAGCCCTCCCATCATTCCTTTGGTTGCCTCCGTGGCCTGACAAGGGGGGCCCAAACACCCGCTTCGGCAAAGCCGCCACGCGGGCTTTCACCCTACGGCAGGCATGCTCGCCGGCCGCTCACGGGCGCCACACGCCCGCCGCCAGACGAGCAGGTGTGATCACCAGATCGCCGCCGAGCGCCACGCGCACGCCGCGCTGGCGAGTGGCGTGATCGCCAGATCGTCACGGGGCCGCGGGTTTTCCACCTAGCGGCAGGCGTGTTTCGCCGGCTGTCCGCCAGGGCGCCACGCGGGTCGCTCACCCGGTGAGCAGGGCATGATCGCTAGACTGCTCGTCGGGGGGCCGCATGGGCTTTCAATTGGGCCAGGCCACTTCTTGGGCCTATTACTTTTCACGACGGAAAGGGTACCCCGGTGCAAAGTACACCGACAGTAGCCCCCAGGGTCGTCTTGGAGCACGCACCAGCTGTTTTTCAGACCTTAATTAATGCTAGTGCGCTCCTGGATGGGCCCACCACTTCTGCGCACGCAACAGCTTCGGTCCTCCCTACGATCGTTGATTTTTCTCGGGACCTGAAACGCCGTGCCTTTCACCCGAACGCAAACCATCCTCGCGGGAGGCCTATATATGCATATACTCCCACGCAACAGTTCACGCCTTTTGCTTCCTTCAGATTTCGCTCTTTGCCCCTTCGCCTTCTTTGCTTGAAAGACTTCATTTCCGCTGCAATGGCGCACTACCTCGCGTCTTCCACCGTCAGCCCACGCCAGATGGACTTCGCCAGCGGGGTGGCACCCGAGGGTGCCTTCGCCTCGCCGGGGGACATTGCCAAACCGCAAGCCAGGAGATTGTCGCTTCTTCATCTGGGGGCTTATGGCGGCCCGGTGCCGCCTCTTTTCTCGAAGTTCTTCTCACCGTCCTTCACTTCTACGAGATTCACCATCTTCATCTCTCCCCAACTCCATCGCTTTTCTCTACCTTCGCCTACCTCTGCGGAGATGTTCGTGGGGGTGATGCCTAATCTCCCCTCTTTCGCTATTTCTTCACCGCCGCTCCACCTCGACAAGGGGAGTCACCGAGCTGCCACTCGTTCCGCAAGGGTCGGCTCTCACACATTCCTTCCAAATTCTCTCCAACCGGAAGAACCGGCAGGCGATCGCTTTATGTCGGTGACGACAATGGGTTGACCTTCTCGGAGTACCTTTCAGCGCGGCGACAGCCATGAGAGTCGGAGCTCGCCTGCCGAGGAGACGGTGGAGCCTGTGCAATGGTGGCCTCATCGACGGCTGCGGGGTGCCTACCGATTAGGCGTTAGTGGTCCGAGACTTCGTGTCTCGAGAATCAGCCCTCCGCTGCCGCTACATTCGCATGGCAATACATGGGACGATTTACATGACGCGCACGTACCCACGTAGTAAGTCTTCCTGTCTTTCTCCTTGAATGCATACTTTTCTTAGTGGTCCTCGCTATTCAATATTTCTGTTTTCTTCTGGCGCCAGGAGAGGGCAACTTGAGCAATGCCGCCATCTCCTAGTGGTTGGCCGTGTTGATCCCGCCAGTGCTAAGCGGCTTGGAGTTTCTGGCCAACGCTCGACCACTTTGTGATCTAGAGTCCCCGGAGCACCTCCAGATCATACAGTCCTTCCCGGCGATGGACTCCACAGGTCCCGCCGTAGTGCCGGCCCGGGGTCCCTTGGTGATTAGGGACCAGCCCGAAGCCGATCAAGCGCAGCAAAAGGCTGCCGCTTTGGACGCTTCGCACGGACCCTAAGAGGGTCTGCACTGGGAGCTTAACTTCAGCCGCCGCTGCATTCGCGATTTCACCGAGTGCATCTGGCGCCGACGCTTTCTTCGGGCGGCAATGCTCGCCGCCTCCATCGAGCTACCGCACTAACGCCGACCTAACTCCTCGTGGCGCCGCTTTTCAACCCAATGACCATCACAGACGGCATTGAAGGAGATGAAGCCCAGGCGCAGGCGCGCGTGCAAGAGGCCGCAGAGTGCGTTGTTAACATGATGGCGGCAGAAGCTCCGAACCTTGGCGCGGCGGCAGGAGAGCCGGAGGTCGGGGATGATGACGAGGGCATCGAAGTCACCAACGATGACTGATGATCTGGGCCGCTCCTTTTGAATTTGTTTCTTTTTGTTCCTGCTCATCGTATGTCATAACAATATTAGCAATTGTAAATGAAGTTGGCATATTTTGGTTTCACCTGGGCATGTCATCTGTTCGCACTTTAGGTATGTTTGCTTTAACTCAATTTTCAGGCGGTCAGCCCCTAGCCTCGCCATGGCGTAAACCTAAATTCTCAGGTCAGGTCGATACTTAGGAATTATGTGAGTAATTGCAATAATGCAGACAGGGATCATGCGGTGGAAGAAGGGCACAGACAAGCAAAGTTTTAAATTGCTGTGCGAGGGTATCACTACCTCCTGTCCTTTTGGAACTTATATTCCCGTGATCTCTTGGAATTTTATCGCAACGTTGCACAACAAGGAGGGGAGCTTACAGAGCTAGATCGACTTGCGATGTTCAATGAGACAACCAGTGAGGACTACATGGAGTTAACTCCAGGCGCACAGCCGCTGCTTGAGCCACCATGCCATACCCGCACTCCTAGTCACACACCCTTGCGATGCAAGCGTTGGGTATTTCCGTTTATCAACGAGGAAACATTAGGTCATAAGAGCCAGTGATAGCCACACATACTTCCACCCATTAAGGCACAAGTGTAGGAAATAAGTTGGTACTGCCAAAGCAAACAACTTATCTTCGCCATAGGCCATTGGGCGACTAGCTCCTTAACCGGTCACGAAGGCGAATACTTTGGTGAGCAGGGCGTGGTCGCCCACCTGCTCGCCAGGCGCGCAGAGCGCGATCGCCAGACCGCCTGCCAAACCATCATGTGGGCTTATTGCTGGGCGAGCAGGGCTTGACTGTTTGGCCGTTTGCCTAGGGGCCACGCGGGCCACTCGTCAGGCGAGAAGGGTGTGGTCGCACACCTGCTCACTCAGCCGCCACAGGGTTACCTCAACTTCCTGAGCTACAGGCGCATTCAGTATTTCCTCTGCGATCGCGTGTAGCCACTGAAAGCACAAGTAGGCATTGTACAAAACAGGTAGAAAACACATTAGGGGGCATAAGGCCCTGCATGAGTATGCCACGGTTTCCTGCGTGGAAACTTAGGCTCCTGTGATTCGGAATTAGCCCATGGCTCTGCGCGATATGGGAGCAGGTTTGCAGGAGGGATGTTGGGCTTATACGGTGCTTGCGCCCCTGTCGGCGTATTTTGCCTGACAAGATTCCGCTAACAGAGTGTCTACTCCCCAGATAGAAATTATGGTTCGGTAGAGGGCATCTTCGTGGCTGGAAACCCTAAATGTCTCTTAGCTTATTTAGTTCCGGCATAAAGAAGCTAGTGGACACGCTGATCTATCCAGGTTCAGGCCCCCGAAATGGGTAATAGCCCTACGTCCTGCGAGTTCTTTGTTGAGGAAAGGGGGAAAATGTCTTACAATGGTGTTTCTCAATGTCTGCCTTTCTATGCCTCATGTTCTAGCCCATCGACCGGCCCCCTTCTTCATACACCAGGGTGCCCTTATATAGACGGGCCACCATGGGCAGGAGAGAAGGTGGCGCTATACTTATCTACACACATTAATTACACCCATCATTCTAGCTTCCACGTCAACCCACGACTCATTTATCAAGCATGCCTCCATGGCCTTGTCCTTCAAACATCATTTAATGTCGGTGAGAGGCCTCGCCCTGTCTGCCCCAGACAGGACGCTTCTACGACGGGTTGGTGAGAGACGTCAGAGGGATGAGCCACCGTCGTGTCGAATGTTGGACTCTTCACAATTAATGATCCTGACACGAGGTGCCAAGAGAGGGAAACTTCGAGGCGAAGCCCTCCCTTCATTCCTTTGGTTGCCTCCGTGGCCTGACAAGGGGGGCCCAAACACCCTTGGCCGGGCAGCCGCCACGTTAGCTTTCGCCGTGCGCGAGGCATGCTCGTCTCGCCGCTTCCTGGCGCCACGCTGCCCGCCGCTTAACGAAAGGTGGTGTGATCACCGATCGCCGCTAGGGCGCCACGCTGGCCGCTTCCCGACGAAGCGGCAGCGTGATCGCGATCGCTCACCGGGGTCACGCGGTTTTCCACCCGGTGGCATGCGGTTTCGCCTCGGCTGCTGCCTGGCGCCACGCTGGCCGCCGCGCGAGGAGTAGGGCGTGATCGCCAGACTGCTCGACGGGGGGCCGCATGGGCTTTAAATTGGGCCAGGCCACTTCTTGGGCCTATTACTTTTCATGGCAGAAAGGGTACCCCGGTGAAAAGTACACCGACACCTGCCTCTTTTCAAACTACTAAAGAAAACAAACCACTTCGAGTGGGCTGAGGAGGCTCAACAAGCATTCGAAGACTTGAAGCAGTACCTCTCCTCCCCACCAGTGCTGGTTGCCCCTCAGCCTGGTGAACCATTGCTCCTGTATATCGTTTCTACCCCGACTGTGGTGAGCGCAGTACTGGTGGTGGAGATGGAAGGCATTCAAAAGCCAGTCTACTACATCAGCAAGGTGCTACACGAAGCGAAAACCAGATACCCGCAGGCGCAGAAGATGCTGTATGCCGTCCTAGTGGCGTCCAGGAACTGCAGCACTACTTTCAAGGGCGAGAAGTGACGGTGGTTACTGCCTACCCCCTGCGAGAGATTCTTCACAATCGGAAAGCAGAGGGCCGTATCGCCAACTGGTCGGTAGAGCTGGGGGAATTCTGTCTTAAGTTTGTACCCCGCACCGCCATCAAGAGCCAAAAGATGGCGGAGTTCATTGCCGAGTGGACTCACCTCCTCTCGGCGTATAAAGACCAGGCTTCTCCCCGACCTGCTTTTTTTGCCTTCAGCTTGAAGGCGCGGGGGCTGGGGTGGTCCTGGTCTCTCCGACTAGTGATATCCTGCAGTACGTGGTCACCCTCGACTTCAAGGCCACCAACAACACTGCTGAATACGAGGGCCTGCTGGCAGGGCTGCGTGTCACCTCGGTGCTAGGTGTTCGGCGCCTCCAAGTTAAAGGCGACTCCCTCATGGTCATCAATCAAGCGCGGAAGGAATTTCAATGCTATGATCCTACCATGACCGCCTACTTGGCGGAGGTCAGGAAAATGGAGCGCCACTTCGAAGGACTGGGATATATCAATATCCCTCAACACGACAACCATCAGGCGGACGAGCTTTCACAGCTGACGACCTAAAGAGCCTCTGCTCTGGTCGTAGTCTTTGAAGAAAGACTCTCACGACCGTCCATCGTTGCCCCCGCTCCACGAGGGGAGGACGGTCCCACCGTTGTTGCCCCCGCTCCACGTGGGGAGGACGGCGATGCCGCCGATGCGGCACCCAGGCAAAAGCCCGGCCCAACTGAGTACCCGGGCGATCACCGTGCGATCGCCGCTCTTGGCCGGGAAGGCCAATGGATGGACCCCATCCTAGCCTTCTTGTGAGACCGAGATATCCCCGACGATGACGCCTTTGCTGAAAGGATAGCACGAAAGGCCAAGTGCTACACTCTGGTGGATGGGGACCTGTACCGCCGAAGCAGAAACGGAATTCTCCTAAAGTGTGTCACTCGGAAAGAGGGGAGCTCCCTACTCTCTGATATCCATGGAGGCATGTGCAGGAGCCATATGTCGGTAGGACGCTTGTTCCGAAAGTTGCCCGCCAAGGATTTTATTGGCCTGCTGCCCTCCAGGATGCTTGTGAGCTGGTGAAGAGGTGCGAAGCATGCCAATTCTTCGCCAAGCAAATTCACCGACCAGCCCAAGCTCTGCAAACCATCCTGTTCTCCTAGCCATTCGCGGTCTGGGGGCTGGATATCCTAGGCCTGTTCTTGCAGGCCACAGGGGGCTTCACCCACCTGTTCGTCGCCATCAACTAATTCACCAAGTGGGTCGATGCCGAAGCAGTACGTGCTATCATGGCTTCCGCTGCTATCAAGTTCATCCACGGGATCTTCACCCGCTTTGAAGTCGCCAATCGCATGATCACCGACAATGGCACTCAATTCACTAGCGTGGCTTTCCTGGAGTTCTACGAAGAGATGGGCACTAAGGTATGCTTTGCTTCGGTGGCCCAACCCAAGAGCAATGGCCAAGCTGAGCGTGCCAACGGATTGAGGGGCCTGAAGACTAGAGCATTCGACCGGCTCCATAAGCGGGGGGCGCGGTGGACGGAAGAGCTCCCGGCTGTGTTGTGGTCGCTCCGAGCCACACCTAGTTGGGCGACTGGCGAAATGCCCTTCTTCCCGGGTCACGGCGCACCGGTTGCCCTCCCATCCGAAGCCATTATTCGCTCACAGATCTCTTGGCATTCAGCGAGGAAGGACAAGAAGACCACCGTAGTGAAGACGTCAACCTTCTGGAGGAGGCATGACCGAGCTGCCTTGGCGCGCCGCCAGACCAAAGAAAGTCTCAGCGATACCACGCCTGTGTCTCCGAGAGAACACCGCGATTGGCAACCTGGTTTTGTGTAGAATTCAGATGCATGCTGGGCTCCACAAAATGTCTCCCAGCTGGGAGGGCCCCTTTAAGGTGGTCTCAGTATCTCGACCTGGGGCGGTCCGGTTGGCCACTGAGGATGATCAAGAGCTGGCCAACTCCTTCAACATCGAGTTGTTGCGAAAGTTTTACCCCTAAAAGTGTAAGTTCCCAGTGGTTCGCTCTGATCGGCTATGTGGGTGGGCTATCCCCCGGCTGATCAGCAACTACTGGTGGTTAGCAAAGTTGTTTACCTTAAGAGCTTTTGCTTTATTCTTCCTGCTTGTCCCTTGGTGGGAAAGATTGCGTGGGAATGTCATGCGTTCTGGCGATTTGGCTACTCTTGCTGATCCGTGGTAACACCCGCATTCGCTTTCGGCTTGACGGGCGCATCAGAGCGCGAGTGTGGCACGGTGACTCAGACGCTGCCCGCACACCTCGGTTCGGCTCAACGAAGCACCGACGGCTGTCTCCACGAGCACCGCACGCCCGATACCCCTCCTGGAAACCTGCTCCCATGCCACGCAGTGCCGCGGGCTAACCCCACATCACAAGAGCCTAAGTTCCAAAAAAGAAAGGACCATGACAAACCCGCGCAAAGACTTACGTCCCTTAATGTATTTTCTGCATGCTTTGTACCATGCCTACTTGTGCTTTCAGTAGCCATGCGCAATCGCAGAAGAAGTGCTGGAGTGCCTGTAGCTCAAGCATCCAAGGCAACCCTGGCGGGCGGGCGAAAGCATGCAGCGATCATGTTCGCCCACCGGGCGAAGCGCCCACGCCGCCCGGCAAGTATGCGGGTGATCATGCCCTACTCGCCTGGCGATAAGCCCACGTGAGGGTTCGGTGGGCAGTCGGGCGACGACACCCTACTACCGGCGCATCGTCATTTCGTGACCGGCCTGGGCCGGTCGCCTAGTGGCCTATGGCAAAGATAAGTTGTCAAGCGCCAACAAGACTCAACTAATTTTTTCGTGATTTGCACCTGTTGGGTTGGATTATGCGTGGCTGTCACTAGCTCTGGTAACCTGATGACTCCTTGTTGATAAAGGGAAACACCCAACATCTGTGTCGCAAGGACGAGTAACTAGGAGTGCGAGTGTGGCACGGTTGACTCAAACGCGGCCCGCACACCTCGGTTCAGCTCAACGAAGCACCGACGGCTGCCTCTCATGAGCACCGCAAGTCCGAATCGCTCCCCCCGAAGCTCGCTTCTTGTTTGCAGCCAAGGTCGTTCCAAGAGATCGTAGGAATGTAAGTTCCAAAAGAACAGGAGTCAGTGACACCCTTACGCAAAAACTTAAGACTTTGCTTGTCTACATTCTGCATGCTCTGCATAATTCCTGTTCGCATTATCACAATCACTCAAAGAATGCCTAAGTATCGACCTAACTTGAGTGCTTAGGTTCACATTATGACAATGGGGGCTGATCGCCCGGAGATTGAGTTGAACAAGCATACCCAAAATGTGAACGGACGAACATGTCCCGGTGAAACCAAAATATGCCAACTTCATTACAATTGCTAATATTGTCTTGGCATACAAAAACAGGAACAAAAAAGAAGCAAAGGAAACTAAAGAAGGCCGCCCGGACCATCAGTCACCGTTGACGACATCGATGCCCCCATCGTCATCTCTGGCCTCCGGCTCCATCGCCTCCGTGCCAAGGTCCGGGGCCTCCACCGCCATCATGCTGACAACGCACTCTGCGGCCTCCTGCACACACGCATGCGCCTGGGCTTCGTCCCCTTCAATGCCATCTGCGACTGTCATTGGGTTGAAGGCGGTGTCGCGGCTGATGTAACACGCCAGCACAAAGGTCGCGGTGGCCCTGGCAACCTGCTGCCCTTCCTAGACGGAGCGGGCGGCCATGGCGGTTGGCAGGCCAGAGAGTACCTCGGCGACACGGGTGGTGTAGTGGGCGTACTGCAATGCCGTGGGCTCAAGAGGCTCACGAAGGTGCACCCCCAGTGGCGCCAAGACCGTCACCATGCTCCGATATGATGACCGGAGCATGGTCGCGATGTTGTGCGGCGCTGCCTACCACACGCCTGGCGAGTAAGTTGCCCCTGGCTCTCTCTTGGGCAGCCGCGCTTTGTCTCTCTCCACCCTCCAGCTGGCTCTCCACTTGTCAGGTCATGTGGGCTTTCAGATTGGGAGGCCGTGAGGAGAGTGCTCGCCAAGCTCGACGTGCAGCGCGTGCAGGTTGGTGGCGTGGGCGGCAGGAGCGATCAGGGCTGGGGGAGCAAAAGAGCGCTAGTCCCGGCGACGTCCAACCTGGCGTTTTGGAGCTGCTAGGCTGCCCTTGAGCAGGAGTGCCCGCCGCGCCCATCGGCGCTGCAGATGTCTATGGGCGGGCGCTGATGATCCACCGAGGGCGCACTCAAGTCGAAGGAGGTAACCACATCGCAAGCCTTCGGCCGTGACACCAACAATGGTTGGGCTCGCACCGCCGAGCCGGTGCCACAGAGCCGGCGCCATGAGACGGCGCAGAGTTGAGGCGGCGTTGGCGCAGCCTGCACGAGGAGGCGGCAAGCATGGCCACCCCAGATGAAGATGTTGCCGCTCCAGGCGTGCTTGGCAAAGTGGCGGGGGCGGCGACAACAGAAGTTGTGCTCCAAGTGCAGACCCTCTTAGGGTCCACGCCCGGAGCATCTAGAGTGATTAGCCATTTGCCTGTGCTCCGGTCGACTGCATGGGGCTAGTCCCTGATCACCAAGGGGCCTCGGGCCGGCACCACGACGGGACAAGTGGAGTCCAGCGCCGGGAAGGATTGGATGATTTGGAGGCTTTCTGAGGACTCCAGATCACAGAGCGGCTGGGCCTCGGCCGAAAAGGCTAGGCCGCTCGGCACCGGCGGAATCAACACAGATAACCACCGGGAGAGGGTACCACCGCTCAGGTTTCCCTCGCCTAGCACCAGAAGAAGACAAAAATGTTAGCTGAAGGTGACCACGAAGAAGAATATGCATTCAAGAAGAAGGGTAAGAAGACTTACTGCCCGGGTACGTGCGCATCATGTCGTCGTCCCCTGTATATTGCCATACAAGGCGGGCGCGATGACGCAGGGGGCTGATCCTCCGAGCCATGAAGTCTCAGACTACCACTGCCCCAATCAAGCCGACGTCCCACAAAAGATCAATGCGGGCCACCATCGCCAGGAGCTCCGCCGTCCCTTCGACGGGCGAGCTCCAGCTCTCATGGACTACCGCCCGTGCGCAAGGAAAACCTCAAGAAGGTCGACCCCGCTGTCGTCGTCGACATAGAGCCAGTCGCTCCGCTAGTTCTTCCAGTTGCAGTGTGGCTGGAGGGGAATGGAGGGGAAAGTGGCAACTCCCGACGACCACGCCGTTGGGAGTGATGCGGCAGGTGAAGAAGTAGCGAAAGAGGGGGAGATTGGGCATTACCCCCACAAACATCTCGCAGAGCTAAGCGAAGGTGGAAAGAAGAACGATGGAGTTGGGGGAAAGATGAAGATGGTGGATCTTGTAGAAATGGAGGACAGTGAGGAATAATTCAGAGAATGGCGGCACCAAGCCCGCCATGAGTCCCCAGGTGAAGACGATAACTCCCTTGGCTCGCAGGATGGCACGATCGTCCCCTAACGAGGGCAAAGGGAGCCCTCGGGTGCCATCCCGGTGATGAACACCACCTGGCTCTGGCTGGCGGTGGAAGAGAGAAGAGGCTGCACCATCGTAGCAGGAGCGAAATTCTTCAAGCCAAGGAAGCGAAAAAGCAAAGGGCGAAATGTGAAGAAGATCAGAAGGCGTGAGCCGTTAAGTGGGGGTGTGCATATATATAGACCCCCCATGAAGACGGTTCACGAACAGGCAAAAGGCGCGGCGTTTCGGGTCCCAAGAAAAATCGGCGAAAGTGGGGAGGACCGAAGCGGTTGCATGCGCAGGGGTAGTGGGCCCATCTAGGAATGCACTAGCATTGAATAGGGTTCAAAAGCAACCAAGGCGCTGCCCCAGACGGTCCCCGGCTACTGCCGATGTATTTTGCACGGGTACCTTTCCGCCAGAAAAGTAATAGGCTCAAGAAGTGGCTTGGCCCATTTAGCGCTTTAGCGGGTACCGGCGATCACGCTTATGCTCACGGGCGAGGAGCCCACGTGGCCTCTCAACGAGTAGTTTAGAGATCACGCCGCCACGGGCGAAGCGGCTGCGTGGCGCCAAGCGCGGCCGGGCGATCACGCCGCCTGGCGCGGCGAGCCCACGGGTTTCTCGGCGAAGCAAATGGCGATTATGCTCGCCATCGCGAAGCGGCTCAGGTGGTACCTCGCGCAGCCGGCGATCACGCTTCGCCGCTGAGCGAGGAGCGGACGTGGCCCTCGGCGAAGCAAACTGGCGATCACGACCGCCATTGGCGAAGCGTTCATAGAAGCGCCTTCAGCGCAACACGGGCGATCACGCGCCTGCCGCGAGGAGCCCATATGGCTTCGGCGAGCATCCCGGCGATCACACTCGCCTGCCGGGCACCGCCCTCGTGGCGGCTTAGCGATTAGGCGGGCTAGCCCTTTGTCGTGCCACGAAGGCAACTAAAAGAATGAAAGGGAGGCTTCGCCTCAAAGTTTCCCTCCCCTGGCACCTCGTGTCAGGGTCATTAATTATCAAGGACTCTACTATCGACACGACGATGGCTCATCCCTCTGACGCCTCTTACCAAACCTGTCGCAGGGGCATCGTGTCTCGAACGGACCGGGTGAGGCCACTCACCAACATTAAATGGGCTTCGAAGGACAAGGCCTCGGAGGCGTGCATAATAAATGAGTCGTGGGTTGACGTGGAAGCTGGAATGATGGGTGTAATTAATGAGTTATAGATAAGCATAGCGTCACCTTCTCCCCTGCCCAGGCCATCTCTTCTATATAAGGGCGCCTCGGTACATGGAGAAGGGGGCGGCCGGCTAGAGCAGAGAGCATAGAGAAGCAGACATAGAAGAGAACCCTTGTAAACACTTCCATATTTCCTAAACAAAGATCCTGTAGGACGTAGGGCTATTACCCACACCGGGGGCCTGAACCTGGGTAAACTGTTGTGTCCATCAGTTTGCTGATTCCCGGGATCCATCATCGAGAGACATTAGGGTTTCCAGCCACGAAGATGCCCTCTATCGAACCAAATCTTCCGTCTAGGGAGTAATCACTCCGTTAGCGGAATATTGTCAGGTGAAATACGCCGACATCCACCAAGTATGCCCGGGGGCTCGACCACCGAGACGTGCGGCCAGGGGTTATTTTTTGAAGACAACCATGTCTACCCATTGCAACCAACCATCAAGTAAGAGGTCGAAGATTGGCGTCGCTCAAACTCTCCCCTCTGCTTAGCCCCATCCTAGATTCAAGACAGTCAACGAGTAAGGGACTGGGAGTAATGACAGATGCACAAAACTAACGCTCTGCTGACATCTCGATCTAGCTATCAAGTATAGGCTGAGAGTAGAATCACAGCATGATGTCGGCTATACTCTACTCCCCACCCGATAGTCTTATCGAGTGGGGAGTCGGGGGCTACAAGTAACTCGATACACGGTACACAGGTAACCTGATACCTTGCCTAAATTTTTGCCCTTTGTCAGTTTTCCTCCAATCGAAACGGCTATCGAGCGGAGCACACTGTAGGCGTGAATTATTATTATTAGTTTAAAAAAACATGAATTCCTTTGTTCGTATTTACTGGACTTCGTGCTTAACCAGTCAGCGAATGAAGCCAAAGTGTGGCCATGCCTGAACCCGATGACGAGCAATTCTATCCTGCATGCAAACGAGCACCAGATTGTCAGACATCTAACCCTCAGCGGCCGGCGGGAAACGTGGCCTCTAGTCAGTTCAACATGCGTTACCCGATAAAGCTCAAGTTTGCTACGCAGTTTAAACCATACGGTCGATAAAGGCTGGCAAAGAGTCGCGCAGTTTGTAGTGTTGTCTACACAACACAAAGGTTATGCACAGCCTCCCTAGGTGCAAGCTCGGGGGCTCAGGAATTTAACAAGAGTTTCTCTTTAGTCGTGTGTGCAGGAACGGACGAAGTATGAGCATAGCGTGCAAGTGCTAATCGAATCTGCATCCACCCACTTCTCTTTTGTTTCATCGACAAGAAACCAAAGGAAAAGATACACATGGACAAGCAAGATAGTTAGCACTTCTATCAAAAACGATTGTAGCATCAGTACAAGAAGCTTAAGGGCTTCACCCGGGCTTGCTATCAAGGGACAGTTCCAATCCGTCCATGAACCTCTCGGCCTGGTCTCTGAAGGACTCGATAATGTCGGCGACTTTGCTATCCTCACAAGCAAAACCATCCTCCAGGCACGCGAGGTCCAGGTCCGGATAATGGGAATTGATCATGCCAAGCAGGGATGAGATTCAAGAAGAGCTGAGGTGGTCATGTGGTGGAGAGTCCTCGATTGCAGAGTGGCTAACACTGTGCCTACCGCAGCCTTCTCTCCCTCGACCGCCTTCAAGTCCACCTCTACCTTGACCAGGTCGATCTTGGTGTTGGTGCACGTGGCATCTAGAGAAGAGTTCTAGGCCCTTACCGCCTCCGCCTCCACTGTCAGCTTCTGTTCCCTAGCCTCAAACTCGACCAAAGCTCCCCTCATCTCCTTCACCTATGTGTCGGCCTTGATCCAGGTGGCTTCCAGCTCCGCTCGAAGTCTCGCCAACTCGACAACTCTTATCTCAGTGATTTGCTAGTGGGAAGCTGCGAGTCATGTGTTTTGCTACCTGGCTTGCTCGCAAAACATTTTAACACACCGTAGGGTCTCCGAGGTATGCTGTCAGAAGGTATTCGGAAGAAGCTGAGTAGGAAGCAGAAGGAAAAATTAGCCCAAAGCCGAAAAGCAGATAAGCACGTTCGTGTACGTACCTGCAGATCCGGCTCCAGGAGCGACCAGTATTCAAGGGGTGCTAGAGACAACGGATGAAGTGAAGTCGTGGCCACAGCCGGTGTCTCAAGGGTCAGAATGATCACACCCATGCTCAACGAAGGCAGGGCATCAGCCAACATGGATGCAATCACATCCGATGGCGGGAAGGTGCTAGCCAAAGCCATCCCGATCGTGTTTGATGGCAACGATGACCCAGTAGTGGCACCCTCGACCACGCCGCTAGACGCGCCCTTCCTACAAGAAGCTCCCATGAGACGTCTTTTAGAGGAGATAGAAGTGCAGGAGAGTAATTGAATAAGTAAACCCTACCTCATGGACTTCCACTTCACTCGCACGCCTTCTTGTGAGCCAGACACTTTCTTCGGAGCCAGCTTGGCCCCGGTGGCTGCCATCTTGATTAGCCTAGCTGGTTGAAGCGGCAGCGCCAGCGAGCCATTGACCGGAGTAGCAGCCTGCTCACGCAAGATAAGTATTAGTAGTGACTCAAGTTACGAGCAAGGTAATCGATTAGTCACTCCACCTCTTCAACTATTCCAAACAATGAAGGATCATCTTGGGGAGACACCTGTGGAGCAGCCGCTAGCCTTTGCACATTCGCAACCCAAGTATCTTGTTGTTCCTCCAAGAGCCGTCAAATCACATCAGCTAGAATCTCAAAGCATCTAACCGATCGATTGAATGTCACCTAGTAAGAAGCCCTTGGCGACGCTTCGAAGATGGCTTGGGCGATGGCGATGCTGACCTCCCCGATCGAGGAGAATCCATCGCCACTTGCTCCTGAGATGCTTCGACCTCTCTAGGAGCAATGAAAAGCGTTGCGTCCTCCATGGATGACCCAGCGCTAACAAGAGCCGAGCTCGATGTGTGAGGAGCCGCCCAGACCGTCCTCGGGTTATTTGAATGCCCGGTCGCCCTCATTGGATTTGGAGGCTAGCAACGGATCACCGATGGTGCTCACAGTGCTAACACCCAAGCCCAATTAGGACAACAACGATCCCATTCGAATAACTCAACAACAATCCCGGTATTCCCCCGGTATGCGACCCGAAACTCACCCAGAATCGCCCCGCATACTGGTTTCCATTGCCATACCAATTCAATTCGCATAAAGGGGGCAACGAACCCAAAACTTTACGACCAGACACGCAACGCGAAAGCACAACAAAACAACTAAAAACCACGGCACAAAGACAAACCAGACAACCACACACGGCAAGAACTAACAGCAGCAGATAAAGACTCACCAACAGACAAATCGCAAGATCCAGCCTAGTCTCAGAAATTTTTCAAAATTTCGGCATGACGCCTCTAGAAGTAAGGACATCCACTCAGCAGACAGAAGAAAACAATTAACTAAACAAATATATCACAACTACAACCACAACATAAACAACGATATGGATAGAAATAACCTCACAGACAGGAGTTAAGCACGGTGATACAACGAGGTTCAACAACGGAAGTAGCCAAGAGATTAAACATAACCATAACAAGTTTGAAAGCTAACTATACAACAAAATGAATGCACAACCACCAAATTAAACCAAAAGTAAAACATCTCCGGAAGTGTCCTCGCCTTGAACACTTCCAGGCGTTATATCGTTGAGCTAGCTTTTACTCGGTGCCCCACCCGACCACCGAGAAGCAGTACGGACAGAACTCACACCCGTCGGGGTCCTCACCTGAAAACCACAAAGCAGAAGCATGAGTACAGAAGGCACTCGCAAGACTTTCCCGTGGTCCATATATGACAGACTCGAAAGAATATGCATTTGGATGTTGCAAGGTATAAGCTTAAGGTAAAAGTGCGGAAAAGCTTACTTTGTTGCGTAATCATATTCAACTACACAAATTTCAAGTTTATAGCATTTATGGACAGCACCTATTGCTATAGTGAAATCTGAAATTAAACATTAAAGAGAGCAAGTAATAGCATAAACAAGTATCAACATCAAGTATACCACCTAGTTTCAATTTAAGTTATTACTACGTTGAAGTGTCGGATGATACAAGCGTGCTCATATCCGAGAGCGCGGCAATTCAATCGCTTATTCACCTGCGCAGGGATCATCAATCGCACGACATGTGCCACAAGGAACCTCATGTCAACCCTCCTCCCATCCATATCTACTGCTGAACCATCCTCATGCGGCCGAGCACCTAGCAACCTCCTCGAGCGGCTCAAGCCTCGCTTAGCCTCGAGAGGCCTAGGCCTCGCCTCAACCACGCCCAATCGCATGAGGGCATGACCCATCGAGTAGTATGCCATGAAAGGGTGGCTTACCATACCATTATATCGGGCATGCAATCAACAAGGGGTGCTCGATCAACATGGCAAACAACGGATCGGTCCTTAACCAACACAGGCGAGACTACAACATTTGAGTCTCCACACCCAAATGATCCAACCCTCTCGTCCGGTCTCAAGTTTTCCATTTCAAAGCATAATTATAACCAATTGCAACCCATTAGAGTGAAGTAATTAGTCTCAAGTGATGGAGCCATCCACCACTTGGCCCATACCCGACATCTAAGCAAACTAAGCGTGGACACATTATAATTACCCATACACTAGCTCCAAGGAAGATGTTCAATAATTAACAATGAGTGTATGTGCAACAAGTAGGTTCTAACCCTATCCCACATTTCAATTCCTAATGCAAGACATAATCATCCAATAAGCAATTTATTCGCCAAAATACAATTATATAAGGTTGAAAATGCTTAGGTGCTTGCCTTGAGCTTCGGTCGGATTCTCAATAACACACGGCCCTCCGGTACCCCCCTCGGTCACCACTGTGCCAACCTCCGTGTTTTCGTTCTCTACACGATCACAATGCATGTAAATGAGATGCATGCGATGCATATGAAATGAAATACAAAATGCATCCCCCCATGACAGTTCAAAAAGTGCAACACATCCAGAAAATAGAATTAAAGCCCTCAACCCAACCCTGAACTTCAGCCCCAAAGTCTGAATTTTCAGCAAAACAGGTTTCAGGACAGCATTGATACAAATGGCCATAACTTTTTGATCACTTCATCAAATTGAGCAAACTCAGATCCTAGACGACCACAAGACATAAACCTACCACTTAGCTTTGGCCAATCACCTAGATTATGCACTGAGAATTTCCAGTTTGGCCAGGAACAGAGAACAGTTTCAGTGTTCAGAAGTTTCAGAGTTTCAGAACAGCATGCACAACTTTCATCATATAAATTGCTATACTTAATGGAATTGAGTAAAGGATGATATTTTTACAATCTACACGAAATTTCCTACAACTTATCAGGCAAAATTAATTTCTAATTCGGCATCTAACTAATTTTAATTCGCAGCTCAAGTTTCAGCTCCACATTTTCAGCATTTTCAGAGCAGCACGCACTAAAATCGACATAACTTTCAGCTGGATTAACAAAATTGAGTGATTCTAGCTGGAGATGAAAGATAATTCCATTACCCACAATGTTCTCTACAGTTAACCTAGCAGGAAATGCTCGTAACTTGCTCGAATCAGTCAAGAACAGGAGCTACGAAATCTGCTCGAAAATCTGAATCTTTCCCCAAACCCTAGAATGGTTGTTCCCCCTCTAAAACTCAAATATCTACTCTCCCAAGCCCTCAAATCCACCATGGCTACCCCCAAAACCAGAAATAACCAATCAAACCCTAGGGGAGAGGTCTCACCTTAAGATCTCACATGGGGATCAAGAGAGGAGAGGAGGAGGGCTGCCGCTTGAGGAGGAGAGGGAGGCGCCTAGGGAGGAGCTGAGGGAGGCACTGGGGAGGAGCACTAGGAGGGCCTACAGGAGGAGTGCGCCACCTTGGGGAAGTGCTGGAGGGAGGCTGCTTGGGGAAGGAGTGAGTGCTTTCGGTTTTGCTAGGGGAAAGAATGAGGTGCGGCTGGGAGGAGCTGGATTCGGTTTGGGGCTGTAGGGAGGAGGCTGCTTGGGGAGAAAACTCAGGAAAAATGATGTGCTGCATTGGTTTGGCCGCCCCCAAGTTCTTTTGTGTGTTGAGCCCCCTTTGACCCCACTAGAAGAATGGCTAAGTCCCCAGAATTTTCAGCATAGGATGCAATTTTGATGCCAAGATTTAAATTAGCATTTGATGCTGGATTGGGCTCAAGACTCTACCCTTGCATAGAGAAAAGTTTCT
The DNA here is from genome assembly GCA_036346375.1 of Guadua angustifolia. Lineage (NCBI taxonomy): Eukaryota > Viridiplantae > Streptophyta > Magnoliopsida > Poales > Poaceae > Guadua > Guadua angustifolia. The sequence goes on from CM070502.1 coordinate 43,731,436, forward strand.
AGTTTTTATTTTACTAACATGCACACTCTAGATCCTTATAGGTCTCAAGTTACAAGGCTCCAAACTTTGATGAAAATCACATTTGTAGTCTGAAATTTCTAGCTCTAAAATTTTTTTGCTAAGTTGGAAATTCTTAAGTGGCAAATTTGGAGTAGGTTCTGAAGTTAGCAGTGGATCTCAAATGCGGCCAAAAACCTGGTTGACGCTAATGCTAGCCGCATGAAACAAATTTGAATTTGGGGCCATGACACGATGCATGCCTGCCGTCTCGAGCTAGCTCATTGTCCAGGTCAATCGCTCCCTCGAGCAGCTCGCTGTGCTCATCGCACTCAACCTCCTAAGAAGGGTAAAAATAGTTAAGCCACAATGTATGCCCTAGTACGGCAGTAGTGGTAAGTACTCGATACATACCTCCGGTCGAGGATTGGCTAGAGAATAAGCCTCTATGCCGTAGGGGCCAGGATACGACCCGTGGAAGATTTTGCTCAATCGAGTAGAAATGTTCCCATTTGACAAAACTGTTAGTTAGTCAAGCGGTCCGTTAGCTACTAGACGTGGCAAACAGAAAAGAACAATAAAAGAGGTCAGTATCATTTACCTTCGGAGCTGTCTCTGGTCACGTCATCGACCCCGTAGTACTCCCAGGCCAGATGATCCAGCATTTCAGCGAACTCGATTGCCGCGTCAAGAAGTCTCGGGCGACGTGCCACCCAGAGAGACCTCTCTGTCTCAGCTCCTTGATCTTTGCGACGTAGCGCACGTTCCGCGTCATCGATGGAGGGACTTTCGACCAGAGGTCGGAGGAAACCGGGAAGAAGGTTGACAAGACAAAGGAAAGTTAACTGTGTCCGGCGAGGTGATATAGAACCACTGCTTCTCCCAGTCCGATTACCAAGAAGAAGTCACCGGCACAGGGATATACACACTAGCAGCACCACTACGGAGCTGGAAGCCAGCGCCCCCAACGACATCGAGTTTGGCAGAAATCGACCAAGCACTCAACAGATTCTCCCCTGAGTGAAGTTCGGGGGCTACTGTCGAATATCCAAGTATGGGATATGGGCATGTGCTGTAAAGTTAGAAACCTCACCGTATACATCTTTATCTGTACCAGGATATTTCGCATATCACCAGCCCGAGCCAGCGGGATAAGGTATAGCGGAAAGGATATCCCCATGCAAGGAAAGTTCCAATCATACTCCTGATATGAGAAGAAACATACTCAAAAACACCCGGCAGTTATGGAAGTTTAGATACGATACGGGGATCATAACGGTAGAAAAACTCCTCATCGACTAAGACTCGGTACTCCAGCCCACTATATAAGGACTAGGGAGGACATCGTCAAGGAGAGGGCCAATCAGAAGCGAGAACAAGCTAGGAGAAGTCAAGTGCAACCCACAGCAAACTAGCATATAGCGCTAGCTTCCATTCGAGATCATCCACAAGCCGTAGTCTAGCCATCCCCCAGATTCGTAGTTCTTCCTTGTAATCAGGGATACCCCCATTGATCTGTAATCTCTTCATTGATCTCAATCATCGTCGACACAGGAGTAGGGTGTTACTCGATGATGAGGCTCGAACCAGTCTACATCGCGTGTTCTTGATTGCATGCTTGATCCTGCATATCTCAAGGTACCTGAATATAAGTGTGTTGTTGATCACTAACCTTCAACAAAGTCCGCCAGAACTCCTGATTTAACGCTGTTCCTCGGCACAAAATCGACTTTGAACTCGTTGAGCTCAACTGCCCATTGCGCAATTCGCCCTGTTGCCTCTCTGTTGCGCAATACATCCTTGAGCGGATATGTGGTCATTACCATGATCCTGTGCACCTGGAAGTAGAGCCACAACTTTTGGGAAGTCACCAAGATGGCATATATCATCTTCTGTATCTAAGGATATCGTAATATGGCACCATGCTGGACTTCGCTCACATAATACACCAGCTTCTGGATCTAGGTCTTTTTCTCAGGGTAATCCCGTTCGACCACCAGGACCGTGCTTACTACTTGGAGGTAGCTGCAATGTAAAGAAAAAGCTCCTCTTTTTCGATAGGTGAAACCAAAATTGACAGAGGCGATAAATACCTTTTTAGATCTTGAAAGGCTTCTTCAGCCTCTTGGTCCACTCGAAGTTGTCATGCTTCTTGAGCAGCTTGAAGAAAGGTAGCCCTTATTCGCCTATCCAAGAGATGAATTGACTAAGGACAACAATACATCCTTTAAGCTTTTGTACCTCTCTCTTAGCGTTCGTAGAGAGCGCATTTGATTCACTGCCTCGATCTTATGCAGGTTGGCCTCGATGCCTCGACTAGACACTAGGAAGCCGAGAAGCTTGCCGTACGGGACGCCGAACATGCACTTCTCAGGGTTAAGCATCATTCAAAACTTTCTGAGGTTGTCAAATGTTTCACCGAGGTCACCGATTAGAGTGCCCCTAGTTTTCGATTTTACTACGATGTCGTCAACGTACGCCTCAACATTACGCCCAATTTGGGACTTCAAGCAATTTTGAATACAGAGTGCCCCTAGTTTTGAATGCAAATTTGCACTTCTATGGCTTCATATAAGTTAGAGAGATGTTTATAAGCAAATTTGCACATTCAAATTCATTTAAGTTGCAAAATCCAACCCTATGCAATAATATGGCAAATAATGTCAAAAGAGATATTTTGGTGAACATAAACAAAGGCATAGCTTTTGAATAAATTAGAATTTAGAGAAACTTTAAACTAGAGAAATGTTTTAAATCCAAAACCTTAAAAGTTTTGTATAGAACCCTTTTTTAAACTCCAAATAGATTTTGCTTGAGAGAAATTTGAAGTTAAATGCAAAAACAAGATCACAAAGATCTTTTTAGGCTAAAGTTTGACTTTTAGCATCTAATCAAGGGTTAGATACTTAAAAACATTTGAAATGCATTTGAAAACAATTTGGAAGACTATTTTCATAGGATTTTGCATTTCAAACAAATATTTTGCTTTTATCCCTTTTTGAAGCAAGTTAAATAGGAAATATTGGAAGTTTCACCAAAACTCACTAGAGACGATCCAAATAGAGAGATGTGCTTTTAAGAGTTTGGAAATACAATTAGAAAGCTCCCCCTTTCACAAAGGGTCCACCAATAAGATTCAATTCAAATATGAACACCATTTGAGAAAGTTCAACAAGAGAGCTGACAAATGGCATTTTGCAATAAACCTTGGTAATATTCATGAAACCAATATTAAATGATCCAAATGATCAAGATAAACATCAAACACACCATTTAGAGAAATTTCACAGCAAAGAAGACAATTAAATTCTCGAAAGGAAGGATTTAGTCAATAAAGGCTTTAACTTTCAAGAAACTCTTCAATTTTACCAAACTGAGCTTAAATGGGTATTTAAGATTTTAAAAAGTTATATGAGTTGTAAATACTCTTGTGAGTCAATTCATGGCATGAAAGTTGACTCATTTGGCAAAACTCACTAAAGTGCTAGAATTGGCACTTTTTGATCAAATCATGTTTTTCAGCCAGTTTCAAAACCTTAGCTTCAAATACGTTGGTCATTTGAAAGTAATTTGAATATGAAGAATGTTTGTAATGACCAACTCTATATTTTTTGTATTGAAACTTTTCTTAAATTCAGTTTAGAATTAATTCTATGAAAAATACCGAAAATTAGCAAAAACAAGAATCTAGAAACTACAATTTTGGCTCAAAACTTGTTTTTGATGTGAATAGATTTTCCTTTAGCTAAAAACCTTTTGAAAACATTTGAGAATCATTTTGAAACATTTTCAACCAAATTTCAAGATTTTTGCTTCAAATCCACAATTTGACTAAAATGGCTCATTTTGAAACTAAACACTAGCACTTAATGAATATGACACACTTAGGAAATGTGATACACATGGATATGAATTAGCACTATCTCTAAATGTGCCTCAATACTCATCTATCTCATTTAAGCAATATTTGAGTTTTGAACATGAGCAAGAATGCAAACAAAAATGTCTCCTTTATATATATATATATATATATATATATATATATATATCTGAAACGCAATGCAATTACCTACACAAGGAAAGATGCTTGAAATTAAATTGTTACCAGAGAGCATTGGTGTATTATGGTGACTTAAATATCCTCATGCTTGGCCTCAAATAATCGGTGGTGAACTCCACCTCTTAATGTACATGCCAAGCCTCCAGTGCCTCTTGTAGACCTATTAAGCATTTTCAAGCATGTTTTGGTACCCAATTCTTGTTGGGTCCGAGAGAGTTAGTCACAATGCATGTGGGTGCCCTAGTAGAAGACTTGTCCTTAGAATAAGCATTAGAGCAACAAGACTTACTACTATTGGATTTCATAATTGAGCACTTAGCAAGAGAATTAGCCATTGGTTTAGAATGATTTACAAAGTGATAAAACACACCCTTCTTGACAAAGTTCACCTTGGGGCTTATCTAACCACTATCCTTGGGTAAATTCCTAATTTCTTTCTTACCCAAGGCATCCCTCTCCCCAAGTGAATTATCACGAATCAAGTGTTTTGCCACCCAAATGGCACTGCTACAGAAATCATTTGTACAAGCGGTTGGTAACCCATCTTCACAGCGCTTTTGCACTCGTCAGAATCAAGGTCTGTAAATTGGTATATTTGCACAAAGCGCTTTAAGAACCACTGTAAAATGTATTTTGATAGCGGGTGCTGAAGAAACCGCCAGATAAATAAGCATTTAGTGCAAAGTGTTCTGCCGCCCACTGCACAAATGATTTTGTACAAGTGACGGCTTAAGAACCCGCCTACACAAATGCTTATTTGTACAGCGGTTTCTTAAGCAAACCGCCAGATAAACGATTTTGTGTAAATGAGTGGCTTAAGCACCCGCCCGCAAAATAAGCATTTTCACAGCGCGGGCTTAAGCCGCCCTGCCTGCATGCATCCGAGAATCTTTTTTAATAATGTTATGTTAATTATATTATAATATTAATAAATGTATACATTCTATCAATCACATCACCTGCTCAAAGACAAATCCATACATAATAATGACCTGTGTTATATATACCAAGCACATATAAATCATAATTGCATTATGTATATATATACAAGGTTATATATACTCTCGATATTCTCCTTGTAAAATCTCCAAAGATCTCGCACCATGTACTCCTCTGATATTCTCTATCTAATATAAATTACAGCCCTGCTGTCTTTCAAAAAATATATATATACATCAGTGTTCACGGCTCGTCTGTCCTTGTCTTCCAATTACAAAGTCTAGAATACTTCACCACTTCACCTCCTGAGTAAAAGAAACTACCTCTCTCATGGATGACTTCACGACGAATGAACCGGCACATGTCCTTTTGCACATTGCAAAGGTCATCATCAGTGAGTGCCAAAGTGGTCTTTGCAATCTTCACCTGCAATAATAAAGTAGGCAATAAAGAGATTAAACAATAGTGAAATCGAGAATTAGACAATAAATAATCTTGAATCACCAATTTGTATAGGCTTACGTCCTGGGGGTTGCTTCTGTACCTCCCGTTGATCCTAAGGAACTCGCAGACATAGTATCCACAAAGAACACTGCCTGGAGGTTACTTGTGGCACTTCAAATCAAATAATAATGTATGGAATTAGTACAGTTGGTAATACCCTTCCTTACTAGTGCAATTATGTTGAAGCATTACAAGTGTCTTCTTACCCATGGGTGGACATAGCAAAGCATCTTATTTGACCCCATCGTAGGATCATGTTGCCCCCCTTTTTTGGTCATGTAATTCTTGAAAGCCCTACTCGAATGTCAACAACAAGTAACTATCATATTATAAAACAAATTACGTTATGTTATGTATGTTTGTGTATATATATTTCTTACGATTTAAGACGCGGTGAATTCATTGTAAGATTTCGTGGGGTTCTCGATGAGTCAAGGACCATATATCCGCTTCCGCTTTGTACAACATGAAACAAATGAAGTCATCGCCGAACGAAAACTTATGTAAGTTTCACGAGTGATTATGGTGCAAACTAAACTTTTAGCAACGATTGACGAATGAGAAGATTACTTAAAATTGTAGGCAGCCATTATGACGCCCTTGTCTTGCATCCGAGCATTGCTTTTGATATGTATAGCCCCACATCTACTTGGCGCTTCCGGTCGGGTGACTATCGCTTTTCTATCTCTGCTTCCGCTATCCCTTATCCTTCAACTCTTTTTCATTGAGTACTGACTCTTAAGCGGTGGCTAATCCATGCGGGGTCAAGGAGCCGACACATTTTCTCATCTTTTAGCATCGTTATATTGCATTCTACACGTAAGACAATGGTCAATGCGCCAATTTATATGTCAATGTCGGGAAACATGACATTTTGGCAAATATCGATTTTGGCAAAATGCATCTTGTTCGATAGATTTGGCGAAGTTAACTTTATTTAAAAGGAAAACCACTAAAATCGCCAACTTACGATTTAGTGAAAATTATATGTATCTCGCCAATTTTTGAATGATCTAACAAGCCATTACTATAAAGAGGAACTCAACTTGGCACTCAACCGCTATACATTTGGGGTTTTTTTATTATGCTATTAGAATGCAATATAATGATATGTCGTTATATTTGTTATATCGGCACTTGCTATCGCAAGAGCCGATATAACAATGTAGGGTAGGTCAATGGCCAACTTACGTGCACCACACGCCGATCAAGTTGATGTTGAGTTTTCCAAAATGGAACAATCTGCTGTAAGTCACCAAAATCGATCCGACGTAGCAAGTATCCTCGTGTTTGTAGACATCCGAGGGACGGCGGCTTGAATGCCCTTCACCCCAAGACGAGATGCCCTCAAGTACCGGTCATGGAGTCTCTTCAACTCCCATGGTCCTTCGTTGATCTGCTCCATGCAGAGAAATGGCTTGCCGTGCTCATAGGTCTCTAGTGAAGGCATGGTCTGTACCCGAGTGGAGTTGGCACTCCACTATGACTTGGTGGTATTCCGCTGATTGCAATCTACTTTTTTGTTTTCTTTGCAACCAACAACATCGCCAAGATGAGGCGCTGCAGACGGTTGGGGCAACGGAGGAGGTGCATGCGGTGCACAAGGCGTCGGGCGATGGAGATGCACGTTGGAGTGAAGCGCCGCGGCGGAGAAGATGCGCTATTGTGGGAAGCAGCCACGCATGAGAAGATGTGGTTTGTGGTGTAGGCAATTTTGGAAGAGGTAGGACGCCTTGACTTGTCAGCCATGTCTCGACCTCTCTTGTATCAATGCAATATCTTCCTTGGGTCATACAATAAATGACCCAACTGCATCTTGATGGTCTCTACGCCATCGGGTGTCAATGGTAGCTTCCACAAGCCAAGGCAAGGAACAAGCACGATGTCCACTTGCACCTTTGCGTGACCAATCGACAAAGTTGGTTGTGTATCACAGGTCTCGGATATGCCACGCCCGCAAGCTCGATGACCAAGCCCTTGCTCCGGATGTGCACAGAGCTTGCATTTGGTTGCCTCGTGATATCATCCACAGGATATCGAGGCGTTGGGATCGGCGCGACCGACGCTACTCGGATGCGGGCCGGCTTGGTTGTCATCCGACCGCGCTTGTAACGCCCTTTCCGCCTCCTTCTCTTCCCACAGTCTTAAAAACTCTTGTTGGGCCAACTGTCTTATTGTATCAGCCATGGTCCTCTTATATCTTTGACGTGACTTGTATTGGTCTTGATATTCCGGAAACCCATGCTTGAAGCCCACTCGACTTCCGACGCCATGAGTGTGACCTGGGTGTTCCTTGGTTCCCAACGCCATCGTTAGGTCGTCATTCTCCCTGTCTAGCACGAAACTTCCAGGACCGCAGGGTCCACCATGCTTTTGCGACCCTTCTTGCTGCTGGGTTGGTGAGGTAGGACACAATTTCTGCCTCGCTCGCTACAACTCGTCAATGGGTTCTCTATCCCAGCACTGGCTTCCTCTTCTTCTTTACTCCTCCACTCAACAATCTTAGGGGTATACCCACCTGTGCCCAAGTGATGGGGGTACTTGTTCTTCTTTGTGAGGGCACTGTACACCTCGCTCAATGCTACGGCTTCGCTTGTGGTCTTCTGCTGGACAAACTCCGCCCATTCACCCGCAGTGATTTTTTTATATTTCTGGAATGGTGATGTGACTTTGGGTCCCGATCTTTCGATGAGAGTGATAACTTCGATTTGGAGGAATTGACTTTGACGATCCGACTACAACGTACGACGACGATGCGCCTTAGCAATTGCTAAACCAACTCCAGAGGGTTATTGATCTTGCCATTGGCACAATCAACCTGAACACGAGGTTCAATTCCTGCGTGCAACCGAAGAACAAGCAAGAACAATGGTAAAGCAATCTGAAATTATGAATATGAATGAAGGCAAAAACAAGGGTGGGGTTCTATTGAAGATCTTGACAAGATGGCTGTCCAGCACAACTTGAAGACTTAAAGTTTGCACTTGGCTAAACTAATCAAACAAAACCCAAAAAACTAAAGTACGGAGGTAGCAAACAATATATAGAGGTAAGTCGCGGCTAGGGAGCAGCTAGGAGTGTGCAGCAGCCATGGGGGGTGGCCAAGGGGGTGCCCTAGGGTTACATGGGCTTTGGGCCCAAAAGAAAAGGTGGAGCAGCACCTAGAGTTTCTAGCCCACGACACTCTTCTACGATTTCCCGTTGCTTCAAGATGAATTTGGCATTGGCGCTGGATCCATTGGAAAGAGGACGACGAAATCTTTTAGGGAAGTCCTCATGGACCCTGAACAACCTTCTAGATCAAAAGTTATGGTCATTTGAAGTTGATGCTATCGCGGAGGCCGAACCCGCGAATTTGCTGATTCCAAGTCCAACTTGCGTATATGATGATCGTGCTTTATGCTTGGCATTTGGAGGTTCTTCTCCTTGGTTCCTAAGAAAAATAAGATCATCACAAGAATTAAATAGCATTCCATTCTGTGAATCATTTGTATAAAAACATAGGAACGAATTCACCTGATAATTGAGTAGACGTGTAACGAGTTACCCAGTAGTAGGTCCTGGAAAATTTGTTGTGTATGAGAAGAATCACTTGCGTGGTTGTGTCAATAGGAAGATGTCCTCATCATCCTCCCTTCTTGCATTTGAGTCGCCCCACTCAAACTCTTCCTCTTCTCCCATGTATGGTTTCAAATCTGCAGTGTTAAAGGTGGGACTAACCCCAAAATCTGCACGCAAATCAAGCTTATATGCATTATCATTAATCTTTTCTAAAACTTTGAAAGGACCATCACCGAGGCATCAACTTTGATTTTCTTAATTCAGAAATCTATCTTTTCTCAGATGTAACCAAACTAACTCTCCAGTTCAAAGTAACATGCTTCCTTCCTTACTACCAAAGACGCTTATATTTAGCATTCATGCGCCTATATTTTCTTTAGTGGTCTCATGCATTTTCATAATCAAGTCAAAGACATTGTTTAGCATCAAAATTCAACTTCTCTCAAGATGGAAGAGGTAATAAATCAATAGGAGCACGAGGCACAAATCCAAATACAATCTCAAAAGGGCACATCTTAGTAGTAGAATGCAATGAACGATTATAAGCAAACTCAATATGAGGCAAGCATTCTTCCCACACCTTTATGTTCTTTTTCAAAACAGCCCTAAGCATGGTAGATAATGATCTATTAACAACTTCAGTTTGTCCATCTGCTTGGGGATGACAAGTAGTAGAAAATAATGACTTAGTCCCCAATTTAGCCCACAAAGTTCTCCAAAAGTGGCTTAGGAATTTAGTATCACGATCCAAACTATTGTATTTGGCATACCATGTGTTTAACAATTTCATGAAAGAATAAATCAGCAATGTGTGTAGCATCATTACTTTTGTGACATGGTATAAAGTGTGCCATCTTAGAGAATCTATCCACGACAACAAATATGCTATCCCTCCCCTTCTTTGTTCTAGGACCGACCTCCGTGATATACCAAGTGCCTTCCGGTAACTTGTTCCTACTTCGTTCCCCCCATTTTCGTTTATGCGAGGTCGTGGTTGTTGCAGCAGAGGAATCCACGGGAACATGCCCGGAGGTATCTTCAATTACCTCTTGAACATGCCCGGCCTCTTCATAGAAATAAACACGAGGAATACGCAAACATAAGGAAATGCAATTATGTCCACGCTAAGCTACAAATAAAACAAGCTCACTCTTCTTAATACCTCTTCATTGGGATCGTAGTCGGAGTGGATTTCCCCACGTCACCGTTCTGGTCATGGGCATGGAACTGGGCTTGGGCTCTAGTACGATGACGAGGAACCATCGCTGCCCAAGGACAATGATGGGCTCGGTGTTCTTTCCAACCGCTGGTCTGATCATCCTTCTCGCCAAGTCTTGCCGCCTTCCGCGATCGCCTCCTCTTGCAATGGCGATATCATCGAGCTCTACAAGCAGGCTCCTCTTAAGTGCCTTCTTGGTGAGCAATTCTTTATCTCCTATGTTACTATAAAACAGATTGCAATGACATCAATTTGAGCCTATTAATATTTACAGTGGGAATTCATTACGGTTTTATTAGCACGTCAAACTCTTTGGTTAAAATTCTATCCGAATCAATCACTAACAATCGATTTCTACAGATGAGGGGAATGCTTTCTACATCGATGGAAATAAGAAATATCGATGGTTGATTCGAAGGAAACAATTAAGAAAAAAGAAACCTCTTTAGTGAGATTATATGAGCAAATGCCTGAACCAAAATACTTGCCTTGCTAGACTGAGCGAAGCGGCGGGGCGGCATCGGCAGGGGAATTTTATCTTGGTCTTGGGCTTTGCTTGGCGTCGGTGAGGCGCCCGCGTCGATGAGGGTGAGGCTTCGGCAGTTGATGGCCCGGCGGAAAGTTCATCGCAGGAGCGAGGCCGCGGAGAGGTCACCGAGCGAGGCAATGTGGAGGCGTCGGCGTCGACGAGGGTCAGGCTGCGGCCACTGACGATGCAGCGGAACGGTCGTAGGAGGCGCGAGCCCGAGGAGAGGTCACCAAGCGCGGCGGAACGGTTGTCGGAGGCGCGAGCCCGAGGGGATGTCACCGAGGGACGAGGCGTGGAGGCGTCAACGGGGGAAATTTGGCTTTGGACCGGGGGAGCACTTGATCTCCCGTCTATTGATTTTAGGGGTTGGGGATTTGCACAGGCGGTGCACAAGATATCCACAGGCGGTCCAAACGATTTCTTCAAGCGGCGTCAGTAGTGACCAGGCGGGCATCTCTAAACGATTATCCGGTCTGTGTAAATATTTGTACACCGGATAATCCGTTCGACCAAAAGCCTTCAAAGTATCTTGCTTGCTCGATACCCTCGGATTGTACAAACAGGATGATCCAGTTCTTGTAAATATGTGTACACCGGACCATCGTCCTGGTAAAAATCTTTACTGATTCTAACACACAATGCAATGCAGATAACAATACTGATTCTAACACACAAAAAGCATTACTGATTCTAACACACAATGCGAAAAGCATTACTGATTCGGTCCATGGGAACAATGCAATGCAGATAACATTAACATTTTCAAAACAAATAGATTACAGATTCTAACACACAAAATGTAAATGTTCAATCACTGTTCAGTACATCCAAAAGGGGCGCTAGTAGTACATCGGAATTATGCGCCAACAAGATACCTAGCTAAACTACTATATCTACATCTAGAAATCGTCATCGTCATCTTCGTCCGACGATAACAACATGTTGGAAGAGGAGGAGCCAGAGGAGGAGGAGGTGTCCCAACGGTAGAGGATGGGGTCGTAGCCGCCGGCATCCTTGTAACATCCCAAAATTTCAGCTTTTTAATTAAATAATATTATTTTATTGCTAAATATGAATTTCGTGATTTTTCTGGATTTTATTGGATTTTCTGAGAATTATTTGAATTCTTTTGAATTAAAATACAATATCTTTCATCAAGAAATAATTATAAAAAGAGATTTGCAAAATAAAGTTTTTGTGAAAATATTTTCTAAGTCCGAATGTCTCAAAGTATTTTTGAGAATTTTCGGGAATTTTAGAGTATTTTACTACCCAAAAGGATTAGTTCAATTTCTAATTGTTTTTATTAGAAACCCTTAAATATCTCGTGAACAAAGATTGGGCCTACACATCGGCAGTTTAACGGCTCAATCGGAGGGTAATATCAACCGTTGATCAACATCCAACGGCCTTCATCATCGCTACCAATAGGAAACCCTAGGAGATCATAACCGCTGAAAGCCGATCGACGGATGGGAGTCATCGCTCCGATTTTGAAATTCACCGCCATTGCCTCGATTCAACACGCCGCCGCTCCTTCCTTGTTTGCCGCTACCGACGCTGGGTATGAAAGGACCAAGGACCTCCCCGACATTTCACCTTGAGCCGCCGCTTCTTTCCCTAAAGCGCCACACCAGAGAGTCACCGAGAGGGCCCCGGAGCTCACGAGTCCGCGACATCTTGTTGAGGAATTTCGCCGTGATTTTCATCACCGGAGTATCTTCACCGAGTGGGTTATGGATTCAACTCCTCACGCGCTTCGTCATTTGAATCGCTGCTTCGTCGCCGAGCACGCTAGAACGCCGCCGAGGTATCGCCGCCCTCGACCGGGAAGAACTCACCGCCGCCACCATCATCGCCGAAAGTTGTCACCGTCCGATCGCCAACGAGCGCCAAGATCTCGCCACGCCGCCAGCTAAGGTTGAGTTGATGTTTCATTGACACGTGTTGCCACGAGATCGTGATTGTCGAGGTGGCGCCGCGTTGGCATCGCGCTGGCATTGCGTGGTTAGTCGACGCCGGAAAAATCAGACTTTTCCATATAGAAATAATTCGCTAAATTCGGAATTTCTATTTTCGTGGTATTTTCAGATTTTCAAACTTCAAAACCTTATAACTTTCGTGATACGTAACTCTGATTGAGGTGATTCAAATTCCTAAAAATTTGTAAAATTGAGATCTTTCTAATGGTGGCCTTTATTTGAAGTTTTAAGTTTATTTGCTATTTGGTTTTGGTTTTTATTTGCTTTTTCTTTCGATTCGCAGAGACGTTGAATTGTGCGAGGCTTCGAAGGATTTCACAACTCAAGAGTTATTTCCGCATCAGATCAGGAGCTTAACCAAGGCAAGTTGTGCTTTGATCATGTTGCACCCATAAACTAGATTGCATGCTATTTTGATTTACTTTATCACTTGTTATTTCATGAGTATAAATGTTTTCAACTTAAATTTGGGATTAGATAATGTACCCTTTTGAGTTACACCCTACCTTGATAATTGTATGCCATGCTTCATTGTCACCATAGGTTGGTTACTATAGTTGGTTAATATCAAATCAACATGAAAGGTTAGAACGGTATAGAATTGCTTAGCTATGCCACGCCATCACATGTACTTGAATCTTCGATAAATAATCTTGACTAATGGAATATGGAACAATGTTTTGAATTTGTGTGTCATGTGTGGTCACACGATGAGATTGAGTTGTGTTGGCAATGGATGTCACGCAACGATATTGAATTGTTGATGGCACGTGGTGCTTGGTAATCAACTCTGGGTGGTTATGATTTTGGGTCGAGCAAGTAGCAAGGGCAGATGTTCGTGGCCCGATGGGCAAAGGGTATGTGTATGTCTTGCTTTGATCAAACCATAAGGACACCTTTGCAGCCTTTGACCCGAGTCTAACTTGCAACCACATGTCTCGAATGGGACAAATTTAGTCGACTAATTTGCAAATGCTTAGCTTAAGTACTATCGTAGGAGTGGTTCATCCTTTAAATGAACCCAGATGGCGCAAGAGGGGGCCCTCATAGGTTTTCGACCCTTCAGTTGTTGAAACCTTAGCGGTAGTACTAGGTTAAGAGGATGCATTGTAAAGGCTTTGTCATGATTCTCTCAAGATACCAAAGGAAGTGTGCTAATAGCTTGGCATCAAAGAGATTATCATGTCATGTGGGTAAAGTGCATAACCTCTCGCAGAGTGTACAATCTATTCGGATAGCCGTGTTTCACCAGATTGAGCAATGCTCGGGATTACAAATCAAGGGTTTTGACTTTTGCAAAATGAAACTTGGGATGGATGGCAGGTTGCCATGAAAGGTTGAATCTTCATTTAGGACTGGAAACTTGGTTTACTTGAGAAATGCTGAATCTATCTATTACTGTTATTTGTTTTACTGTCATTTCAATCTATATACTATACTTGTTTATAAATGCTGCTTTACTACAAATGAACCTCTTAGCCTTCCTTTGGAATAAGCCTTGCATATAGCTATGATAGAATTGCATTCTGTGCACAACTTGTTGAGTACGTGTTGGTGTACTCACCCTTGCCTACAAAAATCATCAGTGTTGAAGAAGGAGTACCATGAAGAGACGAATGTTTAGCGTGCGAGCCTTGTCAGTTGCCTGTGGTATACTGAGGGGTTATCTACGTCTTCATTCCGCTGCAGTTCAATTCGTTGTTCAGCCTTATGAGGCATTGCTAAGTAAGTTGACCATAAGGTCATACAACTGCTAATATTTAGCATGTTATGTCCTTTATCTAGTTACGTTGTGTATGATTGTGATATTCACTAATGTTGAGCCTGTGTGCACTAGCGTGATCCTGGACTAGTGTAGTATACACAGAGGGTCCGGATTTGCATATTCGGGTCCCGACAATCCTCGTTGCTAACGCCGTCGTCATCGCTCCCCACCCACATCAATCCTTCCACCTCCTCCTCCTCCTCCTCGATGTTGCCATTCTTTGGTACCACCGCTGCACCACACACTGTCATTCTTGCCTGCTGCACGCCGCCACCACACACTGGCCTCATTGCCGCTCAGCCGCCGCCTTCCACGGATGGCCTCCTCCACCAGCGGTAGCAGAAGTTCCACCTCCTCGGGTGCTCCCAGTAACAGGGGCTCCCAGTTGACGGACGCAAACGAATGCGACGACGACCGGAGTCGAGCCCTCTTAGTGGTGGGCTCAGTCTCCGCTGAGATTCCCGTGGAGGATGAGGACGAGGACGATGACATTGTTGGCTGTGGGGAGGGAGAGAACGGGAGAATTTGTGAACCGTTGGAGGAAACAAGGAAATAAAACCACTGGGAGGCGAAACATCGCCTCGAAAGGTGAGCCGATTCCACACACCAGACGGTCCGGCTGTGGTTAGGATACCACACCGGATCATCCTCTATGCGTGAGGCAAAACGTCGCCTCGGAAGGGGAGCCAATTCCACACACCGGATGATCCGGCCGTCGTTAGGATACCACAACGGATCATCCTCTATGCGTAGAACCGTGGGCTACAACGGAATTACAAATCAGGATGATCCGGTGTGTGTAAATATATGTATACCAGACCATCCAATTGGCAAAAAGCCTTCGAAGTTGTCTTGCGTGCCCGAACTCCACAAGCGAAAGAGTGCAACGTAAAATGGCCATACCGTTCGGTACAGATTTAGTGTTGAAGCAATTAATCACCCGCACAGTCCTAAATGTTCACATCATTCGCGGGGGGTGCTACATTTGACATGGATCGATTGATTACACCGAAAGGAACAACTACGAGTGGCGCAACATTCAGATAACTCGTCCTTACATGAAGATTCGACAAGAGCTAACACCACTAAAATCAACTCACCACTATGTGTCCATATGTTCTCGGGCTAGGAATGTCTAAAGATCAGAGCCGGAGCAAGATCAGCCTTGCGCTCTGCAACAGAGTCACCGGCAGGCTTGTGGAGGTCATGACATTGAAATGGTCTACTCTCATCACCATCGGACTGATGGGCTAGCGGTGATGCCGTAGGAGCAGGCTATGGGTCATGGGCTTGGGGTCTCCGGGAGTTGTCTTTGCCACACTAACAGGGTCCACCCTCGGACCCTAAAAACCCGTAGCAGCGTTATTCTCTGTGATCATAGCAATCACAGCTGTAAGTGATTGGCCGAGAGACCAAAGCTCTACACATGTTGTCTAGCTAGGTGCTCTCCTCAAGCACGGGAGTCGATTCCACACACTCGACGATCTGGCAGTGGTTAGGATAACACACCGGATCATCCTCTATGCGCATAACTTTCGTGGGACTACAACGGAATTACAAATCGGGATGATCCGGTGTGTGTAAATATATGTATACCGACCATCCTATTGGCAAAAAGCCTTCGGTTGTCTTGCGTGTCGAACTCGCACAAGCTTAAAGAGTGCAACGTAAAATGGCCATACCGCTCGCATGATTTAGTGTTGAAGTAATTAGTCACCCGCACGGTCCTAAATGTTCACATCGTTCGCGGGGGGCGCTACATTTCACATAGATCAATCGATTACACCAAAAGGAACAACTACGAGTGGCGCAACATTCAGATAACTCGTCCTTACATGAAGATACGACAAGAGCTAACACCACTAAAATCAACTCAGCACTACGTGTCCATACGTTCTCAGGCTGGGAATGCCTAAAGATCAGAGCCGGAGCAAGATCACCTCGCTCTGCAAGCAGTCGCCGCAGCTCGTGGAGGTCATGACATTGAAATGGTCTACTCTCATCACCATCGGACTGATGGGCTAGCGGTGATGCCGTAGGAGCCGGCTGTTTGTCATGGGCTTGGGGCTCTCCGGGAGTTGTCTTTGTCGCACTAACAGGGTCCACCCACGGACCCTAAAAACCCATAGCAGCCTTATTCTTTGTGATCATAGCATTCACAGCAGTAAGTGATCGGTCGGGAGACCAAAGCTCTACACATGTTGTCTAGCTAGGTGCTCTCCTCAAGCACGGGAGTCGATTCCACACACTGGACGATCTGGCAGTGGTTAGGATAACACACCGGATCATCCTCTATGCGTACAACTTTCGCCGTGGACTACAACGGAACTACAAATCAAGATGATCCGGTGTGTGTAAATATTTGTATACCGGACCATCCTACAGCAAAAGCATTCGGTTATCTTGCGTGCAAAGTAACTCACAAGTTTAAAGAGTGCAACATAAAATGGCCATACCGCTCGCACAGATTTAGTGTTGAAGTAATTAATCACCCGCACGGTCCTAAATGTTCACATCGTTCGCAGGGGGCGCTACATTTCACATGGATCGATCGATTACACCGAAAAGAACAACTACGAGTGGCGAAACATTCAGATAACTCGTCCTTACATGAAGATCCGACAAGAGCTAACACCACTAAAATCAACTCAGGACAACGTGTCCATACATTCTCGGTAGGAATGCCTAAAGATCGGAGCCGAGTGGATCACCCTCGCTCGCAACTGAGTCGCCGCGCAGCTCGTGGAGGTCATGATGTTGGAATGGTCTACTCTCGTCACCATCGGACTAATGGGCTAGCGGTGATGTCGTCGGAGTAGGCTATGGGTCATGGGCTTGGGGATCTCCGGGAGTTGTCTTTGCCGCACTAACAGGGTCCACCCTCGGACCCTGAAAACCCATAGCAGCCTTATTCTCTGTGATCATAGCAATCACAGCTGTAAGTGATTGGCCGAGAGACCAAAGCTCTACACAGGTTGTCTAGCTAGGTGCTCTCCTCAAGCACGGGAGCCGATTCAACACACCAGACGATCCGGCAGTGGTTAGGATAACACACCGGATCATCCTCTATGCGTACAACTTTCTCCGTGGGCTACAACGGAACTACAAATCAGAATGATCCAGTGTGTGTAAATATATGTATACCGCATCGTCCTACCAAAGAAAAGCCTTCGGTTATCTTATGCGTCTTAACTCCACAAGCGAAAGAGTGCAATATAAAATGGCCATACCGTTCGGTACAGATTTAGTGTTAAAGTAATTAATTACCTGCACAGTCCTAAATGTTCACATCGTTCGCGGGGGGCGCTACATTTCACATGGATTGATCGATTACACCGAAAGGAACAACTACGAATGGCGCAACATTTAGATAACTCGTCCATACATGAAGATCCGACAAGATCTAACACCACTAAAATCAACTCAGCATTGCGTGTCCATACGTTCTCGTGCTGGGAATGCCTAAAGATCGGAGCCGGAGCTGGATCAGCCTCACGCTCTGCAACAGAGTCACCAGCAGGCTCGTGGATGTCATGATATTGAAATGGTCTACTCTCATCGCCATCGGGCTGGTGGGCTAGCAGTGATGTCGTAGGAGCATGCTATGGGTCATGGGCTTGGGGGTCTACTCTCGTTGTGTGGAGCCGCCCAGACCGTCCTCGGGTTATTCAAATGCTCGGTCGCCCTCATCAGATTTGGAGGCTAGCAACGGATCACCGATGGTGCTCATAGTGCTAACACCCAAGCCCAATTAGGACAACAGCGATCCAATTTGAATAACTCGACAACAATCCTGGTATTCCCCCGGTATGCGACCCGAAGCTCGCCAAGGATCGCCCCGCATACCGGTTTCCATTGCTATATCAATTCAATTCGCATAAAGGGGGCAACAAACCCAAAACTTCACGACCAGACACGCAACGTGGAAGCACAAAAACAACACCAACTCAAGCACAAAGACAAACTAGACAACCACACAACTAAAACAACTCATCTAGCACTAGAAGCATATAAAACAAGACTAGACAACAAGATAAAATTCAAAATTTCAGCAGCAACATTGCAGCACCTAGAGTGACAAGAATAGAATCAACACAATAGATAAATGACATGAAGTACAATACACACAAGATCCACATGACACAACAGCAATATAGAAAAAGGATCATCATGAGTAGAAGCAACAACCAAGACATGAGATGAGCATGGTAATACATTAAGGTTCAACATGGAAACAGTCAAGTATTTAAACAAGGACTAGACTTAGTTTAGAAGGCTAGCTATACAACAAAATGAGCGCACAACCAACATATTAAACCAAAAGTAAGACATCTCCGGAAGTGTCCTGCCCCTGAACACTTCCAGGCGTTTGCAATGTCGAGCTTAGCCTCTATTCGGTGTCCCGCCTGACCACCGAGAAGCAAAACGGATAGAACTCACATCCGTCGATGTCCTCACCTGAAAACCACAAAGCAGAAGCATGAGTACAGAAGGTACTCGCAAGACTTACCCGTGGTCCATATATGACCGATTTGAAGGCATATGCATTTGGATGTAGTAAGGAGTAAGCTTATGGTAACAAGTGCATAAAAGCTTAACTTTGGTTCATATTCACATTCATCTACTCAATTTACAAGTTTATAGCATTTATGGACAGCACCTATTACTAGAGTGAAATCTGAAATTAAACAATAAAGAGAGCTAGTAATATCATGAAACAAGTATCAACATCAAGTATACCAACTAGTTTTAAGTTTAAGTTGTTACTGCATTGAAATGTCGGATGATACAAGCGTGCTCATATCCGAGAGCGCGGCAATTGGAATCGCTTATTCACCCTGCAGGGGATCATCAATCGCACGACATGTGTCCTACAAGGAACCTCATGTCAACCCTCCTCCCATCCATACATACTCGTTGAACCATCCTCATGCGGTCCGAGCACCTAGCACCCTCCCTCGAGCGGTCCAAGCCCTGCTTAGCCCTCGAGAGCCAGCCTAAGTCTCGCCCTCAACCATGTCCAACCGCATGAGGGCATGACCCATCGAGCAGTATGCCATGAAAGGGTGGCTTACCGTACCATTATATCAGGCATGCGATCAACAAGGTGTGCTCAATCAACATGGCAAACAACGGATCGGTCCTTAACCGACACAAAGAGACTACAACATTTGAGTCTCCACACCCAAATGGTCCAACCTCTCGCTTGGGCCTCAAGTTTACATTTCAGAACATAACCATATCCATTCCAACCCAATAGTGTGAAGTAATTATTCTCAAGTGATGGAACCATCCACCACTTGGCCCATACCCGACATCTAAGCAAAGTAAGTATGGACACAATATAATTAGCCATATACTAGCTCCAAGGGAGGTATTCGACAATTATCAATGAGTGTATGTGCAGCAATTAGGATTTAGCCCTATCTCACATTTCAATTCCTAATGCAAGACGTAATCATCCAATAAGCAGTTTATTCGCAAAAAATACAATTATATATAAGGTTGAAAATGCTTAGGTGCATGCCTTGAGCTTTTGCTAGATTCTCAATAACAGTCGGCTCTCCGGTAACCCCCTTGGTCACAGTCGCGTCACCCTCCGCGTGTTCGTTTTCTACACGATCACAATGCATGTGAAATGAGATGCATGCAATGCATATGAAATGAAATACTAAATGCATCCCCCATGTAAGTTCCAAAAGTGCAAAAATTCATCTCAATATAAGAATGAAAATACAAATGCCAAACTCCACTTCTATTTTTATAGCAAAAATCTGAAAACAACAAGCATACTTCTCTAAACATGCATAACTTTTAAATGGCAAACCCAAAGATTGATTTTCTTGGACTCTATGCGACCACAAGAGGATGATCTATCTTTATCATACATCCTAACATTCAGAAAATAGATTTAAAATCCCCAACTAAACTCTGAACCTCAGCCCCAAAAGTCTAAAATTTCAGCAAAACCGGTTTCAAGACAGACACCGATACAAATGGCCATAACTTTCTAACCACTTAGCCAAATTGAGAAAACTCATATTCGAAACGACCACAAGACATAGACCTACAACTCAGCTTTGGCCAATCATCCAGAATCTTCCTAGAGAACTCCCAGTTCGGCCAGAAACAAAGAGCAGTTTCAGAGCCCAAAATTTTCAGCATGGGTTCAATTTTGAGGCTATGATTGAGATTAGCACTTGATGTTGGATTGGGCTCAAAACTCAACCATTGCATAGAGAAAAGTTCCTAGTTTGTAACCCACTAACATGCACACTGAAATTTCTAGCTCTAAAATTTTTGCTAAGTTGGAAATTCTTAAGTGACAAATTTGGGATAGGTTCTGAAGTTAGCAGTGGATCTCAAATGCGGCCAAAAACCTGGTTGGCACTAATGCTAGCCGCAAGAGCCGAATTCGAATTTGGGGCCAAGACACTCGTCACCATCGAACTGATGGGCTAGCAGTGATGTCATAGGAGCAGGCTATGGGTCATGGGTTGGGGCTCTCCGAGAGTTGTCTCTATCAGACTCTGTGGTCCACCCTCGGACCCTAAAACCCATATGACCTTATTCTCTGTGATCATAGCAATCACAAGAAGAAGTGATTGGCCGGGAGACCAAAGCTCTACACATGTTGTCTAGCTAGGTGCTCTCCTCAACTACGGGAGCCGATTCCACACACCGGACGATCCGGCAGTGGTTAGGATAACACACCGGATCATCCTCTATGCGTACAACTTTCGCCGTGGGCTACAACGAAACTACAAATCCGTATGATCCGGTGTGTGTAAATATATGTATACTGGACCATCCTACCGGCAAAAAGCCTTGAAGTCATATTATGTGTCGAACTCCACAAGTTTAAAGAGTGCAACGTAAAATGGCCATATCGTTTCTAAGACAGATTTAGTGTTGAAGTAATTAATCACCCACACGGTCCTAAATGTTCACATCGTTGCGGGGCGCTACATTTCACATGGATCGATCGATTACACCGAAAGGAACAACTACGAGTGGCGCAACATTAAGATAACTCGTCCTTACATGAAGATCCAACAAGAGCTAACACCACTAAAATCAACTCAGCACTATGTGTCCGTACGTTCTCGGGTTGGGAATGCCTAAGGATCGGAGCCGGAGCTGGATCAACCTCGCGCTCTGTAACAGTGTCGCCGGCAGGCTCGTGGAGGTCATGATATTGAAATGGTCTACTCTCGTCACCATCGGACTGATGGGCGAGCGGTGATGTCGTAGGAGCAGGCTATGGGTCATGGGCTTGGGGGTATCCAGGAGTTGTCTCTGTCACACTAACAGGGTCCACCCTCGGAACCTAAAAACCCATAGCAGCCTTATTCTCTGTGATCATTGCAATCACAGCAGTAAGTGATTGGCCGGGAGACCAAAGCTCTACACATGTTGTCTAGCTAGGTGCTCTCCTCAAGCACGGGAGCCGATTCCACACGCCGGACGATCCGGCAGTGGTTAGGATAACACATCGGATCATCCTCTATGCGTAACACTTTCGTCGTGGGCTACAATAGAACTACAAATTAGGATGATCCGGTGGGTGTAAATATATGTATACCAGACCATCCTACCGGCAAAAAGCCTTCGAAGTTATCTTGCGTGCCTGAACTCCACAAGCGAAAGAGTGCAACGTAAAATGGCCATACCGTTCGGTACAGATTTAGTATTGAAGTAATTAATCATCCGCACGGTCCTAAATGTTCACATCGTTCGCGGGGGGCACTACATTTCACATGGATCGATCGATTACCCTGAAAGGAACAACTACGAGTGGCAAAACATTTAGATAATTCGTCCTTACATGAAGATTCGACAAGAGCTAACACCACTAAAATCCACTCAAAGACTACGCGGTAAAATGACGTTTCGGCCGAATGCCTAAAGATCGGAGCCGAGCCGATCGCTTTGCGCCCGCAACAGAGTCACCAAAGAAGCTCGTGGAGGTCATGATATTGAAATGGTCTACTCTCATCACCATCGGACTGATGGGCTAGCGGTGATGTCGAGGAGCGGCTATGGGTCATGGGCTTGGGGTCTCAGGGAGTTGTCTCTGCCGCCCTAACAGGTCCACCCTCGGACCCTAAAAACCCAGAGTGCCTTTATTCTCTCAGGATCATAGCAATCACAAAGAAGAAGTGATTGGTAGGAGATCAAAGCTCTACACATTTTGTCTAGCTAGGTGCTCTCCTCAAGCACGGGAGCCGATTCCACACACCGAACGATCTGGCAGTGGTTAGGATAGCACCCCGGATCATCCTCTATGCGTACAACTTTCGCCGTGGGCTACAACGGAACTACAAATCATGATGATCCGGTGTGTGTAAATATATGTATACCGGATCATCCTACCAGCAAAAAGCCTTCGAAGTTATCTTGTGTGCCCGAACTCCACTAGCGAAAGAGTGCATCGTAAAATAGCCATACCGTTCGGTACAGATTTAGTGTTGATGTAGTTAATCACCCGCACGGTCCTAAATGTTCACATCGTTTGCGGGGGGCGCTACATTTCACATGGATCGATCGATTACACCGAAAGGAACAGCTACGAGTGGCGCAACATTCATATAACTCGTCAATACATGAAGATCTGATAAGAGCTAACACCACTAAAATCAACTCAGCACTATGTGTCCATACGTTCTCGGGCTGGGAATGCTAAAGATCGGTGCCGGAGCTGGATCAGCCTCGTGCTCTGCAATAGAGTCACCGGCTGGCTCGTGGAGGTCATGATATTAAAATGGTCTACTCTCGTCACCATCGGACTGATGGGCTAGCGGTGATGTCGAGGAGCAAAGCTATGGGTCATGGGCTTGGGGTCTCCGGAGTTGTCTCGCCAAGACTAACGTGGTCCACCCTTGGACCCTAAAAATCTATAGCAGCCTTATTCTCTGTGATCATAGCAATCACAGCAATAAGTGATTGTCCGGGAGACCAAAGCTCTACACATGTTGTCTAGCTAGGTGCTCTTCTCAGCACGGGAGCCGATTCCACACACCGGAGGATCCTACCGGCAAAAAGCCTTCGAAGTTATCTTGCGTGCCCGAACTCCACAAGCGAAAGAGTGCAACGTAAAATGGCCATACCGTTCGGTACAGATTGTCATGAAAGAGTACAAAGTTAAATAAAATTGTCATGAAATGCATTGTTCCAATCTAGGCGAACACTGCGAAATCGAAATACGACATATCAAGCAAGTTAGAGTGCATAACAAACGAAAAGACAAGTGACGCAATAAGCAAAGAACTACTCATTCGTGTTAGACTATTACCAAAAAGATTGGAGCTAGAGCTGGAGTCTTCCCTATCAGCCTCGCGCTCAACAGCGTCGGCGTCAGGCTTGTCGAGGTTCTCCTCCTGGGACTTTGTAGCTTTAGTCTCCTCATCAGGGGCCTGTGAACCTGTTGGTGAAGGGGTCGGAGCAATCGCTTGGTCACCGGCAAGGGGTGCGATGGGCTCTGTCATGCCGCACTTTCGTGTTCGGAGGTCGATCCACAACACCAGTCGGCAATATTCTCTCGTGATTTGAGTAATCACGGCGGTGTGTTGAGTCCGAGACTAATGTTACGTACATGTTGGCTCGGTGTTATCCTCATCAGGGGCCTCAGGGGCTATAGGTGAACTCACAGGAGCACACTCGGAGGCAATGACTGGATTGTCGTCAAAATGAGGAGTCGGCCCGCATCGATAGGTGTGGAACTCAACGATACTACACTCTGAGCGGCCATCTCGTCAGTCATGTCAGCATGCATGGACGTATGTTCGGTATCAGTCGAGCACGGGGCAGGCATGGTCGATGTGGGTGCATCCGCTAAAGTAGGTGGAGTAGTGGACAACAGAGCGGATGCCTTATCACCGACTGGTCTGGAGAACATCCCTGTCAAGACCGTAGGTGCTGGTGGGAATGTGGACACGGGAGTGGGCAGGAAGCCCCCAACAGAAGCAAGTGGGGCAGCAATGCCGGTAGCGGGAGGTGGAACTAGAGCTCGCAGCTCAGGCTATGCAAGACCAACTGCATTGTACAACTGACCAAAGCAGCCTGAGAAGAAAGTGAACATCTGAGCCATTTGCATCTGACCGTGTAGCAAAGCTGCCTTTGGTCGCTTGATCGATGACCTCATCTCTTCTAGTAATTGGGTATGTGTCTACGCGTTGGGCAATTGAAGTCGCCGATACTACGCAACTCAACAATCGAAGCAAGTACGTGAGTAAGCTCGAGGGCCGAGAAAGCAAGCCATGATCACCGGTGTCACGTCGGGGCTGCTAATGGTGCAATTGAGTCATCTCGGTCCTCGTGTCTGAGCTCGATCCACCCGCCTCGTGGTCGTGGGCTTGAGTGGAAAGTACTCAGGTCTTCCTCCTCCTCCTCGTCGTCATCCCACCAATATCAATGATCGCGCCAACCCAAAGATGCTCCTCGGCCTCTGCTAGTGCTGGTCCTCCCTTGAGCGGTCTCTCTAGTTCCTCGGTATCGCTCGAGCCTCCTCATGGAACGCTGGCCTCTGCGTCCTGCGTCAAGAGATGGAGACATGTCTTGACGAAGACTTAACTCAAGGCTTCTGTGTACTCCTCATGATGCTCGTCGGAGCGAAGGTATTGCATATGTAAGAAATTATAAGCGCAAATGGTTGTTGTCTGGCCAAACTCATAGCATCTGCAATAGCATTCATCAATCTCACAAATGATAAAGTCGAGAATGTCAAATGGCTCGTGAGATAGGATCGAATAAAGTAGCCATCTTTGCAAACTAGTGATCGTCTCGGCATTCCCAATCCTCGCAACATGATGACTTCCTCAAAGCCATGTGGACCGCCTTTGCCTCGTGAGTGAGACGGTCTGGATGGCGAAGGGATCCAACGGGGAACAGTTGTTGGAACAGAAAGCGAATCTGGTCATCTGTCGGGAAACACCCTCCGGCCATAGCACAATGAGGTAGTGTCTTTGTCTCACGTACACCACCGATGCAAAGTTCGGGCCTCCTCCTCAAAACCAAACAACTCAAGCAAAGTGGACTCAGACACCCTCTCGGGGTTCTCCGTCGTGCATGAACTGAATGTATACGTGTTCGGGTCGATCCAAACTTTGGCATAGAAGTCTCGACCCACTTTTCCACTAACGTGTCGAACTCATCAACGACTGGTAAGACCTTCAAATGGTCGAAATGTTTCAACGCCCACCCCACCCGACCCTCTACAAAGAGGCGGTTGAGCGTCCCTGCATGCTCAATCGACCCCGACTCTTCAGACGTAACATAGAAGCTCTGTTGAAGAATTGTCCAGAACCTCCTATGAACTCCAAATTCTCTGGCTAGAGGAAACCAAACATTGACATTAGAGAAACGAAGGCTCTTTACCCTCCGGGATGAGAGGTTCCGAAGGTCTCTAAGTCTTATCTCAGGGTCAGGATGTGGCACATGGTACTCCTCGTCCTCTTCCTTTTCATCGCCAGTCTCCTCCTCATGTGGAACTATGTTTGGACGAGCACGCACCTGCCTAGCAGTCTGCTCGGAAGATGTTGAACCTCCACGAGTGCGAACGCGACTAGAACGACGAGGAGGTGACGCACCACCCTCTGTGAATTAAGTGCCCCCCTCCCTCTCTGACCCCTCTGCTGCTGACTCTATGTGTCTCTAATCTACAATTGGCGGCTCGCCAGATACTCGAGCCAAATTAGCATCTCTGACCATCTCGGCTCGCTCATTTGCTTACATGCCTTGGACTTCTTAGCCTTCTTAGCTCGCACAACAACTTCTTTTCCCTTCCTTTTTCCTGCCATCTGCAAGTTGCACGGTTCAAAGTCAAGAACTTGCGTCGTATTCATATGCATTTGAATGGAGTCCAAAGAAACCAGAGGGATGTGGATCTCACCGCTTACAAAGTGAAGGAGAGTCGATCGCCAGCCAAGGGCTCGGATTTGTCAGCGGCGACAAAACGGGTGGCGCGAACTGGCGTGTGGCGGTGCTGAGGCGGGTGGAGGATTGGAGTACGACGTCGCAAGGCACGGAAATGGGCTGCGGCGTAAGGCGGCGTGGAGGCGTGGAGAGAGGAGTAGTTAGGTGCGGTCGATATTAAAGCTCCACAGGCAGTTCTCTGAATGTTGAAGCGTGTTTTTGGCTAAGGTTAAGATCAACATACCGGATGATCCGTTATCGAAAACATCACCGACGCATTGATGCCTCTGTCGACTTCGGTGGCGGTGATGGTCCGCCACCGAGGAAAAAAGAATCGGATCATCTTGTGTAGCGGTGTGCTAGCACCTAGCAGAGTCGCAATAACAGTGAGCGCGGACAATACGAAGACCGGATGATCCGTATTGGAAAAGATAAAGACGCTCTCGAATGTGGACGAAGGAGGCCTCGAAGCTAAGATTCACATACCGGACGTTCCGTTAAGTCGAGAAAAAACTGTACCGGATTATTGTCTGGACGAATAGTGCTTGGCTTCCTTGGGCCTCTGTTGGCTTCAGTTTATAGGATGATCCAGCCTAATAGCGAATTACCTACTGTACTATCCTGCACTTTCACGCAACAGTTTTACTCAAGTCCAATAAAAAATATAAGTTCTATTACATATTAAGTTTTTATATGGCATCATTGAAATATCGAGGGTTTCTTCTACAAGTTTGATCCTCTCCAGATCTCCGAAAGGCGGTAGGTCGTTGAACTGATTGTGTTCTGCCTCGTCATGCACATTGTCAACTCCAACAATCCTTTGTTTTCCGGGAACAACTATGTTCCTTTTTCTTATGTAGAAAACTTGAGACTTGGCTAATATCCAGGGGTTTGTGGCCAAGATTGTTGAGGTCGACAGTTGTGAATCCATAGTTGTCCACCTCCACACCATTAGGATATTTGACCCGATTCAAATAAATACGGGATCGCATATCCCTTCCATAGTCGAAGTTCCCAAATTTCTTCAATGATTCCATAGTAGGTGTTCTTCTCCCCTGTCACATCTATGGCTTCTACCCGAACGCCACTGTTTTGGGCCAACGTCTTCTTGTCCTTTTGAATGGTATAAAACGTGTACCCATTGATGTCATACACTAGCCATGATGTTACCAGACTTGATGGGCCATGAGCCAACATTTTCAATGTTTCTGTATCTTCGTCCTCACCATCTGGTATGTTTTGGTTCTTGAACCATGTGGTAAACATGCGCTTATTCTCTTTCAGGATCCAAACAACTTGGCGTCCTGGATTTTCTCTTTCAAGCTCTTCTAGGTGTTGCTCCACGTACGGCTCCACTATCTTTAGCTATTGCAAGACGGTGAAATGTGCTTGGTCCACATTCTTGTACTCATGGTCGATGAATCTTTTCTTTCCCTTAGTCCCTTTACCAGTCAACCTCCCCTCATGTCGAGGACAGCACACCAATCGGCCTTCCGTGGGCATGAAGTAATCCGTGCAACACTCAATGACTTCCTCAATATTGTAGCCCTCAATAATTGAACCCTCTGGGTAAGCATGATTCCGTTGTAAGCTCTTAAGCAAGCCCATCCACCTCTCAAATGGAAACATCCGAGGTAAGAATATGGTCCCAAGCCTTTATCTCCGCGACAAGGTAAACCAAGAGGTGCGGCATGATATCAAAAAGGATGGAGGAAGCACATCTCAAGTTGGTTTATAGTCTCCACTATGTAGTTCTGCAGATAGCTCATTTGTTCATCATCGATTACTTACGCGGAAATCACATTGCGAAATGACACGGTAGTGTGATGGCCACCTTTACAAATGTTGAGTTGATACCCGATTGCAATTGGGAGCATTTGTGTCATCATGACGTGGCAGTCGTGAGACTTCATACCACTTATCTTTAAATCTTTCATCGATACTAGGTTTCTGATGTTGGATGAATAACCAGACGGCACTCTGACCCCATGTGAGCACTTGCACACTGATCTTTTCTCCTCAGCTGTCAGAGAGTAGCTTGCTGGGGGAAGGTAATACTTTCCATTTGTTCTTTCTTGAGGGTGTAGTTCTTTCCTGATTTTAAGTACTACTAAGTCTTTATGAGCTTTAAAACCATCCTTTGTCTTGTACTGAATGTCCAACAAGAGACCTAGCACGCTTTCACAGACATTCTTTATGACATGCATGGCATCGATGCTATGGCGAATTTCCAAGTCCTTCCAGTAGGGCAAATACTTGTAGAAAATTGACATCTTTTTGAACAGGACAATAGGTGGAGGAACCTCCTCATCGGTATTCTTCCCGAAAACCACCTTGATGTTCTGGACCATTTCAAACACTTTTTTCCCGCTACGGCGCTTTGGAGCCTGTAACATCCCAAAATTTGAGTTTTGGAATGTTTAAAATCAAAAGTGAACCATTTGCATTTTCTTGGAATTAATCGAAGCTTAATATGAATTTTATAATAATTAAAAGATTCAATTTGATTAATCTATGCATCAAATCAAAGGTTTCTAGTTTTTATTGGGTTCCTTGTGCTTCAAGGATTTTTTTGTATTTTTGGAGATTTTTCTGAATTTATTTGCTATTTATTTGAATTTATTTGTTTTTATTTGAATTTCTGGAATTTCCTAAATTCGGAAAATGTTTTTATTCTTCATTTCCTTCTTGGGCCGAATCCTTCCGCCCGGCTCGTCCCAATTCATTCTCGGCCTTCTCCTATTCCTGTCTCGCCGGGCCATTCCCTAATCGCCTCGGCACTTCAAGACCACCGCCATCCGCCTCGATCCGTGGCGTGTGCATTAGGATTCGGACACGCCGTCGCCCACCGCCCAAATTAAACCCTAACCCTAGCGCCCCGCCGGTGGA
The DNA here is from genome assembly GCA_036346375.1 of Guadua angustifolia. NCBI lineage: Eukaryota > Viridiplantae > Streptophyta > Magnoliopsida > Poales > Poaceae > Guadua > Guadua angustifolia. The sequence continues at coordinate 43,760,794 of CM070502.1, forward strand.
TCTTGATCCAACAGTTGGTGATCGCCCGCGTAGTTGAGCTCGTGCGCGCTGTACGATCGATGCACCGCGAACGATGCAGATAGCTCCACGTCGCCCCGTGTTCAGCCGCCGGCCGTTCCGATTCCCCAGCCACGCCGCCTCGTTCTCCCCACCCGGCACGCCTCCTGAGGCTATTTGAGGTCCCGAGATGCTTCCTGCTGTGTTCCCCGCTCCGCGCCGCACATGTTGCCCTATTTCTCATCTCCAGAGACCTCCTAGTTGCGCCGTACGAGCTCGCCGAAGTGCACCGCCACCCGAAGCACTTCTCCGCCGTCTCTTGGCCACTCCAGTCGTCCTACGCCGCCGTCGTAGGCACTCCTGAGCTCGTCGCGTCGAGCCCTTCCGGACCTGTTATTTCTTTCGCCTGATCCGGTGCTGATTCGCCGTCCTCCAAGTCGTCTTCCTCAAGCCCGGTAAGTGCGCGCCGCCACTCGCCGTCGACTCCTTCACTCGATCGTGGCCGTCCGATCGTCTACCAATGCACCCGATAGCGCCACGTCTTCCCGCCTATGCTCATGCCCGTCGCGGTCTGATATGGCCCCGTCGCCGGATGCACGCCGCGTGGCCAAACCCCGCACCCGTGCTACGTTAGCGCATCGTAGCCGCTGCGTCACCAGCTGCGTGGCTACCAAGTCGGCGCCACCTCAACCCTAGCTGCCGCGTCAGCGGATACCTCGGCAAAGTCTATCGCGTCACCTCTAGCCGTCTCAGTGGTCTCGGTTCACGGTGAACCGTGTCACCGATGTGTGGGACCCGCATGTCAGCGGGAAATCTTTTTCCTTTTTTCTGATTTTCAGAAAAATCAGAAAGTCTCAGCCAATCACACGCTTACACGTGTCACCCCATGAAATTTTCTCTGAATTAATTCTTCCGGGAGCCCGTTCTCCTTTGTCCGAGCTCCAATTGAGCCGATTCAAATTTCTAAATTTTTGTAAAATCAAGCTCTACATTCTAGAGCCATTTATTTTCAGATTTGAGCATGTTTGTGTCTCTGTTTTGTATTTATTTGGTTTTGTTGCTTTATTTTCCAGTAGACGCAAATTCCGAAGGAGCAAACGGAGACTTCGAAGACCAAGATTCAGCGCTTGAACAGCAAGGCAAGTCGTAGCCTTTGATCATATTGTACCCATGTTTGCAAACGTACTTTGTTTTATACAATTGCATGCTATTTGTGTATCAATGCTTAGTTTTGGGAGTAGCTATTCACCTGATCGACAGTATGCCACCTTGATTATTGAAATGCCATATACCCATTGTTAACCTTAGGTTGGGACATTATTAGTTGGACATAATCAAAGTACCAACATGGGGTTATCGTAGCTATGTTTAGCCATGCTTAGTTGTCCGATGGGATTCATATCATCCGTGAATTAATGTTAATCTTGACTTAATGAGATATTGAATTGTGGCTATTGACCACTGTTGTAAAAATTGTTGTACCATGGCAGGGGATGCCATTGGTCTTCGTTGAACAAAATGTTTTTCCTCGGGCAAGTGATCGTGCAGTAAAGGGGGTGCTATCTAGCACATTGGGATGTGGCTGTCTTGCCTGAGACAACTTAAGGATTTAATCTTGTGTGCCATTGAACTAGGCCTAACCGTGCAACCACAAGTCTGGTATGGGACAGACCTAGCTGATTAATCTGCATTGTTTACTCTTGAGTACTGCCAATTGAATGTGTGGGTTCCGGGATAGACGGGTAGATTCACATGGCTCAAGAGGGGGCCCCGAGGGGTGAAACCTTAGATGACAGTACCGAGTTTAGACGTGCATTGTAAAGGCTTTGTCATGATATCTCTGCGACACACCAAAGGAAGTGTGTTAATATCGAATGCACTAAGAGATGTTCATGTCTTGTGGGTAAAGCTGTACAACCTCTGCAGAGTGTAAAACTATTCAAATAGCCGTGTCTGCGGTCATGGACAAGCCCGGGAATTTCACACGGGGTATAGTGTGTTTCATGAATGTGGAATCGTTGGGATGAGAACGGGGAGTTCACTGTTGTTTTGTTGTCTCAAGATACACTGTTGAATTGTGTGGTTGATACTTGTTTCGAATGATGTAGGGTGATGCCTCGTCATTATGTTCATGTTGTCTAGCATTGATTTACTAGTTATTTATTATTAATTTATTAATCTGCCTTCAATCTATTTATTGTATTTAAATTCAAGTTACTGCTTTCTGCAAATGAACCATATGACTATCCTTTGTCAAGCCGTGCATGAATATATTGCATCATTTCTCTACGGCTTGTTGAGTACGTTTTTTACTCACGGTTTTATGCCCCTGTTGTTCAGTTGCTGAGGAAGAACCAGGTAATGCATATCAAGAGGAGGAGTACTATGAAGACTACGTCGACTAGAAAGGCGTTCCCCAGACGATTGCCTGTGGCATGTCAAATGGCCCGAGTTGTTTTATTTCCGCTACAACAGTTTTATGTGTTTCTTAAGCCAAGTGGCAATGATGTATGAACCTTGACCATAAGGTCATTTACTTTATTCGATAACAATTTGCTTCTTCTTAGTTATTTCGATGTATGGAATGATATGTCATCTATGTTTCCACTGTGTGCACTAGCGTGATCCTGGACTAGTGTAGTATACACAGAGGGTTTCGAATTTGCATATCCGAGTCCCAACAGAGCCACACCTTCCTCAACCGTATTGTCAAAATACTTGCCCATCTTGCGGTATTTGTGAGCTTTCAGTAAGAAACGGCGGTGCCGCATGTACACTAACTTCTGTGAGCATGGAAGGAACGTCGACATAGTTTCATCCATGAATACTACACAAGCTGTCTTCCCTTTAATCTGACCCGATAGGGCTAGCAGGGCGGGGTAATCACTGATGGTAACAAAAATAATGTCTTTTTGTGTGAAGTACTGTTGTTGGAACTGATCCCACACTTGGACCCCATCGTGCCACAACATGGCCATATCTTCCATCAGTGGTTCGAGAAACACATTAATATCTACTCCAGGCTGTCTCGGACCTTGGATAAGAATGGACATCATTAAGTACCTTCTCTTCATACATAGCCATGGAGGAAGGTTGTAAATGGACAGAACTACTAGCCAAGTGCTATGTGTGGCATTCCATTCACCGAAAGGATTCATACCATCGGTACTCAGTACGAACCTTACATTCCTGGGTTCTTTGCCGAAATCTGGATACATGCGATCAAAATTTCTCCATTGTCTACCATCGGCTGGGTGTCGAATCTTTCCATCTTTTCTGCGCTTGTCGGAATGCCAACCCATTAGTTTGGAGTCTCTCTCATTCGAGTACAAACATTTCAGGCAGCCAATAACTGGCAAGTACCACATCACCAACACAGGGATTCTTTTCTTCTTGTCCGTGCCTGAAGAAGTGTCTTCTTCGTTATTACCAGTAGTACTATTCTTGTTCTTCTTATTCTTCAGTAGTCTTTGGTGAAGAATCATCATCATCGTGGGACTCATCATTCTTCTTATCTTGGCTCGCCTTGCACGGGCATTGATCCAAGTCCGTGTAATCTTTACGGAAGAGGATCTGATGGTTCGGACATGCGTGTATCTTTTGCACATCCAATGACATCGGGTGATAAGCTTCTTCGCGAAATAAGTGCTCGTCGGCAAGGTGGGCAATCCATTAGCCTTCGAAGTATTTACGCCAAGAGCCTCAACAGATCGGTGAAACTCTTGTCCGACCATCCATTGCTAGCCTTCAACCGTAGAAGCATCAAGACAGTATGCAACATCGTAAACTCGGAGGACAACCCTTGGATTCCTCATATAACGAGATCATTATTTGCTTTGTGTAACGCATCGACATTATCTAAACCTGTCATCTCCTTTAAAACATGTGGTTCGGCATGGCGCAACATTTCCTCTACATCAGCGATGCAACCATCATCTAGCAAACGAGCATGCACGTGAGCTTCATCTCCCAAACCATCAGTGTTGCCTCCGGCACTTCGATCATCCACGAGATCGGGATCAACGTCATGGGTTGTTTGTGATGTACGTTGCTCGCCATGTTTGGACCAACATGTGTAATCCTCTATAAAACCTCTCATGATCAGGTGTGCTCTGATTACACTTAAATCTCCCCACCCTACATTGTTCTTATAGTCTTTGCATGGACAAAGTATTTCCATTTCCTTCTTAGTCCAGGCGTCCTTCTAAGCGGCTTTAATAAAAGTTTCGAGCTCTTTGAGGAATACACCCTTATTTCTTGGGCCATTGTACATCCATGCCCTTTCCATCTTGAACCTAAAACAGAAAATCAGATCGAAATGTCAATTATTTAGATAGAACTTTAACAAGATGTCGTGCCCCGAATTTGCAATTCCGGACACTCTGTGTATCCTGCACTAGTCCAGGATCGCGCTAGTGCACACAGACTAAACAGGGTATAATATCACATCATACACAGCGGAATATTAAATAAAGTACTTCAAACATTTATATAAAAGAGTGTACGACCTTAAGGTCATCCTTACAATAATTATGCCATGCAGGGCTTACAATAATCTAATAACAAAAGTTCAGCAGCGGAATATAAAAAGTCGTGATGTCCATCTTCTCCACATTGCTTCGACGAAGGCTTGCCCTAGTTTTCGGCTCCTCGACATACTCCTCTTCATATCTTTGGCGTAGTCTTTCTTCTTCAGTAAGTTTGTCCGCAAGGGTGAGTACACACGTACTCAACAAGTCATGCACAATGCATATCTATTTACTACATGCATGGCTTATTACAAAGGAAAGGCTTTACTGGTTATTTTGCTTTTGCAACAATATTTTAAACTACTACTCATTTAGATTGAAAGCATCAAAATCATATAATCATTATATATAACTCAAGTTGTTTATTTTCACAATATTTTGGACACACAGTACCTAGACAACTTCATTTCACAATTTTGGCACCTGACCAACCACCCCATTTATTTTTAAACACTACCCCTTGATTTGTAATCCCGAGCATTGTCGAAAGAGTGGACTCGGCTATTCGAACAGTTTTAACACTCTGCAGAGGTTGTACACTTTACCCACAAGATACAGTCGCACACCACAAAGGCGATTAACCGTAACAAAGCTTTTCAGAGACTTCTGTCTCCACCTAAGAACCTCTCCGTGTTGCCTTCACTATCACTTCCCTCACTCAGAGCCGAAGTATAGGACCGACGAACACCGTTGGACGGGTACCAAGCCGTAGCACAGGCACGCTCCTCCCGTACAGTTACCCCATGTAACTGCCACCCCGAGGTATCAAAGGTAAGACATCAGAATCCTACTAAACTAGGTCTTCCCATTCAGACATGTGGTTGTACGAGAGACTCAGGTCAAAGGCTTGCAAGGTAAGGTCCTTAATTAACCAAGGCAAGACTTCCTTCTCTCAATTTGGCACACAGCCCTCACAACACTCATCCCACCCCCAATTTGCCACACTGGCCCACCTGGCACGAAGCCTCGGTCCACTTGCCCCAGTCTAAATCAATTCCACCCCAAGTTATTCAACGGTGCAACACATGCCCGTAATCGTCTTTCATGTAGAACCACATAGGTCTCTACAGTCCAACACCATTACCAACAGCATTCCACTTTATTCAAAAATCATTCAATAATATTTAGTCAAGGTTACATTTGTATTTAAGAATATCATTCACATAGTAAGCATGACTAAGCAACTATTCACGATCTAGCCTCCCGTGTTGGCACAATATTATTAACCAACTAATATTATCCACTTAGGTTATCCAAGGGATCATGGCATACAAATTTTATTAACAAGGTGACATTAACAATTAGGTTGACTAGCTAATTCACCCAAAATATTTAAATCCACTTTTAGTTGAATTAGCATGCATAGTTTGAAAACAAAATGCATTTCAAAATTTAGGATCAAAATTGTCAAAGCATAACTTGCCTTCGAAAAGTTGCTGGTCCTGTTCCGAAGTCAAACCTTGTACTGGAAATTCCCCCTCGCAACCCTCCGGCAAATCAACGTCTATTTAAAATCAATATAAACACAATAAATATATTTTACAGAGAGAAAACTCACCTCTAAAAATTCCATAAAATTCACCATTATATACATCTTGATTTTACAAATTTTTTGAAATTAGAATCGCTCAAATCGGAGTTAAAACGCAAAAGTTATAAGTGTTTGAAGTTTTAAAATAAATCTGAAAAGAATAAACCGAATTTCATTATTTATTTCTATACGGAAAATCCGAGAATTATGACGTCAGCACCGAGTCGGTTTTCTACCGGAAAATATATTTTTAAAATTAATTATGACATCATCATCACTGTTTATGACGTCAGCACCGAAAACCTTTTCGGCCGAATTATTCATTCACGAAAATGGATTTATGACGTCAGCATCCCTAATTATGGCGTCCATCGTCCTTCGACGTCGATCGATCGACCCCAGGTCGACATGTGGGCCCCATCGATGGCGTCACCGATGTGTCAAGCGGACACGTGGCAGTCTCTCTTCGCGACACGTATACAGCTCCTACACACACGTGGGCAGTCCCTTCCTTGGGCACGTGGCACTAATCCTAACCGTCCATTTCAATTTCTATGGCTGAGATCTAACGCGCTACTGTTCTGGTCTCTAATATGGATAAACACGTGGACTCACCTCGAACGTTGGATGCGAATCGGGCGGTCGAGGAAGCTCGCAAGGTCGGCGAAAACGCGGCGAAGACCGATGGCCGGAGGTGAGGAAGAAGACCTCGCGACGGCGTTCCGTGATGCTCCGGCGAGATGAAGTAGTCGCCGGGCGGCTCGGCGGGCTTTACTCCGGAGGTCACGGCGACGGCGGAGGGTCACGGAGTAGGCGAACGCGACGCGAGGAAAGTCACGAAACCGGTGAGCACGTCACGAGCTATGGTGGTTCTCAATCGCGCGGAAAGAGCTCTCTAAAAGTAAACGAAGTGATTTATACACCGGACTAGAAGATGAAGCGGAAGAGATAGTGCTCGGCGTTAATGGCGACGGTTTCCACTCGGACACACGGCGGCGGCGGCGGCGTTTCATTCGTGCGAAGACGAAGCGACGTGGCCGATATCTAGCCGTCCACGCGAAATCCAACGGTGCACAATCAAAGCGGCGTTAGGGTTTCTGGCGGCGCATGAGTGGGCTCGACTCATTCTTCGTTCATCTGAATTTTAATCGTTTTTGAATAAAAATAATTCGAATATTCATTTCAATTAATTGGGGCACTTAAAATATCAGAAAAATTCTAGAAAAAATTTGAAAAATATTTTAGGACATTTTGAACTCAAATAAAATATTTTTATTTATATTTTATTAAAACTTTTCATTATTAAATTAATTTCAGAGAAGAACTAATTTACAAAAATTCAAATAAATCCAAACAAATTCCAGAAATTCTTTAAAAATTCAAAATGCATTATAAAATTCAAAAATAGCCAAATTTGAGGATGTTACAAACCTCCCCCCTTAACGGAATCTCGACCTCGAGATTCAGGGCTGGCTAGAAAATAACCCAGGAAATTCCTTCCTCAAATCTTCTTCGCGCTCCCAAGTTGCCTCGCTTTCGGAATGATTGCTCCTTTGGACTCTGCAAAGCGGGTTGACTTGTTTACGTCTCGCGATCCAAGGTTTCCAAGATCTTCCTTTGGATGTTCTTTGTAAGTTAAATCTTCTTGCGTTCAATAGCCCGATAGGTGCTTGTTCTTCCCAGACGCGTGAGACATTTCTTGATTCGACACATGGAATACAACGTGTACCCGGTCAAAAGCTGCGGCGATTCTAGGCGATCATAACTTCTCCTTTGCGACTCAATATCTTGAATGGCCCCACATATCTTGGAGCAAGTTTTCCTTTCGCATGAAATCTTTTAACTCCTTTAATGGCGTGACCTTGAGATAAGCGTAGTCTTCGGCTCAAAGCTCAAATCACGGCGTCGATTATCGCATAACTCTTCTGCCTAGATTGTGCAATTTTCAACCTTTCTCGAATTACAGCAATCTTCTCTTCGGCATCTAAAAGTACATCTGGTCCAAAGACATGACGTTCTCCTGTCTCATTCCAATTCAAAGGTGTTCGACACGGTCGACCATACAAAGCTTCAAAAGGCGATATTTTTAGACTAGCCTGATAGCTATTGTTGTAACTGAACTCGGCATATGGTAAGCATTTGTCCCACGATGTGGTGTATGACAAAGCACAAGCTCTTAGTATATCTTCAAGTATCTGATTAACCCTTTCAGTCTGACCATCCATCTGTGGATGATATGCCGTACTAAAATTCAGACGAGTGCCCATTGCTGTATGCAGCTTATCCCAAAATTTCGAGGTAAATTGGGTACCCCTGTCTGATACTATCTTTTTGGGTACACCATGTAAACACACAATTCTTGCTATGTACAATTCAGCTAACTTATCTCCAGAATAGGTTGTCTTTACAGGTATAAAATGAGCGACCTTTGTTAGTCGATCTACTATGACCCATATGGAATCATATCCACCTTGAGTTCTTGGCAATCCAGTGATAAAATCCATTCCGATCTCCTCCCATTTCCATTCTGGTATCTGATGCATTGCTTTGACTCTTTGACATACGTCACATAGTGCTACATGCTCGGCTACCTCCTTCTTCATGTTCGGCCACCAAAACCTTTCTTTCAAATCTGGTACATCTTTGCCTTTGCCGAGGTGAATTGAATATTTGGAATTATGTGCTTCTTCGGTATCAAGCTGCTTCAATTCCGGCTTGTGAGGTACACAAATTCGATTCTTCATCCAAAGAGTACCTGCTCATCTATTCGAAATCCTTGGCTAAGTCTTCGTCCATTTTTGACTTGATTCTCTGAATCTTTTCGTCATTCTTTTGTCCTACTCGATCTGCTCCTATAGAATCGGCTTAACCTCCAAAGTAGCTAGGAATCCTTGCGGTACAACTTCCAACCTTAACTTCGAAATTCTTTACATAACTCAAGTATGCTCTTACGCTATCATTAAATTCAAGCTATAACTTTTCCGACTTAAGGCATCGCCACCACATTTGCTTTTAGGGATGATAGTGAATTCCAATATTGTAATCCTTGATTAACTCTATCCATCTCCTCTGCCTCATATTCAGTCCGATTGAGTAAATATATACTTGAGACTTTTGTGGTCGGTATATACTTCACATCGATTTCCCATAAGATAGTGGCGCCATATTTTAGGCGTGCACTACTGACTAGCTCCAAATCATGAGTCGGATAATTCTGCTCATGTGGCCTTAACTGCCTTGATGCATAAGCTACCACTTTACCGTTCTGCATCAGTACACATCCTAGTCCCTGACGCGAAGCATCACAGTATATATCAAAATTATCCTTGGTATTCGGCAACACCAAAACAGGTGCCGAAGTTAAACGCTTCTTCAGCTCTTGGAAATTTTTTTCACATTCAGGTGTCCACAAGAACTTTTTCTCTTTCTTTAACAATTGCGTAAGAGGTCTCGCAATTGATGAAAATCCTTCAATAAACCGGCGATAATATCCTGCCATTCCGAGAAAACTTCTGATCTGTGTAACTGACTTCGGTTGTTCCCAATGCAACACTGCTTCTACTTTCTTAGGATCGACAGCTACTCCTTCGGCTGTCATTACATGACCCAAAAACTCGACCTTCTTTTTCCAGAAGTCGCACTTACTAAATTTTGCATATAGCTGATTTTCCCTTAACTTTTCCAAAACCCTTCTTAAATGTTCTGCATGCTCTTCCTCCATCTTGGAGTAAACCAGGATGTCATCGATAAACACAACGACAAACTTATCCAAATATTCCATGAACACTTTGTTCATCATATTCATAAAGTATGCAGGAGCATTAGTCAGTCCAAAAGACATGACTGTGAATTCATAATGCCCATACCTAGATGAAAAAGCTGTCTTTGGTATGTCTTCAGTCCGAATCTTAAGCTGATGATATCCGGATCGAAGGTCTATCTTTGAGAAGACTCCTGCTCCTCTTAACTGATCAAAGAGATCATCTATCCTGGGCAATGGGTACTTGTTCTTTATCGTCACATCATTGAGTGCACGATAATCTATACACATCCTAAAACTCCCATCTTTCTTCTTTACAAACAATACCGGGGCTCCCCACGGTGATGAACTAGGTCTTATGAAACCTTTTTCCAACAACTCTTCAATCTGTTTCTTCATCTCCACTAGTTCTTCGGTGGACATCCTATAAGGTCTCTTGGCTATTGGAGCTGTCCCAGGTACTAACTCAATTACAAATTCTATATCCCTATCTGGCGGCATTCCCGGTAGATCCTCTGGAAATACATCTGGATATTCATGAACTAAGGAACATCCTTCATATCAACGACTTTCATTTGTTAATCATTAGTGACTATCTTGGGTAGCAATCGCTTGAATCTCCACCTTCTTGCCATCAGGAGCTCTCTCTGGTTTACCACTCTTGACCACAATCCAAAGATTGCCTTGTGCTTGGATAACCAATCCATTCCCAAGATAACATCCAAGGTTTGGGTTTCCAATATGATCAAGTTCGCTAGGAACTCTATTCCATTTATTACTAATTTTACCCCGGAACACCCTACTTTAGTTCGGAGTTTTGATCCAGGGGTTTGAACTATGAGGGTATTCTTAAGATTGACCATATCCAAATCATTTTCCATAACAAAAACCCATGAAACAAATGAATGTGAAGCTCCGGAATCAAACAAAATGGTAGCGGGTACCGAGTTAACTAGAAACTTACCCAGTACTACATCTGTCGCATTCTGAACTTCGTCCGCGGTGACATGATTGACTCTTCCTGTACAATTGATTGAGGTGCAGTTCCTGCTTGAGTAGGTCCTCGACTCCCTCCTTGAATAGGTGTTCTTGCTGGAGTATTTCCCAGATTAAAGCGAACAGGAGTGACTCCTCCTTTCTTGGGACAGACATTTGCGAAATGCCCCATTTCATTGCAGTTGTAGCAACGTCTTCCTGCCATTGTTGGATTTCCTGCAGCTGGGCTGATGGTCCTTGCAGGTGTTTGTGGGTTCTGACCAGTGGGTCGTTGTGCAGGTAGTGGTGTCCTCGCACTACTTCCCGGCTGAAATCTGGTAAACTGTTGAGGTACCACCCTTGGCCTTTGCTGACCTTGACGACTCCCCTGCTGGGCCATGCGGCGTTTGCGGTTGTCGTCCAGCTCTTTGCGCTTATCTTCTAGGATAAGTGCCTTGTTGACAAGCTCCTAAAAATCCGGAAATGTGTGGGTAATCAGCCCCACTTGAAGTCCAGAGTTTAGTCCCTTCATGAACCAGGACTGCCTAGCCTTGTCGATAATTCGTCCTCTGGTGCATAACGAGCAAGTTGTGTGAACTTGTTCAAGTAATCGCCCCGATCGCCCCTTGCTTCAAGGATCGGAACTCTTCTTTCTTGAGCTCCATCATACCCTCCGGCACATGATACTGGCGGAAGGCTATAGTAAACTCATCCCAGGTGATTTCCTGAGGATGCTCGTGAGAAGCGCAATAATTTTCCCACCATTCCGCAGCTGTTCCTTCTAACTGGTGAGAGGCATACAGGACTCTCTCATTGCCAAGACATTGAGATATGTGCAGCTTCCTCTCAATGGTGCGCAACCAATCATCAGCTTCTATGGGGTTGACATTCCCAGAGAAGGTTGGGGGTCTAGTTCTCATGAAATCTGACAGTCTAGACTGATGCCCATGATGCACAGCTTGGTTGTTGTTGAGATTATTAGCGGCAGCTTGATTCTGCAGTTGTTGCATCTGTTGCATCATTATGCGCATAAGCCGGGTCTCGGCGATCAGAATGCACCCAAATTATTCATGTCCACAGTGGTGCTTGAGGATTAGGTGCTTCATTGTTGTTGTCCTCTGCGAGAGTTCTTGCCTCCGACTCCATTGTTGCTCTGGTGTTCACCATCGAAGAACAAAAGATTTAGGGAAAAGAGAGAACAGAATAGGCAAGTAACAAGAATCTTATGCGGGGAGAAGATTTGTTTGACTCAAACATAAGCACACAAATTTTTATTTAATATCATAAGGATATGGCCGCTCACAAGTGCCTACGGGCATTGCGGCGCATACCAACACGCACAACCATAGATATTGTTCACCATAAAAGAAACATAACAACTCACAAAGTTCAAACCAAGCAACCGTTCTAAGGACGGACTCAACAATACTGACTCGAAATAAACTTAACTCGATAACTGACTCGATAGTAACATGACTCAACGCAGGAGTCGACTCTGACGATAATAAAAGGAAACTCTCTAGTCATCGATCCAACCAGGCTGCGGTCCTCCTGGCGGATACTGCGGCGGGTGCGGCGGCATGGGTGCAAACTGGTCCCAGTGCCCCACAGCTGGTGGAACGTAAGATCCCACAGACTCTGCTGGCTTCGGGGCTGCCTGCTCGGGTGCTGGTGGCTCTTCCACCACCGGCACTGGTGCCTCCTGAACGGGTGCCTCCTGCACCTGCGCCTCCTGCTCAGGCTCCTCGGGGTCGGGGTCGTGCAGCTCGGCTCGGCTCTGCTCAGTCCCTCCAAAGCTCCTCCGGCTCGCGAACCCTCGGCAGATAGACACCTAGGCCCTCGGCGGTGTCACGCAACCGAGCCCTGACCTCTGCCACCTCCTCACGAGACCTCTGAAGCTCCCGAACAGTCTCATCTATAAGCTCCTCCTGGGCGATGACGTACCTCACCAAGTGGGTGACCGTAGCATCGTCCTCCTCCTCCGGGTCTCTGTCAAACCGGTTGTCTCGGCGCGGATGGAGACGGAAGACGGTGCCTACAAGCTCCTCGGAGAAAGTGCATGCGATACGACGCATCGCCAAGCGGGCAGTCACGTGGATCCCAGCCTCAAAGGTGGACCTCCTGGCGGTGAGGTGAAACGGACGACTGGCTCTCCCCCTGTCTCGAGCATAGACGGTGACCTTGACGTCCCAAGCGACGTCCAGCCCGGCACGAACCACCGAAGTACCTCGGTAGATCAGCCTCACAAAACCCTCAAGAAACTGCAGCAGGTACCACAGCTCAGCAGCGTAGCCTCCGGTGCGATCGCCAAAGGTATGGATCCTCCTCATCTGCCAAAACAGATCTCATCAGATCTAAATTTTTAAAAGAACTCAAACTGGTACAGGAATACAGCATAGGTATGAAGAAAGAAAGAGAGGACAAGTCAGGATGTCATTTATAATCTTGTAAAATTTTAATTCTTTAGAAAATAGTTTTATCCTCTACGACCAGTCTAAACTAGGGTCAAGTCCTACAGTCGGTATGCTCTGATACCACCTCTGTCGTGCCCCGAATTTGCAATTCCGGACACTCTGTGTATCCTGCACTAGTCCAGGATCGCGCTAGTGCACACAGACTAAACAGGGTATAATATCACATCATACACAGCGGAATATTAAATAAAGTATTTCAAACATTTATATAAACGAGTGTACGACCTTATGGTCATCCTTACAATAATTATGCCACGCAGGGCTAACAATAATCTAATAACAAAAGTTCAGCAATGAATATAAAAAGTCGTGATGTCCATCTTCTCCCTGATCGCTCCGAGCGAAGGCTTGCCCCTAGTTTTCGGCTCCTCGACATACTCCTCTTCATATCTTTGGCGTAGTCTCTTCTTACTCGTAAGTTTGTCGCAAGGGTGAGTACACACCGTACTCAACAAGTCATGCACAATGCATATCTATTTACTACATGCATGGCTTATTACAAAGGAAAGGCTTTCTTGGTTATTTTGCTTTTGCAACAATATTTTAAACTACTACTCATTTAGATTGAAAGCATCAAAATCATATAATCATTATATATAACTCAAGTTGTTTATTTTCACAATATTTTGGACACATAGTCCCTAGACAACTTCATTTCACAATTTTGGCACCTGACCAACCACCCCATTTTATTTTTAAACACTACCCCTTGATCAGTAATCCCGATCATTGTCGAGACTGTGGACTCGGCTATTGAACAGTTTTAACACTCTGCAGAGGTTGTACACTTTACCCACAAGATCTGATCGACACCACAAAGGCGATTAAGTAACAAAGCTTTTCAGAGACTTCTATCTCCACCTAAGAACCTCTCCGTGTTGCCTTCACTATCACTTCCCTCACTCAGAGTCAAGTATATGACCGACGAACACCGTTGGACGGGTACCAAGCCGTAGCACAGGCACGCTCCTCCCGTCTGATTACCCCATGTAAGCGCCACCCCGAGGTATCAAAGGTAAGACATCAGAATCCTACTAAACTAGGTCTTCCCATTCGGACATGTGGTTGTACGAGAGACTCAGTCAAAGGCTTGCAAGGTAAGGTCCTTAATTGACCAAGGCAAGACTTCCTTCTCTCAATTTGGCACTGCCCTCACAACACTCATCCCAACCCCAATTTGCCACACTGGTCCACCTAGCACGAAGCCTCGGTCCACTTGCCCCAGTCTAAATCAATTCCACCCCAAGTTATTCAACGGTGCAACACATGCCCGTAATCGTCTTTCATGTAGAACCACACGGTCTCTCTGGGTCCAACACCATTACCAATGACATTCCACTTTATTCAAAAATCATTCAATAATATTTAGTCAAGGTTACATTTGTATTTAAGAATATCATTCACGTAGTAAGCATGACTAAGCAACTATTCACGGTCTAGCCTCCCGTGTTGGCACAATATTATTAACCAACTAGTATTATCCACTTAGGTTATCCAAGGGATCATGGCATACAAATTTTATTAACAAGGTGACATTAACAATTAGGTTGACTAGCTAATTCACCCAAAATATTTAAATCCACTTTTAGTTGAATTAGCATGCATAGTTTGAAAACAAAATGCATTTCAAAATTTAGGATCAAAATGGTCAAAGCATAACTTGCCTTCGAAAAGTTGCTGGTCCTGTTCTGAAGTCAAACCATGTACTGGAAATTCCCCCTCGCAACCCTCCGGCAAATCAACGTCTATTTAAAATCAATATAAACACAATAAATATATTTTACAGAGAGAAAACTCACCTGTAAAAATTCCATAAAATTCACCATTATATAGATCTTGATTTTACAAATTTTGTGAAATTAGAATCGCTCAAATCGGAGTTAAAACGCAAAAGTTATAAGTGTTTGAAGTTTTAAAATAAATCTGAAAAGAATAAACCGAATTTCTTTATTTATTTCTATGCGGAAAATCCGAGAATTATGACGTCAGCACCGAGTCAGTTTTCTACCGGAAAATATATTTTTAAAATTAATTATGACATCATCATCACTGTTTATGACGTCAGCATCGAAAACATTTTGGTAGAATTATTTATTCACGAAAATGGATTTATGACGTCGGCATCCCTAATTATGGCGTCGGCATAGCGTCCTTCGTTGACGTCGACATCAACCCCGCCAGTCGACATGTGGGCCCCATCGATGGCGTTAGCGGCGGCGCCAAGACGGACACGTGGCGATCTCTCATCGCGACACGTATCTGGCTCCTACACACGCGGGCGGTCCTTCCTTGGGCACGTGGCACTAATCCTAACCGTCCATTTCGATTTCTCTGGTGAGATCTAACGCTCATCGTTTCGGTCTCTAATATGGATAAACACGTGGACTCACCTCGAGCGTTGGATGCGAATCGGGCGGTCGAGAAGCTCGCAAGGTCGGCGAAAACGCGGCGAAGACCGACGGCGGAGGTGAGGAAGAAGACCTCGCGACGGCGCTTCCGTGATGCTCGGCGAGATGAAGTAGTCGCCGGGCGGCTCGGCGGGCTTTACTCGGAGGTCACGGCGACGGCGGAGGGTCACCGGAGTAAGCGCAACGACGGAGGAAAGTCACGGAACCGGTGAGCACGTCACGAGAGCTATGGTGGTTCTCAATGCGCGTGAAAGAGCTCTACGGGTGCAGAACGAAGTGATTTATACACCAGACTAGAAGATGAAGCGGAAGAGATAGTGCTCGGCATTAATGGCGACGGTTTCCACTCGGACGCACGGCGGCGGCGGCGTTTCATTCGTGCGAAGACGAAGCGACGTGGCCAATATCTAGCCGTCCACGCGAAATCCAACGGTGCACAATCAAAGCGGCGTTAGGGTTTCTCGGCGGCGCCGCGATGAGTGGGCTCGACACATTCATTGTTCATCTGAATTTTAATCGTTTTGAATAAAAATAATTCTGAATATTCATTTCAATTAATTGGGGCACTTAAAATATCAGAAAAATTCTAGAAAAAATCAAAAATATTTTAGGACATTTTGAACTCAAATAAAATATTTTTATTTATATTTTATTAAAACTTTTCATTATTAAATTAATTTCGAGAGAAGAACTAATTTACAAAAATTCAAATAAATCCAAATAAATTCCAGAAATTCTTTAAAAATTCAAAATGCATTATAAAATTCAAAAATAGCCAAATTTGAGGATGTTACACAAGAGAACCCTAAGTTAAATACTATAAAATGATTTTATTAAAATCATGAAAGAATGTAAGGTCCTCTCCCTCTAGATCTAGAGAGGGGGACTGTTCTCTCCCTCTAGAGTGAGGGAGGGATACAAGATCTGTCTATAGATCTAGAAGGTGAGGGCTTCAACCCGGGAGATTGGCGTCACTGACACTCTTTAAAATTCGTGATTCACTTTATGACACCCTAGCCCACTGTCATACACTCAGATGGACATACATGTGATAGACACATCACTAAAAGCCAACGAATTGAGTGTCGCTGGACTAATTTTTCCACTTCAACCCCTCTCCCATGCACATGCTATCTACACTACATCTTCCTCTCCACAAGATATAAACCTGTACAAATGTCAGGAATGAGATGCTCTTACCTTAAAGAGTTAACTATTCCAAGGATTTCAAGTTCAAAACCTAGCTCCCCCCTTGTTTTCACAATTTTGGGGCCACCCGAGGCGCCGCAGAGAACGATCTGCTCGAGCTTTAAGCGAGTTTCCACGGTGGCTCCCTAAGACAACGACTGCAGAAAAATAATAACGATCAAGCAAAACAGCACTACCGGATGATCCATCACTGGCCAAAAGAACCATACAGGAGTATTTTCTAGATGTTGGATTTCTCTATGTAGTGTCGTTGTTGCAACATAACGGATGATCCGGTACGTCAATACAAACTCATACCGGAGTATTATGCGGGCGTTGGATTTACGTGTTTTGCGGTATTGTAGAACAAAGGATGCTCCGGTACGTACATGAAAATGCATACCGGCATCTCCTTCGTCACAAAATTTGCAGACAAGCATTTACAAAATTTGGATAGGCGGTTTGTTTAAGAACTACGCCTTTAAAGACATGAACATCACCACAGGGGGTTCGTTAATTAATTAGGCCATCAATATAATTAACTAAGGCGGCTTGCTTAACATACCTTTGTGGAAATCAGAAAGCTTTCGCATGCGGCTTCGTAAGAAAGCCGCCTGTGTAAAGATCGCAATTTCCCAAGATGGTTCCTTAAGAGAGCCGCCTGTGAAGAGCATAGTTTCCACAGGCGGCATCTAAAGGGCACTGCCTGTGACAAGATCAATATTTTCACAGGCGGTTTCTTAAGAGAGAAGCCTATGAAGATACCTTTACACAGGCGGTTCTTAACCCCAAAGACCGCCCGCAGTCATTTGAGGTGGCTCTCATTTTAATCCGCTTGTGGAAAGAAATCCTTGGTGTCTAGGAAAATCATTTCTGTAGTAGTGTGGCTTTGTCATTAGTTTTAGTTTGGGCAACATATTTAGCAAACAAGTTGCCCTTTTTATCTCTCCTAAGTATGCAATGATTATTAATTAGAGAAGGCTTAGGAGTGTTACCCTTGGGACAATCCTTACCGATGTGCCTCTTTTCTCGACAATTGTAGCAAGTAGGCTTTGAACGTCTCTTCTTCTTCTTAACATGTTGTTTGCCGGTCTGCCTCTTGATGGATGTAGTCTTGGTCTCTTCTTTGTTAGGACATTTAGAGACAAAGTGTCCTAATTTGTTGCATCCAAAGCATCGAATAGTCTTCATGCTCTCGTCTTGGTGCTTTGGATTGTTCTTGAGCTTGCTCTTATGAATTTGAGAAGACTTGGAGCGTCTCGACTTGTCTTTGTCGGGAATGAAGCCTATACCTTGCTTGTTCTTGATGGGTCTTTGGTATTGCAAGACAGCATCAAGGTTGGCCTTTCCATTATAGCACTTCTTCAAATCCCTTTTCAAGCTAAGCACTTGAATCTTGAGCTCTTTGTTTTTCTCTATAAGATTGTCAGTACAACAAGCACTAGAGGAAGTGGAAGCATTTGAATCTGAGCAATAAGAAACATCACTTTGATTTTTGCAAGATATGATGGAAATGGAGCCATTTGCATTAGAGCAACTGGATATGTCAAGCAAATCATCATTAATTCATCACAAGATATACAAGCATCTACCTTAGCATTTGAGCTACATGGTATGTCAAGCAACTCATTGCAAGGAGAAGAATTTATAATTCTAGATGACATGCAAGAAATTAAATCTAAGCATGGCTCATCATCGAGAATATTGTAAGTTAATCGACATCTACCTTGCTAATAGTCATATCCTTGAGAAGGAGATTTTCATGATCTAATTTTAAGGCATCATATGATTTTTGAAGCAATGCAAGTTTTTGAATCAACTCATATGATTTTCTAAATTGATTCTCAAGGCGTCTATGAAGAACTTTAATCACATACATTAACTTAATTTTGGATGGCTCATCATCGTTTACCTCATTATTACCTTGGGCCACAAGGCAATGTGGTGAGGAGGGAGGTGAAGAAGACTCATCATCACTTGAGCTTGATGCGGAGGAATCATCACTTGAAGTCCTTACTTGCAAATTATCCCCTTGACCAATCTTGGACTTCTCATGATTTCTTTGAGTGAGCATCCACACATCATGAGCCTTTTTGAGATGGCATACCTTCTTTCGCTCATTTTCGCTCAACACGCTAAGTAGAGCATCCAAGGCTTGAGCATTCGTGTGTTCATTTTGTTCCACTTCGGTGGTGAGGTTTCCCTCATCCTTCATGCTATAATTTGGGCTTTCAAAAAAACGCCAAATAGAATTTTTCTTAATCGATAGATTTCAAGTACATTTTCATTTTGTGTTTCCATGATCCATAACATAGTACCATCAAAGTAAGGTGCAAAACTAATAAGGACTTTTATTGCGTTTAAAATATAAGAGGTTGAAGATGGAGCATTCATGTTAGTATGATCAAGGAAGTAATAGCTCCAAGTTCACCCTTTTAGTCAAGTGACATCTCAAACTCTCAAGCGGTTAAGCTTAGCACAAGAGACCTTGCTCTAATACCGATTAAAAGGATTAGGATGTTGCCTAGAGGGGGTGAATAGGTGTTACAAAATTTAAATTTAAACATAATGAAACTAGAAAGAAAACTCAAACAACATGCTATAGCAAATAATTTTGTAAAATACCAGAGTCCAAATGGAGAATAAATATGGTTTTAGTAGAATTTTTCAACACCATTTAGATATCTCAAAATTCCAAAACAGATTGAAAATCAGCCAAGTTTGATGAATTACTGTTCTTAAATGACAATAGATACTGAGATGAAACCAAAGAAAATGGAAAGTAGAACCTTTGCACTACTTACTAAAAAAATTGCAGAATTTTCCAACCATTCTAGCATCCTTGCCAAGCACCTGCCATCGACTAGTCATTTACGCATTAATTTCGCCCTCTGTGTCAGCACCGTTCACTCGATGAATCCTCGGGCTAAGCCTCTGGCGCAGTGGTCCCCATGCGTGGGCCCGCTGGCCAGCCCTCCTTCCTTCTCTCCTCCTTTCTCCCTCTCGGCTCTCTGCCAGAGTCTTTGATGACTCGTTTTCTTGCGCTGGAGTGGTCTCTCCTCCTGCGCCATTGGTTGGTGCAGGCGGTGCCCATTTGCATGCTATGCCCAGCTCACCTCTCTGCCTTGCCATAAAGCCATAAAATTCTTTGTTTGTAACGTCCGAAATTTGGCGATTTTAAATTTTGGAGTTATTTGAATTTTAGAATTAATAAAACCTTTAATTGCATTTTATTGAATTTATCTAATTTTTAGAATTTATTGGATTTACTTAACATTTATTTAAACTACCCTCTTGATTAATTAATACGGGAGAAAGTATTTATCAAAATAAATGAAATATTTTATTCAAGCTTCAAAACCTTAAAATCGGAATTTTCTAGAATTTTTAGGATATTTTTAGTGCCCCAAATAATTACCGTATTTATTTTAGGAAAATGGCTAGCTACGATCTTTGGTATAAGATGTCGAGAAAACCCTAACATTCTCGGTAGTCGGATCGATCGAGCATGCAATTAAATCTGGACTTTCGAATTAAGGTTTAATCCGCAGTTGGATCGAGATCGGACGGGTGAACCGAAGACGACCTCGGGAGGGCGCCTATGCACCGCCGTCGCCGGTAGGGGCGAAGATCTTGTCGAGATATTGCGCGCCTTTCGAGGCATGTCCGCGGATGAAGTACCCTCCGTGCTCGGCACTTCACCCGCTCATTTCTCCTCATCTCTCGTGCGCTCTCGCCCTCTGTAGCCCGCAATAGCTCACGGAGTAGCCACACTCTTTCCCTCGGTTCTTCAGTCTTCGTCTTCGCGTCGTCGTTCCCGTCGTCACCAAGGACCTCGCGGAGTTCCGTGGCGGCGTCTTCTGCGCCACCTCTTTCGACGAGACGCAGGCGCAAGCGCCGTCAACCACATCGTCTTCCTCGGCTCGAGCGTCAAGCACCGCCGCCCTTGGCCGAACTCTTGCGACTCACCTCGGCCGTCAGATCTCCGCCGGACGCCGATAAACCCGTCCTTCCCTTTTAAATGCCGTCGAATCGGTAGAAATAGACCTCGTGGTTGGATCTTCGCCGAAAGATTCTCGTTGGCAGCGTGAAGCAGGAATAGTAAAGCGCTCGGTATAAGCGTAGCCGTCAGTTCTCATCCAGCGAGCGACGTTGCGCCACGTTTTCCTGTTGCGTTGAGTTGAGTTTGCGGTAGATCTTCAGTGGGATCTTCATCCGGCGGTAGGCATGCGTCCACGTAGGCTTGGGAATAGTAAACCGTGTGGTAAATCGGCCGTTGGATCGTCATCAGCGCTAGTGCATCCACATCGGTCGTTGAATAGTGAATCGTGTGTACCGATAGTCATCAGATCCCATCGGCGGTACGACGCGCCCACGTAAGGCTTTGTAGCGATGCATCGCTCATTAACGACCGCCGTTGGATTTGAATCAGCGGTAAAGAATTAATGTCTTGGCGTGTCTCCGTTGAGGCGGCTCGGTCAAACTTGAGCCGAGGTCTCTTTCAAACCTCTTCCTCCCAGTGTTGCACAAATGCACTCGCCGATCTTTACTCCTTGATTCCTTCCCTTACGGAGGTGGAATCGGCCTTCACAAACTTTCCACGGCCAACCACACAAAGCACTGGTGGCTCGTAGGCGACCTCCTAGCCGTCTAGGAGTCCTCAACCTCCAAGAGTAACAAAAGCTCATGAAGAACAAACTTGGAGATGAACTCAAGTGCTCCACAACTTAGATCCCACTCAACCCTAGCACTTCACTCCTCAAACTCTTCCCAACCCTTCTCACCAAGGGGATCACTTAGATATAAGAGTAAAGAGGTGTTTTGGGGGCTCAAGAACAAGGAGATGGCTTCTCAAATGTGCAGGGTAATGGCCCACTCCAAAGTTAGCAAGGAGGAGGCTTTAAATAGAGGTCCCCAAAAACTAGTCGTTTCAGGTTCGAGTAAGTTCGGATAGTCTGAACCTATGTTCGGATACTCTGAATGGGTTAAGAATACTAAGACAGAGAGAACCAGCTCGGATAGTCCGAAGATTTATTCGGACAGTCCGAAATATTCGGATACTCAGAACTCAATCCGGATAGTCCGAATAGGACTGAGTAGCCCGACGAAAATGAGCATAACTTTTGACTCCGGACTCCGATTTCAGTGATCTTGGACTCTACAGAAAGCTAAGAACGAGGGCTACATAACCCACAAGATCTCACTGCCTAAATCCCAAAATATAGGAGCAAAATTCACAAAGAATCCAAGAGAGACCTTAGACTCTCACTTTTCACTCTACTAACACTTCTCTCCCTCACACCAAACCACCTACACCTAGGTGTACAAGATGTGACCTATGTCTCTCAAACTTTTGACAAGGATAGATCACTTGAACACTTGACAAATCTAAAAGTCATTCGACGTCGCATCCCTCTTAATAGTACAGCAATCCTTAGACTCAAATTAAATCAAAGATAATACATGTTTAGAAATAGTCACTTGTCGTCTTCTTTCTTAATGCCGGCGCATGAAGACCTTCACCATATAATTGATGACATCTTCGCCTTGTCCAACTTGACTTGATTCACCTGATGAGACTCTCGTCCTATCAACCTTGACTTTATCATCCTCTCCGACGATCTCCACGCCAAGTCGATCTTGACTTATTCCTCAACTCTTGGTGACACCGCCGTCTTGTTGACCTCGACTTAACAGTCATCCTCCAAGATATCTTGGTCATCATACACACACGGGACCTAATTCTTTCCAAACCACTCATAAAAGACATTAGTCCCAAAAGCTCACTAGATATAAACAAGTTGATATTTGTGAGCAATTGATTACTACAAGTGTTTCGTATAAAAAAGCACTATATAAATGGAAACACTTAACATAAGAAATGTTCTCTACTAAGTACATCATGATGAATATGTAATTGATCTATATGCACTAGAGAGATAATTGCCAATATGATGAATCAATTAAATCATGGCAAGGATCACAGTCTTTACTTAAATGAAGCATATGATAGAATATACACGAATTGTACATGTCCAAATAATATTTGGAATAAGAGTAAATATGTGATCCAACTCTAGATTAAACTTCACTAAGAGAAGTACATGAGAAGATACACAACTAAGACATGCATTCACCAAATCAATCTATAGCAATGTGAAGTTTAACTCTAGTTAATACATGCATATTAAAAGAAAAGCACATAATGAACTCAAATGAATATATATGCACAAATAAATATGACATGAACTAATGTGCATATATATAATCAACATGTTACTTGGAGTTCACTATGCATTTGCACAAGAGGAATGCAATAACAAATATAGAAGGGATACCAAGATTGCATACCTTATCTTTGCTTACCCATCCCACTTAATTTTCCTCTAAATAGATGAGACTAATACTCAACTTGGCAACAAACATGTTAGTCTCATAGCAATATAAACATATTAGAGGTTTGTCATTTGTTAAGCACTAAGTTAAGCATTCACACAATTACATAGATTGTCATTATATGCGTTTGTTATTAATCACCAAAATAACATAAGTGCTTGGATGCACTTTCAGTGATGCCTCGAATAGGCATCTAGAAAACTTAGCAATTCACAACTGGCAGTGGAGTCCACTATCTGGTCGATGCGAGGGAGAGGGAAAGGGTTCTTAGGACACGTCTTGTTAAGGTAGGTGTAGTCAACGTACATCCACCACTTGACGTTAGCCTTCTTTACAAGGACTGGGTTCACAAACCACGTTGGGTGATGGACCTCTCGGATGAAGCCAGCCTTTAGGAGTTTGCTAACCTCCTCTTGTATGGCTTGATTTTGATCCTTCGCGAATCTGCGCTGCTTCTGCACCACGGGCTTGGCGCTTGGCTCCACAACTAGTCGATGCTCGATCACCTCCCAGCGGACTCCAGGCATGTTGGACGGTTGCCATGCGAACACGTCGCGGTTTGCCCAAAGGAAAGTGACAAGCTCGAGTTCCTATTTAGGGTCGAGGTCGATGCCTACCTTCATTGTCTTGGATGGTTCTGTCGGGTCAAGGGGCACCGCCTTGACATCTCCACAGGTATTCTTACCCTTCCTGCCATTGTCAACTTGGCTGTTGGCGTCATTGTTGGATGTGGAAGCCTGATCATTGCCTCTGGGTTTTTGATGCTTAGCTTTCTCGTCGCCAGCACTGGCTGCTGTTCTACCAAGATGCTCGGCCATCTCCAGGCTTTTCTTGTCACACCTGACCGCCGCGTGCTAATCCACCTTGATCATGAGGACTCCCTTTAGCGCTGACATCTTGACTGTCTCGTAGCATAATGCACCACCGCCATGAACTTGGCTAGCATTGGGTGGCCTAGGATCACATTGCATGCGGTCTCAAAATCCGCTACGTTGAAGAGGATCTTCTCAGTGCGGAAATTGTCCGGTGTACCGAATGTGACTAGCAACTCGATTTGGCCCAATAGGGTTAATGATGAGCGTGGAGTTATGCCATGAAACGGCTCGGCTCTAGCTTTTATCTCGGTCCAGGGAATTCCCATGTTATCCAGTGTCTTCATGAAGATGAGGTTCAGCGAGCTTCCTCCGTCGACTAAGGTTCGGGTGACCTTGACATTCACGATGGTGGGCTCGACCACCACAAGATATGGACCTAGATACAGGACCGTGGTCGGGTGATTTGACTAGTCAAAGGTGATGGGCACCTCTGACCATTTGAGAAATCAGGGGAGAGATGGTGTGGCCAGGTTGACCTCTCTTTCGACTACCTTATATTGTCTCTTGGACTCGTATGTGGCAGATCCTCTGAAAATATGTGCTAGCTTATGCTCAGCTCCTTGATATTCGGGCTCGTCGTCCTCGAGCTTATCTTTAGCCCGCTCGATGCTGCGCTCGGCGAGAGTGGCATTGAGCTTTTGCTGGACTTTCTTGCTGATCACTTGGCACTCATCGAAGTAGTGCTTGTCTATGTGGTGGATGGGGTAGTATTTGTTTTTCCAACGGCTTTGGCCTTTGTTGTCTCCTAGATTGCGTGTCTTCCCTCTCTCGACTGCAGCTACAGTGGAGTCACCTTTGCGCTTCTGCCCATGGCTCTTGTTCCTATTAGCCCATTGCTTGGATGACTCGGGCTTGTCACTGCCAGGCTTCAGGTTGTCAAGGTGGTCTCAGGCTTTGGCGCAGATGGCGTATTTATCCGCAAGCTCGAAGAGCTCCTTGGTGGCTCTGATCTTCTGGGTGGCGAGTTTCCCCTTCAGATCTCCATCCTTAACCCTGTTCTCTAAGGCAACAATCACTGCCTCATCCGAGATATCGAGGATCAGGTTTCGTTTATCGCTGAATCATCGAATGAAGCTACGCAGCGACTCTCCTGGCTTCTGCACCAGCCGATGCAAGTCACTGTGTGTTCCGGAGAGTTCATACGTGCCCTGAAAATTGGCAATGAACTGGGCCTGCAACTCAGCCCATGACGATATCGACTAAGGCGGGAGGTTGAGTAGCCAAGACCTGACTGCCCTATCGAGCGTGGTGAGCAGGTAGTTGACCATCACCTTCTCGTTGCCTCCGGCTACTCTCATAACTATAGTATAGGTCTACAGCCATTCAACAGGGTTAATTTTCCCTGAGTACTTCTTGACCGGACCAGGCTTGAACTTGTCTGACCATCTGACCACACGCCGTGCTAGGGTGAACGCCTTGCACCCCTCATCAACATCTTCCAGGGTCATCTGGCGCTGTCCTCTACATGCATCTTGCCAAGGGGGGAACTTGTGTCACGGAGGCGAGTGGTCCCTCGAGGGCGGAGATTCGCCTCGGCGTGCATGTCGCATCGGAGATCGACCTCTCGAGGATGTGGACTCATTGTCCTGCCTCTCGTGGTCTTCACGATCCCACTCTTCCCTTCGATCTCTCAGAACATCACGCAAATCTCATCAATCATGCGGGATTCGCTCTCGGAGATCTCCCTGATATCCTTGGCGGGGGTTCAAACGGATCGTTCCAGAGTTGGGATGGCCAGAGCTAGCCACTGTTGATCGTGCTGCCCGACGACTATCATGAGACAGTCCCTATAGATGGCTCCGGGTGCCTTGTCAACTTGGCTGCCCGAACCTTGAATTGGCTGCTTGAGCAGTCTGAGCTTGTGCTGCATCGAGTAGCATTTTCATCTGGTCAAACACCAGCGTCGTAGGGTTAGCCGGGTCCATCAATGGGAGAGACATCAATAGCATGTGAGCACACTGGACGTTAGCCTCAAGAGTACTGAAGACATCGCTAGAATTGCTCTGACGGGATGTTGTTGCTAGAACACGGCCAGGTGCACCATTGTGGTCGCGCTGCCAAAAAGTTCGTTGCCCTTGGAAACCTAGCACCTACGGATGAGGTGTCATTGGATTGTCAAGGTTGAGATGCTTTGACAATTTGGCCACAATCATTGCAGCGACAGTGGCTGTTGGGTCACGATGATGGTCCGTCGTACCAGGAGCGACATCGTTTGCAGTCGCATGCATTATGGCGATTGTCGCCCCCTGATCTTGGGGTGTGCTAGGCGGGACACGGTGCTCCTAGCTGCCCGTGGCTTCAGCTCCTGAGTGTTGCTCTCAGGAACTTCCTGCAGTAGCGCCTTTATTAGCCGTAGCCATGAACATGTGTCAATCTGTATGACTGCTACACTGATTGCTAAGGTCATCGTTGCTGCTGTCGCTGTCGCTCTCCATGTTGATGCACTTGAGTATGTTGGGCTCCAGAGGGTCAAACTCGATGAAGCACACCTCACGGCATGGGTCCTCAGAATAGGACTCGATGAAGCCAATGTGCTCAAGGTTATTGGCCGGGCCCCATCAGTATAGCATGGTTCCAAAGGCCATCTTAGATCCCATTAGTGGGGCATAGCATATGTCGAGAATTCCAGCGTGGGCACAGATCGAAGATATGCTTAATTTGCAAAAATATCTGAAGGCCCCTACCTGGCGTGTCAGCTGTCGAAGGTTAGTGATCGACAACACACTTATTCTCGGGTACCTTCGAGATATGCAGGATCAAGCACGCAATCAAGAAACACACGATGTAGATATGTTCGGGCCTCGTCGTCAAGTAATACCCTACTCCTGTGTCGATGATGGTTGAGATCAATGAAAGGATTGCAGATCAATGGGGGTATCCCTAATTACAAGGAAGAACAACAAATATGGGGGATGGCTATGCTACGGCTTGTAGATGATCTCGGTTGGAAGCTTGCGCTCTATGCTAGTTTGTTGTGGGTTGCAATTGGCTCCTTCTGGCTTGTTCTGGACGACGCCCTCCTTGGTCCTTATATAGCAGGCTGGAGTACCGAATCATAGTCGATGAGGAGTCCTTCTACCGTTATGGTCTTTGTATCGCATCTGAACTTCCACAACCGCCGGGTGTGTTCGAGTAGGTCTTCTCGTATCAAGAGTATGATCAGAACTTTCCCTGCATGGGGATATCCTTTCCGCGTATACCTTATCCTGTTGATTCAGGCTAGAGATATGCAAAATATCCTGGTACCGATAAAGATGTATATGATATGATTTCTGACTTTATGGCGTATGCCCATATCCCATATTTGGATATTCAACAGGAGGGAGTAATTACTAGCCGAGTGCCTCTGCGTTTGCAATGGAATATAATTAAGGTGGCATGATACAAATTAAAACATTAGATGTTCCATGGTTTTCCACAATTTTTGTGTCTGGAAGGACTCATTTTAATTACCCAAGGACCTATAGGTAATTTCAAAAAATCAAGGGCTTTTCTGCAAAATAGTGCTAATAAAACCAACCGGCAACTAACCATAAATCTAACCTTATATACCCACCCTCACACTCTCTCCATTCACTCCCTCACTATCACCCTCTCTCTCTCTCTGTGTGTGTGTCTTCTCATTCTCGCTCTCTCTGTCCTAGGAGACGCCATCTCTAGTGGCCACCCTAGCATCCCTTCGTCCTCCTCTATCGATCTCCATTACTCTTGTCAGTTTGGCAGCAGGTAGATCTCCCTCTTGCTCTTCTCCACTGTTGGCGGATAGTGGCAAGAGGTGGCACATCGTCATGGTGTGGGAGACCGGATCTAGCAATGTAGTGGTGGGCATAGGCCAGATGTGGCAACGATGATCGAGGACGAAGCTCCACTCTCCCTCTCACTCTTCTCCACCTATGGTGGCTGACACTAAGCTGTAGCACAGCCTTATTTACCCACCCTCACACTATCTTTCTCTCCCTATTTCACTCCCTCACCATTGTCTCTCTCTTGTCTATCTCGCTCTATCTGTCCCTCCAGCCCAAATCTGCCCCCTCTGGTGACCTCCACGTCTTCTCCTCATCCTTCCCCACTGATCCCCCTCACTCTCCTGCGCCATTGCCGCTCGCAAACTCCATCACCAACACACTCTAATGTGACGGCCAATACACCAAGTCTGAGGAGAGCCAGATATCCCTCTCGCTCTTCTTCATAAATGATGGATGACAGCGCATTGTACCACGGTGTAGCGGTGAGGGTGTCTAGATCTAACAGCATAGTGGTTGGGGGGTAGTTCGGTGTTGGTAGCCAAATTTGGAAAAATATAACCAATTTGTTAGGCTAAGGATGAATTTGGATGTTTCTAGCCGATATCAGTTCAAAGTGAAATTTATCTTCAAGGGATAGAGGCCAATACATGCTATAAAAGGGGTAGAATAATTTTTAGATTTAGCATGTCCGCTTTGTAATTCGTTTTGATAAATAAAGTTGTGCATCACTGATTTTGATCATCTAATCGGGCGTAATAGCTATCATCTAATCGGGGAAAACAGATCTTAACCTATCATCTAATTGGGCGTAATAGCTATTTGGATTATCTTAACAATTGTTTAAAGCTGATAAAATTGGTCAACATCTATGTCGATCTAACTTGCAATTCTAGGACCAAATCAGCTGCCATGCCTCGAACCATCTTTAAACTCTACGATCGCGTGTGTTGAGGCTGATTGGCTCTTTTTCGACACCAGCTGTTGGATGCAGAGGTGATAGTGATGAGCAAGGCATGCACTCTCGTTCTTCTCCACTGATGGTGGTAGGCGGTGGTGGCAACAGTGCAAAGTTGTTTAATGAAAAATTAACAAGAATTGCTTCGATGTGGTTGTTTAAAGAAAAAATGTTTTTTTACCATGAGATTAGTTTGCTATGGAGAAAAATGTGTGGATTGAGTTTCTTGATAAGATTGAGTTTGTTGGGTTTGTTACATAATTTATTTGGTACAATTTCTTCATCGATTCTTTAAGGTAAAACATGGAATTTTTTTTTAATAATACATTTTTTATTCGGAATTTCAAAAATATTCCACCGAAAAAAAAATTTGAAATATACCTCACGCTACGTTGGGCGTGCGGCGAAATATAAAAAATACGCAGGCGGCAGTGCCTGTCCCGACGTGGCCTCTCAGACGGCGCAACGAACGGCGATGAAACCAAAACGGCGTCATCGACGTTGATATTCTTTAGCACGTTAAGTAAATGCGACACCCTCTTCTAGCACTTTCGTCGTGCGACAGCCTCTTGTAGCACTTTCGTGCGTGCGGCATGAGTTCCTTTAACCCCTTCGCGCGTTCGCCGTCTTGACGACGCCGTTCGGTTCTGTCAGACGTTAAGCATGCGACGAGAGACCACGTCGGCGCGGGCACCTATCGCCGTGTATTTTCTATTTAGGCCTGTCAGACGTCCACGCGTGCGGCAGGTATATTCTGAATTTTTTTTCGGTGGAATATTTTTGAAATTCCGAATAAAAAATGTATTATTAAAAAAAATTCGTAAAACATGCACGAGTAACAAGGCCAGCACGTTTCGGTGCTATCTAACATTCTGGTTAGAACAAGATGGAATGAATGAGAAATCAACCAGGGTTCCAAATTTCGTTTTTGGTTTATATCTCGCTCTTCAATGAAATTCAAAATTTTGGCGAAATCTCATTATTTCAGATAAAATATGGATGAAATTAAAAAAGCGAAATTAAAATCTAGAATTTTTGGACCGAATTTCAGGAGAAATATCCAAATTTGGGCAAAATTGCCAAAATTTTGGTAAATTTCAACTAAACAAAAAATAGTTCAAACAATGTTAATTTTTTTTAATTATCTATGGAGATTCCTGACACATAATTTATATTACCATAAAAATTTCAAAAGATTATCATGTTTAGGAAATTTTTAAAAATTCAAATATTGCTATTGTACTAATAAAACTATGACCAGCAAGTTTGAACCGAATGAAAAATGGTTCAAACCACGTTAGAAAATTTTGATTTTTTTGTACAAGGTTATCATGTATCAGTAATTTTCCCATAAAGTTTTAAGATGATGATCAAGCATCATGAATTTATAAAAATTCGAAAAGTGCTACTGCCCTGTTAAAAGGCTTACCAGCAAACTTGTCCAAAACGAAAAATTGTTCAAACCATGTTAGAAAATTTTGAAAATTTTTTTGGATGGTAAAAATGTAACATTAATATTTATGTAAAATTTTTAGATGATGATCATTCCTAAAATATTTTTCAAAATTCTGAAAGTGTTACATCGTGATAAAAGCCTGATGATCAACATATAGATTTTTTTAGCAATAAAAAAGGTTTAAAATTTTTGAAAATTTTACAATAGGGTGATAAGGAAATTCTTAAGATTTCATAGAAATTTTGAATTATGATCACACTCCAATGAATTTATAAAATTCTTACAAGGCACAATACTATTTTTGTTCTTTCTCTTTTTGAATTTGAAATATAATATAACAAATGAAGTTCAATGCTTACATAGATTTGATTGACCAAACAAAAAGGTTTAAATTTTTTGAAAATTTTATATAATGGTACTAACGCTATTCTTAATCTCTCATGAACATTTTAGATTATGATCATACTCGAGAAAATTTATAAAATTCTAACATTGTTACTGTTCCAATTATATTCATTCTGTTTTGATTTTTTAAAGATAACAAATGAAGTTCAATTATTTTGAAAATTTTTATGTTTGATTCTACACTACTAAAGATAGTACCATAAAATTTTTAGAACATTATCAAGCTTTTATAATTTTATAAAAATCTGACAATGTTCCTACCAAAACTTTAAAATACCTCAAAATTTTGGTTTTTCAACAAATTTTGATAGAAGATGACTTTTTAAGGGTTATTGACCAAATCCTACCCTAAAAGTATAAAAACCGATTAAAAATCATAAAATTTCAGTGGAAAAAATGAATTTAGTGTAGTAATTTCAAAATTTTTGAAGTTTTTTATTTGACTAGTAAAGTTGATTTCATAGTAACACAAAATCCAAAATTTCGGTGAAAATCCGCTAAAATTTATATCCATAGTATCAACCACCGTTAGCTGGGCATATCATCCTGTTGACGCCAAAAACGTGAAGAGGGTTTCTGGCCTACAACACACCGGACGAACGTCGGGTTCAAGTGCGAGGCGTGCCAATCGATTTGACCCTGCAATCGATAAGGAGGTGGTGAAATTCAATCGAGCCGATCCTAGAGGCGAATCGGCTAAAAACAAGAATCAGCTGTGAAGCCGATCAGAGGGGTAACTAGACTAGTCGATTAAGACTAATCCGAAGGTAAAAAGGCAGATTGATTCTAAAAAGGCGATGCGCAACAATACAGAATGAATCAAACCTGAAGAAATCGATGATGACCAAACAATCGATGATTCGCAACTTTATTCGATCAATATCGACTTACAAAGGGAAGATTACAGAGCTAAAAGACTAAAAACTATGAAAGAACTAGCAGATGTGTATTTGATTGTTGTTACCCCCTTTCAAGCAGCCCTGGTGTGCCTTATATACTCATCAGCCGATCCGAGTCCGGATCCAATACGTCAACTTAATCCGAATCGGCTATAGTTTCCTTATTGGACTCTGCTTCCCGATATTATCCGTACACTCTCCAGCCATGCTTTTCCTTGTTGGACTATGTTTCTAGATATTATCCGCATGCTATTCAAACTTTCCAACTGCACCTCGTGCTTTATCCAAACTTGTGCTTTTCTGCCGATTCTTCTCGTAGTTTCCAAAAACTGGTGCAAACATATGCCCCTCAGTTTTGGAAGATAACTTGTTATCTTTCAAAAATTCATCAGCTTTTTCCTCATCAGCTTCTTTCTTCGTCGGCTTCTTCCTTCATCGGCTTCTTCCTTGTTGGTCAAAGAACTGTTTCAGTAACCGCTGTTTTAATTGTGCCGTAAAGATCTCGGTGCGGTTTAATGACTCGTGTCGCCTCAGATTCATTTCCCGCCACTTTTCACTTTTCACCGTGCTATATATATGCGGGACCCCCACAGTCATTTTCACGCTTTCGGCTCTACTTTTATACGCAATCGGCTTTACATCTCTGCCTGACCGGTGATCAACCTCCAACATCCTCGATCGACTAAATGGATTCTTCCAAGGTATTGATCCGATCCGAGATAGTGATGACCGGTATTACTTGGGGCGATGGGGATCTTGGCCTTGACCACATCATTAACGTGAAATCCCTAGACTTCCATTATCGGCTCGGGGCTATAATGTGAAAGAATGGAGTAAGAGTTTTAGAGCCCGCCGCGGTATTGAAAGGGTGGAGGAGCTGGTTTATTCGCGTGTCGGCCCAGAAGAGAGGGGAGTGGGAAAGAATGGGCATAGCCAAATGCCTCCCCTTAAGACTAGCTAGCCCTGAAGCCAACGAGCCCTTAGTGGCCACGGCGTGCTATTTCTGGTCTGACACCTTCAACGCCTTCCTTTTCTGCCCTGGTCCCATCGGCCCGACCCTTCTGGATGTGGCCGAATTGTGCTGCCTAAGGCCCGACGGAGACCAACTATCGGTTTATAGCGGAAAACCTCGGTACAAGCTGATCCAAACCAAAGGTGAAGGATGGTCGAAGTATATTCAGCATAACAACAAAATAAACGGGCTTGTATCGGATGAAGAGCATGCTGCCTTCCTAAACCTCTGGCTTGAACGGTTTCTCTTCTGCGGTGCATCTCTCGAGCCGACCCAGGTGTACCAGTTGGTAGCGGAGCAGCTAGTAGAGGGCCGTCGACTTGCTCTTGGGAAGATGTTTCTGGGTGCAGTCTATCAGATGATGTTTGTCATCAGAAGCAGGCTTTTCTCTGGTTTCGCTTATTTCATTGTCGGCAATGTTGGAGGCCCTTTGTGGTTTATTCAATTGTGGTTATACAATATTTTTAGCCGACAACTGATCTCAGAGCCCATTAAAGATTCAGCTTTTCCTCGAGAAGATTATCCAGAAAACACTACTCCAAAATTCAGAGCAAGTCGTTCCTATGGCGAAAGACTTATAATGTGCTCAAGCGGTGATACCAAGATTACTCCAACTGGTTTTAAGAAGTATCTCTCTTTCTTCCTGGGCTTAGATAATACAATTTTTAGCCAGCAGGACTTCTTTTCCTATACTGACACAGCCGATTTTCGATGGCCTTCCTTCTTGCATCTAGATGCCGATAGCTCCTCGATGCCGGATTTGACGTTGATGTTTTATCGGCTTTTCATTTCTCCTTGTATTTTTCACGTCGGCCTAAACTCCAGAAATAGAACCTTTCAGCCTTCATATGAATTCTATCATCCTTCTGTTTATGCTCGCCAACTTGGCTTTGGTCAAGTGATTCCTTCCCTGCCTCTCCTTGATCGGCTTCAGCCCAGAGCCAAGGAGAAGAGTATGTTATCGGCCAACATCGTTATGGAGATTGCTGATACACTTCAAGTCTCTGATCTACCGCACTTTTTCTTGAATTCTCGTTGGGCTAGCTGTTTCTCTGCATGGTGGTCACGTATAGTTGAGGCCCTTTACTTGGACCGCGATCCATCGGCTATCATAGTGAAGTTTTTACTGGATTATCACGAGCCGACAGTAGTTTCTAGCAGCAGTGGCGGCAGCAGCAGTTCAAGCGAGGATAGTTCCTCGGGTTATACTGACTCGTCGGTAGCTGTAGAGGTATCGGTTTTTCTTGAGCAGGCTACTTTGTCTTGATCTTTACGTCACCTGCGAACCCTTTTTGTACGCCTTTTTCAGATCACAGCTACGAGTGGGAAGGCTGCTGCTGTCTCATCGGAGGGTGGGTCGAAGAAAAGACCGCACCAATCAGTCGGTTTAACGGGCTATACCTCCGGCAATCTCCTGGTACAGAGCCCGTCTTTGTCGGATCTCGAAAAAGACCATCCTTCAAGTAAGCATTTTGAGCTGGGAATTCGCAAAGTGTTTCGAGTCTGCAATTCTAACCGCTATTTATTCATCTTCGTAGAAAAACCCAAGTCGACAAAAGCTCCAGCTCGGCGTCAAAGACGCAAAGAACAAAGTGCTGAGAGTTCCCCTCACCCATCGGCTTTAGTAGAGGTATACTTTTCTTTTCTTAGTGTGCGTACCAGAATTTCTTTAGTCTTATTGATGCTAATTTAATCCTGTATTCCTTCAGATGACAGCATCGGCTCAAGTGGCTAACATCTTGGCCGACCTTCAAGGCACATCTGCCGTCGATACCTCTGCGCCTTCTCCTCCAGCACAGCCTCCCACTGAGTCGCCGCCTCGACCGATTATTCCTGCGCCAGTCCTGCCCGTTCTCCAATCATTTGAGGCCGTGCCGGATGACTTATCCAACCTCCTCGGCTTTACTTTAGACGAGCTGGTTGATCCGGAGGTGATGGCGACGGAAAGCTATCCTGAAGACATCCGACGGATCCTAGGCGTATCTATGAAGGTGTCGGCTTCAGTAGTTAAGTCAGCCCCCAATATGCAAGAAAAACTGAATCGGCTGTTCTTCGAGATAACCCAACCAGAAGCTTCTATTTTAGCCAATGCCAGCCTATCCGTGATGCAATGGCGTTGTCGGCCGACCTTCCCGCTGACCATGAGCGCACTTCTAAATGTATGTCATTTAGATGAGAGAAAGCAATCGATGCGCTAATGCTAGAATAGCTCAATTGGCCCAAGAAGCGGTCGGCATCTTCGGACAAGTTGATTTTGAAGCAAAAGCCGAGAAAGCAAGTATGATTTAAATCAGAAGCGTCATTGTGGCCGCCAAAACTTCCATTTAGAAGTGGAATCGACTAAAAACAGCTCGAAGAGGAGTTGGCCAAGGTGAACCAACAGCTGGCTGACACCCTTGATACCACCAATGCGATGGCCCAATCTTTGAAGGGCCAGAAAAACAATGTCGGCCAAGCTGTTGCGAAAGTCAAGGATCAGTCGGCCAAGATTGTTTTAGTGCCTAGAAACGCCAAAGCTGCTGAAGATCTTGTTTGTGGCATCACGGAGACATTGGCTAAGGCTGCTGCAACGCTGTCGGGGCTAGGTGCCAGGATCCCAGTGTCTGGACTGTGAACCAG
Source organism: Guadua angustifolia (assembly GCA_036346375.1). Taxonomy (NCBI): domain Eukaryota; kingdom Viridiplantae; phylum Streptophyta; class Magnoliopsida; order Poales; family Poaceae; genus Guadua; species Guadua angustifolia. The sequence goes on from CM070502.1 coordinate 43,796,019, forward strand.
TGTTGTGTTGGCACGATGTATGTTACTTTCCGTAATACGCTCAATCGGCTGTTTAACCAATTACATTTATTTTGTTTAATCGGCTGTTTAACCAATTTATTTCTAAATTCTGTGTTGTATTTTTAATTATGCACCGATCCAAACGCTAGGGTAGTATTTCTTCAGATATCTCCCATTAATCGCTTTTGGTAACACAGTACCCTCAAGTGTTTCGAGTATGTATGCATTTCCGCCAACAAGCCAATTTATTTTATACGGTCCTTCCCACGTTGGTGACCACTTACCGAATCGATTGTCTTTAGAACCGATCGGTAAAATTGTTTTCCAGACCAAATCGGTTTTACCAAAGGATTTAGGCACCACTTTTTTATTATAGGCCCTTGTAACTTTCTCCTTATTATTTTCAAGCCGATTTAAAGTTATCAGCCTTAGCTCCGCTAAGTCATCCAAACTGCACAACACCAATTCTTTGTACTCATCGGACGATAGATTATTCTGCCTCGCCACTCGCATGGATTCAATATTTATTTCTACAGGTAATACGGCCTCCTGTCCATACACCAACTAATATGGTGACAGTTTAGTCGATCCATGAAACGCTAGCCGATAGGCCCATAGTGACTCTGACAGCGTAGAGTACCAATTTCGAGGCCTTTCGTTGATTTTTCTTTTAATCAGCTTGATCAAAGATTTGTTAGATGACTCGGCTTGCCCGTTAGCCTGAGCATAATAAGGTGACGAGTTAAGCAACTTGATGCCCAAGCTTTCTGCGAAGTTTTTGAAATCGTTAGACATGAATACAGTTCCCTGATCGGTTGTGATAGTCTGAGAAATACCGAATCGATGAATAATGTGTTCATTAACAAAGCCGATAGCTTCTACCCGGTGACTTTTTTATGCGGGACGGCTTCTACCCATTTCGAGAAATAGTCCGTGGCTGCCAGAATAAATTTGTGGCCTTTGCTTGATGCTGGGAATATTTAGTCAATTATGTCTATCCCCCATCCTCTGAACGGCCATTGTTTAATAATCGGGCATAAAGCCGATGCTGGTGCAAGTTGCACATTTCTAAACTTTTGACAACTTTGGCATCCTTTGTAATACTTGAAACAATCTTCTAACATTGTCGGCCAAAAATACCCGGTTCATCTCAAGATCCACTTCATTTTTTGAGCCGATTGATGCGCTCCGCAAATTCCTTCGTGAACTTCACCCATAGCTACTTTCGCTTCTTCATTACCTAAACACCGCAGAAGCAATCCTTCCAACGTCCGATAGTATAATTCTCCTCTTAACACAACATACTTTAGTGCTTTTTGACGAACTTTTCGTGTAGTAGGTCTGGACGGATTCATCAGGTAAGATTTTATTTCTGTTCTCCAGTCGGCATTATCAACACACAGTACTGTTTTATCTATCAATTGAATGCCTCAGACGGCTATATTCCTTATAGCCCGGCTACCGAGCCAAGATGTTGGCCTTGTTGTTCATCTCCACAGGCACATGGCCGATCTGTAATGACGGAAAGTGTTGATAACCTCAAGACAATGCTCTAGATACTTTGATAGCACCTCATCGTTGCATTTAAATTCTCCTTTAATTTGTTGTACCACCAGCAATGAGTCACCATATGCTTTTACATTACTTGCCCCAATACTATCTATCAACTGCAGCCCTTTGAGCAATGCTTCATACTCGGCCTGGTTATTAGAGCATCGGCTTTTAAGCCGATATGCAAACTCGATGTCATGTCCTTTTGGCGAAATCAATACAATACCTATTCCACTCCCCTCTTGACAAACTGACCCATCAAAATACAGTTGCCATGGGGCTACATCGACTATTCCTGCCATGGTATCATATCCAGTTATGAAATCGGCTACTGCTTGGCCTTTAACGGCTTTGGCCGATTCGTATTGTAGATCGAACTCGGTTAGAGCATAAGCCCACTTTCCAAGTCGTCCTCTCAAGATTGGTGCAGATAGCATATATTTGATGACATCGGTTCTGCATACTACTACGCAAGTTGATGCTAATATATAGTGCCTCAATTTCGTACAAGCAAAATATAAAGATAAGCACAACTTCTCTATCAGTGGGTACCTGGTTTCAGCTTCCAGGAGTCGTCGGCTTAAGTAAAATATTACTCGTTCTTTGCCATCGACTTCTTGCGCCAATACAACCCCGATGGTCTCGTTTTCAGCCGATACATATAACTTGAATGGAATCCCCTTCTGTGGTGCGGCCAAGACTGGTGGTGACGCTAAATACCGTTTTACATCGTCGAAGGCTTTTTGCTGATCGGCTCCCCATATAAAATTCTGACCATCCTTTAACTTTAATAATGGAGTAAAAGCTTGAATTCTGCCAGACAGATTCGAAATGAATCGTCTCAAGTAATTAATTTTGCCGATCAGCTTTTGTAACTCATTCTTGCACGTTGGCGGTTTTGTGTCCATTATGGCCTTGATCCTTGTCTGGTTGACTTCAATGCCCCTCTGGTGAACCATAAATCCAAGGAATTGTCCGGTAGACATGCCAAACGCAAGATTTCAAAGGGTTCATTTTAATCCATGAGCCCTTGTATTTTGAAGCACTCTTTCTAAATCGCCAAATGTTGCCAATCCTCCTTAGATTTCACCACCACATCGTCAATATATATCTCAACAATGTGGCGATTAGATCATGAAAGACTAGATTCATCGTCACGATAAGTGGCACTGCGTTTTTCAAGCCAAATGTCATTCTGATCCATTCAGATAACCCTAGAGCGCCAGGGCATCTGAAGGCGGTTTTAGGGACATCAGCCTCTGGAATGAATATCTGGTTATATCCAGCATTCCCGTCAAGGAAACTAAGAATCTTGTTACCTGATGCAGCATCGATGAGCATATCGGCTATAGGATTGGGTATTCATCTTTTGGCGTAGCCTTGTTTAAATCCCTGAAGTCGACATATACTCGAAGCTTACCGTTCTTTTTCATGACAGGAATAATGTTAGACACCCACTCAGCATATCGGTAAGGCCTTATAAATTTGGCCTCCAACAACCTCTCAATTTCTTCTTTTATTACATTGTACAATTCTGGATTAAAACAATCTCTATAATTTCTAAGTATTTCGACCAACTTGTTTTTGTATTCTACACCTAGCTTTGTACTTACAAAAGTTGTTCTCTTTCTGTCGCCTTCTCCTATATCGACTTCCTCAAGCATATCGGTAGAAGTGAAATCTTGACCTAACTTTTCGTCCTGGAAATCTTCAATGGCTTCACAAGAATTTATCGCATGCCGATAACTTCTTACCTTGTCTTGCAATACTTTAATCATTTCTGACCCCATCTTCTTAGAACTTCGTTTGCCCGATCAAATGTGCCTGGCTTAACACTGATTGGCATCAACCCTGACTTACCAATACATATAAAGTCGCAATCGTCTAATGTTTTACCTGATATACACTCCGCTTCTTCATGCAGCCAATTCGCGTCGGAACTAGCCATAGCAATATGAGTCGATGTGTCGGCTGAAACGGCCTCAACTTTGTCTCCATTCCATTGTACTAGCAGCTAATGCATGGTTGATGGTATGCAGCAATTGGCATGTATCCAATCGCGCCCAAGGAGCACACTATAGTTTCCCTTCGCTTCAATTACAAAAAATGCGGTCGGCAAAGTTTTGCTGCCGACGGTTAATTCTGTAACCATTACTCCCTTTGCTTCAGTAGGGTCTCCTATGAAATCATTTAGTACCATGTTCGTTTTTATCAGATCTTCATCGGTTTTGCCTAACTTCTTGCAGGTGGTGAGTGGCATCAGGTTCACAGTAACTACTCCATCTACTAACATCCTGGATATCGGCTTTCCGTTGATATACCCTTTCAAATACAGCGGCTTTAAATGCCGATGAGGATCCTGTGGTTTTTGAACATCGCAGATCCTCGTGCACCCAAGCATAGTTGGCGAGCAGATCTTCAAACCGATTCGACTTGATCCTGAACTCGGCTGGTAAAGTAAAAACCATGTTGATGTCCATGGGAGGGGTGTCATCTCGAATCATCGGTAACAGCAAAACATCGGAGTCTGAATCATCATCGGTTTGTTCCTTTCTCCTCCATTCCTTTTTAACAGGTTTCATCGGCCGTAATTCATTGAACGTTTCATCTCTCTGTTTTTCTTCTTCAGCTTCCCTCATCTCTTGCGTCCTTAGGCGCTGAAGCCGTCTTCGTTGGGATCGGCTGAGTCCGGTTGGGCACCATCTGGGTTTAGGCTCAATCGGCTTGCAAATTTTACCAGCCAGATTCTCTGCAGGATTGACCTTATCTTCATTCAGCGCACCCAGCCTCTCCTTTATCGGCTTTTTGTACCATGACTCTGTCCGATCCGGCGCCGTGTCAGATAGCTGCTCTCTCATCGTTTGTCTTGGCCAATTTCTTCGTGGGTAATGTTCCATGGGACATGACCTTGCAGATGGTAATGCCACACCCTTTTCCCAACAGAATTGCCAGAAAGGACATCTCTGATGAGCTTTTTCTGCAACGTCTAGCCGATACTAATTGTTTGGCCGAAACTTATCATTTGATTGATACGGCCCAGCTGATCGGCGAGCCTGCTGTTCCTGCCGATGGCTTATCCTTTCATATTTCTCAAGCAATTGTAAAAAAGTTGGCTTAGGTTTGAATGTTGGTTTTCGAGGCCGAGATCTTTCAGCTTTGTACCATCGTCCGACTTGCAATCCCCTCTTGGCTTCATGGTCCTTGAATTTTTCCCATCTCGATCGGCTTCAATTTGAAGTGAGCCGATCGTTATCTTCAGTGTTTCTCCTTTCGAGCTTGATTCTATGTCGACTTGCCGCGTTGCTATGGGTTTTTCATTGACAATGCGATTTCCTTTGCCGGAGAACTGAACCATGTTAATTGGGAAGGGATTGACATCGACTTCCATGGCTGGTTCCTCTGCGAACTTGAGCCCACCATCTTCGATAGCGCCGTCAGATCTGCCACGAAAGATATTGCGAAAGTTAGTGTTATGTGAAAAGGAATGATGCCACTTACAAGATCGCTGTTTTCGGATCTCGTTACCGATGGTATGTTGTGTCCTTCGTAGCGTGACGTTTTTCTTGTAACAACATGTCGAATATGCGGTCACACTTGGACACGTCAAAAGCGTATTTAACCTCCGACTTACTCCTAGTCAGCTTTAGCCACGAACAGACGAGTGGCTTTTTAGAACCCTTTACCCATTCGGCTATATTCACGTCTGCTCCATCTTCAGAAGTTTCACTTGAACTATATTCAACTATGTTTACTTTAGCCTTATCTTTTCCATTGCCATTTAGTCTAATTTTATCCTTGAATTCTTTACTTAAATATCGGCTTTCCTGTGCCGATACACGATGAAGCAGGTGACTTAAATCAGTAAACTCTTGTCCAGTAAGTTTTTCTTTAAGTGGGGGAATCAACCCTTGGAATGCTAAATCGGCTAGCTGATTATCGGGTAATACTACACTGAAGCACCGATTTAGACTTCCTAAACCTCCTAAAATATTTGGTCGATTCACCGAATTCGCTTGACAATGAGACTTAGATCCGAAATCCTTAGTTCCAAACTGCCGGAGAAAAAGTATTCATGGAATCGGCTTTCTAAATCCTTCCAAAAATAGACCGAATTTGGAGGTAGATTGGTAAACCAGGTAAAAGCAGTTCCTGATAAAAATAAGGGAAAGAGCCTAATCTTCAGCCCATCGGACTGAGCCGCTTCACCACACTGGGCGATAAATCGTCCAATATGTTCCAAAGTGGTGACTGAATCATCTCCTGAAAATTTCGCAAAATCGAGAATCCTAAAGTTATGGGAATATGGCATGCGGTCAATATAATCTGGGTAAGGTTTTCTATAGCCGATTGTTCTCCCTTTGGGCTGCAGCCAAATTGATCCCTCAAGACCATGGAAATCTGTTCTGCCCAATTAACGTTATTGGCCGATGGGACACCAGGGTTTGGCCAATTGTGATGAGCAATATCTTACCCCCCGAGTGCAAACTCGGCTGGTCGGCTTATCCTAGCAGACGGGTACTGTTGATGCCATGATTCATACCTATCGGCTTTGGTAGCCGTAACCTCAGGCAATGGAACGAACGACTCTGTATATGTAACTACTTTATATGGGACCGGATTTCTAACTTGAGATATCCCTTGGGGTTTACAATTTTTATCTAGTTCGATCGGCCGAGAAGCCGACGGAACGTAGGAAACACCTGACGCCGATGGATCTGTCTTGGCAGCGTCGGTATATGCATGGTAATGCGGCACTAGGTTCATGCGAGGATTTGTTGGTGCCAACACGGTGTGTTGGGTTGGCACTAGTGAAGGTGCGGGTGCCGACGCCTTGATCGTGTCGGCATTTGGTGCCACAGAATACACGGGATATGTTGGGAGCGGCTGTAATGGATCCAACAATCCTCCAGATGTTGCCAACTCCTGCGCAATTGTTTTTACGCTATTTTCTATCATCGGCTTTAAGGTTGTGACCAAAGCCGAGGATTGATTGATTAATGCATGATGCACAGATTGCTCAATCATAACGGATAATTCGGCTTGAGCCGGAAGATATCGGCTTATCGAATTTGACACAGCGTCAGCTTCGCCGAAGGGGTTCAATGTTGGAAGCGCCATCTTCTGCGTGACCCCTCGTCGGGTTTTTCGATAATGAATTTCAACATCAACTCCTCCAAAGCGACTTTTCGATCTTGATTTCCTTGCTGCTACGTGTCGATCGTCCAAAGTGGGGACGATTATTGCGTCGGCATTAACGTCGGCTGGTGCGACAGATTTGCCTGCAGTCATCTTGTCGATTGTTGTCCCACCGGGCGTGCCAAAAATGTGTTGACGCCAAAAACGTGAAGAGGGTTTCTGGCCTACAACACACCGGACGAACGCCGGGTTCAAGTGCGAGGCGTGCTAATCGATTTGACCCTGTAATCGATAAGGAGGTGGTGAAATTCAATCGAGCCGATCCTAGAGGCGAATCGGCTAAAAACAAGAATCAGCTGTGAAGCCGATCAGAGGGGTAACTAGACTAGTCGATTAAGACTAATCCAAAGGTAAAAAAGGCAGATTGATTCTGAAAAGGCGATGCGCAACAAGACAGAATGAATCAAACCTGAAGAAATCGATGATGACCAAACAATCGGCGATTCGTAACTTTATTCGATCAATATCGACTTACAAAGGGAAGATTACATAGCTAAAAGACTAAAAACTATGAAAGAACTAGCAGATGTGTATTTGATTGTTGTTACCCCCTTTCAAGCAGCCCTGGTGTGCCTTATATACTCATCAGCCGATCCGAGTCCGGATCTAATACGTTAACTTAATCCGAATCGGCTATAGTTTCCTTATTGGACTCTGCTTCCAGATATTATCCGTACACTCTCCAGCCGTGCTTTTCCTTGTTGGACTCCGTTTCCAGATATTATCCGCATGCTATTCAAACTTTCCAACTGCACCTCGTGCTTTATCCAAACTTGTGCTTTTCTGCCGATTCTTCTCGTAGTTTCCAAAAATTGGTGCAAACACATCCCTATATTAAACTTTGCAAGGTTCCGCTTCAACCAGCATATCCACGTGTCGTTCTCTCCGTTGGAGCCCTCAAAAAAATTAGTAATTACGTTTAGGTCCTTTTAGCGGTTTTTTATGAAAAGAACCTTTTGGTTGGACAAAATCGTGAATTTTTCGTGAAAGGACCCTAAATAAATGCAAAAAAAGCAAATTACGTTTAGATCGTTCCAGCTATTTTTCGCGAAAAGGACCTTTTGATTTTGCTTAATCGCGATAAGTTTAAGAAAAAAACACAGCCGAGAAAAACAAATTTGTATTTTTTGCAGAAAGAATTCGGGTCAATTTTTTTTGATACGCGTGGCATCGCGCGCCTCGTGTCCTCCCACCGTGAGCGCTTCTAAAAAAAGTAGTTACGTGTAGGTCCTTTCAGCAGTTTTTTTACAAAAAAAGGATCTTTTGGTTCAGCAAGATCGCAAAGTTTTCGTGAAAATGACCCTAAATAAATGCAAAAAAAGGTGTAATACGTTTAGATCATTCTAACTATTTTTTACGTAAAGGACCTTTTCATTTTAACGCAATCACAGACACGCGCGGCGTATCACGCCGTGAAAACATCATTGGTCGAAGCTGAGTCATAGCAGGAGAGAGGAGCGAACGAGACACCAACCACGTTATTTTTTTCGGAATGACTTGTACTCGGACGTCCGAAATTTTCGAACGCACTGCAATATTTTTTTCCTTCACGTGCAACGTTTTGTTATAATGTGTGCAATATTTTCCTTCGACAAACAGTAAAATTCGCTACAGTAAACAGATGTTGCAAACGTTCAAAAAAACATTTCACGCGTTGACAGAAAATATTACAAACGTTGAAAAAAAATATCCAATAAAATAAACAGTAACCGGACGTCCGAGGTTAGCTTCTCCTATTTTTTTTATAGAATGGAAACGGCAGGCGATGATTTTTTTTCCTTTGCCAATCCCGGCGCACGGGGACAAAACCCACCATTGTACCGCCTTTCCCATCCACTTTCCCCTCCTCTCCTCTCTTTTTTCACCAGTTCTTCACACAATAACATTCACATCTTTTTTTTCTCTTGTTACCAATTCATCCCACAATCCCCATCATACACAGCAACATACAATTCTGAGCTGTTATTTCTGGATACAACGCTAAGGAAGAGTAAAGCGAGAACACACAGCACAAAAGAAAAATGAGCAGATGCATCAGGAACACCAGCACAGAACAGATGCATGAAGAAGAACGAGAAGCGTATCACGCCGTGAAAACATCATTGGTCGAAGCTGAGTCATAGCAGGAGAGAGGAGCGAACGAGACACCAACCACGTTATTTTTTTCGGAATGACTTGTACTTGGACGTCCGAAATTTTCGAACGCACTGCAATATTTTTTTCCTTCACGTGCAACGTTTTGTTATAATGCGTGCAATATTTTCCTTCGACAAACAGTAAAATTCGCTACAGTAAACAGATGTTGCAAGCGTTCAAAAAAACATTTCACGCGTTGACAGAAAATATTACAAACGTTGAAAAAAAATATCCAATAAAATAAATAGTAACCGGACGTCCGAGGTTAGCTTCTCTTTTTTTTTTTTTTTTTTTTTTTTAGAATGGAAACGGCAGGCGATGATTTTTTTTCCTTTGCCAATCCCGGCGCACGGGGACAAAACCCACCATTGTACCGCCTTTCCCATCCACTTTCCCCTCCTCTCCTCTCTTTTTTCACCAGTTCATCACACAATAACATTCACATCTTTTTTTTTCTTGTTACCAATTCATCCCACAATCCCCATCATACACAGCAACATACAATTCTGAGCTGTAATTTCTGGATACAACGCTAAGGAAGAGTAAAGCGAGAACACACAGCACAAAAGAAAAATGAGCAGATGCATCAGGAACACCAGCACAGAACAGATGAATGAAGAAGAACGAGAAGCAGTCATTCAAACATAACTGAAAAATTGCTAGTCGATTCGATTGATAGGAAGATAAATCAGACAGTGCCATCCATGGCTGTCTCTCAATCACAGACATATAAATTAGGAAAGAAAACCACTCAAACTCCCAGTACATGGATCCATCCGCACCACTTCTTACGGTTTCCTCTTCCTACGATCAACACGGGGAACACAAGGGATACTACTGATAAGATGGGTATGACTTGCTGCAAAGTCGGGAAGGGGGCAAAATGCAACACGGGAGTCAGATCTGCCTAGTAGGTCTTGTTGGGGCAGTCCCTCGCCATGTGGCCGTCCTCGCCGCAGTTGTAGCACCCACGGCCTCCACCGCCGCCGCCGCGGTAGCCTCCGCCGCCATATCCTCCACCGCCGCCGCCGCCCTGGCTGCAATCCCTCGCCATGTGGCCCTCCTCGCCGCATTTGTAGCACCCACGACTGCCTCCACCGCCTCCGTAGCCGCGGTCACCGCCACCGCCGTAACGCCCCCCGCCGCCGTAGCCGCGGTCGCCTCCACCGGGGCGGGAGCCGCCGGTGAGCTGGGCTCCGCCGGGGCCGGTGACGTCTACGGCCTTGGCGCGGCCGTCGTCGCCGGAGCCGACGGCAAACTCGACGGTGTCGCCGTCGTTGAGGCTACGGAAGCCGTCGGACTTAATGGAGGACTGGTGCACGAAGAGGTCATTGCTGCCGTCGTCGGGGGAGATGAAGCCGAACCCCTTGGTGGTGTTGAACCACTTCACCTTCCCCTTCACCCTCTCCGACATCTTACCACGCCGCAGGACAAGAAGACCCAGAACACTAGAAACCCTAGATCGGAGTGGGTATGGAGGCGATGGGGATGGAGCGGAGAGAGGAAAGCGACGGGGGCGTTATTTATATTGCTTCTCGGTGGGGCCGGGCGTGGTGTTTTGGTAAATCACAGGAGACATGCGAATGGAGCTGGCTGGACCGACACGTCTCACTGACAGGGGGCTGTCACTGTGGAGAAGAACGGTGGGTCCCGTAGCCATGGAGAGAAAACGCTTGTGTAACGTAGGGTTGCCCTCACCAATGTATCTGAAGAGGGACGGCTGCTTCCAAAAGACATTTATCTCCACCAACCTCTATAATCTAGCCATCAATGCATGGTCCTGTATGAATGACGCGTGGGACCCTTCTTCGCTTGGTGGCTCCCAGGTACCGATGCATCATCGCGGAGACAGGTTGTACACTTCAGAATTTTTTTTAAATAATACATTTTTTCTTGAAAATTTCAAAAATATACTACGAAAAAAAAATTACAGAAATATACACATGTCGCCCGTTGGTTGGGCAAAATATAGATATAACCTAACCAACGGGCGACAGTGACCTTCGTCGTGCGATCGACGGGCGACAGGAGGCCACGTCACCCCCTCGGCCTCCTGTCGCCCGATGAAATGGCGGATGTCGGGCGACAGGGGGGCTCCTGTTGCCCCACCAACGGGCGACAGAGAGCTCCTGCTCTATAAAGCAGTAATCGCTGTGTTCATCAATCAACCAGCCAGACAAGAGAAGAAAGGGAGAGAAGAAGGAAGAAAAGAGAGAAAAGAAGAGAGAAACGAAGGAGAAAAGGAAAAAAGATGCCGAAGCGTGCAAGTGGAAAGGGAAAGGGGAAGGCGAAAGAAGAGAGAGGTGCTTCGGAGTGGCCGCGCAACATCGCATACTAGGACCTCTTCGTACCGTTCGGAGTTGTTCCACCGATGTGTCTGTGCGGAGATCCTTGCAGGCTAGTCCACTCCTGGGAAATTTCAACTTCGAAGAGGAGGTATTGGAAGTGCCGCAACTACGAATTCGACCCACCGGAGAAGAGCCTAAAGAATCGCTAACTGATAAGAATCATACGTGTTTCGTAATATTTGTAAGTGAAACATTTCTAATTTATGTTTCAAGCAGTTGCCTCCGCCACTATGTGAATTTGAGCAGTGGTCTGACATAGAGATTAACCCCGAAGACCAAAGACTCCTTGATCAAGCCAACCGGGATGAGGAGCTCAGGCGGCAGCTTCAAGCGCAGTGTGACGCCGCACGCGAGGAGGCACGTCGAAAGGAAGCGGAGGAGAACGAGGCTGAGAGAGAGAGGAAATGAGAGAGGGCACGTCGTGCCAGAGAAGCCCCACCGAAGGCATGGGCGAAAGGGAAGTGGCATCGATCCACTCAGTAAACGTACATGAAGTTGCAACCATTATTTTCCTTGTTCGTGATGCGCATCCTTGTTTTATGTCGTAATAAAGAGTGTGGTCTACTTTATTTTCCGTTGTAACTTCTGATCTGAGAAATCGTGGCCACTTAGGGGTTTTCCTTGCCTCGCGGGGCCCACAGGATACGGTCCAAAAATTACGAAAAAAATCACAAGCGATCTACGCAATGTGGACAGCACTTATCAACGGATGACCTGGCCAGGCGTTACCTCGGTACGAAGTTGCGAAAATCGAAAAAGGCACTCGCGACCACGAAACCGTGAAAATCGTGGCCACTTAGGGGTTTTCCTTGCCTCGCGAGGCCCACCGGATATGGCCCAAAAATTATGAAAAAAATCACGTGTGATCTATGCAATGTGGGCTACCACTTATCTACGGGCGACCTGGCCGGGCGTTGCCCCGGCACGATGTTGCAAAAATCGAAAATGGCACTCGCGGCCACGAAACAGCAAAAATCGTGGCCACTTAGGGGTTTTCGTAGCCTCGCGGGAACCACCGGATATGGCCTAAAAATTATGAAAAAAAATCACGAGTGATCTAAGAAATGTGGGCTACGACTTATATATCGGCGAGCTGGCCAGACGTTGCCTCGGCACGAAGTTACGAAAATCGGAAGAGGCACACGTGGCCACGAAACCGCGAAAATCGTGACCACTTAGGGGTTTTCGTAGCCTTGCGGGGCCCACCGGATACGGCCCAGAAAATACGTGAAAAATCACGAGAGACCTACACAACACGCGCTACCACTCATCTATGGGCAAGTTGGCCGGACGTTGCCCTGGCACGAAGTTGTGAAAATCGGAAGAGGCATACATGGCCACGGTGCCGTGCTCCTCGATGAGGTCATTTTAGTCTGAAAAGCAGGGTGCAGTGTGTTGTCGTTTCAGTCTAAAAAGTGGGGTGCAGCGTGTTGTCGTTTCAGTCTGAAAAGCGGGGTGCAGCGTGTTGTCCAATCATTCTAACGAAGCAGCTAGGTGTGTATTGTCCAATCTGCTAGGTGTGACAAAGCTGATGAATGGATTAACTAAGTACATAAGATTAAAAGTACGAAGAATGCAAATACAATAGTTCATACAGCATATTTCGAATCATTACAATGTATATAGTATACTACCAACTATAAAAAATAAAAGAAACTACTGTCGGCCCCGCTTCTAGGCAGCCCCTCGCAGCTGGGCAGGCCTCCTTCGAACGTGGCCCTACGAGTACGTCAACTGCGTCGGTGCGCGGTGGACCCTCTGTGGTCTAGCTAGAGGTGTGGCGTACTCGGGCTGAGAAGGCTGTGTCGGTGGTGGTGCTCCCTCCAGCTATGATGATCCAGTCTCATATGGATCGATGAGGAGCCTTGCTACATCATCCTGCTCGTAGTCCTCCTGATCTGAATCATCACCCTGCTCCTCGTAGTCGTCAGGTGCAGGTGGAGCTGTACGCGGGAAGAACCGTGCCTGTGAGCCGGTAGCAAATGAAGAATTATTGAGAGCATTGTAATACGTGATTGCAATACGTGAAAAGTGCATCTCAGTACTCACCTCCAGCGTGCCCAGTAGCTCCCCCTCTCGCAGCCCTACCTCAGCTAAGCGGCACACCGTGAGCCACCTCGGTAGGGGTGCGGCATCCCGCCAACTCAAGGGCGCGTCTCGCGCTCTCCCGAAACCTCACCAGCAAAGAGGTCACCTCATCTCTCGTCACCTCAAGTCCGCTGGTTAGACGAGAGATGAAGCCCCCTGACTCCTCGTAGAAGTGGAGCAGCACATCGTTCTGCAAAGTAAATTACGAATTAGTTAGCACAGTTACTAACTAAGATTACATGAGATCGCAGATAGGAAACGTACCGACCTGTGCGCAACCGCGTCCGTATGGGCGGGGTACGTGTCTCTCACCCTAGGAACGTGTGCAGGAGGATCTGGGTCGACATGTACCAAACGTAGACGAGTACGGGGAGTGTACCACGCTCGGTAGGCGCGGTACGTCTGCGGGTCGTACGGCGCAGCCTCAGCGTGGACGTCCTCCACGGCTCCTCCCCACTCCTCAACCCACGGCGCCATACGTACGTGCCAGGGGGTGGCCCTAGGTGTGCCCTTTCTACTCTGCCTGTGGATAAGAAATAAATATAGCGTTATCAGATGGCATTACATAATAATAATTATAAAAACATCGATGCAGGGAACTTACATGTGGGCTACGTGGGGGACTGCACAATCGTCGTGCACCGGGAACTCCTATCGTAGACTAAACTGCCTCATCACTTGATGGACAGCATCGCCCTCGACCTGGATGTCGAACACAAGGAACCGACGCGTGTGCCAGTAAGCCGCGTCTCGTGTGCAAAGGGTGGACAGGCCACCCAGCACACGAAGCTGGAAATCTGCCTCTGCGTACGACATCCAGCGTATGTGGTCCTCGGTGAGGTGGTCGAACGCAGCGACGAACTGGGGGTAGCCAATCCGCACCATCCTGTGTGCCCACCTAGGCTATAGTGACGATAGAACGTAGCCGTTAGTACTCACAAAAGTTAAAGGAAAAGTACCAAAATCGTGATTGCAATATCTTACCCGTCGGTGGCACGAGATGGTGCCCATGGTCGGACCATCGACGTCGCCATCGCCTTCATGCTCAAGAGGCTGCAGGCCGATGTCGGGCCGCCCGATCTGGAACTTCTCGTATGCCCACAGCTGTACTAGCAGTGGACATCCTCCAAAACTCGCCTCGTCGGCGAGACATGCACACCCATTTCAGAGCGCACGGTACGTGGCGCACAGCACAGCTGAGCCCCAAGAGTACTGTGGCACGGCGTCAAGGGGTGCGTCCGTGATCTGCCTCGCGAACTGGACATGGTGCCTGTCCATGCTATCCCCATGGGAGCTCATGAACATGCACTAGCCGAAGAGCCACAGTAGGTACGCCTCTAGGTGGCGGCTAACCTTGTACTCATCCGCACCCTCGACGATCTGCGACGCCTGTGAATTAAAGCTCACTTGTTATTTTAAGCAGTATATGCACAATTTAGTTTTAAATGCTAGTTGCGTACCACGAACTGTCGAAGCCACCGCAGTGTCGGGCCGTGAGTACTGTCGATGGCTCGGTACCCAGCAAGTGGTACCACACCCTCGAACCTCGCAAGCAGCTCTAGGCGCCACGTCGGATCGATGTCCTGGGCCACCACAGCGTCACCGGCGATCGGGAGGCCCAGGAGGTAGGAGATGTCCTGCAAAGTGATCGCCATCTCCCCGACAGGGAGATGGAAGGTGTGCGTCTTCGGCCTCCACCGATCCACCAGAGCGGTGATCAGGGACCTGTCGAACGGGAACCGACGACCCATCTCCTCTACCATCCGGGCGAGGTGCAGCAAACCTGAAGCTCGAAGCCTAAGAAACAAAAACATGTAGTTAAGATCAGTACAACACTAGAACAAACATGTTTAGAAATTTAAATACTGATATGTTACCTGGGGATCCAACGATCATCGAGCGTCCAGGGGTACTGCGGTACCTAGGTCGAAGAACGCCGAGCTGCACAGGGTCCCCTCCCTCCTCTGGAACAACAGTGGCGAAGTGAGCACAGTGACGACGATCAACGACCGGATCCATCAACTCAAAGTGCCACTCGTCATCTCCATGCTGGTGTGCCATACCTGTAAATTACAAAAATGAAAGTTATAATTAAAACACATATAAATAAAAGCATACGTAAAACTATACAAGCATCACAACAATATATTGAAACAAATACGCACATAAAAAACGGAGAAGCTCATAACAATATATTAAAACAATTCCAATAATTTGTCAAGACACAACACTGACAACTGCAAGGTAAAAAACATAGTTCATACAACACACGTTACATCGACGAAATACAAATTTGACATATGGCATATGATAATTCAAATTGCTTGTCATTTGGTGCGATGGCGTCGTGCAATACTCCTCGTAGAGGACGCTCCTTCCCCCATCGTCTGGTGACGATCTCCTCCTTCTTCTTCATTTTGTGCCTAGCAGTTCTTGAACGTATGTCCTGCTTGGTTGCACAATGAATATTTCTTCACGCGTTTGCCAGCTTCTAACTCATCCATGTCATTTCTGATACACCTTGTTTTTCAACGCCCTTCTTTCCCTCTTATCGCATCAAAATCTGGGACTCAGAACCTTTCATCAACACTAGGAGTTGTGGTGAAAAAACCCACAACCCTATAACCATAAAGCTCCTCGCTCCAAGTTGCCATCACCCTATTCTTCGTAAAATACTCAGATAGATATGTACCAGGTTGCATTCCAAATAAAGCACATGCGGCTATGACATGAGAACATGGCCTATGCAAAAGGTATGGCTTGTTGCACAAGCATTTGCACTCAGCCTGTAAGATGCACTCCTGGGTGACAACCTTCTGGTTGGTTCCACGCCGTCCTTTATCCTTGCAGATCACCTCGAAGCGCAGTGTCCGTGCACCAACTTTGATAGCTCTATGTTTGGCCACCTTCTGACTCTTCTCATCCTTGTATTTAGTGATCATCAAAGAGTACAGGAACTTCTCATCTCTCATTACTATGTCAGCAGCTGCATGCCTGTCCACAAAGTACTTAGTTGTACCCCTCAGCACTCCCTCGACAATTCCTACCAACGGAAGACACCTCATGCCTCGCATTACCCAGTTGTAAACTTCTGCAAAGTTAGTGGCCATCACACCGTATCTGGCACCATGTGTGTCATATAACAGTGACCACTTCTCTTTCGGTTCATGCTTGATCCAGTCCGAGAAATATTTGATTGGTCTTTGCCTCCGACGATGATTAGTCGCCTCATCCTCTGTTGGCAGGGGAAAAGAGGCTCCGCCTGCTACTGTGTTCCACTTCTAGTAGTGTTGTTCGTCTGCTCCTTGTGTTTTCTTGTCAGCTCATCAAGATTTTTCCATAGAGTTTGGAACTTGCTCTCTTGCTTCTGCTTACATAGTCTTTTGAATATGTTCATCAGTTCCTTGTTCCTGAATTACTTATAGAAGTTTGCACCCAAATGCCTCATGCATCATCGACTCTGCAAGTCAGGCCATGGAAATGGCTCCTCCTCCCCTATTTGCAACAGGTTGATAGCACTAAGCAGACCAGCATGCCTGTCATGCAGCACGCACACATCTTGATGAGTTTTGACCACCCCGATCTTCAAGTTCCACAGGAACCACAGCCAACTCTTGTAGTTCTCTCTTTCTACAAAGGCAAAGGCAACATGTAGAATCTGGTTGTTTCTATCAACGCCCACAGCTGTCAATATTTGCCCTCTGTATTTCCCGGTCAAGAATGTGCCGTCCATGCACAATAATGGACGACAGTGATAGAACGCCTTAATGCAAGCTCCGAATGCGAAGAACACTCTCCTCATATGCCTTTTAGTTGGCCACTTGGTTGACGGACAGTCTTGATAATCATGGTAGGTCCCAGGATTTCTGCCCTAAATGTAACTAAGCAGTGCGGGCAGGTTATGGTACGAGTCTTCAAACTTCTCAAACCTCATTTCTAATATCTTCTGTTTCGCCCTTCACGCCTTCCCATAGTTAATTACGTACTGATATCTGTTCTCGATTGCTCGGATAATAGCACGGGGCTCAAAACTCAGGTTCTCCACTATCTCTGCGTACATGATGTTCGCCACATACCCAGATGATGAGTTCTCGTGAGCCATCATTGTTTCTCATCATCTGACTATATGTGCTCAACCTTCGAACAAAGCCAATGGGTGCCCCATTTGGGCTTTGTACGCGTGCACTCTCCACGGACACCCATGGATCTCACACACCATGTCGTAGCAAATTGGGGTGGATTTCTTAACCCTAAAAGTCCTTCTTAATGATAAAGTCCAATCTTTCACAGCATCCTGCACAGCCTCTTTTGTCGGGTACATATTGTTCGGCCTAACCTCATTGTCACTATACTGCCAAGGTACATCATTGCTTTCATTGACAACCAGCTTATCAAATTGATGCGTGCTCCAGTCGGCTGGCACAAGCGGCTCCGTACCTCCATCTTCCTCATCCGACTCATCGTCGTCCTCCACTTCTGCTCTGCTGTACTCACAGTCTTCCTCTTCCATCCTAACTGTTATTTCATCAATTTGCTCACCTTCGTCTACCCATCCCCGCGCTTCTTGTCCAACATTTTCATCATCCTCCCCAAAATCAACATGTTCACCACTTTGGCAAATGATGTCATCGTTGCATTGCTGAGCATGCTGCTCACGGCTAGATTCCCCAATTTCGATGTCACCGAAACTGAGCTCATTTTGAGGCTGACTACACTCACTGGTGTCCAACTGCTGCTGGGAGGCAACATCCCTGTCATATGCTTGCACTAAAAACACCCGATTCCATCCCCATAAATAGGGTCGTTTCGCATACTACATAGGAAAATACCTTCAACTCGCACTTCTCTTGTTCCATCTGAAAAGTATAATACAACCATTTCAACACAGAAGCAAATATGTGCTCCTCGACCCTACTCAAACTTCTGTCCACATACTGGAAGTTACTTAGATCCGCACCCTCTAAACCACACATGACAACCCCTTCTCCATAATAGATTCTAAATGGAACTCGTTCTGCCATATCTGCGAATCCATTCATTCACCCACGAATTAATTACTTTCCGTAAAAAATATTGTGACACCTAACATAACTATACCCACATGCTACAAAAATATAGATCTAATAGTAAAAAACATCTACATTCCTAAGAATATATATCGACGTACTTCTATCCGTAAAAAACATCTAGATTCCTAACAACATATAGATTACCTAGATCTAATTACATTTCCATGAATATATATCGAGATACTCCTATCCGTAAAAAGCATATAAATTCGCTAGATCTAGGTAATCTACCATAATTTTTAGATCTAGGTAATCTACCATAATTTACTTAGATCTAAATTTACCTAGAACTAAAGTTATTTCTAATCTACCATAATTTACTGCTAAAAAATTAACCAACCAAAATTTACCTCAAAATAGTCGCGCAGAACCTTCCCTCTCTTCTCCCTCTTCCACTTTTCCTCTCCTCTTCTCCCTCTTCCTCTTTCTTTCTTTCTCTCATTTCTCCCTCTGTTCGCACAAATGAGCACAATACCGCTCGTCCGGATTTTAAAAGCGTCTCGTCGCTTGGTTGTTGGGGCGGACAGGCGCT
This sequence comes from Guadua angustifolia, assembly GCA_036346375.1. NCBI lineage: Eukaryota > Viridiplantae > Streptophyta > Magnoliopsida > Poales > Poaceae > Guadua > Guadua angustifolia. The sequence continues at coordinate 43,814,939 of CM070502.1, forward strand.
GGCCCCCTCAGAGTCTTACCATCGGGATTTACCTGCCGCCATTTCATTGAGCGATAGGAGGCTGGGGGGTGACGTGGCCTCCTGTCGCCCATCGATCGCGCGACGAAGCCCCCTATCGCCCGTTGGTTGGGTTATATCTGTATTTCGCCCAACCAACGGGCGACAAGGGTATATTTTTTTCAGTGGTATATTTTTGAAATTTTGAATAAAAAATGTATTATTTAAAAAAAATCATACACTTTATGTTGAGTTTGTTATCTAAAAAAGCACTCAAATTTTGGACCGTTGTATTCTTCTAATCCGCTCCTCACGTCATTTTTACTAGTTAGGATGTGAGATTTGGTTTCGGGGTTGTTTTTTTTAAAAAAATGGTACGACCGTAGAAGGACTTCAACGCAATTTTGCCTTTTCTGAGGGTTTTTAAAAAGTGCTGAGTAGGAGCCGTTAATGAATTTGTGTAACTACGGATCTTTTTTTTAATAAAAGGTGGAGAATTCAACCAATGAGTGCTTAGACATAATTTTGAATCTTGCGGACGGCCTCCTCATGAAGGCGATGACATGACATGGCCGGGAGGGCTCCATTTCCTTCGGTTTCAAAGAGAGTAGTTATTTGGATCATGAACTTTGTGTGTTTGGACATGAATATGGGTTATATTAGTTTGAATTTGATATTGAAACTTCCGATTTGGATGTTCATCCTATGATCTATGGAGTGCAATGCAAGAAGATGAACCAATTATCACAATTCAATCAACGGTCACTAACCCAGCATTGAGTACTCAAGAATTGTTTCTATCTCAATTTAATCAACGGTCACTAACCCAGCATTGAGTACTTAAGAATCGTGTCTATCTCAACAACTAGAGGATTAAATTAGTGCGAACACATTCAAAATATAGATCGAGTAGATGAATGGTATAATCTAGGTATGCCACCTTGATATGCTTAATTTGCTTGGGCTCATTCGAATCCTGTCGAATTTTTCATATATATACTTTCAATAAATTTTAACAAAATCCTATGCCTTTATTGAAACGCCAATGTGTAACGGCTCCCATTTTTACATAAAATACAAAAATGGAAATCTATGTGTATACAGTACTTATCACGTGATCAGTGGCTAGTATGTATATTTACAACAATTGGAATCACAACCACATACAGTGGTATTAAAGCAGAAATCTATGTTCAGATAAAGTTTTTGAATGGTTTTATTATTATATTCTTAGTTGCCCGTTGATGGATACGTATAATGGCTGGCATTATAATATTGATAACATCCTGTGGGTCATGTATATAACATCTGTGGAGTGTAAAACCTATTCGAATAGTTATCTCTAGTTATGGATAGTGCTTGAGAATTTCACACAAGGATTAGATTTTTATAAAAATAAAACTTGGAAGAGAGGTTGTGTACTAGGAAAAGGAAATGATGTAGGTTGTGTGCCAGTTTAACTTGAAATATATCTAATAATCTTTTTATTTCTGTTGCTTGTTTTATCTTTCATTTCAATCTATTATTCTTTTAAATTGCAAATGTCGCTTTATGCAAAAGTAGCCATGTCAACTATTAATTGGATTAAATCTTACATAAAGTTATATTAGACTTATATTTTGTACATAACTTATTGAGTACTCTAAGGGCTCACCATTGCAATAAATAATAAATCGGTTGGAGAATAAGAGTCAACACCAGTTCTAGTGGAGTATTGTAAGAAGGCTGGTCAGTAGGATTCGAGCCTTGTCGATTTCCTATGGCGGGTCAATGTGTTGTCCATTGCAGTTTATCTTATTTAGTGAATGTAACTCGACCATAACGTCATCTCACTATCTATTTATTTAAGAAATCTAGTTATTTATTATTATTCTACTGTGTATGGAGCTGATATTTAATTTATGTTGCCACTGTGTACTCTAGCGTGATCTTAGACTAGTGCAGTATACACAGAGAATTTGGATTGCATATTCAAGTCCACACATTATACTTGGGGATGTGTTAAAACATGTGGAGGAAAGTGTATAGTCAAGATAAAATTTTGTCCACTAGGATAAAGATATCTTAATCACTAAAAAAGATAGACTAAAAAATATGCATGATCATGCTCGAGTGGTAGAGGTATCAACCGGTTGATCAATTTAGTCTAGCTTTGGTCATTCGAGAAACAAGGGATTAAACAACACAAGGATGACACATATCTCACCTTGAATTCAATATTGATATCTAAAAGTAACAAAAGGATCAAACATATATTTGTTGATGGCTTATTGAATAAATGATATCCAAGTGGTATAGGAAGTTATAATGTTCTGTTTGGAGCCACTTATGACTTGTGCATCGAATTGTAATTGGATACATGGCCAACATCTCAATGGATAATTAATATATTATAATTATTAAATACAGAATAAGTCTTTATTTGATTCAAATTATTGTAATATGAATTAAACAGGAAGTTAGTTCGGATAAGGATTTGAATTGATAAAAGCTATTTTGAATCCTATTTGGTTACAAAATAGAAACGTTTCAGTGTTATCTTATTATGATTCCTTGATTATAAGTAAATACGCACCTGGGTAGCGTGGGGATAACTGAAGCCGAGAGACTAATTCCAAAGAAAACCAAGAGGGTTGTGCTGTTGAGTTCTAGTAGATTGGTGTACAGAGTATTCTTCCCATTCACGTGGATACTTGTGGGACAAGATTGCTACTATCTTGATGTGTAAACGCGATCTAACATGCTTTTTTCTGCTACTGAGAAGTTGCACTAACATTTCTAGTGATAACAGTAAAATTCTAATTTGAAATTTTAGATCATATATAATGAGGTTTTTAGTTTGGGTTGAACAAAAAATTTTGTAATTGGTTCCAGTTCGCTACCCTTATTTACCTGTAGGACGAGCGTAGGTTTTCTCAATTGAAGCAGTTCGACGAAATAGGGAAACTGAGAATGCAAAGTATTACTATATAGGATGGAGATCCTCTATCGTAAGGCAAAGGGAAGTTGTGCCACTGCCGTTTGGGCCCGTAGTTGGTGAGGCCCACATGTCAGTGGCACAACTACCCTCTGTCGTACGGTAGAGGATCTGCATCCTACTATATAGCACACACTTCTAACCTTGATCTTCTATTGCTTCATCCAACAGATCTCACGGGGCATCACATGGATGACTGTAATTAGCAAAAATGTGATATTATTGCTCGTAAACATAATCATGTATATAGCACCGTGATCTACTACATATGTTACAGCTAGGGGTGCAATCAGATCGGATTCAGTCGGATATCGTTTTTTCCATATCCTAAACTATATTTTTTATCGGATTCAGAATTAGATTTGGATAGTACCGGATACAAATACGGAACAGATAATATCGATAGTGGATTCGAATCGAATACGGAATGAAATCAATATGGTATCGAATAATTTTTATCGAATAACACGCAAAAACATATACCGCATAAAGCACACATATAGTACTAATTAACCAACCTTATGAGTTCAACATGCAACAAGATTATCGTAGTCTAACAAGTCATTTTATCAGGCAATATAACAAAGTTGCAAAAGTACACTAAATTTAAATAGTACACATATGATAAATTTTGAAACATAGAATGATATGTAAATAATATTACGATAAGTCGATAATATGACCATGAGGTCCATAACTCCATGTTTTCATGAAAGAGACAATACGTCAAGTGGATAATATTTAGATTACATTATACAGACATACAGACAGAAGATTGAACAATGCCACAATCTTATACAAGAGTTCAAAGATTGAACTGGCTAAGTCAGGCTGGTAATATCTCAAGAGACAATGAGTGTATGATGATGGTTACTTGTCCTCGACAAGCACTCAATCATTATCAGTCGCCACCATAGTCTCATTCTACTAAACAAAAGGTAAAAGCAAATAAGTTGAACAAACAACATAATACAATAAGGCAGATGATACAAGGATAAATTTAAGCATCAGAATGCCAGAATAAATAAAGTGACTCAACATAACTATACACTTGGCTAATAGCATTGTAAATCCACTCGAGAACAACCAGCATCACTTAGTTAAAAAATTTACCTTGTATCATTCTGACTATGACTCAAATTATCAAGAGACTGTTTTACACTAATATGAGTTTCATGCCCAGCCAATTACTTGGAAAGTTGAGCTATTGGAAGTCATTGATCAATAGCATATTGTGCTTTTAGGACAGTGCAACAACTACCCAATACTAGTATACTACTATCTAATGGCTAGTATACAACTTGAGCCTAATCCTAAGACCATCAAAAACAACAACTAGAGGCAATGTTTCACCTTCCTCCTAGTAGTGAGAGGCAAAATTCAGAGACAATGTTTCACCTTCCTCTGCAGGAACGAGTTGGCCTAGAGGGGGGGGGGTGAATAGGCAACTCTTCAAATTTTTAATTCTTTGTTTATAGTTAACTATTCTACGTGAGTGAATGACTTAAAATCAGAATGTATCAGAGGTAAATGCAAATAGAAATAACAGCGAAAGCAACACAATATAAAGCAAAGAACAGAATGAGACAAGTATTTATCCCATGGTTTAGAGCTCTTCTCCTACTCCACGTTGAATCACTTCTCACGAAGTATTGCTTCACCACAGCTAGTCGCAGTAGCTATGGTAATCACTCGGGTAGCTATAAGGACCCGAATTCACTAATTAGAATCCACTGTGTTTTACCGCACTAGTCCCAGGATCAATCGCTAGTGCACACAGCTTAATATCGGTAAGCATCATATCATACACAACGATAAGAATAATAAGACTTTATTTATTGAATATAACTAGTGTATGATCTTATGATCACTTACAATTATTCAGCCACATGGGCTAGTCTGAAAGATAACTTGAACAAATGCAGCGGAAAGTAGCAAAAGATGTAGATGTCCCATCAGCACACCACAGGCGACTAACAAGGATTGGCTTAGTGACACGCGTCCACCTGAAAGTCCTCCTCCAATAACGACGATGAATCCTCCACTGTTGTTGGTTGTTAAGCAAGGGTGAGTACACCAACACGTACTCAACAAGTTATGCACAAAATGCAATTCTATCATAGCTATATGCAGGCTTATTCCAAAGGAAAGGCTAAGGGTTCATTTGCAATAAAGCAGCATTTAAAAACACATACAATACATAGATTGAAAAAACAGTAAAACAAATAATAATAAGTAAATAGATTCAGTGATTCTCAAATAAACCCAAGTTTTCCATCCTAAGTCCAGTTTCCTTTATCCACATGGCATCCTGCCATCCCTTCCAGTTGTCCATTTTAATTAACTACCCTTGATCAGTAATTCGAGCATTGCTCAATACCGTGAGCATGGCTATCCTAATAGTTTGTACACTCTGCAGAGGTTATGCACTTTACCCACATGATACAACCATGCACCACATGTGAATGATTATAACAAAGCCTTTACAATGCATCCTCTTAACCCGGTGCTACCCGCTAAGGTTTCAACATCAAGGGTTACACCACCACAACAGGCCCCCTCTTGCGCCATGTGAGTTTCTCCGTACACCCGGACTCACACCACCACGATAGCACTCAAGTTAAGCATTTGCAAATTAGTCAGCTAGGCTGCCCCATAACAGACATGTGGTTGCATGATTGACTCAAGTCAAAGGCTCGCAAGGTTAAGTCCTTAGGATTGATTAAAGCAAGACATACACATACCCACAGCTCCACTGAGCCCACCCTGGCACACTTGCCCCTTCCACTTGCTTCAATCTTAAAATGATTACCACCCGGTTGGTTACCAAGCACCACGTGCTACTCACAAATCAACATCGTTGCGTGACCTCCCCGCCACGACAACTCAATCTCTTTGTGTGACCACACATGACACACAAGTTAACATCATTGTTCCATATTCCATTAGTCAAAATTAATACTCAACATTTCATGTACATGTGATGACGTGGCATGGCTAAGCAATTCTATTCCGTTCTAACCATCCATGTTGATTGCAGTATTAATCAACTATAGTGAACCAACCTATGGTGACAAGTGGATTATGGCATACAAATAACAAGGTAGGGTGTAATTCAAAGGGTACATTAACTAATCGCAAAGTTAAGTTGAAATCATTTGTACACATAAAATATCATGCAATAGAGTAAATCAAAATAGCAATTTTGCAAACATGGGTGCAACATGATCAAAGCACAACTTGCCTTGCTTAAGCTCCTGGTCTGGTCTTGATCTAAATATTGTTCCTGGGTTGCAAATTCCTCTTCCGAAGTCTCGCACAATTCAACGTCTACGCGAATCGAGAAGAAATAGCAAATAAACACCAAAACCAAAGAACAAATAAACTCAAAAATTCAGATAAAAATCACCATTAGATAGATCTCAATTTGACAAATTTTTAGGAATTTGAATCACCTGAATCGGAGTTCGTATGCAAAAGTTATAGCATTTAGAAGTTTGAAAATAAATTAAATCGAATTTCTAGATTTACCTGATTATTTTTATAAAGAAAATTCGAATTAATGTGTCATGCTGACGTCAGCCCTGCGCCGGTGCTGTACGGCTACACGTGGCAAGATCTGGACCATTAGATACCAATCTAACGGCTACTGTTAAATCGGTGACGTGGCTAATACCATCACCAACCGATCTAGATCCAACGGTCAGCAACTACTAATACCTTTTACTGTAGCCCTAAATGACGTGGCGCACTCCTATCCATCCGTTTTAAATCCGACGGTGAAGAACGTACCCGAGCGATGCACTATGTACAAAGGCGACGTGGCTTGACTCCGATCGTCCGATGTCGATCCGACGGCCGACGCTTCTCCCGAACGGCAATGGGAACCCGGCGGCTTGAGCCCACCAGAGCTGGGGACGACGACCACCCATGCGGCGTTGCAGTGCTTCCCGGCAACGAAGAAGTGACGGCCCGACTTTGTCTCGATGCGGCGAATCCAAATCTACCCCCAAATCGACGGAAGAGTTATCGGCGGCGGCAGAATCGCTACTAGAACTTCTCGGCAACTCCGGCGAGCATGCGTGACCTCCTCGATGATTCTTCGGTGATGACGCAACAGCGAAGATGTGCGGCGGCTCAAGGTGAGTCTCGGGAAGGGTTGGGGCTCCTTAAATACCCAGCCAAGTGCGGAAAACAAGGAAAGTTCCCCAGCGGAGGCAGTGTTTGACTCGGAGACGGCGGAGAGGAGTCCTTCTCGGAGACAATGAGCCACGCCCGCATGATCTTCATCCAACGGCTGGGATAAAAGATCAAATCCGAATCGGTACCGATTGCTATCGATCGTGCGATCAAAATCTAACGGTTGTCATCACCTAGGGTTACTTAATTGACGTGGCGTGACAAGGGCCCTCGGATCCCAATCCAACGGCGCATGTTACTCCTCCCGTTTTCACCATTCTGTCCGCACAGTATTGGGCCGAGGCCTGTTACTGTTCATGAGAATTTCCCTGGTTTTTCTATTTAAATAATCTGAGAAAATAAATTAGTTTATTTATGGTAATAAAAATACTCTAAAAGTTCCAAGAAAAATCTCAAAAATATTTTGAGACATTCTGGACCTAAATAAAATATTTTTGGTAAAAACTTTATTTTAAACTTTTCGTTTTATAATTATTTCTTAACAAAAGGTATTATGTTTAAATTCAAAATAATTCCAATAAATCTCAGAAAATCCAAATAATTCCAGAAAATTCACAAAATCATAAATTGCAATAAAATAATATTAAATAATTGAAATGTCAAAAATTGGGATGTTACAAACCTCCCCCCTTAACGGAATCTCGACCCCGAGATTTTAGGGCTAGCTAGAGAATAGGTTTGAGAATTCTGCTTTCAGATCTTCTTCACACTCCCAGGTTGCTTCATTTTCTAAATGATTACTCCATTGAACTCTGCAAAAACGAGTGAACTTATTTCTGGTTCTACGTTCCATTACGTCCAAAATCTTAATCGGCTGCTCTTTGTAAGTCAAGTCTTCTTGCAATTCGATCTCTTCTAATGGCGTTTGCTCAGCTGGCACTCTAAGACATTTCTTTAGCTGTGACACATGGAACACATCATGGATTCCTGCCAATGACTGTGGCAACTCCAACTGATACGCAACCTCTCCTCGGCGGCTTAGGATTTTAAATGGCCCAACATATTAGGTGCAAGTTTTCCTTTGACGTTGAACCTTTTTACACCTTTCAATGGAGTGACTTTGAGATACACAAAATCATTAGGCTCGAAACTCAATTCGCGACGACGATTATCAGCATAACTCTTTTGCCTTGACTAGGCTGTTCTTAGTCTTTCTCTGATCATGGCAACTTGCTCCTCAGCCTCCCTAAGCAAATCAGGCCCAAATATCGAACGCTCCCCCGTTTCATTCCAATTTAACGGGGTACGACAAGCACGACCATATAAAGCTTCAAACGGTGACATTTGCAAACTAGCCTGATAGCTATTGTTATAACTAAACTCTGCATATGGCAAACATTTATCCCAAGATGTACTGTACGATATCGCACAAGCTCTCAACATATCTTCTAAAATCTGATTAACTCTCTCTGTCTGACCATCTGTCTGCGGATGATAAGCGGTACTGAAATTCAGACGAGTTCCCATTGCTTCATGCAATTTATCCCAAAATCTTGAGGTAAACTGGGTACCTCGATCCGATACGATTTTCTTAGGCACACCGTGTAAACATACAATTCTTGACATGTATAACTCCGCCAATTGATCCCCCGAATAAGTTGTCTTTACTGGAATGAAGTGGGCAACTTTAGTTAACCGGTCAATGATAACCCATATGGAGTCATAACCCCTTTGAGTCTTGGGCAATCCGGTGATAAAATCCATACCAATCTCATCCCATTTCCATTCAGGAATCTTTAATGGCTGCAACAGTCTTGCGGGTTTTTGTTGCATCGCTTTTACTCTCTGACATACATCGCATAATGCAACATGCTCAGCTACTTCACGCTTCATACTCGGCCACCAGAATTTCTTCTTAAGGTCCTGGTACATCTTGGCACTTCTGGGGTGAATAGAATACTTAGAATCATGTGCTTCTTCAAGAATCAATTGCTTAAGTTCCTTCTCATTTGGCACACCAATCCGGCCTTTAAACCATAGGGTTCCTTGCTCATCTACTGAGAAATCTTCGGCTAAGCCCTCTTCCTTCTTAGCCTTGATCCTGCTGATCTTCTCATCATTACTTTGCTTCTCCTTGATCTGATCCTCAAGAGTTGGCTTTACTTCTAAAGCAGCTACAAATAACTTGTGGCACAACCTCTAATCTCAACTTCTGAAATTCCTCACATAACTCCGGTTGATCGCTGACTATTAACGAATTTACACTGTGGCCTTTACGACTCAAAGCGTCAGCTACCACATTAGCTTTCCCAGGATGATAATGGATTCCGACATTATAATCCTTAATTAGTTCTAACCATCTTCGCTATCTCATATTAAGGTCTGACTAGGTAAATATGTACTTTAGGCTCTTATGATCCGTATATATCTCACATCTATTCCCCATGAGATAATGACGCCATATCTTTAAAGCATGCACTATACCGCTAACTCCGTGTCATGCGCCGATAATTTCCTTCATCGGCCTCAATCGCCGACGCCAGAGGCTACAACTTTGCCATTCTGCATTAAAATGCAACCAAGTTCTTGTCTTGACGCATCACAATAAATGTCAAAGCCACACTGCACATTTGGTAATACTAACACAGGTGCAGATGTTAATCGCATCTTTAACTCCTCAAAACTCTTTTCACACTCTGGCGTCCATGCAAACTTATTCTCCTTCTTTAACAATTGCGTAAGAGGTCTCGCAATCATCGAGAATCCTTCTATGAACCGACGGTAATATCTCGCCATTCCCAGAAAACTACAGATTTGGGTAACTGTCTTCGGCGGCTCCCAATTCATCACAGCTTCCACTTTACTTGGGTCCACGACAACTCCTTTAGCGGTTATCACATGGCCAAGGAATTTCACTTTCTTCTTCCAGAAGTCACATTTACTAAATTTGGCATACAACTGTTGTTCTCGCAACTTCTCCAAAACCAATCTCAAATGTTTTGCGTGCTCTTCTTTTGACTTAGAGTACACAAGGATATCGTCCATAAAGACAACCACAAATTTATCCAAATACTCCATGAATACTTTATTCATCATGTTCATGACTCAAGCTAGGTCAATAGCTGGTACACACGGATCATAGCAGCTTAAACCATAACTAAGCAGTAACTTAAGAATTCAACGTCAGAGCACTGCACGACATATCCTCTTATTACAAAAGTCAGACCCGTAGGTCACATAGCGACGGGGATATTAAACTGGTAACTAAACTTTAGACTAAGCAAAAACCGAGAAAACCCGTGATCCTGGTCGTTTGGCTATTCCTCCTCTTCACCACCTTCACCGTAGATATCGAACGGAGGATCGCAAGCTCTTGGATATCTATCTTCATTCTCCTGATTTTGGTTAGCAAAGAGAGAGTCGTCCTCTTGCTGATCAGCGGCGGTGTCGACATCGGGTATTTCTAGCACAACTTCCACGGCGTCCGGGACTTCATCCGTCGTGATGTGATTAATCCTCCCACGCATTGTCGTTTGAGGCGATGCTCCTGACTGCACTGGTACTCAATTACTCCCTGTCACTGGGGCTTTAGCTGGGGTAGTGCCTAAATTAAAGTGAACCAGAGTAACATTTCCTTTCTTCGGACACTTGTTGGCGAAATGTCCTGGTTCGTTACAAGAGAAACATTTCTTGACAGCGGTCTGCTGACTTCCTGCCGGTGCATTGTTTCCTGGTGTTGGTGTTTGGAAATTCTAATTAGTGGGGCGAGATGACGGGTGATGTTTTGTTGGTCCACTGGGGTTGAATTCTGGCAAACTATTGCGGTGTCATTCTTAACCTAAGTTAATTAGGTCACCCTGCCTGACTAGCCATCCTGCGCTTACGATCTTCACCCAATTCCTTGCGCTTATCCTCAAGGATCAAAGCTTTATTAACTAACTCCTAAAAATCAGGGAAATTGTAGGTGATCAGTCCCACTTGTAATCCAGAAGTTAAACCCTTCAAGAAATGAGACTGTCTAGCCTTATCTGTGGCCACGTCTTCTGGCGCATAACGTGCTAACTGAGTAAACTTATTTAAGTATTCTGCCACTGACTGGCCTCCTTGTTTCAGAGCCCTAAACTCCTCCTTCTTAAGGTCCATCATCCTTTCGTACATGATAATCGATTTAAAGGCAGTTGAAAACTCTTCCCAAGTAATCTCTGTAGGGCTTCATGTGTCTGTAATAGTTCTCCCACCATTCATGGCGGTCCCTTCTAGCTGGTGTGAAGCATACAACACCTTCTCGTTACCCTCACACTGCGTGATATGCAACTTTCTCTCAATGGTTCTTAACCAATCGTCGGCATCCAAAGGATTAGCATTGCCTGAGAATGTTGGAGGACGGGTTCTCATGAAATCTGACAGTTTAGAATGAGAACGCGGCCCATTGTTGCCTTGGTATATGTTAGCGTTGCCTACGGCTTGATTGGTCATGTTCTGCATTTGTTGCATCATGGTTTGCATAAGTTGAGTTTGCACGGCTATAAAAGCTCCCAAGTTCTGCATATCTACTGGTGATGATGGCTGCAGTGGCGTTCCATCATTGAACTCATCATTTCGGCGAAGGCCACTTCCTGAAGCTCCATTGTTACCGCGAGTAGGGATGAAAACGGATATCCGAATTTCTGAACAAATTCGACATTTTAAATAGATATATAACGATTTTGGTTTTCATTTTTAACACTTTAGCAAGCTCCATTATTTGCTTCCCATAAATAAAAGGTGAAAAATATCCGAATCTGTATCGAATTGCTAATTTTGTTTCTATCATTTAAATAAATATATAATGAATTTGAGGTTCATTTTTATGAATTTGAATAAGCTCAACACCACAAACAAGAATATGAACCATTGAAGAACAAAGACAAAAAATTGATATGAATTACTATCCGTGAGTGTTCACCATCTGCTTGATTTGTTTTTAGGTTAGGAAAGATGGAATTAACATACATAAGATGTAAGAATTCCTAATGCGGGGGAATAGGTTAAACCCAAAACTTTATATCTTTATTAATTAACTTGGTATGGTTGCTTACAAAAGCCTAAAAGCTTTGCAACACATACTGCACACTCAGCAAACATAAAAATCCAAACTAAACATTCAATCCTTAACGTCTATTACATTTGGGTAAGACTATTCTATTTGACGCGACTCAATATTTGAGTCTCAACTTAAACTAAGACTCTCACTCCTCGAGCCATCCTCCACGGGAACTTCCTGGTGGGTATACTGGCGGTGAGGTGATCTTGGCGTGAATCGATCTCTTGTCCCATAGAATCGGTGACGCTTCTGGCTCCTCGAACTCAGACTTCATCCCTTCTGATGATGATGGTGTGGCACGGCATCCCTCTTGTAAAGCCTCCTCGAGCTCCTTGATTCTCTCCTTGTAAGCTACTCGGGTCTCGTGTAGTTCCTTCTCCGCAACTCTGAGTGTTTCGTAGGCCGTCCTTAATTCCGTGTCAATGTCATGGACATGAGCCTCTTGAACAGCTGTAAATCGTGCTAAGTGTACTGTAGTAGCATCCTCCCTTCGTGTGACGTATGAACGCCATGAATCTCGAACCATGGGGTGGAGTCTGAACACCGTGTCTTCCAGCTCATGGTAGTAGTCGTAGCAGATCCTCCATAGAGCGAGTCGTGATGCCTCCTGGATACCGATTTCCCACGTGGCTCTTCTCACCGTGATGCTGATAGGTTGGCTAGCCCTCTCACCGTTTCTAGTGTAGATCAGAAGCTTGCACACCATTCCTCTCGTGGCTCCGTTGACGATCCAACTTCGACCTTGATACATTGGTTTGGCGAAACCTCCCAAAACTTGGAGCACCCACCAGAGCTCTGTTGCGTAGCCACCCTCGCACTCTACGTATGAATGTGTCCTCCTCATCTATTTAAAAGAGAAATAGATAAGTCTTTCAACTTCAACGGCCTCTCCGAAAAATTTGAGGTAAATTTCAGCAAAGGTAAGGAACAGAGAATGAGATAAGTTAAGAGTGTTATCTTAATACAGTTTAGGTTTTTCCTTTAGAAAATAGTTTTTGGACACTCTACCAACTAGGGCCAAGACCTACAGTCAGTATGCTCCGATACCACCTCTGTAAGGACCCGAATTCACCAATTCGAATCCACTGTGTTTTACCGCACTAGTCCCAGGATCAATCGCTAGTGCACACAGCTTAACATCGGTAAGCATCATATCATACACAACGATAAGAATAATAAGACTTTATTTATTGAATATAACTAGTGTATGATCTTATGATCACTTACAATTATTCAGCCACATGGGCTAGTCTGAAAGATAACTTGAACAAATGCAGCGGAAAGTAGCAAAACACGTAGATGTCCCATCAGCACACCACAGGAGACTGACAAGGATTGGCCTAGTGACACGCGTCCACATGAAAGTCCTCCTCCAATAACGACGATGAATCCTCCACTATTGTTGGTTGTTAAAAAAGGGTGAGTACACCAACACGTACTCAACAAGTTGTGCACAAAATGTAATTCTATCATAGCTATATGCAGGCTTATTCCAAAGGAAAGGCTAAGGGTTCATTTGCAATAAAGCAGCATTTAAAAACACATATAGTACATAGATTGGAAAAACAGTAAAACAAATAATAATAAGTAAATAGATTCAGTGATTCTCAAATAAACCCAAGTTTTCCATCCTAAGTCCAGTTTCCTTTATCCACATGGCATCCTGCCATCCCTTCCAGTTGTCCATTTTAATTAACTACCCCTTGACTGTAATTCCCAAGCATTGCTCAATACCGTGAGCACGGCTATCCGAATAGTTTGTACACTCTGCAGAGGTTATGCACTTTACCCACATGATACAACCATGCACCACACAGGTGAATGATTATAACAAAGCCTTTACAATGCATCCTCTTAACCCAGTGCTACCCGCTAAGGTTTCAACACTGAAGGGTTACACCACCACAATAGGGCCGCCCTCTTGCGCCATGTGAGTTTCTCCGTACACCCGAACTCACACCACCACGATAGCACTCAAGTTAAGCATTTACAAATTAGTCAGCTAGGCTGCCCCATAACAGACATGTGGTTGCATGATTGACTCAGGTCAAAGGCTCGCAAGGTTAAGTCCTTAGGATAGATTAAAGCAAGACATACACATACCCTCAGCTCCACTGAGCCCACCCTGGCACACTTGCCCCTTCCACTTGCTTCAATCTTAAAATGATTACCACCCGGTTGGTTACCAAGCACCACGTGCTACTCACAAATCAACATCATTGCGTGACCTCCCCGCCACGACAACTCAATCTCTTGGTGTGACCACACATGACACACAAGTTAACATCATTGTTCCATATTCCATTAGTCAAAATTAATACTCAACATTTCATGTACATGTGATGACGTGGCATGGCTAAGCAATTCTATTCCGTTCTAACCATCCATGTTGATTGCAGTATTAATCAACTATAGTGAACCAACCTAAGGTGACAAGTGGATTATGGCATACAAATAACAAGGTATGGTGTAATTCAAAGGGTAGATTAACTAATCGCAAAGTTAAGTTGAAATCATTTGTACACATAAAATATCATGCAATAGAGTAAATCAAAATAGCAATTTTGCAAACATGGATGCAACATGATCAAAGCACAACTTGCCTTGCTTAAGCTCCTGGTCTTGGTCTAAAGATTGTTCCTGGGTTGCAAATTCCTCTTCCGAAGCCTCGCACAATTCAACGTCTACGCGAATCGAGAAGAAATAGCAAATAAACACCAAAACTAAAGAACAAATAAACTCAAAAATTCAGATAAAAATCACCATTAGATAGATCTCAATTTGAAAATTTTTAGGAATTTGAATCACCTCAATCGGAGTTTGTATGCAAAAGTTATAGCATTTAGAAGTTTGAAAATAAATTAAATCGAATTTCTAGATTTACCCGAATTATTTTTATAAAGAAAACTCGAATTAATTTGTCATGCCGACGTCAGCCCTGCGGCGGTGCTGTACGGCTACACGTGGCAAGATTCGGACCATTAGATACCAATCTAACAGCTACTGTTAAATCGGTGACGTGGCTAATACCATCACCAACCGATCTAGATCCAACAGTCAGCAACTACTAATACCTTTTACTGTAGCCCTAATCGACGTGGCGCACTCCTATCCATCCATTTTAAATCCGACGGTGAAGAACATACCCGAGCAATGCACTGTGTGCAAAGGCGACGTGGCTTGACTCCGATCATCCGATGTCGATCCGACGGCCGATGCTTCTCCCGAACGGCAATGGGAACCCGGCGGCTTGAGCCCACCAGAGCTAGGGACGACGACTACCCACGCGGCGTTGCAGTGCTTCCCAGCGACGAAGAAGTTACGGCCCGACTTCGTCTCGATGCGGCGAATCCGAATCTACCCCCAAGTCGACGGAAGAGTTATCGGCGGCGGCGGAATCGCTACTAGAACTTCTCGGCAACTCCGGCGAGCATGCGTGATGTAACGTCCCGAAATTTGACCAATTTTAATTTTTGGAGTTATTTAAATTTTTGTGAATTAATTAAAATGTATTTGCATTTAATTGAATTTATCTGAATTTTTGGGAATTCTTTGGATTTAATTGAAATTAATTTAGATTATCCGTCTCTTGGTTAATTAAATATCAAAAAAGGTAATTATCAAAAATAAATAAAAATATTTTATTTAGGCTCAAAATTCTCTGAAATATTTTCTGAAATTTTTCTAGAATTTTTCGGGTATTTTTAGTGCCCCAAATAAATACTTTGAATTGTTAGAAATATTTTAAAAGATAAAACTAGAAAATGGTTTTGCTACTGATGTTGGTAAGGCCCAACACTGCACGCTTCACCAAACCCTAGCACGCCGCTCTGGACCGTCGGATCCGTCGGACGGTCGTCTGCGAATCTTGCTTTCGCCGAGCTCGAGCCGTTGGATTGTAATCGGACGGCGTGGGTGGGTCGCTTCGCATCGGGAGGGAGCACTGTGCACCGCCGTCGCCGGTAGGCCGCCGCGGATTTTGTCAGAGATTTTGCGCGCGACTCGAGGCGTGTCTGAGCCGGGGATAAAGCCCTTTGCATGTAGCACTTCCTCCTGTTCATTTTGCCCTCTCGCGTGAGCTCTGCCGTCCACCGTAGAGTACGCCCGAGCTCGCCGAAGTAGCTACTCTCCTCTCCTCGGTTCTTCCTTGAGTTTCGCCGTCATCCGTCACTCTCCACCGCAGCCGTGACTTGCTCTGAGACCGCCGTGTCGAGACGCGTCCAGTGGGCCACTTCTTCACACCGGAGAAGCTTCGTAGCGACGCCAAGCCGGTCGTCTTCCTCATCTCCGGTCTTCGGGAGCTGCTGCGCCGCCGTCATCTGCCCCGAGTTTCAGCCACCATCGTATCTCCATCGCTCGACTCAGGTAACGCCACGTCTCCTTTTCTGTAGCGCTAGACCGGGTCGGCTCCAGTTGAAAATGGCCGTCGGATTCTCATCCAACGAACGAGATAGCACCACATCTCTCCCCGTAGAGTTAAGTTAAATAAGCGTCGATAGATCCCGGCCATTGGATGGTGATCGTGCGGCTCTGGTCGGGCCGCGTAGGCTTGTGAATAGGAAACCGCTCGATATAGCTCCGCCGTTAGATCGTCATCCGACCGCTCCGGTGCATCCACGTAGCAACAGTTGCAGCTCTTGATAATGGCCGTTGGATTGTCATCGTGTGGTTCTGTGAAGTCCACGTAGCTACTGTGTTGGTGCATTGATGATGGCCGTTAGATCTCAATCGTGCGGCCGGGATTAAGCCACGTAGGCTTGTGAACAGGGTATCGCTCGGGTAGCATCCACCGTTGGATTTAGATCGAACGGGCGGGAATCCTTGTAGTCCGGGGATCGTTGAGGCTTGCCGCGTGTCGCCTTCCGGTTGGCGAAAGCATCGTTTCATCGGGCCCACTTGTCAGTGGGTGGACCGCCGGGTGTGCTGACGTCAGCATGACGTCATCCGGGTGGTGTCGGCGTCAGTGTCGACGTGGCTGTCTCTGGTGTTGACACGTGTCACGCCGAGAGTATTAACCGAATTTTCAGTAGGAAAATAAATGGAGTAATTCGGTTATTCATTTATTTGAATTTCAGAAACTTGCAAATGCTATAACTTTTGCGTTTTAACTTAGAATTGGGTGATTCCAGTTCCTAAAAATTTGTAAAAATGTGAACTATTTATTAGTGAATTTTAATTGATTTTTAGAGTTGATCTTGTTATCTGTATTGAGTGTTTATTTTATGTTCGCTTGAATGCGCGTAGACTCCGAATTGCCGGAAGCCGTCGAGGAGGATTTCGGAGAACCATCGCAAGAGCCAGACCAGAATCAACTGCTGTTCGAAGGCAAGTCATGCTTTGACCATATTGCCCCTAGATTTTCAAATATATCTCGATTCAAGTTATGCATGCTATGTTAATTAAAAATGATATTGTTCATGTCGGAAGAGTAGTTAAAATACCTATCTTGTTTATGCCACCTCGTTAATACTATTTGTACACCTTGAAATCCTTGTCACCATAAGATGTTAATTTATGTTGTTTCTATATAAATGCCAACACGGGAGTCTAGACCGTGATTAGCTGCTTAGTGTATGTACGTGGAATGACTTTCAAATTTGCAAAGAATATTGACTAAACAATTATGGAACGCATTTTGGAATAATGCGATGATGTCATGAGATGGAATTGGGGGTAGCGACCTGTGTGGTTCTACTCATGCAATGAAGTGGGCATTGGCATGTGTTGCATAAATGCAAACCTGGGATGGGAAAGGTTTTGGACCGGGGCAAGTGGCGAGAAGGCTTCGTGCCAGGTGGGCCTGTGTGGCAACGGGATGTATTGTTATTGTAATGGCTGTGTGCCGAGAAGTATAAAATGGAAGTCTTGCCCGGGACAGTTAAGGACTTCACCTTGCGAGCCTTTGAACTGAGTTTCTCGTACAACCACTTGTCTGGAATGGGACAGACCTAGTTTATTAGGGTTCTAATATCTTTCCTTTGACACCTCGGGGCGACAGTTACACAAAAATGTAACCGTATGGGGCGGCAGACTGTCTTTGCATGCTTGGTACCCATCCAACTGTATTTGCCTATTCTAAACTTTGGCTCTATGTGAGGGAAGTGTTAGAAAGGTAATACTGGAGAGGTTCACTGGTTAAGTGTTAGTATTCGAAGGACTTTGTTGCAATCAATCACCTGTGTAGTGTGCGACTGTATCCTGTGGGTAAAGTGTACAGCCTCTGCAGAGTGTGTGTTAAATCTATTCGAATAGCCGCGTCCACGGTATTGGACAATGCTCGGGGATTACAGTCAAGGGTTAGATCTTCAAAATAAAAATGTGGAATCAAAATAAGAATGGGTGGCTGTGTGCCAAAGACTGATGAATCAAACTAGGGCTGTGTGCCAAACTCTTGGAAAAGAATTGAGAAATTAATTATTAATAATATGGGTTTTACCGCTTTTAATCTAATAGGATTACCTATTAAAAGAAATGCCGCTTTATGCAAAATAACCATTTAAACCTTTCCTTTGGAATAAGCCATGCATGTAGTAATAGAACTGCATTTGTGCATGACTTGTTGAGTATGTTGTATACTCACCCTTACTACAACAAAAACCTCAGAAGAAGAAGCTATGCCAACTTGGGAAGAGGAGTTCAATGAAGGTCAGGAGGATTAGGGTTGAGACTCGTCGGTTGCCTGTGGCTACGAGGGTTTCCATTGACGTACTTTTGCTTCCGCTATTGAACTTATGCTACTGTTTCTATTTATCGCCCTGCGTGGCGAATTAATGTAAGGTGACCATAAGGTCGTGTAACTCGTTTATATTCATGTTTGAAGTACTTTATTATTAATTCCGCTGTGTATGATTGTGGTACTTCAACCTGTTTATCCTGTGTGTACTAGCGTGATCCTGGACTAGTACAGAATACACAGAGGGTCCGGATTTGCAGATTCGGGTCCCGGCACGTGACCTCCTCGATGATTCTCCGGCGACGACGCAACAGCGAAGATGTGCGGCGGCTCAAGGTGAGTCTCGGGAAGGGTTGGGGCTCCTTAAATACCCGGCCAAGCGTGGAAAACAAGGAAAGTTCCCCGGCGGCGGTGTTTGACTCGGAGACGGCGGAGAGGAGTCCTTCTCGGAGACGATGAGCCGCACCCGCATGATCTTCATCCAACGGCTGGGATAAAAGATCAAATCCGAATCGGTACCGATTGCTATCGATCGTGCGATCAAAATCTAATGGTTGTTATCACCTAGGGTTACTTAATCGACGTGGCGTGACGAGGGCCCTCGGATCCCAATCCAACATCGCATGTTACTCCTCCCGTTTTCACCGTTCGGTCCGCACAGTATTGGGCCGAGGCCTGTTACTGTTCACGAGAATTTCCCAGGTTTTTCTATTTAAATAATCCGAGAAAATAAATTAGTTTATTTAGGGTAGTAAAAATACTCTAAAAGTTCCAAGAAAAATCTCAAAAATATTTTGAGACATTCTGGACCAAAATAAAATATTTTTGGTAAAACTTTATTTTAAACTTTTCGTTTTATAATTATTTCTTAACAAAAGGTATTATGTTTAAATTCAAAATAATTCCAATAAATCTCAGAAAATCCAAATAATTCCAGAAAATTCAGAAAATCATAAATTGCAATAAAATAATATTAAATAATTGAAATGTCAAAAATTGGGATATTACAGTAGCTCCTTCACAACTCCAGTGATGTGAGCTACAAACTCTTCACAACCAAAAGTGGCCTTCCACAAACTTCTTTGGACAGGTCGCACTTTCACCTCCTCCAAGCTGTCTAGGATCATCGAGATCCAAGAGTAATAAACTTGCACAAGTTCTGTCTCTTGGCTCACTCGCTAAAACACACTGCTAGACTCAAGCTTGGAGCTAAACACTTAGAAGAAATGAGGTTTTTGAGTTTCAGAGTGAAGCACAGACTCCTCTTTAAGAATGAGAGCTCTTTTTAATGCTAAGATGTCAAGGAGTTCATGAAGTTCTATGGTAGATGGCTCAGGTAATGCTTATATAGCCAATTTGGATGAATATAGCCGTTGTACCTACCACAGTGACCGTTGCACGTGTTAGAGTATCAAAATTGAGTTAAAACACATTTACAGCGGACTAAATGTTTTACCTTAGGGATACTGATCATGTATATCACGGACCAAATTCAAACATTTACGACAGACCAAAATATTTGGTCCGTCATACATGGGGAATTCAGCAAGTTTGGTCCGTCAGAATAAAAGGAGTCTTACATGTATGGCGGACCAAAAAATTTGATCCGTCATAGATGGGTTTTGCCGAAATCAGTAGCTATGGATCATTTTTGACACAAAAAGAGTTTAATTAGAAGATTTGAATTTGCCACGGACTAAACTTTGAATTAGCAACATTCGATCCATCATAGATGAGAAATTCTCTGAAATGGAATATGATTTTGATCATGGATTTAAGGAATGAATATCAAGGTTTTGTCTATCAGAAGAGATAGTCATTTTTGAATTTATGCCGGACCAAAAAGTTTGGTCCGTCACAGATAGACGACTGAGAAACTTTTGGATTGACAAAGGTATGTGTATGGCGGACCAAAAAATTTCGTCCGTCGTAGATGTACATCAGAGAAGTTTTAGGTCAGCTGAAAGCACATGTATGCCGGACCAAAATATTTGGTCCGTCATATGTGGGCAAAACTGGTTAGCCAAATTTCTTCAAGAAGTTTTCTCTACGGACTTAGGTATATAAGAATATGAGGTTTGGTCCGTTTAACATAGATAGAATTTGATCAGAATTTGACTCAAGAGTATTTTGATGTTGAACTGGACTGACTTTGGTTTGTGATAAGAACTTTGGCTAGTTTGTGACAGAATGAGAAATAAACAACTGAATTTCAGTCCGTCACATAGTTTGGACTTGTTGTATATAGGGATTTTGATTCAAGGAGCAGAAAAACTGAATGATTTAACTCCAAGCAGTCTAGTTTTGTCTTAACCTTATGAACCAAATTACCAATTAGTGCAAAGTCCCTCTTTATAGTACAGCCAAAGTGTAAAATAATCCTAACTATTTGACTTGAATCAACTCCCAAGTCATAAACTAGTAATAAGGTACCTTAATCTTGTTAGTCCAGCTAGCTCCATTCCTGATTCCAGCATACATTCTTTATGGTTCCACGAATTATTAACTCAGTCATCAACACCAAAACAATTTAATAAAACATGATAAAGATTGAGGGGGCCTAGATGCTATCAATCTCCCCCTTTTTGGTGATTGATGACAACATATCTTTTTCAATTAATAATATCTCAAATATTCTGCAAAACAGAGTTAGCTTGACAGAGTATAAACAGATATTTGTAGATGAAGGTGCTCCCCCTCAATGAATGCATGATCTGAACTTTTAATAGTTAAGACATTTTGGACTATATTAGATTCTTAAAATTTTAATTTTCAGAATTCTTATAAATAGCAGATATCATATCATTATGAGTTGGAGCATCTGTCAGAACCTAGCAATATTCCAAAGCATGAATTTCACTGTTTAGAGCAATATTAAGTATGTTAAGCATAATCAGTATCAACACTTATATTAGATAAAATCTGAGCATATGCAAGATTATAAGAATAGGTATCAGAGCACAGCTACAAACTTTGGAGAATAATCTCAGAATATCATATTCAGCTTAGAGTAACAGAACAGTAAATAGTATCATAGCAAAGCAAATATTTACAGATATTAGTAGTATTAGAGCATAAGTTATTTAAACGAAAATCAGAGCACACATCAGTGAGATAAGAACCAAAGCAACATCAAATGCTTTGCACAACAGACAAAAGTAATATTCTTTTTAATACAATAGTTCATCCTACATTCATACTAAAACCTAGGAAATTCTCCCCCTTTGGAATCAATTGCCAAAAAAAGGGTGCTATTTGCGCTTGAAAAAGGTTCTCTTGAGCTGACCAAGAACAAAACTTTTCTTTGGAGGAGAAACAATTCTGACATCATCATCATCATTAGAGTTTTCTTGAGCTTGTGGATTTGGCACTTGGGCCATAGCTCGATCATGCCAGCTTGGATAATCTGGGTCTCCTGGTTGAAGTGACAAGCTATGAAGGTCATTTTGCATCTTGTTCAGAGAATCATTGATGTTATCTATCGATGCAGTAATTCCACTCATTTCATCAATATGATGTTTGGCAAGATGTCCATAATCTTGAAAGGCATCCTCAGCATATTCCTGGAAATCTTCTAAGTCTTTTCTGATCCATAATAGATTACTTGTATGCGATGTATTTCCAGCTTCAATTTGATTGACCAGATGCTTGTAATTTTTGTTAATTTTCTGATTCATATCATATAGTCTGTCCTTCAACAGATTCTGATTTGTTCCAAGTTGTTGGATGCACTGTCTTAATTCTCCTTGATTGTTGTTAAGTTGATCAAAGATGGAGAAGACATCATTTCTGAATTTTGCATGTTCTTCATATTGCTGTCTCATTTGCTCTTGTACTTGTTCATTGTACCATTTAAGAGCATTCATTTGTTCTTCATGTCTCTGAGCAGCTATTTCTTGATCTTCCGTGTATCTTGCTTGAAATCCTCTTTGGTCAGCATAGTATTGTTGTTCATAGGATTGAAACCAGGCCGGCTGTGTATCCCACAAACTTTCTTGAGCTTAATAATTATATTGTTGTGCCTGCTCAGGTTGCCTTTGATGAGGTGAAAGGGAATGTTGAAAGTCAAACAGATATTCCAGATCCTCCTGCTTCATAATCATGGGCTCCAGGCCCAAATGCTTGATCTTGTACAAATCTAGCAGCAACTGCAAGCTCTCGAAGATGACGAATTTGTTCTTCCTCATCAAGAGGTTTTGCTATTGAGCTTGACATGACTTTAGTTGGAGCAACCTCCAACTACCTCATTTGGTTCTGGAGAGTGGACTGGAAAATGAGTAACAGGCCTTGGAGAGTGACCATGACTTGAAGCTTTACTCTTGTGTCCACTTTGAGCACTAGATTCTTTTCCAGATTTAACCTTGCTAATACTTTGAGTACTAGGCTCTTTTCTATTTCCAAATTTAGCCTTACTTATACTTTGAGCACTAGGCTCTCTGTCATCCCTAGACTTGTTTTTGCTTGCCCTATGGTGCCTTTGATGACTACTATGATAACTGTTGTCTGAAGGCATTTGTCTAAGACTTGAGCTCATTGGTGCTGCAAAACTGCCAGGTGAATGATAACTTCCATAATAGTGATAATCATCACTGCCATTGCCTTGGACTAGAGAGTAACCACTGTGACTGTTGTTGTCAAATCTATCTTCAGGTTCATCATCTGACTCCTCTTCATCTGTAGATCCATATTCAAGAACCAATTCCTTACTTGATTCATTCACTTCTTCTTCTTGATCATGATGAACTGGTTCTTCTTCTTCTACAGGTTGATTTGCTTGTAACCCTTGAAGAAAACCAGTGACCCTCAAATTCTGTCCAGTAGATTTGTGCATATTATACTTCTTCGGGAAACACTTAAATTCCCTGTTCATATCATTTTGAGAGATAATCCCTTGAGCTAACAGGACTTGTGTAATTTGTTGGGCAAAAGGTAAGGGACTGCCTAATTTCCTATACACTGCTTCTTCCATTTCACCAAAAATGTAGTCAACCAGATCTATGAGTTGTCTTGACAATATCAGATGCAGCAGCCAAGCTAGGGTTGGGGTCACACCTTCTTTATACCCTGATTTTGGAAATATAGTGTGCCTTAATACAAGCAGCAGAACCTTTGCTTCTTCAGATAAGCAGGAAACTCTATTAGGATTAAAGTCAGCACTATTGATATCCTTATAAATATGTGCAGACACTTGCAGATCAGGTATATCACCAATCAATCTCCACCTCTGACAAGGATACATCTTTTCATATATTCTGGTCCTATTTACCAATGGACTTGAGGCTCCAATTGCAGACTCAAACTGTGCAGCTCTTACTTTTCTTATTTTTCCATTAATAGTGAACATGATATGATTTCTCTGTTTGTTCACTAACAAAGATGCATAGAACTCTAGGGTTCTTGAAACACTCCAAGGTATGGTCTTGTTTGATATTAAATAAACCAATCCGGGGGTGGAGTTTATGCAATCAAACAATTTATTTGAGCCTATTATGGAATTTACTTGTGTCCAATCCACATACTGATGGTTAGACAAAGCTGAGACTGCTTTTCTTTTTCCATCCATTCTATTCAAATAAGCATTGTAGATGTTCTTATGAAGCAAGGACACAAAGTTTTCTCCAAGAGCTGGTCTTGACTCACGAAACCAAGTTTTCTCACTTACTAACCTCACAGCCCTTAACTTCTTGCCACTTAGGGCAGACAAGACTTCACTACTCAAAACATCAACTTCAGTAATCAATTCAGTGTTTTCTGATGAGGAGTCGTTGTCAGGTTCATATTCACTGTCTTCAGATGATGAGTCTGATTCTTCTATAATTTTATCTTTTCCCCTTTTAGGATGAGATGTGACTAATTTTCTATTCTTTCTTTCAGCATTGTGAATATCTTGTATGAGCACTGGACCTTGAGGTTGTCTAGATAAACTTATGCCAGGAGATGAACTAGACACCTTTTGTTTCATGCCCTTCACTTTGTCAACAAACTTTCTAATTAAACCTCTTTTATCATGATTTTTGGACCTCATTTTGCCAACAAACTAGAGTTCAGATGTTAACTCAGATAGACTCAATAGCAGAACCCTCTTCCAGCACACTGACCAGACCTATGCAAAAGCAAAAATACTAGAGACTAAGTTCTAGGTCTAGGGTTTAGACAGAACGAAGGAGAAGATTCAGGGTAAACTTACTACGCTGAGAAGAAGAACTTGCGCAGAGAAGCCAGATGAACACCGTTGCCAAGATCCAAATGAGGACTTGCTTCAATGCAGAGAGCAATTTCTGGCTTTGAGAGAATGTGCGCAAGCAAGGAAGAGGCAATGGGGAATTTTTTTTGTTTACCGAAGGAGGTTAACTGCATTGAATAGGGGGGGTAAAAGATGATATTAGGGAATCTTGGAAACTAACGCCATTAAAACATGGTAGTTGAGGGAAACAGGCGCCTAGTAAAAGGTGGTGGGACCCTTTCGGTGAAAAATAGAATGGGCTCTTTACTTAGGGTCCCGAACTCAAGGACAGGTTAGCATTTAGATAAGTCCTAAAGAAATAGGCAAGATTTTGAATTTATTTTTGAAACTAAGGTGAGAAGAAAAGTTTTATAAGATAGATCAAATTCATTTGAACTTAGATATGAAATTAGCTTAGAAACATTTTCTCATGTGTCAGACTATTTTGATATATGGAACATAGATTCTACCTTTTGCACCGGACCAAACGATTTGAGGATTTTATTCAGCCACGAACTAATTGTTTTTGGTCCGTGACACAGGGGTTTTGTTCTGAAGGAACTCGAGACCAAAACCTCCCATGTATGACGGACTAAATATTTTGGTCCGTCATGCATAGACTTTCTGTGTTAGATTGGTCTGTCACAAATAGGCTTTTGGCATTTCATTCCAACTGATTTTAGTCCATCATAAGAGTATGTTTCTGGAGATTAAAATTAATAAATATAACTAAGATCAGAAATTAACACAACAGCAGAAACACAAATTTGGAAGAATTGCAATTTTTAGGAAATGTTTGAGTCCAAATTTTCATATGAGCATTAGTATTTGCAACTTAAGCTCAGCTGAACGACTCAAGCGCTAAATAGATGAGTTTAGTTGTATTTTGCCACTAGGTTTTGAAAAGATATAGTTTTGACTTAGTTACTATGTTTTAGATGAGATAAGAAAGAAGCATAGTAAGATAAGACTTTCAGCAGTATTTTCTCAATTTTAAGTTAATGGTAATTACAAAGATATCATTTTGATCTTAATTCAGCATTTTGGATTTATTTACTCACACAGTGGGTATCAAGAGATGCATAGTAAGCAAACTTGCTCCCCTTTAATGTGATATCATCAAACAACATTTGATTAGTCAATTATATTCTGTTCATTTCTCAATTTTGAGAATCTTGCCTCATCAAGTGGTTTAGTAAAAATATCAGCCAATTGATCCTCAGTTCTTACATAACTAAGCACAATATCTCCTTTAATAAAATGATCACGAATAAAGTGATGTCTGATTTCAATGTGCTTAGTTCTAGAGTGTTGCACCGGATTATTTGCTATTTTTACTGCACTTTCATTATCACACAACAGAGGCACATTATCAAATTTTATCCCAAAATCTAGAAATGTTTGTTTGGTGAATAGAATTTGAGCACAACAACTACCTGCAGCCACATATTCAGCTTCGGTAGTGGAAAGTGCTATAGAATTTTGCTTTTTAGAACACCAAGAAACTAAAGATCTTCCGAGCAAATGACAACCCCAAGAGGTGCTCTTACGATCAATTTTGCAACCGGTATAATCAGAGTCTGAATAGCCGAGAAGCTCAAATGGAGCACCTTTAGGATACCATAAACCAATACCAGAAGTAAGCTTAAGATATCTAAATATTCTTTTACAAAGACTTAAGTGAACTTCTTTAGGTGCGACACAAATCTAGCACACATACATATACTAAACATGATGTCAGGCCTAGATGCTGTCAAATATAATAATGAGCCAATCATAGATCTAAAGAGTTTTTGGTCAACAGACTTACCTCCCACATCTTGATCAAGATGTGTGTTTATTGCCATTGGAGTCTTGATTGGCTTGCATTCTTCCATTTTGAAGCGCTTGAGGAGATCATTGGTGTACTTTTCTTGTGAGATGAATGATCCTTCCTTCAAATACTTAACTTGAAATCTAAGAAAGAATGTCAGCTCTCCAATCATGGACATCTCAAATTCCCTGGCCATCATGTCACCAAATTCCTTGCAAAGAGTATCACTAGTACATCCGAAAATGATATCATCTACATATATTTGGCAAATCATTAATGTTCCATTGATATCTTTTAGAAATAGTGTTGGATCAACCTTTCCAATTTTGAAGTTCTTATTTATCAGAAAATCTCTAAGACGTTCATACCAAGCTCTAGGAGCTTGCTTTAGGCCATAGAGAGTTTTAGATAGCTTGTAAACGTGGTTATGTAAGGTTGAATCTTCAAAACCAGGTGGTTGCTCAACATAGACAGTTTCATCAATGAATCTATTAAGGAATGTACTTTTCACATCCATTTGAAAAAGAGTAATATTAAAATGAGTAGCAAAGGCAAGAAGAAACCGAATAGCTTCAAGACGTGCCACTGGGGCGTATGTCTCTCCATAATCTAGCCCTTCCACTTGAGTGAATCCTTAAGCTACAAGTTTTGTTCCTTATTATCACTCCATTTTCATTTTGCTTGTTTCGGAACACCCATTTTGTCCCAATAACGTTGTGATCCGTTGGGCGTTCTATCAAACTCCAGACTTTGTTTCTTTCAAAATTATTGAGCTCTTCCTCCATAGCTATTATCCAATCAGCATCTTCTAGAGCTTCTTCTCCTGTTTTAGGTTCAATACAAGAAACAAAGGAGTAATGTTCACAAAAAGAAGCTTGTCTAGAACGGGTTTGGACACCCTTACTGATTTCACTGATGATTAGGTCAGAGGGATGATCTTTAGCAATAGTATGATGACTTTTGATGATGACTGGTCGTTTTTGATCCTTTTCTTCCTCTTCTTCTTAGGTTCCATCATATGGTATCATTGACTGTGTAGGTGGTTCATCTTTGTCTTCCTTGGGCTTTATATCACCAATTTCCATTTTTCTCATTGCTTGCACAAGCCCATCATCACCTACATCATCTAAATTCTCATGCTCACCTTGTGAGCCATTAGATTCATCAAATTTGACATCATAAGTTTCTTCTACTGAGCCAGTTGAATTATTGAATACTCTATATGCTTTGGACTTAGAAGAATAACCTAGCATGACGCCTGTATCACAACTAGTTTGAAATTTACCCAAATGGGTTCTCTTTTTATAGATGTATACTTTGCAACCGAAAACACGAAAATATGATATATTGGGTTTTCTACCTGCCAATAATTCATAAGGAGTTTTCTTAAGCAATCTATGAAGATAAAGTCGATTAACAGCATGGCAAGCAGTATTAATAGCTTCAGCCCAGAAAGCATCAGAAGTATCATATTCATCTAACATTGACCTAGCCATTTCAATTAATGTTCTATTCTTTCTCTCCACTACTCCATTTTGTTGAGGAGTATAAGTGGCTGAGAATTCATGTTTAATTCCTAATTCATCACAATATTCAATGATGTTTGTATTAACAAACTCAGATCCATTGTCACTTCTGATTTTCTTGATGGGACAATCAAATTCATTTTGGGCCCTTTTTGCAAAAGTTTTGAAAATTTTTCCAACCTCACTTTTATTTGGCAAAAAGAATACCCAAGTAAATCTAGAGTAATCATCAACTATGACCAAACAGTATGAGTTACCACTAATGCTGGCATATGAAGTGGGGCCAAAGACATCCATATGCAATAGCTCAAGTGGTCTAGTGGTGGACATGATACTTTTGGATGGATGAGAATTGACTACTTGTTTGCTTGCTTGACAAGCACTACAAAGCCGATTCTTCTCAAATTTTACATCTTTCAGACCAACCACTAGCTTATTTTTGAAAAGCTTTTTGAGATTAGACATACCTACATGCCCAAGACGCTTGTGCCAAAGGCATCCAAGAGAAACATTAGCTAACAGACAAGTCGAGATACATGAAGAGTTAGATTTGAAATCTACTAAATAGAGATTTTGATATCTGAATCCTTTACAAATTAGCTTTTCATTTTTATCAAACACAGTTACCCCATCAGATGAGAAGTTACAATGGAATCCAAGATCACACAATTGAGCAACAGATAGTAGATTGAAATTTAAATAATCAACAAGAAGAATATTGTCAATAGAGTGATCATTTGATATAGCAATCTTACCAAGACCTTTTACCTTTCTTTTGCTATTATCACCAAAAGTGATCTTGTGGCTTGGATCACTTTCTCCTTCAATGGAGGTGAACATTCTTGAGGTTCCGGTCATGTGTTGGGTACATCCAATGTCAATTACCCAATGCCGGCCTCCACTCTTGTAATTCACCTAGAAGTTCATTTTTTGACTTTAGGTACCCAAATGCTTTTGGGTCCTTTGATGTTAGTTTCAATAACCTTAGGTCTAAAAGGATTTAGTAGTATAGATTTAGGTACCCAAATAGCCTTAAGTTTCTTATCAAGATTTGAGGGACCAACAAATTTTACATTCATTTTGCCTCTAAAATTCTTAAACAACATATAGTGGGCATCTACCATACAACCCTTATTTACTTTACCATGAGACATATTTGCAAGATAACAGTTTATAGATTCATGATTTGATCTATGACAGTAATAGCATTGAGTGCTCTTTTTGACAAAACTCTGTTTGAATTTGTTTGATCCACTTTTCTTGAGCAAACTGTTAGGCTTATACCCTAAGCCCTTTTTGCCCAAGTTGGATCTATGTTCAGCCAGAATTTTGTCAAGAGTAGCACTACCTAGAAAGTATTTTTCTAGACCTTTATCGAATTTGGCTATCTTGACTTTTAGTTCTTCATTTTCAGTCTTAAGTTCTTTAGCACAGGAAGCATATTTGCAATTTTCATCACAGGGACTAGAAGAACTAGAAATTATAATTTCATTTGCAAGCAAGTCACATGAAATAGATGCATCACACACAGAGACATGTTTAGACTTGTTGACTAGCATTTCATTTCCAATTTCTAGCTCATGATATTTATTCAACAAGTCTTCATGATTCTTGACAAGCAAGGTATGACTCGAGACAAGATCATTATAAATTAGCACAGATTTTTCATATTCATGAGTAAGCTTATCATGCTTGCCCTTTAGCAATTCTTGATCATTAGTCATGCTAGCAATAGTTTTCTTAAGAGCTCTTGTCGAAGTTGTTTTAGCATGCAAAGCATTATTTAACTCTTCAACTATTTCTACTAGCTCATCATATGAAGGTGAGTCACTGACCTTTTCCTCATCAACTTTTGCCATTAGACATAGAGGAAATGAAGGTGGTGGTGGAGTTGACTCATCTAAGGCAAGCCCAGCTAGCCCTTTCGATCTTGAGTCTTCATCATCAGAGGAGGATTCTTCACTTGAACTGTCCTCATGAGTAATCCATTCTCCTATATGAGCTTCTCCTTTTCCTTTCTTCAAAAATTCTTGAAGTAGCTTTTCTTATAGTACTTTTTCTTGGATTTGTCGTGAGTCTTCTCGTCATCTTCATCATCTTTAGCCTTGTACTTATTCTTCTTCTTGCTTTTGTTAGGGCACCGAGCAGCTATGTGACCCTTTTCATTGCATTCAAAGCAAATAACATTAGCAAAATGATTTTTCTTTGAGTAAGAATTTGACCTTCCTTTGTCCTTAAAGTTTACTCTTCTCATAATTTTGTTAGCTCTTTTCATCAGTAGAGCTAATTTCTTCACATCTTCGTCCTCAGCATCACTTGGCTCATCATCACTCTCATCTGATGAGTCTTGCACAATCTCCTTTGCTTTGAGAGCAATTGACTTCCTTTTAGGAGCATCTTCTTCAGCCAAGGTAAGCTCGTGTGCTGAAATTTTTCCAAGTAGCACAGTGGGAGTGAGCCTCTTGAGATCACCACAATTTGATAGATAGGTGATCAAACTGTGATAAGCTCGAGGTAGCACTCTTATCATTTTCCTGCAAACTTCAACATCAAAATTTTAGTACCTAGGCCTTTAAATTCATTGACAATAGGATTAAGCCTAGAGAATATATCATTAGCATTCTCTTGAGGAAGCATTTTGAATTGATGAAATTTCTCTCGGACAACATAATATTTTTCTTCTTTAACATCAATAGTTCCTTCATGAATTTTTTGAAAAGTTGTCCATATATCATAAGCAGAAGTGAGATTACTTATTCTATCAAAAACTTCTAAACCAAGACAAGAAAATATAGCATTTCTAGCTTGGGCATCATACTGCATATTTTGAATCTCACGATGAGTGGGTTCTCCATACACAATTTGCCCTTCAGGCATGATACGAGGAAGCAAAGGCTTCTCTGTCACATCATACCCTACAGCTTCTAAATAACATCTCATTCTAATTTTCCAATAAGCATAATTTGTACCATCAAATACTGGTACTCTACCAATACTAACAGTTGCTGAACCATTTCCCTCGGCCATTTACTAAAGCTAGTTAAGCTAAATAAGGTAAACCTCACTATGATACCACTTGTAGGAATGAGTTGGCCAAGAGGGGGGTGAATAGGCAGCTCTTCAAATTTTAAATTCTTCGTTTATAGTTAACTATTCTACGTGAGTGAATGACTTAAAATCAGAATGTATCAAAGGTAAATGCAAATAGAAATAACAGCGAAAGCAACACAATATAAGGCAAAGAACAGAATGAGACAAGTATTTATCCCGTGGTTCAGAGCACTTCTCCTACTCCACATTGAAGCACTTCTCACAAAGTATTGCTTCACCACAGCTAGTCGCAGTAGCTATGGTAATCACTCGGGTAGCTCTTTCACAACTCCAGTGAGGTGAGCTACAAACCCTTCACAACGAAAAGTGGCCTTCCACAAACTTCTATGGACAGGTCGCACTTTCACCTCCTTCAAGCTGTTTAGGATCACCGAGATCCAAGAGTAATAAACTTGCACAAGTTCTGTCTCTTGGCTCACTCGCTAAAACACACTACTAGACTCAAGCTTGGAGCTAAACACTTAGAAGAAATGAGGTTTTTGAGTTTCAGAGTGAAGCACAGACTCCTCTTTAAGAATGAAAGCTCTTTTTAATGCTAAGATGTCAAGGAGTTCATGAAGTTCTATGGTAGATGGCTCAGGTAATGCTTATATAGCCAATTTGGATGAATATAGCCGTTGTACCTACCACAGTGACCGTTGCACGTGTCAGAGTGTCAAAATTGAGCTAAAACACATTTACAGTTGACTAAATGTTTTACCTTAGCGATACTGATCATGTATATCACGGACCAAATTCAGACATTTACGATGGACCAAAATATTTGGTCCGTCATACATGGGGAATTCAGCAAGTTTGGTCCGTTAGAATAAAAGGAGTCTTACATGTATGGCGGACCAAAAAATTTGGTCCGTCATAGATGGGTTTTGCTGAAATCAGTAGCTATGGATCATTTTTGGCACAAAAAGAGTTTAATCAGAAGATTTGAATTTGCCACGGACTAAACTTTGAATTAGCAACATTCGATCCATCATAGATGAGAAATTTTCTAAAATAGAATATGATTTTGATCATGGATTTAAGGAATGGATATCAAGGTTTTGTCTATCAGAAGAGATAGTCATTTTTGAATTTATGCCGGACCAAAAAGTTTGGTCCGTCATAGATAGATGACTGAGAAACTTTTGGATTGACAAAGGTATGTGTATGGCGGACCAAAAAATTTGGTCCGTCATAAATGTACATCGGAGAAGTTTTAGGTTAGCTGAAAGCACATGTATGCCGGACCAAAATATTTGGTCCGTCATAGATGGGCAAAACTGGTTAGCCAAATTTCTTCAAGAAGTTTTCACTACGGACTTAGGTATATAAGAATATGAGGTTTGGTCCGTTTAACATGGATAGAATTTGATCAGAATTTGACTCAAGAGTATTTTGATGTTGAACTGGACTGACTTTGGTTTGTGATAAGGACTTTGGCTAGTTTGTGATAGAATGAGAAATAAACAATTGAATTTCGGTCCGTCACATAGTTTGGACTTGTTGTATATAGGGATTTTGATTCAAGGAGCAGAAAAACTGAATGATTTAACTCCAAGCAGTCTAGTTTTGTCTTTGCCTTATGAACCAAATTAAAAACTGGTGCAAAATCCCTCTTTATAGTACAGCCAAAGTGTAAAATAATCATAGCTATTTGACTTGAATCAACTCCCAAGTCATAAACTAGTAATAAGGTACCTTAATCTTGTTAGTCCAGCTAGCTCCATTCCTGATTCCAGCATACATTCTTTATGGTTCCACAAATTATTAACTCGGTCATCAACACCAAAACAATTTAATAAAACATGATAAAGATTGAGGGGGTCTAGATGCTATCATCCTCCCATTAGTGAGATTTGTCCTTCAATTTTTTTGAAGAAATAGTAAGAAGAATGAACAAACCTCTAACGTCATGTCTATAGGTGAATCACATGCTTTGGCCTTACATTCTATGTCCAACTCATCAATCAGCATTGCAATCTTCTCCTTAGAACCTGAAATTTTGTAGTGATAGTTGCTATTAGTAAAAGAAAAAAAATAGAAATTGTATGACATATGAAATGGATGGCATATTTTTACCTCTTCTAGATGATATTGTCCAGTCCTTAGTACAATTTAGGGCTTCCACCACCTTGGGGTCTAACCGACTATGAAAAGGATCAACAACACGGCCACCCGCACTGAATGCCGACTCCGAAGCAAAGGTTGACATTTGAATGGCTAACACATCACGAGCTAGTCATGAAAGAGTCGGACAAATCCCTTGTTTAGCCCTCCACCAAGACAATATGTCAAATGGCCCATCTTCACTTTCAATCCATCGAAAATTTGGTTCATTCATGTATATATCCAATTCAGATTTTTCATTGTATCTTGTCACACTCAAAGTAGTTTCAAACAAGAACTCTTCAATTTCAAGAACACCCAAGTTATTGCCAAGTGGGTGAGAAGCCACACTAGATCCCGCAGCTATAGGCTTTGCAACATGAGGTCTGGTAGACATGTATGCTTGGAACAATTGGTGCACAACAATCATGAATGCATGAAGTTCAAGAACAGTTCTCTCCTCACCACATATCTTTTTCATAAAATACTCTACTAACCTTTTCTTGTATCTTGGATCAAGAAAGCACGCCACAGCAAGTGCTATGTTGGACGTCTGCCAATACTTGTCTTATTTTGCTTGCATTGGCAATGCTAAGGCATGAATAGTTATATCAGAATTGTGACACTACTCTTCAATAGCTAACTTAATCTCATAGAATTTCCGCCAAAATAGATTTGTTGTTGGGATATGTTGTACTAGAGAAAAATCAATGTAGCCTCATAAAGCCTCCTCAAACACCTACATAGTGCTATTGCATTATCCCATTCCTCATCTAATAGAGCACACTTCTTGTACTTACCATCATTCAACTCAAATAGACTTTCAAAAGCCTTCTATAGTAAATAGCTTGCTTCAACATCCAAAAAGTGGAGTTCCACTAGTTGAAACATCCAACGGAAGACCCTCCTTGATATCCAAGTCACACTCCGATGCACACTTCTGAAAATATTCCCATTGCAATGTAGAATTCTTTATAATTACAATAAAAGCTCTAATATTCTGCACTGAAGATGCAATTGCTTTCAAGTCGTCTTGAGCAACAAGGTTTAAAATGTGATATAAGCATCAGACATGAAAAAACACAACATCACAAGCTAAGGGAGCTTTCTTGTTTAGTTTTGCAACAAGTTCTACAACACACTTATCATTAGATGAGGAATTGTCCATAATGAGAGCAAAAAGTTTCTTTTTAAGGTTCCAATGCATCACACTTTTGATGAACTCTGTGGCTAGATTAGTGCCTGTGTGGCTGCCTTTAACATGCATGAGCTTACAATACTTTTCTGAATCTGCCAATTATCATCTATCTAACGACAGTGACACATATATAACCTTTATTTTGATTTAAGGTCCATATATCTATGGTTGTAGAAAAGCGACATGAAAGAAATTTGAAATGATCATACAACTTCCTTGTTTCCTCATTGAACATTTCCGTTATGGCATTTCTTGTAGTTGTGTGACACTTAAATGAAAAACTAGGGCGCAAAGACTTGATGAAGTCAACAAAGTACTCATGTTAAACCAAACTAAAGGGATATTCATGCATAATAAGTGCTAAATGCTACTTTCCAAGACTAGTTTCAGCATCGAATCTATATGTCTGAACGTTGGTAGTGCTATCTTCACCCTTTTCTAGTTTGATCATTTGTTGTCTTGGAGTTATAGAATGCTTGCTTTTTAAATGATTTATAAAGCATGATGTGCCTCCTGTTGTCTCACATCGGGTTTTGTAAGTACATTTCTTGCATCACGCCCAAAGTTCCTTTATAACCACACCATTTGAATCTATTTTTGTGACAGTATCCTTACTTTAGTGCTCCCATACCTTGGCGATGGACTTCTTTTACCTCTTGCTAGGAGGCTCATTTTCTTCAGTGATATCATATTCAAGTTTAGCTTGAGGTTTTTCAACTTCAGATGCAAGAGGCTCTCGCACAACTAATGCATGAGCACTCGGTATAGAGAGATTTGTACCAAGTGTGGCAGCAAGTAATGCTCCACTAGTTGCGCACACATTTGCACTAGCGCTTCCAGACTCCATCACAATTCACAAAGCGGCAACTGGATACATGCATAAATATGGTAAGTTAGATTTTGATCTAGAAGGAAAAACATGCATAGTAAATTGATTAAAGGAGACGAATGCTATCGGCATGTGGCAATTTTTTTATTAGTTCATGAGCAACGCCACCACTGCTTCTTCAAGTGTTCTCGCTCTGCTTGTTCCTCTACCTCTCTCTCTCTCTCTCTCTGATAGATCATTCGTAGCAAATAGCTTGCAGGTTAAACAAAGCTTAGAAACAAAGAATCAATCAATAATGCCAGCAATAATCATAAACTAAAAGATATATGTGTCAGGCAGAAAACTTGTCTCAACATTAGGATCCTTTCCAAGTTTGATAGGGCCAAGTTTCTTTTGAGTATCTTCTATAACGAATAGCAAGCAAAATGTTCATATTGGCCAATATATGTCTCAGGGCACTATGAGTATAAATAGTGAGATCATAACATAAGTAGAATAGAATTATGTTTCATTCTGAATTAAGCCTTGCCTAGGAACCATTCATTTGCTTCATTTAATTTAGTTTCGGTGATTCCAGCTTTCTATGCAAGGTCATCCACGCATATAAAGTTTTCAAGACATGATAACAACAAGGTAACATTGCAATCTATAGTGGAAATCAAATCTTTATCTCATCAGCACTTGAAGCAAAGTTAATAGCAATGGAGCTCCCATAAAATTATGCCCTCAAATTCACGATAGGCAACAGATGAAAAGATGACACAAACTGAAACCACTATCCTGTAGACAACATCAGGCAACGGACACCTTGTGAGCTGCACATCCAAGCGCGGAACCTCTCCTTCAAGGCGGCCCATGTCATGGCTCACCTAGTGGAGCCGGGGCAGCTCATCCATGGCCAACAAATACCGTCAGGCTACTCCAAGGTCTCGGTGGAGGAGGTTTGCCCGGGGTACGAGGACCTTGACCGCGAAATTCCCGGAGGTGACGGGACTACGAAGCTAGGAGAGGCGATACATAATTTTTCGAGATAACATGGATGTGTCCTCTCCGCGAAGAAGCCTGACTCCTACACCACCTCCCGCACACATAAGCCCCAGAAGAAGCCAGTCTCCTCCCAAGGAGGCGTCCACTCCTACACCACCTCCCTCACACATATGCCCCAGAAGAAGCCTATCTCCTCCCAAGAAGGCGCCGACTCCTACACCACCTCCCTCACACACAAGCCCCAAAAGAAGTTCGTCTTCTCCCAAGAAGGCGCCGACCAAGACAAACAAGCCAGCTCGACCAGCAGCTCCCAAGAAGACAGGGTCCTCCACCCAATCCAAGAAGCTAGCTCCACTTCCGAAGCGGGCGTATGATATGACTGACGGGCAGACCAAGAAGATAGTACAAGGCGAGATAACTAAATTTTTTAAACCCAAGTCACCAGAGAAGAAGGTTCAACCTGTCATGGAAGAATTTCACAAAGGCTTGAGAACTATTAAAAATTTGAAGGATAAAAAAGAAATGCCTAGCCTATCAAACTACGAGCGCATATTGACTAAGGAATGCCACAAGAAGAAGACATCAGCTGAGGAGAAGGCCAAGGAGATGCTAAAATTCTTTGATGAAACTAGACTTGATGCAGATCAAGTATTAGGCATGGCGAAGATTGAGTATGCCCAAGTAAGATGGCCATTTACACAGGGCGCAACATTGGTCAGGCGTGAGGAGCTGCTCCAGCTACCAACAAAGATGCGGCAATTTCATGAATGGTACATGGATGTGACCAAGCAAGGTCTAGATTTGTTCGCTGTCAAGTACAAGGAACAAGATTTTTTTCACGGAGACGGTGAATTTATGTCGAATGGAACATCATGTATGATCTATACCAGACAGACGCTCTCGCTGCGGCCATGCTGGGTTGCTGGATTCTGTAAGATTCTTATTTACAAAAAACCATCGTGCGCGCCCTTGTACCATACTAACTTGCAAGTCTAACTAATTTCTTCATATGTAGAATGGAGATACAAAGATGCCGAAGGGATCGTATTTTTGACATATGCTTCATGGACCCAGTAATTATCAACAAGACAACTGTTAGAGACTACCCAAGCGAAACAGAGATTAACATATACAATGCGCTAATGGGACAAAAATATAAGTCAAAGATATATCTACCCTACGTATTTGAGTACGTGTTTTCGTACCGCCTCATTCTACTCCTTTTTCATAACACGATGTTAGAACTAAATAGTTATCTATATTGACATATATATGTACAGTTTTCACTGGATTCTTCTTATGATCGAGCTAGATCGTAGCCTGATCACAGTTATGGACTCGCAAAAGAAACCAGTTAAAAAGTTTCAAAACTTTATCGACATGCTCAACCGGTATTAATTCTTGTTCCTTTCATTATTATACTAGTTCTATTTCCTTCCATTGGAAATAAATTCTAATCATGTACAATTCGTAATCACATGTGTAGTGCATTTGCACGGTTCCGTGCTAAAAACAGGGGCGTATTCAAGGAGAAATTTGATATTACAATTGCTTCTTAAGTACGTATATCATAATGCTAGCTTTTTAGTTAACTTAATTTCTTTGCATCCATTTCACACTTTCAACTTTTTTTCCCCGCAAATCTTGAGACAGCCGACGGGCAACAATTTATATGGCTACTATATATGTGAGTTTATGCACACCCAAACCGGAGCCGCTGACTGCATGTTAAAAGGCGATAAGGGGTGAGTAAATATAATTATTATCTTTAACGATGTCTAGGTACTCCTTATATCTTGTACAAATTCAAGGATTGATTAGTTAATGACTTAACGACAGGTACCTCAATATTTGGCGGAACAAGAATCGGAACTCTCGCCGGCGCGAGTGAGAGCAATCCAAGAACAACTCGTTGGCTTCATTTACGATGAGGTCATAAATCCGAACGGCGAGTTTCACAAACCAACTGTAAATAGGTTGGGCCCTTTGATAAGGACTGGTGAACTGTCGGGGTCGACGGCTAGCAATAGCAATGCATGTAAAAGATCCCGATGAACAGAAGGAAAAGAAAGACTAAAGTTGTAATAAAAATTGTTAATGAATATTCTGTGATCCTAATCGATGAACAGAAGAATTAATATGTGTACATATTGTAATACATTAGTTGTAATTAAATTTGTTAATGAATGTTCAGTGATTTATTTATCGGTCAGATGTGCATGATTCATTATATGTGCTTTAATTAGTTGTGATTTAACACACACACATATATATAATAGCTAGTGGACACACACACACACACATATATATATATTAATTATATATACACAGCACATCAGTACCGGTTGGAAAAACCAACCGGTATAGATGAGACCATCATCAGTACCGGTTGGAGACACCAATCGCTACTGATAAGGGCCTCAGGGGCTCACAATGTTGCCGTGTGATATCCAACCGATCGATACTCTATCGATCGGTGAGGGAACCGGATCGATATCCTTGAGCATCGGTCCGGATGGCTTATACTGGTTCAAAAACTGGTACTAAATGCCGTTTTCAACCGGTACCGAATGCCAGTTCTGTAGTAGTGACTCTTGGTTCTCATTGATGATATTTGAGCTCTAACAAGTCCTCTCCTCTCTTTAGTGCATTCGATTCTCATTTGAGAGGGTGAGGAGCAAAATTCGAGTGTTGTATTTAGTTTTGAGTCTCTAGACACTCATTTCGACCTCAAGTAAGCGTTAATGTTTATTACTCTTGGAGATTGCCGTCTCCTAGATGACTTGGAGGCGATCAAGCATGGTGAGCTTGTCAACGGAGGTTGTGAGAAGCTCAGGTAAATTGTGAAGGCCGGAGTTCGCCCACCCAGAGTGGTAAAGAACTACCTTAGTGATCGAGGAAGGTTCAAGCGGGTGGAGCCGGCTTAAAGATTGTTCAAGTCACCTCAACGTGGATTAGGGGAGATCAGCAAGTCTCCGAGATTATTGGATAAATTCTTATGTTCTTTGCTTGTGGTTTGCATTTCTTAATCCCTTGTGAAATTTACAATTCAAGCGATTTAAGAATTTTGTTTGGTGTAGAATTGTACCTTGGCTATACTTGAAACGTAGGAACATTTAGTGATCACTAGAAAAACCTAGTGTTAAATTGTTAAAATTGTAATTCTTGCTTAGTGATCTTGCAAATTGAAATTAGAGTAGAAAAATTTAGAAACCTCCTATTCACCCCCTCTAATCGGTTATCCTTAATCCTACACTAAGGCATTCACCGATGCGAAGGGGATCTGGAAGGCTGGGGGCGATGGCAGGATGGGGGCATCAGGACGGGCGGAAGCCAGAGGGAGTGAAGGCCAGCAGCGCGAGTAGAGGGCGGTGTCGACGGACGGACCGAGTGTAGAGGGCGAGTGCTAGGACGGGTGGCGCCGAGGGGCGGCAAGATGGGCAAAGATGGGCAGTAGCAAGATGAGCGAATGGCGGTGGCGGGACTCAGGGTCGGGGAAAGACCGAGCACAGAGGGCGGATGCCGGGATAGGCGAAGCGAGTGAAGGGTGGCGGGAGGTGTGGAGGGCGACGGCAAAAGAACTACGGGAGGGGCGGCGAAAGGGGCAATAATTTCATCCAATAGCCCACGAAGGCACGAAATATGCAATAATTCGGGTCCCATGTTTGAATGGTAACCGCTGGCCGAACCGCAACCTTACCGCCGCTCGATCCTCCCGATCGGTGTGGCCTCAACGTGCCGGTGACGCTGACCCTCCATGCAGGCCAACTATCCCGCTGTTGTGCTGGATGCCCGAATTCATGCGCGGTGCCGGTCCATAGTTACGAGTTAAGCACGCGGGTTCACCTGTTTGAATCAGCCAATTTTTACAATTTGCCCTGCACGATTTGCAAAACGGAATTACCATCCTATGCCGGATATTTTGCAGTGAATTTACGAGGGATATTGGCGTTGGCAGTAGAACTGTTCTGGCAGGGTACAGGTGGGGCCCACCTTCCCAGGGAGGTGGGGCAAAGGGTCCCCTCTTCCACCAATCCAGCCTCTGCGTGGAAACGCAGCAATGGAACCAACCATGCTTCTTTGCCCCCTCGTCTGTCTGTCCCCCTGGCCAGAAAACACAAATGGAAACGAGCGCTACCTTTTCTTTTGCACCACCGGCGCATACGGACAAAACCAGCTCTGCAACAACGTCCCAGCCGCTGTTTCCAAAACCACCAAACTTTCCTTACTCTAAAATATTTATAAACGTTATCTTATCCTGGGCTAGATATCAAATTTAATGAGTTATTATCAATTTTTTAAAATTAATATAATGTAATATAAAATTATTTTGTTTATCATCTAAACAGTTATTTTAAATTTGAGCTAACAAACTACTTTCCTAATTAAGATTTGTTCGTTTAAAATAGACTCATTTCACTTTTAGAATCATTAATCGAAGCAATTCATTTCAATTTTGACTCATTAATCGTTTTTTGCCAGCCGAGCTTTCTTCCGCTTCCGTTTCATCTCAATCATACATACATTTCGGGGCAGTAATTTTTCGCATGCAGGAAGGGAAAACAGTGAAGTAACGACACAAGTACGCAAGAAGAAACTGTATGTAAAAATCAAACACAGGATTGAACTTAAAGGAAGCAAAAACAGAGGGAAACAGATTGCAGTTATTAGTCGATTCGATCGATAGATACATTGGACAGTGCCGTTCACGGCTCTCTCAGACACATGCACTACTACATAGTGATACATCGCTATCGTTTTATCTACGTTGATTTTTAAGTTTTTAGAAAAAAA
Source organism: Guadua angustifolia (assembly GCA_036346375.1). Taxonomy (NCBI): domain Eukaryota; kingdom Viridiplantae; phylum Streptophyta; class Magnoliopsida; order Poales; family Poaceae; genus Guadua; species Guadua angustifolia. The sequence goes on from CM070502.1 coordinate 43,856,375, forward strand.
ATGATTGTGATAAATAACTTAAAAGGGGTGTTAATAATAATCACTATTAGTTCTGAGTTTAGAAGTGATTGTGATGTAGCATTGAGCACATTACAATCGGTTTCTATACGAGAAGCGATAGTGATGTGCTTCTCACATAGGAACTGATAGTGACATAAGAACCAATAGTGATGTGCACGTGCTCATCGCTATCGCTTCTTATATGAGAACCAATAGTAATATGTGTGCACATCACTATCACATTTTAATTGAAAATTGATTGTGATGTGCCTCGCTAGGTTATATATACTACTTGGGCTGAACTCTTCTCTGTTGTTGTTCCAGAGAAGATTTCTCTACCATCACCCGAAAAAATAACTCATATTCTGTGGTTTGAGGCAATACTTAGGTGAGAAAATTTGAAATCCTCAAGGGTGGATATTAAGAGGGTAAATTTGAAGCTCTAGTTTGAGGAGATTCACCCTCTTTTTTCTCTCATTTGTGGTTTTCTTCAAAATGTGAGCAATCCTTCAAACCCCTTCAATTTTGCACTAGGTAATTTCGATATGTCATAAATAAAGTTTAGGTTGCACTAGAATTATAGATATGCTATCAAATTTCGCACTCTTTATTTGACAAGTACACATCTATTTAATTATTGCAGTGCTCTCGTGTTAATCTGAAATTATTGTTGCTATCATATGATAAATGTTCACTACTACACGTTTACACATCACAATCGGTTCTTTTTTATCATCGCAATCGGACACTAAGTGGTTACACGAGAGATGAGGCGCTATTAGATCGGTTCTTGCGAGAGAGATGCGCTATTATTCTATCGGTTCTTCGAAGAAAGCGATAGAGATATATATAATCTCTATCGCTTCTTTCAAGAACCGATAGAGATGATGAGTTCATCTCTATCATTTTCTTTCGAAGAACCGATAGAGATGATGAGTTCATCTCTATCATTTTCTTGTAGGAACCGATAGAGATGTAAACATTATCTCTATCATTTCTTACAAAAAACCGATAGAGATGACAATGTTATCTCTATCATTTTCTTGTGAGAACCGATAGAGATGAAGGGTGTGCTACTTTCCAATTGACCCTCCAATCAGCACATATTTCACACAATATATATATGCACATATCACAAACATACAGCATGTATATCACATTCACATTCACAGAAAATGAATACAACTCATTCACAGAAAATGAATACTTTAATTGTTACAACAAATACATATCACATTCAGAAAATGAATACTTTGTTACAACTGACACATGCTTAACCATCATGTACACATGTAATCCCATTCAGATTTGTAATATTGTTCACATATAGCCTAGTACGAGCTTTGGGATCTCTAAACCGTCAGTCCTCCACCATACATTCCATCCAATTACCATCGCATAAGTGGTCCCTTATCTTGTTGAGCGTAGTGCGGTCTATACTCTTCTAGGGGATATTGAGAGTCTGCAAAATAGAAACGAGTGTTTTAATTTAAGTTTTGAAATTTCTATGTGAAAGGCTACTTGTATTATTATGCATGTACATATATACCTGGGGGAAACGGTGCGAGAGGCTAATCAAGATCAAGCATGTGATGCATGACGTACAAACCCTTGATGGTAAATCGGCTGCCTGTTGATGGCATCGTGAAGAAAGAAAAGAAATTAAGAGACGAAGAAAATATGTCAGAAATCTAAATCTTATATAGGGAGCGCCACTTGTACCTTGAAGCGCACATACTCAAACTTGGAGCCCTTTTTTCGATCGTGTATCCTCCTTCTGCGGCGTAGTCGAGAAACCCCTATATACATTGGAGAGACGTTAAGTACAAAATAATGAATGTACGTAGTTAAATACGAAAGTGTTACATAAGAGTAGTGCACTTATTGCTCCAAAGGAGGCTTGATCGCAGAGGCCATCGGTCTCTTCTCAATGGAATTAAAAGTGTAGACCACGTTGTTACTCGGAATCATCACGAGTAGGACCCAATGGTTGCTTATTAAATGGTATGCGTGAAGGAAATAAGTTCACATACGGTTGAAGTGCGTACAAGTAATTGAAGGGTGTAGTAGTACTTACTCCTCGTGGTAGGGAATAGAATGAAGTCCTTCTTGGCCTCGACTTTCAATGCACCCTTGATGTAGCCGCAAGCCATTGCGGTTGAAGCCTAGCCATCGTTGCGGACACCGGCTCGTGGTCGATTTAACCCAATTAGTTATCGATTAAATCACGACTCATTGCCTCATTGCCCCGCAACTCGTATTGAATGTTACGAAGCATAATGCAAAATCCTATGGAAGTTCTAAGGTCATGCTACGTGGTGCGATACTCACGGTGTCGAGGATCGCATGTGGAAACGCCGATGGAGATAATTTGGTAGAGGCGAACAGATCCTCAAACCGACCGAAATGTCCCGTCGTCCTCACGGTGGAAATGTCCTTTTGTACCTAACATTGAAGTCGACCGATGCTCGTTCCCTTTCGCTTTGTCAATGTACCATCCATGGAGCTGCCGAGTCCACATGCCTAAAGTATTCAATTTCGCAGTAGGCAGAAGGGGCTTTCCATGTTCATACGCCTTAAAATTATAGGGCTTCTCTGTGGCCTGTGCCGGCTCTCCTTTCTGGGCCGAAGGAGTCTCCGAGGCGGGGGTTGGAGGCTTTTCCTGTACCTGAGAGGGCACTGTGGTGCTGTGTGAGCCTTGGCTTTTAGCGAGGCCTCCGGTGGTTCTGTGGTGTCGTGGTAGCCCTTTATGCACCAGCCAAGATGTGCAGGACTAAATCCTGATCGTGGGAGGAGGCGCAGTACAGTAGGAACCTACAAAGCAGCGTATGAACAACTTGTTGCAATACTCTTTGGAATGGTGCTGAAGAAGCGAGGTTTTTACCTTGACCAAGACGGCGCTGCCGTGGGCCATTTGATGAACGACATGTGCGCTTGCGAGAGTGGTGATCTCTTCGTGGGGGGAACTCGAGCACATGTGATAAGAAGGCCGTGGGACGTAGTCCACTGGACCTCATGTAGCCCTTCCCCAAAGGTGACCATGCCTTGTGTCGGTCTCGTTGCATGGAAATGCAACCCGCTGCAACCTCAACAGAAATCCGTCTTCCGTCGGAGTGGGCACTTCAGAGGCGCCGCAAGAGGTGCGAACTTAAGAGAAAATATTGGGGGTTACCTCGCACCTCAAAGCCATGCAAAATTAACTATTACCTTTAGTGCGGACCGGCCTTATCGTTTTAGACCCTTGCACTTTGGGTCGCAGCACAGTTTCAGACAGTAGGCGGGGTCATCCGCTCGACTGCAGGAGAACATCGCCATCATCTCGGCCCTCAGCGGTCCATCTCTACCCTCATCTCCTGCTCACGTGCCGCCATCTCCCCTCATCTCCTCCTTGATCTCTCTCCTGGCGTGTCCTTCATGCGCTCGTGCGTGCCTCCCATGATCTTGCCCCGCACTCCTAACCTCGTCTTGCACGTCTTCTTCAGATGCCCGCCCCTCGGCAAGTACCAGCCCTTATGGTCGGACTTCCGATCGCGGAGGACAAGATGTCATTTGACCCTTGGCTAACAAAGGTCCCTGCTCTTTCCTCTGGTGACCTCCTCCCGCAAGAGGAGTACTGAATTAGATCTGAAATACAACAGAATGGTTGATCGCAATGTAGTAAGTTTGTCGACTTACGATGGTGGAGACGACTTGCGCAGAGCGGGTTTGGTACTACCACCTGCCCGTCCATGATTTCTTTGTCTCGCTAATACCCGATCCGTGCCGCTCCTCACATATGTGGGAGTAAGGCAACGCTATCCGAGTTCGCAAGACTCCTCGGTTACTCGCGCCCATACGCTTTCTTCCCTTCAGAGTCGCTGAACCGAGGTGGTGCGGTACGTGTTACGCCTCGATACCAATGTTCTTACATCTCGGCTCCTCGCCAAGGCGTACCCTTGATCCTCGTGAACTCCTCCCAAACATCGGAGTCACGAACGGATACCTCTCGAATGGTGTCTGACCTTTCAAAGACGTACTTACTATGCATGTAGACCTGAAGTGCCTCAAAGCCACACCCATCCTCTTCATGGCGCATCGCTTTGGCATTGTTTTCGTCCTCCTCTTCTATAATCCATTTGCCCTTCACCTCGCCCCACACCGGTTCTTCGCTTCGCGGCCGACCTCCTTTCTCCGGTCCTTAACCATTATGGCAACCTCTCCCTCACCAATTGGCCGAGGAATGAGCGGTATCGCCCCTTGTACTTACGAGGACCGTGCAAACCCCATGGCATTGAGCTCGAGAACTGCGGTGTTCTCCTATGGCCCCTTTACTCGGTCCTCGGGCCTTCCTCACCTTACTCGGCCCCTCGACACTTGGAAGTTGGCTCGGCTCGACACTTGGAAGTTCGCTCGGCCCTCGACACTTGGAAGTTGGCTCGGCTCGACACTTGAAGTTCGCTCGGCCCCTCAGAGCAGATAATTGGTTACATGCTGGCGATGAGTCGATGCTCTCTAGTTGCGACATTTTCAGTTTTCTTATCGACATGGTCATATATTTGACATGAGATAAAGCAACCAGTAGCAATTATGTGAAGTTGACAATAAATCATGTAAAGCAACAGCTCATTGACAACAAGCAGAGAAACGAATGATCTTCAACGATGACTCCTAACCTCTAAATAGGTTTGGTCCTAATCCCATTCGAGGATATGTGGTTAAGGCAAGTTCTAAGCCGTTGTACTACTCGGAGAAAATTTGGCTGACATCTCATTGTTCTCCGGATACACGCCTCGACAACAAGTCAAGAGGTGTGTATCCGGAGAACAATTGGGAGACGCTATCAAATCTACTCGTGAGTTGTACAACACTCAGAACTTGCCGAACCACATATCTCGAACTGCCCAAAAACGTGGACAATTCGAGATCGCTTGCTTATAAATATGCTATTCAAAGCATATTTATAATTAACACTCTCGAGCGGGAGACGAGGTTACATAACCTAAACTCTAACATATCTTTGAGATAAAAAAAGTAATATGCAATTAAGATTGAAATAACTATACCATCGCATACTCAAAAGTTGCTACAAGCCATCATTGCATATATAAACAAGCAATCCTTTGCATATGGAAAGATTATGCTATATAGAAATGTATGAATACTTTTGCAAAGGCTAACTTTGTAAAATACCGGGACTATCCAAGAGATACACCAAGCATAGAGAAAAATCGAATTGAGAATCATATAAGGACAAATAAGACCATATATGTTGCGCTTGTTAAAACTAAGACAACAAGATAAGGTAATCCACATATATAGCAACAACACATATACGGCTTAACATCAGGTTTTGGTAGTTTGCAAACTATTGGTATCAGAAGTCCACTTTTGCTAAACTAAACTCGTAATTGAAGTTTGGAAATTGAAGATCCCAGTAAACAGTCCAAGACAATCTACCAAAGTGATTGGTGCAAGGTAAATGTACACTGATTGGTGCACATATGTGTTGATGTACAGAAAGCATTCATATTGATAATAGAAGAGTCTTCATTTAGTCTCTTAATCTGCAGGGTGATTTTTAATTGTCATGACCTCTCCTTTTCCTTGGTACTTTTCTTAACTAACAATATCTCGAATCCTCAGAACCCTATTTTCTTGAACCATCTTCAACTTTATGTTCGTCTAGTTTGCAGTTGTATCATTTGTTGATGGCGGATCCAGGACATTGTGTTAGGAGGAGCACAATGAAAGAGAGCAATTTGAGCAACTTTAGCTATTTATAATTTGCTATTAGAACTTCAAAATCAGAAAGTGTGATAAATCATTCTTCTAAAATCTGTAAGGAACATGTTTCTAAAATCCGCAGCTCTGCCTTGCCTGCTTGCCTATATGCTTGTTCTTGATTTTTTCCTTCGAAGATGTTCTTCTTACCTCTTCTTTCGATCGTTTTGATTAGGAGTAGTAGACTAATACTTAGAAATTTGAGAGTTAGGGGGAAATGGATTTGTACTGTATAATTACAGCATACCTAGAGGACAACGATGGGGGCGACTTGGCGGCTGGGAGGAGTCGACGGCGTGGGGAAGAAGAGTCGTGGCGGGGAGGAGTCGGCGGCGGGGGGCGACTTCGGCGTGGGGAAGAGTCGACGGTGGGGAAGAGTCGGCGGTCGGGGAGGACTCGACGGCGTGGGGAAGAAGAGTCGTGGCGGGAGGAGTCGGGCGTGGGGCGACTCGGCGTGGGGAAGAGTCGACGGCATGGGGAAGAGTCGTGGGGAGGAGTCGGCGGCGTGGGGCGATTCGGCGGCGGGGAAGGAGTGCACGGCGTGAGGAGGAGAGGGCGTGGAGGCTTGCGGCGGCGTTGGTGGTGGGCGAAGAAATCGTGGTGCGGGGAGCAATTGGGCATGGGCGGGAGCTAGGGCAAAAAAATGGAGGAGCGCGAGCGTAATATTGTTCACTCTCCCTCATTACTATCGGTTTTCCAAAAAAACCGATAGAAATACTTGTACTAAGGAAAACCCTAGGAGGCATATTCCTATCGGTTTTCAACTAAAACCGATACAATGATAGTATCTCTATCGGGTTTGTAAATGAAAACCGATAGAAATACTTGTACTAAGGAAAACCCTAGGAGTGATATTTCTATCGGTTCTAAAGTAAAACCGATACAACTGAAGGATAGTATTACTATCAGTTTTAATACAAAACCGATACAAATGATTATGTATATGTGTTGCTTTCGAATAAGAACCGATACAAATATAGGCACTGTTTGTTTTCCTGACAAACCATAAAGTCTGAATTTACAGAGATATCGATCAAAGAGTGAAAAGGCCATATCTTTTGCACACATAGTTGGAATTATTTGAAAGTTTGCGTAAACATACTTTGTGATACTACGATCTTTTCTAAAAAGGATTTTGGCAAAATGAGTAAGCATTGAAAATGAAGCCCAAATTCACTTTGTAGGCATACTTTTTGGTCAAAGAGTAGAAAAGTCAAATCTTTCTCAAATAAAGTCCAAGTATTCGAAAATTCCTTAAATGATTTGATGTAGAGTGCCTTCTTTTTATTCCATTAAGTAGCTACATACCACAATGCATTGACAAAATTTGTGAAAGTTTCATACGTACACATAACCTTTGCAAACACATATCAACTGATACAATGATGTACTCCTTTTATTTACAATATAACCCTTCTTGATGATCTACACGCATATAATTTCTTCCATGTGTGTCGTTGTCACCGCTAAGACAGGCCCCATCCGCAAACGGAGGTATTTCATCGAATTGGTCGTATTCTTCTTCATCTATGACATTTTCGACACCAACGATCCGCCGCTTACCATAAAGGACGACGTGCAACCTCGGATTGGCGGATCACGCACATAGAAGACTTGATTTGCTTGCTTCGCAAGTACTGAATGGGTCATCTTTATAGGCGAGTCTGTTGAGATCCACAAGAGTAAAACCTCTCTTGTCGACCTTCACTCCATGTGGAAGTCCCACCCACTTACATCGAACAATGGAATTTGGTATATTCCGTAATCGAGCTCCCAAATTTCTTCGATCACCCGTAATAAGAGTTCATTGCCATTGAGGATCCTCCTTTCGATGATGTTCATCGGACAAAGCATCTATGCCGACACCATTGTTTTGAACAAGTACTCTTCGCATCGACTTTCGGTGTAAAAGGTGTACCCATTAATATCGCACTCTGCCATGTCTCGTACATTAAATCTAGGTCCGTCGACCAACCATTTGATAGTATCACTAACAGAGACCTCGCCTCTGTTTGAACCATGTTAGAAATCTATCGTTGTGTTCTCGCATGATGGAAAGCTCATCCATATGTGGATTCTCTTCTCGTAAAATCGACTTGTCTTTGCTCGATATACCTCGCAACTTCGTGTCTTTGTCTTTGCAAGATTGTCGGATCGCTTTGCAATACATATCAAGCTGTGGCCTCGTTAGTTTCGCTTCAACAGTTCCTTTGCCGATAATGCGCCCTCATGGCGAGATAGAGGAACACCGATTGCTTGTCTTCTCCGAGATAGTCCACGAGAACTCAATAACCTCTTCACCCCATAACCTTCCACAATACTACCCTCGGGTTTCAACCGATTCCTCACGTAGGACTTTAATATACCCATGTACCTCTCGAGCGGATACATGTAACGAAGAATGCGGGCCACATATCTTAATCTCTCGACAAGGTGAACAACAAGATGGACCATGACGTCGAAGAACGATGGTGGGAAATGCATCTCAAGTCGACATAGAGTCGCACCACCTCACTCTGTAAGTTGTCTAGCATATCGGGGTCAATAACTGCAGAGATCGCATTGAAGAAATAATGAGCTTCGTGATTGCAAACCCGACATCCTCGGCGAGAATATTTCGATAGCAACCAGGAGCATTTGGGTCATCAAGACATGGCGATCGTGGGACTTCATGCCCAACAACTTCAAATCATCCATGGACACCGGCTTCTTAATGTTTGCGGAGTAGCGGATGGAACTTTAATACCTTGGAGACATTTGCAGAGATCTTCTTTCTCCTTCTTGGGCAGGTGTAGCATGCAATGGGATGTACGGACCTTTCCCATCCTCCTCTATCACTTTGCAAGCCTGGGCTTGATTCCCATGTAGGCCATGTCGCGACGAGCATTCACACCATCCTTGGTCTTCCCTGTATGTTCAGCGAGATACCAACCAAATTGTCGCAGACATTCTTCTCAACGTGCATGACTCAATACAATGTCGGACATCTAACTCCTTCGAGACGGCAAGTCCCAAAATATGGACCTCTTCTTCCAAATTGTCCTAGTACGAACAGATTCTGACTCTTTCCGTCTTCAAGATCAATATCCTCCACACATGAATATACTTGCCTTCCACTCATAGGTGCGGGGCGAACGGACTTCCCTCTTCCCATCAAATTTGTCATCCATTTTACTCAGATCGATGACTTCGAGGTAGAAACCTACGGTGACCCATATACACGGTTTTCTTGGAATTCGGTAGCCATAGGCTCTCGGTCTCCTCTTCACAGATAGGACACGCTTTTGCTCCTTTCAGATCTTGTACCCGCCAAATTACCAAGCTAGGGAAATCATTTATGGTACAAAATACCATAGCTCGAGGGTGAAATACTCTCTTTTGTATGCATCCCACACCACGACCCCTCATTCCACAATTGTACCAAATCCTCGATCAATGGTGCAAGGTACACATCAATATCATTTCCTTTGTTTGGGTCCCGAGATTAGCAAGGACATCATGATATACTTCCGCTTCATGCACAACCAAGGAGGAGGTTGTAGATACACAATGAAGCGCCACGCGTCTTTGTGCCGCTCATGTTACCAAACGGATTCATTCCATCGGTACTCAACCCAAACCTTATGTTCCTCATTTCGCACCAAACTCCTCATGTTTCCAATCGATGTTTCTCCATTGAGCCGAATCGCGAGGTGTCTCACTTGCCATCTTCCTTCGAGACTCATAATGCCAACACAACAATTTTGCCTCTCTGGGATTTGCAAACAACCGCTCAAGACGGGAATGATGGGCAAGTACCACAATACCTTGGCGGTGCACCTTTAGTGACCTCTTCACCATCGTTGCCTCGGCTCTTACGCTTCTTGTCGTTCGCTTCTCCTTTTGTTTGTCCGGGCACACCGCACTTCGGACAAGCGTGCAGCTCGATATGCGTTCACGGTACAAGATGCAATCATTAGGACATGCATGTATCCTTTCTATTTCCATTCCCATGGGACACATGAGCTTCTTCGCTTCATAAATGCTTGTTGGCAACTCGTTTCATACGAAGCACATCCGATAGAAGAACTAGAAGTGCATTGAAACTTGTATCGTCCAACGGTGTTTTGCCTTGATTCGAACAATGCAAGGACCGAACCCAACTTGGTGTATTCCGCTTTGCAACTTTGTGAAGCAGCGGTTTGGCATAAATCTTCCATCAAGCTTTTAAACTTTTGAACTCTCTTTCGTGTAATTACCCTCCACATCCCGCAACATTTGCTCCAAATTCTCATCCTCAAACATATCATGTTGCAACTCGTCATCCGGTTCCACCGTATCTTCGTTACTCGGAAGGGTACCACATCTCGCCGTGATGGATCCAACACGTGTAATTCCTCACAAAGCCACGTCGAATCGGTGGTCCTCGATTTGAGCCGAGTTGTTAAATCTTCTCAGATTGGTGCAATCAATGCAAGGACAATATATGAAGTTTACACCCTCCTCACAATGTCCTCTTCGCAATTTTTTGAACTCCTTAACACCCTCTGAAATTCAGCACTCAAACGACTTTTACGATACATCCATTCCTTACGGTCCATCTGTAATTAAACTTCGCACAATAAATATTGAGACACCTAGCTAGCTATTTGAAATATTGAGACATCATTTGGTTAATATTACCTTTGCGAAATAGAGGACAGAGTTCCACGATATATAAAATATGTACTCCCGATCGATATCTAGATTCTTCTCGGTTTAGTGCTTTCAATTCCTTACATAGGAGACATACATTTTTAACATCACCAATGATATCAAATAATCTAATTATATAGCTAGTGTAGTAGCTTGCAAATCTTTTGACTGCAACGAAACAAAACAAGGGTACCAACGATAATTCCTAATCTCTAAATAGGTTAGGTCCTAATCCCATTCGAGGATATGTGGTTCAGGCAAGTTCCTAAGCCGTTGTACAATTCTAGAGAAAATTTCGGCAGCATCTCCCCGCTGTTCTCCATATAGACGTCTCGACAACAGGTCAAGAGGGGTGTGTATCTGGAGAACACCAGGGAGACGCTACCGAAATCTACTCTAAAGTTGTACAACACAGCTCAGGAACTTGCCCGAACCACATATCCTCAAACTGTCCAAAAAACGTGGACAATTCGAGATTGCTCACTTATAAATATGCCATTTTGTTTGGCATATTTATAAACAAGCATCCTCGAGCAGAGACGAGGTTCATGACCTAAACTCTAGCATTTATCACATGATAGAAATTAACAATAATTCCATATTAACAAGAGCACTACAATAATTAAATAGATGTGTGCTTGACAAATTAATAGAGAGTGTGAAATCGATAGCATATACTCAATTCAATTGCAACTTAAACTTTATTCACGATGTATCAAAATTACCTAGTGCAAAATTGAAGGGTTTAATTTAAAGGCCGATTGCTCACATTTTGAAGAAAACAACAAGCGAGGGTAAAAAGAAGGAATCACCTCAAGATAAGGCTTCAAATTTGCCCTCTTAACACCTATCCTTGAGGACTTCAAATTTTATCATCCAAGTATTGCTTCCAAGCCTGAGAATATGAGCTGTTTTTTCTTGGTGGCGGCGGAGAAATCTCCTCTGGAACAACAACAGAGATCTTGTTCCCGAGTGGTATATATAACCTAGCGAGGCACATCACAATCGGTTCTCAACTAAAAGCGATAGTGATTTCCACGGTTATCACTATCGGTTCTTTCCATAAAAGCGATAGTGATGATCACGTGAACATCACTATCGCTTCTTTTCTTGGAACCGATAGTGATGTATACCCACATCACTATCACTTCTATAAAAAGAACCGATAGTGATATATACGTGATCATCACTATCTCTTATTTTCTTGGAACCGATAGAGATGACAGTCCATATCACTATCGCTTGTTAGTTGAGAACCGATTGGGATATGTCGAGTCCATATCACAATCACTATAATCTCAGAACCGATAGTGATTATTACTAACACCCCGTCCGAAGTTATCTATCACAATCGTTTTTTCCTGAAAACTTAAGAACCGACACAGATAAAGCGATAGTAATGTGCCGTTCTGTAGTAGTGGTTAGAGTTGAGACTGTGGCACCTACGTCTCCCGTTTGAGAGTGCTTGTTTATAAATATGCCGAATGAAATGGCATATTATAAACGAGCAGTCTCGAATGTCCACGTTTTATGGATAGTTCGAGGATATGTTGTTCAGGCAAATTCTCCTGAGCTATTGTATAACTCCGGAGTAGATTTTGATAGCATCTCCCTGGTGTTCTCAGGATACACACCCCTCTTGACCTGTTGTCGAGACGTGTATATGGAGAACAATGGGGAGATGTTGCCGAAATTTTCTCTAGAGTTGTACAACAATTTAGGAACTTGCCCGAACCATATATCCTTGAATAGAATTAAGACTTAACCTATTTAGTGATTAGGAGTCATCGTTGGTACCCTTGTTTTGTTTCGTTTAAGTCAAAAGATCTGCAAACTATTGCACTATATAATTAGGTTATTCGATACTATTACTGTTTAACAGATCTGTTTTATTGTGCCTTTTATATGGGTAAAGTTGTATGGTTATCATCTCTCACGGAACATTGTAACTTATCTGAAATCTACTTACTAGTTGGTCATTCGTAACAATTCTCTTGTTTAAAAGATTTTACAAAGAACAACTGATCCTAAGTTATTTGATTTTAAAAGTAGCCGAAAAACTAATGTTGACCCATGTAGGTCATATTTTAGCATTATGTGAGTTTCACCTCGTGGACTAGATTTTGGTCATTTAAATATTATTCATGCCTACTAAGAGAATTTTCCCATATATTTTCAAAGAAAATTTGTTTTGACATTTTTCATTTTGGGAAAGCTTCTAAGTAATTGAAAGTCCATTTTTGAAAATTTTGAAAAAACCTGGACTTTATTTCGAAAAGTTTTGACTTTTTCAGTCTTTAAGCAAAAATTATGCCTACGAAGTGAATTTTTGCATCTGTTTTCAATGCTAACTCTTTTTTGAAAAATTCTTTTTTGAAAAGACTTATAGTATATCAAAGTATGTTTCTGCAAAAATTTCAAATAATTCCAACTTTGTTTGCAAAAGTTATGGCCTTTGTACTCTTTGATCAATTAATTCTGAAAATTCAAACTTCGTCATGGTTTGTCTGTCATATTTGTCTCGGTTTTTATTCGAAACCGATAGTGACAATTAACAATACTTGTGTCGGTTTTCTGTTAAAAAATGATAGTGACCACCTATCGTATATTTGTGTCGGATTTTTATGGTGAACCGATAGTGATGTTCTATACTTTAGTTTGTGCATTATCATATATTGGTGTTGGTTTTTGGTGAGAAACCAATCGTCATAATTACAAGCATTTGTGTTAGTTTTCTTTCGAAATCCGATAGTGATGTTCATTCATTCGTGTCGGTTTTTTCTCAATACCTGATAGTGATAACTATCAATGTTTGTGTTAATTTTTTGTTAATATCCGATAGTGATATTCTATACTCGATTTGTGCAGTACCATACTTTCATGTCGGTTTTTTTTGTTAAAACCCGATAGTGCTATTCTGTACGCGGTTTGTGCAATACCGTATATTTGTGTCGCTTTTCAGCAAAAAACCGATAATGATAATTAATAATACTTGTGTTGGTTTTCTGTTAAAAACGATAGTGACCATCTATCGTATATTTTGTGTCGGTTTTTTATGATGAACCGATAGTGATGTTCTATACTTCAGTTTGTGCATTCTCATACACTAGTGTCAGGTTTTTGTGAGAAACCGATAGTGATAATTACTAGAATTTGTGTCAGTTTTCATTTGAAAACCGATAGTGCAGTTCTATTTTCATTCATGTCAGTTTTCTGTTAAAACCCGATAGTGATAATTATCAATATTTGTGTCCGTTTTTTATTAATACCCAAGAGTGATATTCCATACTACATTTGTGTCGGTTATTAGTAAAAAACTGATAGTGATAAGTTATAATAGTTGTGTCGGTTTTCTTTAATAACCGATAGCGATAAAACTTGCGCCCTCAACCTATTTACTTCGCCCGCAGCAACCCAGCACTCGCCCGTAGCCACTATCTCACGCCCTCGCCTTGGCTTCGAATCCCCCACCCTCGCCTAACCCTAGCTCACCGCCGCATCCCTCGTAGCCACACACTCTCCCACTGTCACCTTGGTTCCCGTTGTCGTTGCCTTGGTTCCCATGCCGCCATCGCCTTGGTTCCCACCACCCTCGCCTCGGTTCCCGCCGTCGCCTTGGTTCGCACTATAGCCCTTACCTCGGTTCCTGCCATCACCACGGTTCCCATCGACGCCGTCACCTCAGTTCCCGCCGCCGTCGCCTCGTTTTCGGCCCGTTGCCCTCGACTCGATTCCCGTGCCACCTTCGCCTCGGTTTCCACCGCCATCACCTCAGTTCCCGCCACCCTCAACTCGGTTCCCATGACATCGTCACCTCGGTTCCCATGCCGCCATCTCCTTGGTTCCCTTCGTTGTCCTGGTAAATTCTTATCCAACAATTATAATGTGACTATATGGCCAGTTGTTAGTTTTGTTAATCTAATTGTTATACATGTAATCACAGTGACTGCTATTGTTCATCTTCATATTCTCACAGTAGCTTAGCTTGTATTTTCAGTTTACACTCACAATTTTGAGAACACACACACACACACACACACACACACACACACAGACATATATATATACTTTTAAGACAACTCCAAAGTATGTTGTTGCTTAGTTTGAATGGTACAATAGTTGCAGTTCCATGCTGTGCGGAAAGGTCAGTTGGGCTTGCGAGACAAATCTCTACCTGTTCTGTTCTTATATATGACTACATTATTACATTGTGATTGGTAAATAGTTTGCTACATTTGAAGTGCTCTGTGTTTCTATGCTAGGTTAGCTTGCGGATCACTAATTCTAATTTTGATCGACTAGGAAATGCTCATTTTGACCTGTCTTTCTGCTTATCATCATTTATATCGTTAATATGGCTGATGTGTGGGGGTATCTAGTGCTTCCAGGTATTTGTACATTGCGGCGTTAAATTTTCAGAGCAGCTTGACAGTTAAAATGTTGCAAATGGTGTTCCTTATCATCAACTGCGAATTAGAGAATATATAGGCATTTGATCTATGCTATCCTAAGTGCATCTTTTTGGGATTTTTTTTGTTGAAGGCAGTGTATGAAAGTAATATAATGAGATAAATTGTTATCTGAAGCTAACATTAGTTGCACATACTATGCGCTGATTTAAACAAAATATAGCTGTAACTCGTTTAATTCTAATTTTAAATGCTTGTCCCTAAAATTGATATTTAGGGCCTGTTCCAATAAGGATGTAGTGTGAACCCAGTTGCTCTTATCCAAATGAGCCATTGCTATTTGCAATGTGCAATGCCGTAGTGAGAGGTATAGATTGTATATCATGCTTCTTTGCAATGTGCATTACTTTTTTTAGTGGAGATATTTGATTTTCCTGTTTAGACAGTGTTGGCAATTTGTATGAACGCCACTTTTAACTTGATTACAGGTTGTTGATTTCCCTATTTTGACACCTTTTCAGTGTTGGGAATTTGTAGCTCGAACAAGTGTAGGAGATCCTGAGTCATTATTTGTAAGTGTTTCGGGGTCTTCATGCATGCTGAGTATGTGTTTAAAGGCCGTACACCATTCAAGAGGTATCCATTAATGACTCCCAGTGTTTGGGAGGAGTTCATGAGGATCAAGAGTACACCGTAGACGGGGTAGTTGAGATAGAAGAACATTGCTATCAAGAGGCAAAACACACACGTGCTCCACCTCAGTTTAGGCGGCTATGAAGGGAAGAAGGTAGAGTGGGCGTGACTAGCCGAGAAGTGCACGACCTCTAGGACTGTGATGCCTTACTCGCACATATGTGAGGAGCAGGCACGTGATTGAGTATTAGCAAGGACAAAGAAAACCGTGGATGGGCAGCTTATAGTACCAAACCTCGCTATAGCGCACGTCATCTCCACCATCGTAAGACATCTAACTTATCACATTGTAGTTGACCATTTCTGTTGTATTTCAAGTCTAATTTGTACTCGCTTCTTGCAGGAGAAGGTAAACAAGTAGAAAGAGTAGGAGACCTTTCTGAACCAAGAGTCGAAGGGCATCCTATTCTCGGTGATCAAAAGGTCCGATCATAAAGGGCTGGATGCTTGCCGCAGGGGCGGGGCATATGAAGAAATCCTACTTCCAAGATGATGCTACGAGTGCTAGATCAAGATCATGGAAGGCACATGCTGAGCGCTTTAAGGATATACTCAGGGAGTAGCTAAGGGAGGAGATGACAACACGTGAGGAGGAGATGAGGGAGGAGATGCTGATACGTGAGGATC
Source organism: Guadua angustifolia (assembly GCA_036346375.1). NCBI lineage: Eukaryota > Viridiplantae > Streptophyta > Magnoliopsida > Poales > Poaceae > Guadua > Guadua angustifolia. Next base: position 43,872,538 of record CM070502.1, read on the forward strand.
TCCTGAGGGCCGAGATGATGGCGATGATCTCCTAAAGTCAGAGTCAGATGCCCTCGTCTGTCGTAGATAAGCCTGTGCCCCAATCCAGCAGTTACGGTTCCAAAAATGATAAGTCCGGTCCCCAGCTAAAGGTAATAAATAATTTTTTCTGACTTAAAGGTATGAGTGTAACTCCTGTAATGTTTTTTCTCATGTTGCGCACTTCTTGCAGGTGCCTACCAAGTGCCAGCTCACCCTGACGGAGTCGGATTTCCCATGGAGGCTGCACGCTGTGTTGCATTTCTATGCAAGGAGACTAACATGGTGTATGGTCAGCCTTTAGGGAAGGGCTACATGAGGGTGCAGGTGGACTACATCCACGAAGAATTCTTATCACATGTTCTCGAGTTTCCCTCAATGAAGATATCACCACTCTTGGACAAGCATGGATGTCGTTCATCAAGTGGCCCACAACGGACGTCGTACTGGTCAAGGTAAAAATCCCCCAAGTCTTATCTACCATTTCAGTAGTACTACAACAATTTACATATGCGCTTGCTTTGTAGGTTCCTACCATACCTGCGCATGCTCCCACCACCATGACAAGTCCTACGCAGAGTGCAGAGCTAGCGTGTAAAAGGACTAGCACGACAACCACAGAACCACTTGAGGCCTTGGAGACTCCTTCTGCTAAGAAGGCAAAGCTCACAGTGCACACAACGCCCCCTAAGGTACATGAAAAGTCTACTGCCCGGCCTCTAAGACTCCTTTTGCACAGAAAGGAAAGTCAGCATAGGTCACAGACACCCCTTATGATTTTAAGGCCTACGTATATGGAAAGCCCCTTCTGCCTGCCAGCAAATTGAATCCTCTAGGTAAGTGGACTCGATGGCTCTATGGATGGTATATTGACAAAGTGAAAGAGGGTGAGCAGCGTGTCTACTTCAATGTTAAATACAGAAAGAGACAATTCCATGGCGAGGAGGATGGGACATTTCCAGTTAGTTTTAAGGATCTGTTCCATCTGTACCAACTGATAGCCATCGACATTTCTATTGTACGATCTTGGATGCTGTGAGTATCACACCATACAACACAGGCTTATGACTTCTGTAGGATTTCACATTATCTTCATTAACATTCAACACGAGTTGTAGGGCAATGAGGTAGCCAATCATGATGAATCGACAACTAGTTGGGTTCGTCGACCTTGAGCTTGTATTCACGACCATGGCTAGACTTCACCCGTAGTTCATTGCCAGCTACATCAAGGTGGCATTGAAAGATGAGTCAAGGAAGGACTTCATTCTACTCCCGTAACTTAAGGAGTAAGTACTACTTTACCCTTCAATTATTTGTATGCACTTCAACCGTATGTGAACTTATTTCCTTCACTGCATACTATTTAATAAGTAACCATTCGGTTCTACTCGTACTCGTTTCGAGTGACAACACAGTATACACTTTTAACTAGATCGAAAAGAGACTGACGGCCTACGTGATCAAGCCTCCTTTGGAGCAGTAAGTGCACTACTCTTACCTAACACTTTATGTATTTAACTACATTTATTTTTTTACTCAACGACATCTCTCCAATGTATATAGGGGTTTCTCGAGTTACGTCGCAAAAGAAGGGACATACAATGACAAAAAGGGCTCCAAGTTGGAGTATATGCGCTTCAAGGTACAAATGCCTACTATGCATATGTAGGATTAATATTTTCTAACATCTATTCTTCGTCTTTTAATTTCTTTTTTTTTCTTCACAGTGTCATCAATAGGGCAGTGACGACCTCTATGGCTTCTACATCATACAGCACATGATGATCGTAGTCGGCAGCTCAGACTTTTCCCAAAGGTATATGTACATGCATAATAATACACTTATCCTTTCACATAGAAATTCAGAACATAAATTAGAGCACTCATTTCTATTTTGCAGCATATCAATATCCCTAGAAGAGCTTAGAAAACTTTGCACTTAAGAAGTTACAAGACCACTTATCCTAGGGTACTGGATGGAAGTTATCTCGGAGGATGGACGGGTTAGAGATCCTGAAAGCTCCTACTAGTCCGTATGTGAACAATATTACATATCTGAATGCGATTGCATGTGGACTGATGGTTAAGCATATTTGAGTTTTATTTTGTGAATGAATATGATATGTATTGTAAAAAAGTATTTATGTTCTGTGAATGTCATGTGTGCATAATGTGTGCAATTGCTGTGCGAATGTGATATGCGCATACTATGTGAAATATATGCTGATTGAAGGGTGAATAGGAAAACAGCACACCCCCTCTTCTCTATCGGTTCTCATAAGAAAATGATAGAGATAAGAGGGGTCATCTCTATCGATTCTTTGTAAGAAGCGATAGAGATAACCACCTCATCTCTATCGGTTCTTTAGAAGAAGCGATAGAGATAACCATGTCATCTCTACCAGTTCTTATAAGAAATTCGAGGAGCCTGAGGCTTTGTATCATCAACACGTTAGTTTGGTGTCGTATCGGTGATTGATATGTGTCTAACACGGATTTGACATCTATATGTATCGATCACATATTGGATAATTAGATAATTAAAATAATGATTTTAATGTTCAACATGACTTTATCATTTCATCCACACGTATCCAAAACATATGATGACATAACCTAGATCACCTCATTTATATGTATGCATTGAATACAGTGCTTAGTTAGAATAACTAGAGGTAATATAGCCATTTTCAATATTTTTTAATGTGACAATAAAATATCTTATAAAATTAAATATAGTATAACCTAAGATGATGGTACCATTCTTGCTCAGTTTATAATTGAAGTTACAAAAACTGATATACATATTTCTAGTTTTGTATTTTAGGATGCTTTAGTTCAATAAACAGTAAAAAAAGAAAATAATATATATGTTATTCAAATATATATATTGATATTTTTTGAAAAATTGGCATGTCCTGTCGTATTGACGTACGCATGTTCGTATATCATACGCTAGGAACGATCCGTCCGACCCATTTCACTGACACGTTAGTACAGCTTGGGTAAAAAGTGGTAGGCCTGAGTTCTCAGTGACTGTATTTCCTTCCGGTCGGTGCCTGCGCCTTGGGCAACGTTTTCCAGGATTCCAAAGCCTTATTTGCACGGAGAAATAAATATCTGGGTGAGTAGAAGGGAAAAATATCCTGTGCAATCAGACAGGCCGGTGAAATCACGGTGCAACCCAACTAGAAAAAGTTTCAAAAAATTCTGAAAAAAATCATGAATGTACATCTTAGCTTACCCCATCTATATATAAAATTTCATGATCAAATTCGTCCTGTGCTAAGAGTAATAAAAAAGATAAATTTGATCATGAACAGTAATAGTTATTGTTCATGATCAACTTTGTCTTTTTTGTAACTTCTAGCACAGGATGAATTTGATCTTGAAATTTTATATGTAGATGGGGTAAGCTGAGATGTACATCCATGATTTTTTTCAAAAATTTTTGAAACTTTTTCTAGTTGGGTTGCACCGTGGTTTCACCAACTCTCTGATTGTACAGGATATGTTCCCGAGTAGAAGAGGGAAATAAAGGTGATGAAGCTAGGCAAGGAAGACAGAAGGGGGATCACGTGGTGAGCGGCCTGGTCAAAGGGGCAGTCAAGGCAGGGAAGGGAGCAGTCAAAGTACGCAGGGAAGCTGGCGAATCAGGGGAGGACAATAATAACTCCTCTCCCCTCTCTGTACCCCACTCGAACTGTGCTGTCTCTTCCGCATGGCTTGGCTGCCACTAGTACCACCTGCCCTCTGTTGCCGCCCTCCCGTCCATGCTAAGCTTCCGGTTTTAGTTTTAGCTTTTTTTCTAATCTTTTTTGTTTCTTTTTCGGTGGCTTTTCACGAGATGGGGAATTGCAGCAGCTTTTGGGAAATTGGACGGGCCTCGTGGGCGAGGGGGGGCGGGGTGGAACGCGGAAAAGCTGTTGGGCTGTGTTTTTTTTTCTGCGGGGACCGTGATCATGTATTCATGTGCTTTCCTCCGCCCCCGTCGATTGGTGGCTTTGCACTTTGTGAAAGAAACGAGATCATGTTTCTCTTAATGATTTATAATCAAAAGCTGTCTTGCGATTAGGGCATGTACACCATCACAGCTAGCTTTTAATCTGTATATGTCAACTTTGATATTGTAGGATCGATATATACTAAACTAGTAATCAGAGGGGGTGAATAATTGCACGAAAGCTAAAATCAATTTTTTGATGATTTTTTGGAACACTCTAATTCGGATTCAAATTGTCTGATTCGGATTCAACAAAAGCCTTATTGTGCCGGACCAAAACTTGCACCGTCGGACCAAATTCTTGCACCGCCGGACCAAATAAGAACGTGCATGCCGGACCAAATTCTTGCACTGTTGAACCAAATCAATTCACGCTGGACCAAACAAGAACGAAATGATATATGTTCACTAAAAATAGAAATTTCTAAAGATCCCACCGTTAGATTGATGTGAAATTTTAACTGTAGAAGCTAGATTCAATTCCAAAACTAACCCAAGAAAAATCAGGTCGATCGGATTTATGGATCTAGAGATATTACCTTCGCAAGGTGACTAAATCAAATAATAACAGAAATTAAAAGTTAACGACGAATCAAATGAAAATCACTTACACCAACTACGTCGGACTAAAACTTTTCTAACCGCACGTACTTTGCAAGCAAACCAATCTTTTAGTCGTCGTTTCTTTTTGCTTGCATACTTCCAGCCACAGGGAATTAATCCAGCCACCAAGATGCAGTCTGGCCGCAACTCACAAGGAAATCGTCCAGCTCAACTTCTAGTCGCCAGACTAAACATGCATGCATGCAGCCACACGACCTGCTTCTAGTCGCTCGTTCAAAAGCACAATGGCCACAAGTGAAAAAAGACCAAGCGCTAAAAAACTTCTGGTCGCTCGAAACTTCAGGCATGTAGACGCCGGCCAAAACGCCAGGAAAGTAAATTTCTAGTCGCAAGGATTTTTTTTCTTCACGTCACGATGCACATGATAATTAGATTGCAAGAAGGATTTTATTTATCTGGATACAATACTCCAAAACAAAAGAGTACAAACCCTAAAATCTGAGCGCTCACTATAAACAGAAGACACATCCCCCTATTTATACTGAGCAAACATAAAGAGTTTGAATACAACTCTACGCTCAACATGGAAAGAGTTTGTATACAACTCCACTTGACCTAACATAGCCCAATACAACTTTTGCACGCGTGTACAGCCCACATGCCATACTCACGTGACTGACCAGCCTCCATGTGCACCGTTCTCTAACCCGAACATCCCGCATAACAACCTTGACCATCAAGATCTCGATTCCTCCCTGAACCTAGTCCCGAACCTCAGTTCCTCCATGAACCTAGTTCCGGTCCCGTCATCGACCACGTTCGCCCTCGAGCAATATCTACACACGAATAAACAAGAAACGAATCCGAGTACAAGTTCACGACTTGATTCAAAGTCAATCCATGCAACCAATCACACAAGCGCATTGCATCAAGCAAAACCATTATCATGCTATCTCAATCATATCAAATAATCATCTGAAACAGCACATGCATGAACACCACACATGCCATGATCACAACCACTTTGCAATGCCAATTTCATCATTAAGCCAATTTTTCAGCATATGATTTCACAGATATATATGTGAAAGAGTGAGAAAAAATGAAAGAGAAAAGAGTTGACTCTTATTTAATGGCCAGCTTTTCATGGGAGCATAGACATATTATTTATATATAAGAGAGAAAAGATAGTTATTGCACAATATTTAAAGACAATCTTTAGAGACAATTATTATACAAGCTGATTTTTAGCTTACTATTAGCCAGGAGTGAACTTTGCTATTGTACTTGCTCTTAGTTGTGCTAGAGTTTTTTTTGAAAGGTAACATCTCGATTTCTCGATCCACGTTTTTTTTGACACCTTCTAGATCCACTCTATTTCATGGTACCAAAGCCAGAACACCGTTTGTTGATAGATATGATATGGTCCTCTTTGGGATAGATTATGATAATGCAAATTCTAGATTAATAGGAGAATTGGGTGAATGATAGTTTCTGATTTCAAATGCAAATTTTGCTTCTGATTGTGTACAAATTCTCCCATAATCAGAAACATAATTTGTACCTAAAATCAGAAACTATCATCCACTCGATTCTACCAGAATTCAAAATCCGCAATCCCATAACTTGTCTTAAAGGAGGCCTATGTATTTTGATTTTGTATAAGGATTATGGCAACAATAAAATTAAGATAGATATAAGAGAATAACTTACATACTCTTTATAATCATCTTTGACATATAAGAGAGAATATTTTGTGTATAGTATGGCAATAAATAAATACATATGATTGGAAAATAATAAATAAAGGTCTAATTGAAAACACCTCATTAAAGCTACCTACTGTCCTTATATCATTTCTTAACTTCAATCGACCACTTGTCTAAGCAAGGATAGATAAATTACCACACTTTCGGATATTTGGATGAACTTGTTTTCTGAAATATCATGCCAAAAAGGGATTTTTTTCCAAGGAAAGAGGAAACATTATGATATTGCCCAGAATTATGTACTGAACCCCAGTTCTTCTTGTTAAGAAAGAAGAGGGGTAAAAAAAACACTCTCTCGACAAGCCACAACTTTAAATCAAATATATCTACGAAGACTCACTAGATTTCAAATAAAGCTGACATATACCATTTTTTTTTTGAGATGCTGAGATCTATTGAATTCCTCACGTATTTTTCGACAACAAATTGAAATTAAACAAGATCCACTGTCTCTACATTGCAACGATAAGGGGTCTATGTTACCTATTTTTATTCTTGGCCATTAATGAAGAAAGTTAGGGCCTCTTACGAACTTAGAGCATCTCCAATAGGAGCCCTAAATAGGTTGCTAATTGTAATTATAGGGTTTTGATGAAAAAAAGCACTCCAACAGAGGTTGTATTTTGAGAAAAATTATCAAAATAGGTTTAGGACTCGGAGCTCTGTTGCTATATTTAGCAACGCTCCTCTCCGGCCCTAAAGAAGGGATGAATGAAGGATTGGAGATTTAGGGTCTAATTGCTGGAGTCAATAGCTATCTTCGGTCCTAATTTTTTTAGTTTAGACCCTATTTTGAGGTATAGGACTCTATTTTAAGGCTTGACTATTGGAGATGCTCTTAGTAATCTAGAAAATGCAAGAATATGAAATATGTGTGACATGTTGGTTGTGATCTTCGGCATAACTAATAAGACCGAAAATTTTGGGGGCTAGGCCCACCATCTCGTGCGTTGATCGGGAGCACTCCAACATTTTTTATTCGGTCCCGTTAGCTAGTGCTATATTAAGAGAGAGAAGCCGGCTCTTGTTCTATCAATAATCGATCAAGTTTGCTTACTCCCAAAAACACCCATTCGATCTGGGTTTCCTAGCGTGAGGCTACCAAAGACCGTGACTATCACCGAGAGGATCTCGATGCCCCATTTGTTGCACATCTATGTCTTTCTTTGTAAGTCCTGATATGTATTGAATTTGAACCTACAACTGAATTTTCTCTTTCTTTGTAAGTCCTGATATGTATTGAATTTGAACCTACAATTTTATACATAGGTAGAGTAATCTATGAAGTACATCTACAAATTTTTTCAGAGTTTTCGTGACTTTTATTAGTTGGTGTGCACGATGTATACACGGGAAGACCTGAGTACACATGATATGTTGCCTTCAAATATATAGTATATAAAGCGTCGTTATATCATAATTAAAATATATTAAAGCATCACAATATTTAGTTTTTACAATAATCTGTTTACAAATGTAGTGTGAGTACATCTCGTTTACTTTGGATCGAGGATGTCGTCGTGGAACTCGCCGTTTGGATTGATGATCTGATCGTCAATGAATCCAGCGATCTGCTCTTGAATTGCTAAAACTTCTGTTAGCAGTAACTTATTGGTTCTCATCTTGGAGTATTTGTTATTGAAGAAAGAGAAATTTAATTAATGATGATAGATGTTAAATGAAAGAAAAGTAGGAATGAATGTGTAATTATATACCATGGCTTCATTATAGCCGACACTCTCCGTGACAATTGCATGTATATTTGTACATACGTAGTATGTGCATAAACTATTTCCCTGGTCCTGTCTCATGCATGGAAAGTCTGTTATTATTTTGAATTTTTTTCTGAAGGGACGATGCGGACCACCTTTCTTGCAATACCGTGTGAATGCCCTGTGAATGATTTTAAATAGTAATTAACCTTAAATACAATAGAATAAAATATTACTAGAGCAATAACGCAACGATCGAGTTTACCTGTTCATCATGTCCCAAAAATCTTGATACAGATTAAGTTCTTTTCTCAGCAAGTCCAAGACAAAAATCCTGCTAGCATCTAACTCGATGACGAGGAGGACCCAGTGATAACTAGACATATATGTTAACATAGCCTATTAGTCCCACACCGTGTCACGCAAAAATAGTAAAACAATATTAGAAGTAGGGTAATACGTATCGAAAGTTATAGGGTAAAAGTACGGAGGTTTTGTTTTGCATCTTCAAAAAAGTCTTAAATAAATAGTCTTCAACAAACTGTGGACTATCACGGACGATTGTCTCGTTGACAAGCCCCGGATCGAGAAATCCTAAATTGTCATTGTCATTTCCTCTACATATCTGTATCTCCATTCTACGTATATAAAAAAGAAGTTAGACATACAGTTGAACGGTACAAGAATATACAATAATATAAATAGAGACTTACAAAGTCCACATCCGAGCATTCTTTGCGTCGAGCATCCGCGGTACAACATATACAATTCGCAGAACTCTACCCGAACATGTTATCCCCATTGTGAAAATCCGATTCTTTGTATTTCACCGAACGCCATACATACCCTTTTCGCCTTCTTTGCATGTATCTTGATGGACGCGCCGCAATTGTGTTGTTAGGTTCTCTAAATCTTTTGGGGCAACCAGCGGTTGCCCCAAAAAGAACTTCCATCTTAGACCTAGCTCGTGATTACGAAGTTGTTCAGCAGCATCTTTTTGAGCTTGCGACATCAACGCCTCAGCACTAGCCATCTTCAAGTATTGCTTTCTGGAGATGCGCTCGTAGTCCGACATTTTCGAAGGTTCAGAAGCCCGCCCTTTCTCTTTGGCTTTTGCCATACGCAAGAAAAACTTCTGCGCATTAACATCGACTTTACTCTTCTCAGGTGATGGCGCCTTTTGGAAGTGAGATGTTACGTCGGCCTTTATTTCCTTTTTTCGTTCTTCTTCAGTCATCTCGGCCGGTAATTTCTTCTGAGGCTGTGTAGACTTCACAGATGACCGAGATTTGGTACAAGACGATGCGGACTTCCGAGATGGTGCTGATATTCGATTCTTCTTATGTGCCGGCTAAGGAGTTGGACTTTTCCTGGCTGGTGCCGGCGGAGGAGTTGGACTTTTTCTGGATGGTGCCAGTGGAGGAGTTGGACTTTTCCTAACTGGTGCCGGCGGAGGAGTTGCACTTTTCCTAGGCGACAGGTCTGCATGTGGAGAGTGCGGCTCATCATCATCGTCGTCGTTGTCGACCTCATCGTCCGAGCCAAACATAATCAAGCTCTTGCGCCACGCGAGGAAGCCATGCACGTTTTCTCCAAGTTTATTTTTTCCGTCCTCGCTAGGAATCTCTACCTCCATTTTGCGATATTGTCGGACTACATTGTCTACTTCGACCCTGGCGAATCCCAGCGGTATTGAGCGGCAGTGCAGAACCTGCGAGGAGCCGCATGGCCAAGCCCTGCCATCAGCCACCTTAATGGTAAAGCCATGTGTGGACAAATGCAGCTTGCACGGTGTCGGTTCTGTGATGTCATCCACTGGAAAATGGAGTCGATGCTCTCCCGGAATCGCTGTGGACGCCAATTGCTCCTCTGAACACCATGGTGAGGTTCCGAAAGGGTGTCATCGAGTGGCGGTCGTGAGCTGAGAGCTTTCTGTACTGCTTGCTCCACAACTTTATCCAGCTCCGCTCTCTGTTCCTCTAACGCTCTTGCCACAGCATGTTGTATTTGACTTTCCAGTTCATCTTCTCTTATTCTTTCCGGCCGCTTGTACAACGATGCGTCAGCTGGGAAGCCTTCTTTCCACAGCACCAAACCAACTCCTAAAAGTGCGCCAGATGCTCCTTGTTACCCAGGGCAACAGTCAGCTCATCATTCTCCCTTCGTGGCGTGAAAAGCCCTTGGGAAGACTCCATGTGAGCTTCTAATATTTTCCGCGACACCTCCCGGGCTCTATCACTCCTAAAGCTCAAGCTGCCATCTTCCGAGACAGAAGCCCCCCTCCCAAGTAACCACTGCTTCGATCGTTCACTCAACTCCGCCGTCGCAGAAGTGACGCCCCTGAGGGTTAGCTCTTGTTCGTGCCTATCCCATGCAGGTATTTTCTTCACGTAGCCACCAGTGCCTAGTGTGTGAGGGTACATTTTCTTATCCGCGTTAGCCTTGTTCTTCGACTCACTATCTCGAGCTTCTTGAAATTCTTATGCATACAAAGTCCTTCCAAAATTCCCTTATCTTTGGAAACATGTTAAAATTTGGCGTGACATTCTTCTTCACATAGTTCTTATTCAGCATCGTCTTCCAATTCTTCCACGATGTGCATATGATACTTAGTGCACGTTTCTTTGCAACCAACTCTGACCTTTGGGGGAACTGGAATACTTCTTTTAGCTTGCCCCATAGCGAGTCCTTCAGGTCATCAGGAACCACCCACTGATCACCTTCGCGGCCGGTCCATGATCTATAGCTGATGGGCACGTTATTCCTAGCAAGTACTACGCAGCTGTCTGTCTGTCTGGCGCTAACGCCGACGTGGTATAGCAGTTCCCGATCGCCGAGAGCTGGACTATATTGTGAACGACCTTAGGCATCTTGCTCGGACCACGACTGCGCCGCCTTTGTTCATCGACGTTTGAGCCTACAATTGGATCTTGTTATTAGTCGTATGACCCTACAATATTTTGGGAATCTGGCGTACTAATACTTTACCTCGCCCATGTTAGTGGCGTCCACTTGGTCCATGGCGATGGCGTTAGTTTGGTCCATGGTCAGGCGCCAGTTGCTCCATATCAATATCTCAGAGGTTCGGGTAGTCCTTGGGCTACCTGTTCCTACTAAATCTATATTCGAGGGCGAACTCCCTCGGCACTTGTCCTCGATTCGAGGCCATTCCTAGCAATCGAAATGTTATTGGGTTAATTATATTGCATTCATTTATGGTTGCTACATGACATCAAACTTGTGAATTCAAACGATGGTAATTTTGCTAGAGTTGAGAGGAAATCAAGTGATGTTGTGACCTCATGCTACAAACATGTGCACATGTAACTTTAAAATGATACTTATACATTAGAAAAAATTCACATGATACATATACATCTTGAAATAAAAAAATAATATGAAAAAATTCATATATTCTTAAGAATATATTTGCTTAATAAAAAATAATGAATCATTCTTATTCCACACTAAAATGATTTTAAAAAAAATAAGCCTCTGCAAGTTCAAGAAGCATGGCTGCCAAGAGAGCGTCCGGTACACCGAGAGGCGAAGCCATGAGGAGACATGCTCGCTTGACATGGATATGAACTGTGGATTATAAGGAGTCAGAGAAGAACACGATCGACCTGTACGCTATAAAAAGAAATAATCCAACAATCAAATAACTCGCATCTACTTTTATTTACTTTTTGTTAATAAGGAGTAGTTTTTTGTTCTTAGAATTTCTCTTTGTAATTCTTTCTTGATCAATAAAGTTGTGAATTGTCGATTTTGATCATAATCGATTTACACCAATTATCCTAGGTTTGTTTTATACCAATTTTGTTTTGAACTGTCCTTTTCAGGAAAAACAAATCTTTACCAATCGTCTAATCGACTGTAATAGCTGGTTAGATCTATTTTGCCAACTGTATCATCTAATCGGTTGAGAACACTTATTTTGATCTATCATGCCAATTGCAGGATCAAATCGGCTGGTACACCTCCAACCTTATTGAACCCGGTGTTCGTGTGTGTTGAGGCCAATTGGAACTTTTTCGGTGCCAACACACTTTTGGCATGCCTAGTGGGACCATGATGAGTTCTTCAGGAAAGTTGATTCCATCGTCTGACATTGTTTCTGATGCCATAATCATTCTAACAATGGATGATTTAACTCTAGAACAACAAAAAGGCATTGAAGATCGGAAGGCCATGCTAGATGATATGATGTTAAATTGCTATCAGAAGACCCGACACAGTGTTACTTAGAAAACTATGTTGCCAACGATGAATTTCTTCGATAACATAGAGGCTACAGTTGTGTTAGACAATAGGCCAGTAAGTTGATACATACCTACGCAAGTTGAATTATTTGATATGATTAATCAGTCTGTGCACCATGCTTTGATTAACCAATCATCCGCTTTGGTGACAACTCTTAAGCCGATGATAGCCAACAGTATCAAAGCTGTGGCTCAAGAGCTAGTATCAGCTAGGAATTATGCAAGCACTGCCAAACTATCTAGTCTATTCAGTAGCGCCGAATGCATAGAATTCTAGGCCAACAATCGATCCTAAGCCATCAGCTCTAGTCCCGACCCTGATACTGACTCAACTAACCATAATTTTGTCACAAGAACCTCGTGCGAGTGGGGTTCCCCAATATCAAACTCGTACTAATGGTGCTAAGTTGGATTCTAATGCCAACTTACCACTATTGGCTCCCTTTTACTTATATTTGCAATCGGTTGCAAAATTGATTGAGGCCCCATACATCCACAATACAACGAGCCGATTCCATAGATGAATCCAACCCCATACAAGGTTGTGACATACTCGGAACACCCTTTACTCCAATACCAGAGCCGGTGGCTAGAGGCCAAACATAGGCTATGAACAACCTTATCAACCCCCATTAACTCAAATGCTGATGGTGTCCTCTTGGCTTGAGCCAATCTCAACAGAGGAGGCTTCAGTGACTAAGGACCCAACAAATGAGAGAATCTTAGCAGGAAAAGAAAGGGACAAAGCATTCAATGAATTTTGTTCAAATAAAATTGATAAAAAAGAATGGAGGCTAGCTAAGGAAGAACTTGACTCAACTGATGATTTGGATTCTCCTATGATCTGTGATAATTCTCCACCTTTGATGGATATTAACATGGTGTTTACATTACTAGCTGAGTTTAGGATAAGCACTACATTGGCCAAAGAAGCTTTTGCTCAACTATCCTTAGGAACACAAGATGCAATCTTTGATATGCCTCAAGATGGTCATTGGCATCTGAAGCCATTATACCTGAAAGGGCACATTAATGTTAAGCTGATATAAAAGATGCTGGTGGATAGAGGAGTGACTATCAACCTTATGCCCTATACAACATGCAAAATATTGGGTAAGTCCAATGAAGACCTCATTAAGATCAATATGGTTTTGAATGACTTCACCAGGGATTCTACAGAAGCCAAGGGGCCGTGGTGATAGAGTTCACAGTCGGCAACAAAACATTGCTAACCACCTTTTTTGTGGTGGATGCCAAAGGAAATTACAGCGTGCTATTAGGGCAAGATTGGATACATGCCAGTTGTTGCATCTCATCGATCATGCACCAAATGCTCATTAAATGGAATGGGGATGAAGTGGAAGTAGTAATTCAAGCTGACACATCGACTCATATAGCTATGGCCAGTTTAGAGGAGAATTGGCAACACAATGAAACTGAATGCATATCGGGAAAAACCCTTGATGATTGCAATTTTATCTGCATTAACAAGACTAGGCTTATCCTAATTAATGTAAGGCTAAGCACATTTGATCGGACATGTGAGATATTACGCCGACGGAGTCCAAATCATTTGTAAAAGGTCTACAAGATAAATCAAAGTTATCAGCAAATAAGGGATAGCTACGAGGCCATAGAAGACTTTGAAGAAATAGAGAAGTTGGGCCAAGGTTTCATATCGATGGATTTATTGGATGAAGTTGATATAGGTGATGGTGATAGAAAAAGACCAACTTTTATTAGTTCAAAATTAGCAATAGAATACAACAAAAAGTTGGTCAAGCTTTTAAAGAAATATAAAGATTGTTTCACATGGGAGTATCATGAAATTCCTGGTTTAAGCTGACAATTAGTTGAACATCAGTTACCAATAAAATCAGGTTATAGGCCACTTAAACCGTCTCCTAGATAATTTAATCGAACCATGTATGATAAGATAAAAGAAGAGATTTAGTAATTACTGGGAGCCAAATTTATAAGGCCTTGCTGATACGTTGAATGGATTTCCAATATCATTCTTATTATGAAAGAAATGGTAAAATCAAGGTGTGTGTGTTGATTTCAGGGATTTAAATAATGCTATACCCAAAGATGAATAACCGTTGCCTATAGCTGATATGCTTATCGATGCTATATATGGAAATAGGATTATTAATTTCCTTGATGGTAATGCTAGTTATAATCAAATATTCATGGTTGAAGATGATATCCCCAAAACAACCTTTAGGTGCCCTAGTGCCCTAGGCTTGTTTGAGTGGGTGATCATGACGTTCGGCTTGAAAAATACTAGTGCAACATATCAACGATCTATGAATTTGATTTTCATGAGTTGATCATTCATATTATAGAAATCTACATTGTTGATGTTATTGTACAATCTAAGGAAGATTTCTAGCATCTAGCTGATTTGGAAACAGTGTTAAAAAATGACAACGGCACATGGTTTAAAGGCGAATCCATACAAGTGTGCTTTTGGTGTATTGGCAGGTCAGTTATTAGGATTTATGATTTATGAAAGGGGAATTGAGGTCAACCAAGAAAAGGTCAAAGCTATAACCAATACCAAACCTCTGACTTGCAAATATGATCTACAAAAGTTGATCGACAGGATTAATTATTTTTGGCATTTTATTTCAAATTTGTATGGCTGTATCAATGCATTTATCCTACTACTAAAATTAAAGGGAGATTAGGAATTTGTGTTGGGAGTGATTAACAAAAGGATTTTGAGAATTTAAAAGATATTTGTCGAAACCGCCAGCATTTGCTATGCCAAAAACAGGAGTACCATTCCAGCTTTACATATCGGTTGAAGAGACAACAACTAGGGCTATTTTGGCATGGAAATTAATGGTAAGGAGTGGATTATTTTGTACTTAATCGGATGCTTAATTGATGCTGAAACAAGATATCCTTTTGTAGAAAAACTTTGCATATCATGGTATTTTTCATGCACGAAATTGAGGCATTACATATTAGCATCGACATGTATGGTTGTCTGCAAAATTGATGTTATAAAATATATGCACCAAATTGAGACACCA
Source organism: Guadua angustifolia (assembly GCA_036346375.1). Lineage (NCBI taxonomy): Eukaryota > Viridiplantae > Streptophyta > Magnoliopsida > Poales > Poaceae > Guadua > Guadua angustifolia. The sequence continues at coordinate 43,887,916 of CM070502.1, forward strand.
GCTAAGAAAATGGGATAAACGCTTATCGAGTTTGACCTAACATTTGAATCGGCTAAGGCCATTAAGGGTCAAGCGATTGCCGATGTTATAACAGGGCATGGAATTGATACAATTGCTAACTTGGTATATGTTACACATTGGTACTTGCTTTTTGTTGGATTAGTATGCAGTGAAGGTGAGAGCATCAGTATAGTGCTAATATCCCCAAAAGGGTATAATTTTGAGTATGCTTTTAGAATAAACCACATATGCTCCAATAACCAAGCTGAATATGAAGCTTTGTTGAGAAGCCTGTAGCTACTTGACAATATTGTTGTTGACTCTGTTGAAAGTTGTGGTTATTCTTTATTGGTGGTTCAACAAGTCAAAGGAGAATATAATTGCCATGATAAAGTTTTGACCAAATACTTGGATAGATGCCTGAAGATAATCAGCCCATTCACTTCGTGAAATGAATAGTAAGGCCAATGATTTAGCTCAACAAGCATTCGGTCATAAGGTGTTTGGATATTTGAAGAGTTGTGAGGCGATAGATAAAATAGTCCTAAGTGTTGAAGTCTTGTATGCTAATACAAGTGACTGTAGGACAAGAATAGCTGATTATTTGTCTAATCCATTGTCGGGACCCGAATATGCAAATCTGGACCCTCTGTGTATTCAGCACTAGTCCAGGATCACGCTAGTGCAAACAGGTTCAACATAGATGAATATCACAATCATACACAACGATATCATAATAAAGACTTCATCAAATTTAATATAACTGTTAGACAACCTTATGGTCCACCTTACATGAATATGCCTCGCAGGGCTAAGACTAAAAATTAAATAAACTACAACAAAAATAAACTTATCGTAGTAATCCTTCAAATTGTCACAGGCAACTAATAAGGTTCGCACCCTAGTTGTCCGCTTTCTTGAAACTCCTCAAAAGCATGCGTAGACTCCTCTCTAACTGGTGATATGGTGTTGCAAGGGGTGAGTATATAAAGCAGTCAACAAGTTGTGCACAGAATACAAGTCTAATATACTACATGCATGGCTTATTCCAAATGAATGGTTGACAGGGTTACTTTGCAATGAAACAACATTTATGAAAGAATAGCATAAATAGATTGATAAGATAGTAAAACAAATATTAACAATAATATATTTCACAGTTATTTTCCAAATAAACCAACTCATATCCTTAAATCATATTCCAACTTCCATAGGCATACAACCTCCATTCCCACATTTATTTTAATAAAAAATAACCCTTGACTGTAATCATCGAGCAATGCTCAATACCGCAAGCACGGCTATTCGAATAGGTTTGATACTCTGCAGAGGTTATATACTTTACCCACAAGATACAATCTTAGACCACAAAGGTGAGTGATTATAACAAAGCCTTTCTAATGCTCTGTCTAAACCTAGTACTGCTAGCTAAGTGTCGGTGTTTCGTATAACCGGCAAGTAAATTTGTAAGTATAGGGGTCGCGCGCTCCCTCTCCCTGAATGGTCAGACTACGGAAGTCCAAGATGTATACTGGTTCGGGCTGAATGTCCCTACGCCCGATTTTTGTGGCTTGTATTACCTGTATGCGATGGTGCGCTCGGGATTACAAGTGAGGACTCAGGACAGGCCTTGAGCGCTCGTCCGAGTGAGGGGACTCGGGAGTGTTTGTCTGTGGGTTTGACTTGACGAAGGTATGATGTGTTTTTCAGGTTGGAAGGCTTGAACCGAATCGATCCCCCTTTCCCTAAGGGCCCCTGCCTCCCCTTATATAGGCGGAGGGGGCAGGTTACACGGGAATTTAGAGAAAAGAGGTAGGGGTATGCTACGCCCGGGAGTCCCGGTCTTCGGTCTTGATGATTGACAGGTTCCTGTGTACCCCATGCTGGGTTGGTAGACACAACGGACTGCGCTCCATTGGGAAGGTGCACACCTGCCTCCTTCCTTCGGTGCACCTGTCAGGCTGTGGCGGTGCGAAGGGATGGGTGCTTGACTTTGGCAGCCCCTGGGCCGTCTTGGGAAGGAGCCACCCGTCCTAGCACGACCGTAATGTCCGTGGGGCTGGTGGCCGGCTTGTCGTTGACTGACGACGTGGCGGAGGTCGCGAAGTTGAAGCTTGTTGGGGCCCTGGCCTGAGGCCAGGTCGGAGCCTGCGGAGGCGTCGGACCCGGGTCTAGGTCGGAGCCGACCAGGGCACCTGACCCGAGGTCAGGTTGGAGCCTGCAGGGCGTCCAATTAGTGGCGAGGCTAGAGCCTGTGGAGGTGCCCGACCTGAGGCCAGGTTGGGCCGCCCCTGGTGGGCCTGAACGAGGCCGAGAGTCCTTCGTGGCCCCTCGAGGTCCATAGCTGGGCCCAAAACGGATCGTTTGTTGTTCCCGCCAATATTCAGTGATAGTCCCATCTGTGGGGAGCGGAAGCTTTGGTAGTACCCTCTCCAGCGCCTTATGTCGCCTCGAGTCCTGCTGTAATGTATTGATGACTGAAGGATATACGATCTTGAAATAGATGTATACTTTGCTGTGGGGTACCCCTGGTATGAGTATTCGTCAGTAGCCCCCGGGGCCGTCCTGAAACGTGTGCGTTCCGGGGTGGGCCCACCGTCTTTGTAACACCCCGGAGCCTAATGTGCCCAGAATGTCACCACAAACACTATCTCTAGCAACCATAAAGCAATTATAAGATTAAATTACAGCAAGTATGCTAAAGATTTAAACAAGATTTCGGCAGCATATACTCTCTTTTTCCTTGGTTTCAAGCATCAACAATATACTCATAACACAATAGCATAATAGACGACATCAATAGCCTGATAAACAGAGATTTCAGCACACGTCATGCCAAGAATATAAATTTAAACATCACATGATCTAATATGGATGAACATTTAAACATGGCAACCAAAACGACATAACCCGCAATTTAATTCAAGGTGATAAACCATCATATCTATGGCAAGGGTGTAACACCCCGGCACCCCACGTGCCCTGAATGCTACACCTCAAGCAAAACAATTACAAAACACTAGGATAAATTTTAGCAAAGCAAGCGAACTAGGAGGTTGCCAAACTTATTAAAAATTTCGGCAGCACCTCCCTAAAACTTGGACATCCACTCAGCAGACAGAAGAACAATAGTAGATCAATAACAATAATACGCATAACTAAAAGGTCATGGTATCCTCTAACCATCATGACCCAGCTAAGCACAAGCTGTAACAACCCGGCACCTAGTATGCCGCGAATGTCACCTCACAGGATACTAATAGCAACCAAAGCACATAGTTAACAATAAATTACAGCAGCTACACTAATAGTCTAAACCAAATTTCGGCAGCATGCACATTATTTTCCCATGGTTTTCAGCATACATTTTAGAGACATAGCAAGATAGCTTAAAAGGATACAACTCTAACATGATAATTAAACGATTTCATCAATTATTCATGTCCCAAGCACAATTTAACCAATTCATACCCAATGAGGGATAAACATTTATTCAAGACAACTAACGAGGCAATAAAACCAACGTTTAGTTAAATAAGATAACCATCGCAACTATGGAAGGGGTATGACATTGCTTAAGTGAGTGATGCTAAGTGATGACGTGAGTCTAGCTCCCTTTCCCACAAGCCGGATTCAAGGTACCTAAAAAACATTAAACAACAAGCGTGAGTTCATCACTCAGCAAAGTGTATTGCGATGAAATAAAACGATAACAATTCACATACATACAACTTACAGATCACCAATCATGGAAAACAATCCATGAAGACTTCCTCATTCACAATCTCATATACATCCTCATTCACATTCTCATTTATGCAATGCAATGCACCATGCCTCTTTGCTTAGCACATACTGGTATTGCCGAGTGCACATCCGTCGGTGTGCACCCTCTTTCCCTTCCATCCCGTGGAGGGTGCCTACTCTTACTGACTCGCTCCCATTCACAACTATGGATGGGACTACGAGGTAGGTCTTTCGTGTTCACTACGTGTGAACACAGAGGCCCGCATCAGAATGGGTCGCCTCTTCCATTATGCATGCACATATGCCATAAACATGAACAACACGCATATAACTCGATCTCTAGCAATTGCATAACCATTTAACCATTCGTATTCATCATATCACATGCAAGTATCAAACATGGAAACTTAACATAACACTTGGATAGACTGCAACATTACGAAACAATATGGCCACCCAAGCCACAACCACTACAATACACTTGCCTTCAACCTCGCGAGACGGAGTGGCGAGATGTTGACGGCACTCCCGGGGTCACACCACCTGCACATAGGTAGATTCCACTCAAAATCATGCCAACCCAACAACTACAAAACTCAGTACAACAACGATTCTACACATCACTCTGAAAACCTGAAAACCAGAAATCTGTCCATCGGGACAGCAGACTTCCAACAAGCATAACTTGAGTTTAGCAACTCCAAATCAAATAAACGAGTACTTTTTCTCAAACTAAAGAAAATTTCCCATCTTTTTGTAAGTATACGGAAAATTTAATTCGGCCTCTATGTTCCTCTATTCTGGAGATGAACACAGACTCTACCATTCGCGACACAGACTGGACAGTGCTCGGTAAAAAGGCCATAACTTTTAAACGGCTGAACGAAACTTAGCGATTTTGGTCTTCATTGAAAGGTAATTCGATTATCTACAACTTTTGCAACATCCGGACCCCCAGAAAATGACTTTAACAATTTCAAAATCGCGTCCGAAGTCGGTGACCTAATCTGCCCGAGAAACAGGACGCAGCACAGATTTGCAATCATCCTAAATTCACCCAACAACAGAACCTAATTACAGGTTTTTGGCATGATTTCCCCCATCTAACCAGCACCACAACCCTACAAAAGAATCCACCAAGGCATACCTCTTCTTGACGAATCAAAAGAACGACGAAATTCTCTTCTCCCGCCTACACTCCTCCTCCAAACCGCAGGGAATCGCTGGTTTCACCTCGATTGAAAGAGCTCCAATGCAAGAACAGCAGGGAGATGAAGTGGGGAGGGAGGGGCGGCTATGGGAGAAACCCTAGCTAGGGTGGGAAGGAGAGGGGAGGGGCGCACATCCATGGGGAACAGGGGGCGCAAGGCAATGGGGGACAGGGGGCGGCGGCTCAAGGTGGAGGAGGGGCGCCAGCCACCAGGGAGAGGGAGGGGCATCGTGCAGCCACAAGGGGGAGGGAGACGGCTGCAGGAGAGGGAGGGGGGCGCATGGGGGGTGAGGGGAAAGAGTGGGCTAGGGTTAGGGTTAAATTTCTCCCCTCAAAAAGCCCAAAAGAACACCCCTAAAGCCCAGATTTGCTCCGTCTAGCCCAAAACCCTTAACCGGGTCCTCCTAAAGCCCAAGAGATGAACTGCAATAATATATTCTCCCCTAAAGTTCATTTGGAATATTACTGTCTTCGGCGGCGCGATTGTTGGGCGCGTACGGGGCCAGCTGGGTTGGTTGAGTCCGACCAACCTGGTCGGGTGACTTCGTCCGGGGGCGCGCGAGCGCACCCGGTGGGTGTAGCCCCCGAGCAGGTCGGAGAGCTAGTCGGGGGGTTACCCAGGTCAGTGAAAAACTGACCGAGCGAGGTGAGCAGACTCGGTCGGTCGGACTGTTCGGCACGCCTATCCGGTTCGAGCGGTGAAGTCTGACCAACTTGGTCGATGGAACCCGACTAGGGGCACTCGGGCGGAGTCAGTTGGTCCGAGCCCCCGAGTGGGTGGAAGTCCAACCAACTTGGCCGGCCGGTCCTGACCGGGTGCACGCGAGCGCACCCGGTGGGTGTAGCCCCCGAGCCCCCGAGCGGGTCGGGGAGCCGGTCGGGCGGTTACTTTGGTCGGAGCGCTGGTTTTTTGTCTTAGCTAGACGCGGCCTTGGTCGGCTGGGATGCCTGAATGCCTCAGCGAGGTTCCGGTTCCCGAGTGCTCGTTTTACGTCGTAGCTAGACGTTGCCTGGGTCGGCGCGGATGACCAAACGCCTTGGGCGAGGATTAAGTGTCCGAGAGCTAGTTTTACGTCGTAGCCAGACGTGTTTGCAGGGCTAGTTTTACGCCAGAGCTAGGCGAGTTAGTCGGCGCGGACGACCAATCGCCTTGGGCGAGGTTTAAGTGTCCGAGTGCTAGTTTTTCGTCGTAGCTAGATGCTTTCGCAGGGCTGGTTTTACGCCGGAGCTAGGCGAGTTAGTCGGCGCGGAAGACCAAACGCCTTGGGCGAGGTTTAAGTGTCCGAGTGCTACTTTTTCGTCGTAGCTAGACGCTTTCGCAGGGCTGGTTTTACGCTGGAGCTAGGCATGTTAGTCGGTGCGGACGACCAAACGCCTTGGGTGAGGTTTAAGTGTCAGAGTGCTAGTTTTTCATCGTAGCTAGACGCTTTCGCAGGGCTGGTTTTACACCGGAGCTAGGCGAGTGGCGTCCGTCCCGAGTCCTCATCTGGCAAGGTTATCTATGGGAGGAGTAGGCTGCCTCATGCATCCCACGTATCGCCCGTCGCGGTGTGGGACACAAGGGGTGAGCAAGCGTGTGTTTACCAAGCGTAGGTTTGAACACCATGCTCGTGGAGCTATAAATGGGTTATCCGAGTGGGCCCTAGAGATCACGCGATCTCCGAGCGAACGATCCCTGCGTCGGGTGTCCGACCTGCTGGGGGCGACCCATAAAAAACCTTTCTTTACTCGATCCCGTATCGGACCCCGAGCCGTTCGTAACTCGGAGCGCAGCTGGCTGCTACCCTTAGAGGGGCTCCGCGGGAGAGCGTGAAGTATGGTCTCGGACTTGAGTTAAGGCGATTGAGTCATCCGCCAACTCAACTAGAGGACGACTGGGGGCTCGCCTTGTCCTCGCCCCTCACTCGATTTTGTGCCGGGCGACCCTGGATCCATTTGGCGGATTAGGGCTTTGGAACCCGCGGCGTCAGTACTAGGCCTCGGCGAAGGCAATTGAAATTTCTCGCCACCTTGAGGCCACAGCGACCCGATGGGCTTTTTCATACCTATTTTGGCCCGGTCGTCCCAGCCTGGAGGCAGAGCTCGAGAGGTCGGGGGGCGTCCCGCCCGAAGTGGTGCCCTGGCGTCTCCTGCAGGCATTTAATGCGCGTGCGGGAGTTTAATGCGAGGCGAAATGATTGGGGGCGATACGTCTCACCAGCGGTGTGGCGGTCTGACAGGACAGTGACGCTTCATCTGAGACAAGGTCCGCTTGACTTGTGTCCGCTTGGTCGATGCTTGTCCGGCTGGCGCGTGTTTCGGCTGGCGCCTGTAAACTTGGTGCGCGGGGTGCTAGGGCGCGCTTCTGTCTTGGCCATGGTCGCCTCCTTGTCTCCATTTCCCGCTTCTCCCACCTTTTCGTGGTTTCCGCTTCTGGAGATGTCGTAGTCCGAGTGTGTTCCCGACCGACTATGGGTCGCACCACACGGGTACTTCCCTCTACCGCAAAGCACTACTTTGCCACCATAGCCGCTGGGGCGTAGGCCGTAGCGCTTGGGGGAACCGAATAGCCAGTTAGGTCACCGTCCCATGTATGTGTGTGAACTTGTAGCCCCCGAGCGGTGCGTGGGATCCAAGCCATGGTTGCCACGCAGCGCTTGAGCTCGGAGGGGTAAAAGATTCATGCGAGAACGAGAAAAAAGGCTTTAGGGGTAGAGTTGCCTTAACTTTTGCTCCTCGTGCCGGAGATGATGTGGTTGTTGGGCCCATCGCTCGGCCTTCCACCGGGGTGGCAAGGTAATGGGCCTTTCAGCTATTTCGGGGCCACCGCGGCCCCACCCAGGCCCTTCTTCGTTGTGCCAGCGCGGCTGGTTCAACCCAGGAGCCGAAACCGAAGAGCCACGCCGCACCTGCCCGAAGCGAGTCCTTCCGCCCCCTGCTGTCCCGTCATGTTTTAATACGAAGTGGGTTTTCAATGCGTGGCGGGAGGGGCAGAAAGGACACGTCCCGTAGCGCGGGTCGTGGAGTTAATGCGCGTGTGGCGCTTTGGCCGGGGCGACATCCGCTAGGAGCACTTCGTCCCGCCTCTGCATATATAGCATGAGGGGCGTGAAAGCGGCCATGCTCAGCCGGTTGCCTTCGCTTGCTCGTCACCCCACGCCCTTCTTCGACACCAAAGGGAGTGGTTCTTGCACTTCGAGTCGACAAAGGGCGAGCGGCGGTGACGATCGGAGAGCCGGCAAGCGGGAGGCGGCAGCGGACCCATGGGGTTCGGACCCCAAGAGGCCCCGTGCTGACGCCGGGTCCTCCACCACGGCGACGGGAGGCAGGATTACCCTGCCCTCGTCGATCTTCTGCATTAGGATTTAGGAACCCTCTCACGAAGTGAGTCCCCTTTGCCTGGTCTCGGTATAGCCTTGACTTTGTCTTGCTGACGTTGAGCTGCTCCTCCTTCCTTCGATGCTTAGGCAGGCTCACGCCAACCGCCGCGACGCCACCGTGTACATCATGCGGTGGGGAGGCGGACGTTGCTCGAGCGGCCTCCGACGCTCCCCTGAACGCCGCAGGTGATCCCCCCAAGCGGGGGGCCCGGGCGGCGGATCTGGCGGCCGCACTGATGAGGCTGAAAGCCTCTTTCGACGTCTAGGCCACGAGGGTCACTTCCCACGAGGCAGATGTCCTTTCTGCGATGTGCACTCGTCGAACGACCGTAGCCCTTAGGAACCACTGAGGTTGTTAGTGCATAGGTCGGAGCGCTGAGAGCTCAGGGAAAATGCAAAAATAACAAGGGACTTAGCAGCCCAAAGGCGCGTCCCAGGTCGTCCGTGGATCGCCCCGCACGGGCGCTTCCTCCTTCCGCAAAGCACTACTTCGCAACCATAGCCACCGGGGCGTAGGCCGTAGCGCTTGGGTCGAAAGGGCACCGCTATGGGTCTGGGCGGTGGGGGTGCCGACTCGGGTGAGTACGCGAACAAGTAGCCCCCGAGCGGCGTGCGGGGACCAGGACGTGGTTGATGCACCGCGCTTTGAACCTAGGGGTTTTGTCGAAGACGCAGGAATAACGCAAAAGTTTTCAGGGATAGAATTGCCTTAGCTTCTCAATATTCCATGCGTTGGGTACAATGTTGCCGTCAGCGTCTTTGAGTCGGATGGTGCCGGGTCGGAGGACTTTCACGACGGTGAAGGGCCCTTCCCATAGAGGGGACATCTTATGCCTGCCAACGTTGGACTGAACCTGGCGCAGGACCAGGTCGCCAACGTTGAAGGACCTCCCACGGATCTGCCGGCTGTGGTAGTGCCGTAGCGTCTGCTGGTACTTGGCGGATCGCAGAACAGCCACTTCATGTGCTTCGTCGAGCTGGTCGACGGCGTTTTGTTGCGCGTTGAGCCCCCGCGCCTCGTCGAAGGCTTGGAGTCTCGATGCGCCGTACTCCAGGTCGGTTGGTAGGACGGCCTTGGCACCGAACTCAAGAAGAATGGTGTAAACCCGGTCGACCGGGTCGGCGTGGTCCGCAGGCTCAGAGAACGGAGGGCAGCTCGACCGCCCATCGTCCCGCGAATTTCTTCAGTCGGTTGAAGATTCGCGGCTTGAGCCCTTGGAGGATCATGCCGTTCGCCCGCTAGACCTGGTCGTTGGTCCACAGATGGGCCACGACAGCCCAGTCGATGCGGATGTTGAAGTCGTCGCAGAACTCAAGGAATTCTTTCCCTGTGAACTGCATTCCGTTATCGGTGATGATGGAGTTCGGGACTCCAAACCGATAAATGATGTCGCGGAAGAAGTTGGCCGCTTGCACCGAGGTGATGGTGGCGACCGGATTGGCTTCTATCCACTTGGTGAACTTGTCCACAGCGACAAGCAAGTGGGTCAAGCCCCCAGGCGCCTTTTTGAAGGGCCCGACCAGATCGAGTGCCCAAACAGCGAATGGCCATGTGATGGGGATCGTCTACAGGGCTTGTGCTGGGAGATGCGTCTGCCGAGCGAAGAATTGGCACCCTTTGCAGGTGCGAACAATTTGCTCAGCATCGGCCACTGCTGTCGGTCAGTAGAAACCTTGTCGGACGGCTTTCCCCATGAGGGATCGCGGTGCGGCGTGGTGGCCGCAGATTCCGGCATGGATGCCGAGCAGTAGCTGCTTCCCTTGGTCCGCCGAATGCAGTTCTGGAGGACTCCCGAGGGGCTCCTCTTGTAGAGGTCTTCCCCGACCAGGACGAAGGATTTTGCCTACTGAGCGAGGCGTCAGGCCTTCGTGGGGTCGGCGGGGAGCGATCCATCGGTCAGCCGATCGGTGAAGGGCTTCCTCTAGTCGGAGTCAGCAACCAGCACGCCGCGGCCCGACCTGAACGGCTCCGCGTCCGACCGTCCGGCGGTCGGAGCGACCGCATCCGTGGAGTCGGTCGGCTGCTCGGTTGGCGAGTCCAGTCGGACTGAAGGCTTGTAGAGGTTGGAGACGAAGATCCCTGGCGGGACCGGTCCCCGACTGGAGGCGAGATTGGCCAGGTAGTCGGCCTCACCGTTGTAGCGTCGGTAGCTATGGCGAAGTTCGAAACCCTTGAATCTTTCCTCAAGTTTGCATACTTACCGACGATACGCCGCCATGCGGGCGTCACGAGGCTCGAGGCCTTCATGACTTGGTCGACGACAAGCTTGGAGTCGCCGTGCACGTAGAGTCGGCGCGCGCCGAGATCGGCGGCGATCCGGAGACCGAGCGCTAGCGGCGCCTAGGCGGCGGTCCATTCGGCGACGAAGTTGGCCAAGACCTACGACTTTGTCACCGTCCGGGGGACGTATGATATGTCGTGGCCATTGAGCTCAAGCGCCCACTTGGCTATCCTTCCGGAGGCGTTGCGATTGTGGATGATTTCGCCAAGCGGCGAGGAGGTCACCACAGAGACCGGATGTCGGTCGAAGTAGTGGACCAACTTCCTCTTTGTGATGAGCACCACGTAGAGCAGCTTCTGCACCTGCGGGTACCGAGCCTTGGACTCGGACAGCACTTCATTGATGAAATACACTGGCCGTTGTACCTTGAGTACATGGCCTTCTTTGGCTCGCTCCACGACAAGCGCCGCGCTAACGACCTGGGTCGTGGCGGCGATGTAGAGGAGGAGTGGTTCCTCCGACGTCGGAGCGACCAGCACCGGGGGTGAGGTCAGGAAGGCCTTCAATCGGCTGAGGGCCTCTTGTGCCTCCGGGGTCCAGCTGAAATGGTCAGACTTCTTGAGCAGCTTGTAGAGTGGCATTCCGCGTTCGCCGAGGCGAGACACGAAACGGCTCAAAGCCGCAAGGCATCCTGTCAGCTTCTGGACTCCTTTTAGGTTGCTGATCGGACCCATCTTCATGATTGCGGAAATCTTCTCCCGATTGGCTTCGATGCCACGTTCGGAGATGATGAAGCCGAGCAGCTTTCCCTTGGGGACCCCGAAAACACATTTCTCGGGGTTGAGCTTGATGCGAAACCTTCGGAGGCTCGTAAAAGTCTCTTCTAAGTCGGCGATGAGGTCGTCGGCCTTCTTAGTTTTGACGACAATGTCGTCGACGTACGCCTCGATGTTACGGCCTATTTGGTCGCTGAAGCACGTTTGCATATATCGCTGGTATGTAGCACCCGCGTTCTTTAGACCAAAGGGCATTGTTATGTAACAAAACGAGCCAAATGGAGTGATGAAAGAAGTCGCGAGCTGGTCGGACTCTTTCATCGCTATCTGGTGGTAGCCTGAGTAGGCATCCAAAAAAGACAGGGATTCGCACCCTGCAGTGGAGTCGACAACTTGGTTGATGCGAGGCAATGGAAAAGGGTCCTTGGGATATGCCTTGTTTAGGCCCGTGTAATCAACACACATTCTCCATTGCCCAGACTTCTTTTTTACAAGGACAGGGTTGGCTAGCCACTCACGGTGGCGTACCTCTTTTATAAACCCTGCGGCCAAAAGTTTGTCAATCTCCCCGCCTACGATCTTGCACTTCTCCTCGTCGAAGCGGCACAAGCGCTGGGCGACCGGTGTTGAACCGGGTCGTATGTTCAAGGAGTGCTCGGCAACCTCCCTCGGGATACCTGGCATGTTGGAAGGCTTCCAGGCGAAGACTCCTAGTTGGCTCAGAGGAAGTCGATGAGCGCGCCTTTCTATTTGGCGGGGAGCGCGGCTCCGATGCGCACGGTCTTGGCCGAATCGCGGGGATCGACCGCAACCTCCTTCGTGTCCTCGGCGGACTTGAAGGAGCCTGGCCCTGACTTGCTGGAGTTGGGGGCAGACTCGGAGGTTTCCCTCCGAAGGCTTTCGAGTTCGGCGGAGGCAATGAGCGTCGACGCCAACTCGCAACTGCCGTGCTCGCAGTTGTAGGCGAGCTAAAAAGACGCGACCACGGTGATGACTCCCCATGGCCCCGGCATCTTCAGCTTAAGGTAGGTGTAGTTGGGGACCGCCATGAACTTGGCGTAGTAGGGCCTCCCCATGATGGCGTGGTAGGAGCCAGGAAACCCTACGACCTCAAAGGTGAGGGTCTTGGTGCGGAAGTTGTCCAGGCTCCCGAAGGTGACGGGCAGATCGATATGCCCGAGCGGATGGGCCTACTGGCCCGGGACGATGCCGTGGAAGGGCGCCTTGCTCGGTCGGAGACGCCAGCGAGGGATTCCCAAGGCATCGAACGTCTCAACATACAGGATGTTGAGGCTACTACCACCATCCAAAAGCACCTTGGAAAGGCGTTTCGTTCCTACGACGGGGGCAACGACCAGGGGATATCTCCCTAGGTGCGTGATGTGGTCGGGGTGGTCGGCCCGATCAAAGGTGATCGGTGATTCCGACCATTGGAGGAACTTAGGCACGGCGGGAGCTGCCGTTTGTCGGCGTAGCTTGCCGGCCCACGAAGATCATGAGGCAGCTGTCGGGTTCGGGGAACTCGGCGTCCGCCTCGCGCCCGGCATCTGGTGCCGGGTCATGCCTCTTCCCTTTGCCCCGCGTGGGGTCTCCGGAAATGAGGCACTTCAGGGTTTCGCATTCTCTGAGCTTGTGCCTGACAGGGTACCCGTGATGCGGACACGGGCTATCCATCAGCTTGTCAAAGTGGTCGGGCGACTGCCGCGCCTGCTGCTTGGCGGGGCGGTCGGCGGCTGCGACCACATGGCCTTTGCGGCCTTGTTTCCCCTTCCGCTTCCGCTTGTCAGAGCAGTTGGAGGGGGCGCCGGCTTCGGCGTCGGCCTCCCGTTCGGCCTTCCCCTTGTCGAAGATGGCCCTCACGGCCTCCTCGCCGGAGGCGTGGTTGGTGGCGATATCCAGGAGCTCCTTAGTGGTCCTGGGCTTGGAGTAGCCCAGCTTGTGGACCAGAGCTTTGGACGTGGTGCCGTAGATGAATGCCCCGATGACGTCGGTGTCGGAGATGTCGTGGAGCTCGTTACACTGCTGGGAGAAGCGTCGGTTGTAGTCCCGGAGAGTCTCCCCGGGCTGCTGCTTGCAGCCCTTTATGTCCCAGGAGTTCCCAGGGCGCTTGTAGGTGCCCTGGAAGTTGCTGACGAAGAGGTTCTTCAGGTTGGCCCAGCTCCTGATGGTGTTCGCGGGCCGGTATTCGAGCCAGGCTCGAGCCGAGTTCGCGAGGTAGATGGGAAGGTACTGGATGATGAATAGATCATCAGTAGCTCCCCCTGCCCGGCACGCGAGCCGGTAATCTTCCAACCAGACACTGGGGTTTGTCGCCCCAGTGTACTTGGTGATGTTGACAGGTGCCCTGAACCGGGCAGGGAAATCCGCATTGCGGATCTCTCGACTGAACGCCTGAGGCCCAGGGCCGTCAGGGCTTGAGTCGCGGTCGCGGCACCGACCGCTATCTATGGCCCGAGAGCGGGCCGCCTCGTCCGCCATCCTCCTCCGCGCCTCGAAGGTGTCGCGGACGTCGCGACTATCACCCGAACATCGGCGCCGAGTCGCGAGGCTGAGATCGCTTCGAGGCGGCGCCGTCGTCGCCGGACCTCGGCTGGTCCCACGCGATGCGGCTCGGTGGCTCGAGAAGCCAGTGGTGGGGCTGGAGCCTTGTATGTGCTACGGCGGCCAAGACGCTCCACCGGCCGGAGGTTACAGTACTTGGCCTTGGCCTCTGGGTCTTCGGGCTCGGGGATGCCACGAAGCAGTATTGCTGCTGCGACGACATTTTGGCTGGCACGGGGAAAGAACAGAAGACCGTCAGATCCCTTAGCCAGTTGATGTTGGACCTGGCATGCATGCAGCGTCGTGCGAACGCGTGTGAGGCTCGGTGGTGCTGCCCAGTCGGCTGGAGCTTGTCGGTGGGCCTTTTGAGCCTCCGGCTATTCAAGGCTTCTTGCTGAATCTCAGTGGCGAGCCTAAAACTCTCTTCCGCCGCCTGCGCCTCGGCGCGCCAGGCGACGGTTCCCGGACTTGGAGGGGTCGCGGCCGGTTCGGCCACGCCTGCCATGTTGCACTCACGAGAGTACAACCCGTCCGATGTGTGCCCCTCGTCGGAGCTGGAGTTGTCGCTGGAGGAAACCTCTAGCAGTTCGTGGACAGAGGCCGCATAGCCAGCCATTGCCACGAATCGTGAACCCGCGGGGGATGGAGTCTCAACCCGTAGGGGCTTACGTGCGCCGCTGCTAGAAGTGGCGCAATGGTCGACAGGCTCCGGTGTCGAGGTCCGTGCAGGAGCCTCAAACCGGAGGTCGTTGAAGGCGTCGGCGATGGAGTCCAGGCTCCTGACGGAGGCCTAGACCTGAGAGGCGGCGGGGACGAGCACGAGCTCTCCCGCCGGAGTGGCGACGAAGTCGAGGGAGCCAAAGCGGATCTAGCTTCTCGACGCAAACGCGCCGTCGTGGATGAAGAAAGCCATCAAGGAGGTCACTCGGAGTCCGGAGACAAAGATGATGACGCGCGAAGGACCCTACCTGGCGCGCCAATTGTCGGTGTTTCGTATAACCGGGAAGTAAATTTGTAAGTATAGGGGTTCTTGCGCTCACTCTCCTGAATGGTGGGACTCTGAGGAGTCCAAGATGTATCTTGGTTGATTGAATGTCCTTCGTCCGGTTCTTGTGGCTTATATTACCCAAGCCATGAGTGGTGCGCTTCGGGATTACAAGTGAGGACTCAGGACACTCCTTAGCGCTCGTCCGAGTGAGGGGACTCGGGAGTGTTTGTCTGTGGGTTTGACTTGACGAAGGTAGGATGTGTTTTTGGGTTCAAAGGTTTGAACCGAATCGATCCCCTTTCACGAGGCCCTGCCTCCCCTTATATAGGCGGAGGGGCGGGTTACACAGAATTTAGAAAAAGGTAGGGGTATACGCCATGGGAGTCGATCTTGGTCTTGATGATTGTGAGTTCTGTGTATCCCATCTTTGGGTTGGTAGACACTGGCGGATTTGCGCTCCGTTGGGAAGGTCTTGACTGCCTCCTTCCTTGATGCACTGTCGGTGTGGGTGCGAAGGGACGGGTGCTTGACTCTGGCAGCCCCCGGGCCGTCTTGGGAAGGAGCCACCCGTCCTAGCATGGTCGTCATGTTTGTGGGGCTGGTGGCTGGCTTGTCGTTGACTGACGACGTGGCGGAGGTCGCGAAGTTGAAGCTTGTCGGGGCCCGACTTTGGGTCAGTCGAACTGCGGATCGTCGGACCGGGTCTAGGTCGAGCCGGTAGGGCACTTGACCCGAGGTCAGGTTGGAGCCTGCAGGGGCATCCAACCAGTGGCGAGGCTGGAGCCTGCGTGGGCGCCTGACCTGAGGCCAGGTCGGGCCGCCCCTGGTGGGCCTGAACGAGGCCGAGAGTCCTTCGTGGCCCCTCGAGGCCTAGAGCTGGGCCCAAAACGGATCGTTTGGTGGCCCTCTCCAGCACCTTGTGTCGCCTCCAGTCCTGCTATAATGTATTGACGACTGAAGGATATACGATCTTGAAATAGATGTATACTTTGCTGTGGGGTACCGCTGGTATGAGTATTCGTCACTAAGGTTTCAACACTGAAGGGACTAGTTACCACACTCAGGGCCCCCTCTTGCACCATATGAGTTTAGCCATATAGTTGGGACTCACACCACCATGACAATACCAAAGCTTAGAGATAACAAATTAATCAACTAGATTTGTCCCATACTAGACTTGTGGTTGTATGAATGACTCAGTTCAAATGTTTACAAGCACTATAAGAAACAGGGAAAAATTCATGGGCCAAAAACCCACGAATTTAGGTCAAAACCCACGAATTTAAGTTAAATTCGTGGGCAAACCATCGAATTTAGTTCATGAATTTAACTCAATGAAATTAATCAATTAAATTCGTGGGTACTCACAATTTAAATTGAATTAGTGGGTTACTAAAAAACCACAATTTAACTACTAAATTAGGTAAATTTGAAAAAACCACAATTTAAGCTGCTAAATTAGGTAAATGAAAAACCACAATTTAAGCTGTTAAATTAAATGGATTTTAAAAACTCACAATTTATCAGACATTTATACAAAAAAAATATATATATATCCATATCGATATCACACTCAATACATATAACCATATCGATCACGCATATATATATCGATATGCATCTCATTCAACACATCGCAATATTACCTCTACTAAAAGATTGAAACCAACCTTTTAACTCTTTAAAATTGGCTTAAAATTATTAGCAAATCGACATGAACTCAAGAACGAAGTAGATCAAACCAAAAACAGATCGGGACCACGAGTTTAGCGTGGAAAGACCCTCCAATCGAAGGGTAAAAACCACGGCACCGGTAAAGCAAACTTCACTATTTTCAAGAGTGTTTACAAATCGCGGAGAGATCAACTCGCGACGACTTACAAGATGAACATATATAAGGCAATGACCTAGGTCAAGAATAACAACGATCCGTGTAATGTCCCTGTCGAAGCCCCAACGCCAATGCTAAATCAAGAAAGTCAGGAGTCATGATTTTACTTAGTGCAATGTCGTAACCCTACTTGTAGAGAAAGGAGATTAGTAATAAAATCCATGTAAAAAGTTCCTTGTCGAAAGAAATAAAGCAGAAATGGTAGATACATTGGTACCCGAAGGAGTGGAATGAAAAGCAATCACGTAAAATGATGATTAGATGTTTCTCTAAGAGTATTCTTGTGTTTACGGTTCACCTGAAAAGGATGCTTGAGAAATATTGGCTAGTTCAGTGGTACCCAGCATGATCTTGTTAACCAGAGGATTTCTCATTGTCAGTAAGGGCCCAGTTGTGCTAGATTTAAACAGGATGTTGAGAATTCAGTGCTTGTTGAGAGAGTAGAGTTCCAAGCAAATCATATTGTGTTGGATATTTAGGTTATTCTTGAAATTAGTTAGGTGCTCAAACATAAGGCTATTTTGGTGAAGAGTATATCGATTTAAAACCCTGAAGAAAAAAAAAGAGAGGGAAATTTTAAGTGATGACAGTTCATATTAGCAACCTGATGGATAATAGTGTGAATTTGCCAATTTGGCAAAGTGTCAGTTGCCGGAGAATACATTGATATATTTTCCAAGAAATTGCCTAGTATGCCATCATATCGGAAGATCGAGTACATGAGCGAATTAGTGTCTGGTACAGCACCAACAGCAAAAAGACCATGTTAGATGTCTACTACGGAATTAGTGAAAAATGGAAAATCATATTGAGGAATTAATAGGAAGAGTTTTGAGAAAACTTAGTGTGTCACCATAAGATCTTGTGTTTATTAAAAAGGAAGATGGAAGATCGGTAGAGTGCCCTGAATCATGATCTAACTGAAGAAAAGATCGAAAACAAGTATCCAATGTCAGGATCGACTATGTGATTGAGAAGAGAGTTGGAGCTTCTCTAGGATAAAACTTTGCTCCAGCTATCATCAATTGAGGAGTCGCGTGAAGGATGTCTTTAGGATTACATTCTCTACTCAATATGAACAATATATAGTTTTGGGCTATATCTCCTGGGTTGACCAATGCCCCGCATACTTCATGAACATTTCGACTAAGGTGTTTATGGATTATTTGGATAAATTCGTGGTTACTTACAGATGACATTTTAGCATACTCTAGGACGAAGAGGAAAACATGTAGAACCTTGATATGAGTTTTTGCGAGAGCTGCAGTCGTACGCTAAGTTCAACAAGTGCGATCCCTAGAAGAAAAAGGTCGAATTCCTTGGTCATAAAAAGACTGCTAAAGTTGTTGATGTTGAAATCAAGCAAGGTAGAAGTTGGGTTACATTGGAAGCAACCAAATTTCATTATTTAGAGTTGAAGTTCTAGGAATGGCAAGATATTCTAGCTGGTTCATAGGAGGTTTTTTCGACAACCGCTAGACCTCTTATGCGATGGTGGAAGGGAAAAGGTTGCATGGACGCCAGGGTGTGAAAAGAGTTTCGGAAGTTGAAGAAGTGGTTAACACCAACACCTGTGTTAGTATTACCAACAGTGCGAAACAGTTTCGACATATATGGTGATGATCTAGGATACAAATTGACACAAAATGGCATGGCTGTTGCCTATGCGATGAGGCAATTGAGACAGCATGAGGAGAATTATCCTATGTATGACTTGGAGTTAGCTATCAAAGTACACGATTTGAAAAATATGAAGTCACTATCTCAACAAAAAAAATAGAGGTGAATCAAAAGAGTCTAAATTATATGTTTTACTCAATCAGACCTTAATATGAAACGAAGAAAATGGTTGGAAATGATCAAGATTCCAGTGTTAGAATCCATAGGCATTCTAGTAAGGCCAAGGTGGTAGTTAACGTTGAGTTATGAGGCCACAGTGCGAATATGTTGATAACAAGCGATCAACCAGAGTTGAACAAGGAATTCGATAGGCTGAAATTAGACATCATTCCACAAAGTTTCACGGCTGCTTTGAAAATAAAACCAACATTAGAAGAACAGATCACAGGAAGTTCGAAGAGAGAAGAAATACAAAAATCAAGTCAAGGAAAGAAGGCTTAGCCAAGAAACAGAATTTTGAGCAAATAGGATACCATGAGGATTTAAAGCCGAAACAGTGTGCCAGATAGGAAAATCCTAAGCAGTTGATACTTGAGGAAACCCATCATTCTAAGTACTCGATTCATCCAGATGGTGCCAAGATGTAATGAGGTCAAAAAGTATTGGTGAAGAGCGAAGCTATTGGAGATGATACTCGATGTAATGTGTGCAACGCATTAGAGACTTAAAGGTTCGTTGCAATCATTGTAGATCCCTGAGTGGAAATGGGAGGCAAATCCTTAAGAGAATCCCTAGTGTTAATAGACCATAAAGGATACGAATTCGAAGGAAGCATTATTGATTGATTGACCAAAGTTGCTCGTTTCATACCATTAAGGGCTACGTATTCAAAAGATCGTCTGGAAGATCTTTATGTGTCAAGGATTGAGTGACTACATAAGGTGCTCAAGAAGGCTGTGTTCGATAAAGGTATCCAATTTATCTTGAGGTTTTAGAACAAGTTACATGAAGTAATGGGAACTTGCTTGAATTTCAGTACAGTTATCGTCCGCGTACCAATAGTCGAACAGAAAAAGTTAAATCCGAATCCGGAAGAGATATTGAGAGCTTGTGCGTTAGCTTACGCCATGTTTTGGGATAAACGCTTGTCATATGCAGAGCTCAGTTATAACCATAACTACTAGGTTAGTTGCAGATGTCACCATTTAAAGCCTTATAGGGTCGCGGGAGAATGTTCAGTATTGGGCCTGAGATTCTCAGGGAGGCTGAAGAGCCAGTTGCCATGATCAGGGAAAGACTAAAAACAGCGCAGTCGAGGCAGAAGAGCTATACGGACAATCGCCGTCGTGAATTAAGTTTTGAACCCAATGATTTCATGTATCTCAGAGTCACTCTCCTCAGAGGAGTAAAAAGGATTTCATGCTGGAGGGAAGCTTGCACCTAGGTTCGTTGGGCCATTTAAGATATTGAGCTGCCGAGGAGAAGTTGTATATCAATTCGAATTGCCCAAGTCGTTAGCAGGAGTTCATGATGTGTTCCATGAATCGCAGCTCAAGAAGTGTCTCGGAGTGCCAACGGAGCAGACGTCGTTAAAAGCAATCGAGTTGCGAGAAGACCTGACTTACAAAGAATAGACAATCAAAATTCTGGACATAATGGAGCGCAGGACTAGGAACAAGTCTACTCACTTTTGCAGAGTTCAATGGAGTAACCATTCGAAAAGTGAGGCCACCTGGGAGTGCGAAGAAGATCTGAAGAAGGAATTCCCAAACCTATTCTCTAGTTAGCCCTAAATCTCGGGGTCGAGATTCCGTTAAGGGGGGAGGTTTGTAACATCCCAATTTTTGACATTTTAATTATTTAATATTATTTTATTGCAATTTATGATTTTTGTGAATTTTTTGGATTTAATTTGATTTTCTGAGATTTATTTGAATTAAAATATAATGCCTTTTGTTAAGAAATAATTATAAAAAAGAAAAGTTTAAAATATAGTTTTACCAAAAATATTTTATTTAAATCCAGAATGTCCCAAAGTATTTTTGAGATTTTTCTTGGAATTTTTAGAGTATTTTTACTACCCTAAATAAATTAATTTATTTTCTTGAATTGTTTTAATTGGAAAACCCGAGAAATCCTGGTGAACAGTATTGGCCCGGCCCAATTACTGTGCAGCCGGCCGGTGGAATAAGGAGCGTTAACAAACGCCATCGGATCGAGATCCGAGGGTTCTGGACACGCCACGTCAATTATGGAACCCTAACCATTACGAACCATTAGATCTTCATCGTGCGGCCATCGTCAACCGATACCGGTTCGGAGTTACCTTTTATCCGAGCTGACAGATTAAGATCGGACGGTCGATAGCCATCGTCTCCAAGACGGACTCCTCGCCGCTGTCTCCGAGTCAAACACTGCCACCGCCGGGGAACTTTCCTTGTTTTCCGCGCTTGGCCGGGTATTTAAGGGCCCCAAGACCTCGTCCGAGTTTCCTCACGAGACGCCGCCCACTTCACCTGCAGTTGTGTCACCAGAGGAGCACCGTGAAGACTGCGCGAGCTCGCCGGAGTGCCGAGGGTCTTCGCTGCGTCATAGCCGTCGTTAGGGGCACTCTTCCGCCGTGTTGGAGCCGGATTCGGATTCGTCGACTTGCTCCGCGTTGGATTCGCCAACTCTTCGTCGCCGGAAAGCGCCGGAACGCCGCAACCTTGGTCGTCGTCCCCAGCTCCGGGAAGAGCTCGCCGCCGCCAGCCATTGCCGTTCGGGAGAGATATCAGCCGTCGGATCGTCATCGAAGCGCTAGGAACAAGCCGCGTCGCCCGGGGAATAGTGGATTACACGGGTAAGCCTTAGCCATTGGATTGAGATCGTAGGGTCATGGATGGGCCACGTTGATTAAGTGCACAGTGAATCGCTCGATATAATATTAATCGTCGCATTTAGATCGGACGGTTGATATTGAGCCACGTGGTAAATATACCCGTAACCGTTAGATTGATATTTAATAGTTCGGATCTTGCCACGTGCAGCCGTACCGAGCCGGCGCCACGGTGACATCAGCTGACGTCATAAATTCACATTTTTCTTTATAAAAATAATTCGATTAATTCGGATTTTATGATTTTAGGGATTTTTCAGGAATTTAAAACTTCAAAGTGCTATAACTTTTGCATACGAACTCCGATTGAGGTGATTCAAATTCCTAAAAATTTGTAAAATTGAGATCTATCCAATTGTGATTTTTATTTGAATTTTTTAGTTTATTTATTATTTGGTTTTGGTGTTTATTTGCTATTTCTTCTCGATTCGCGTAGACGTTAAATTGTGCGAGGTTTCGGAGGAGGAATTTGCAACTCAAGAATTATATTCAGACCAAGACCAGGAGCTTAAGCATTGCAAGTTGTGCTTTGATCATATTGCACCCATAGCTAGATTAGTTGCTATTTTGTTTTAACTATATTGCATGCTATTTCAATCGTATAAATGATTTCAACTTAAATTTGGGATTAGCTAATGTACCCTTTGAATTATACCCTACCTTGTCATTTGTATGCCATGATCTATTGTCACCCTAGGTTGGTTCACTATAGTTGGTTAATAATGAAATCAACATGGATGGTTAGACCGGAATAGAACTGCTTAGCCATGCCACGTCATCACATGTACTTGAATCTTTGATAAATAATCTTGACTAATGGAATATGGAACAATGTTCTGAATTTGTGTGTCATGTGTGGTCACACTATGAGATTGAGTTGTGGTGGCAATGGATGTCACGCAACGATATTGAATTGTTGATGGCATGTGGTGCTTGGTAATCAACTAGGGTGGTTATGATTTTGGATCGGAGCAAGTGGCAAGGGCAGTATGCCAGGGTGTGCCCGATGGGCAGAGGGTATGTGTATGTCTTGCTTTGATCAACCCTAAGGACACCTTGTGAGCCTTTGACCTGAGTCGATCATGCAACCACATGTCTATTATGGTGCAGCCTTGCTGACTAATTTGCAAAGTCTTAGCTTTAGTACTATCGTGGTGGCGTGAGACCCGGGTTGTGGTAACCAGTCCACGCTCGGGGTAGCTCACATGGCGCAAGAGGGGGGCCCTGGATGTGGTAACCAGTCCCACCAGTGTTGAAACCTCAGCGGGTAGTACTGGGTTAAGATGATGCATTGTAAAGGCTTTGTCGTAATTCTCTGCCGGCACACCAAAGGAAGTGTGCTAATGGCCAGGCACAAAAGAGATTATCATGTCGTGTGGGTAAAGTGCATAACCTCTGCAGAGTGTACAATCTATTCGGATAGCCGTGCTCACGGTATTGAGCAAAGCTCGGGGATTACAGTCAAGGGTTTAGATTTTTGCAAAATGAAAACTTAGGATGGATGGCAGGTTGCCATGGAAAGTTGAATCTTGATTTAGGATGAGAAACTTGGTTTACTTAAGAAATGCTTAATCTATCGATTACTGTTATTTGTTTTTACTGACTTTTCAATCTATATACTGTACTTGTTCATAAATGCTGCTTTACTGCAAATGAACCTCTTAGCCTTCCTTTGGAATAAGCCTTGCATATAGTTATGATAGAATTGCATTCTGTGCACAACTTGTTGAGTGCTTTATGTACTCACCCTTGGCTACAACAACATCACCAGTGCTGAAGAAGGTGTACCATGAAGAGACGAATGTTTAGGGTGCAAGACTTATCAGTTACCTGTGGTATACTGAGGGGTTATCTACGTCTTCATTTCCGTGCAGTTCAATTTGTTGTTCAGCCTTGTGAGGCATTGTTAAGTAAGTTGACCATAAGGTCATTCAACTAGTAATACTTTGTATATTATGTGTTTTATCTTATTTCCACTATGTATGATTGTGATATTCACTAATGTTGAGCCTGTGTGCACTAGCGTGATCCTGGACTAGTGCAGTATACACAGAGGGTCCGGATTTGCATATTCGGGTCCCAATAGAGGTGGTATCAGAGCCATACTGACTGTAGGTCTTGCCTCTAGATAGTTGGTCGTCTCTATAGGTCCTTCAAAATTATTTTCTAAAGTAAAATACCTAACCTGAAAGTATAATGTGTTCTTGACTTATCTCATTCTTCTATTTCTGTCCTTACCAACAATTCTTTCTTTTCCCTTGCTGAAATTTCTTTCCCTTACCTCTGCTGAATTAAGTTAAAATCTTACCTAAGTTATCTAAGTAGAAAACGATATACCACACTTTTGGAGACAGCATCAAGTGCCTGCTGCTACCGTAATGATCATGACGGAAGGAATCATCAAACTCATGGAGGAGCGGATCAATGAAGTGTATCCAGAGTTAGAAGACTCAGTGCTTCAAGTATCCAGTTGGGACTTGTGTGTGGGAGTCGCGTTTCCTAAGATAGGAGTGTCGCCCATGTAGACGGTAGTTTTGTGTGTACAGGTTGAATTGGTCCTTCTTGATTGCTGGGTGTGCAGTATGTGTTGCAAAGCTGTTAGGCTTATATAAGAAACCATACCAAGTTATTAATATTGATTGCTTAAGTTATTGGGTTAAACCTATCTCTTCTGTATTAGGATCTCTACTTCTTACCTATGTTATTTTCTCTCTCACCTAACCCCTGTGAGGTAATCAAGCAGATGGTTCAGAATAGTGATAGCAATGGAGCTAGTGGAAGTGAAAATCAACTTAGTGAAAGCTCTACGGGTGGATTAGTTCCTCAACTAGCAATACCGATAGATATGCAGAATTTCCAAGAGTTTTTGGCCGCTCAGACTCAGTTAATGCAAGCAATGATGAAGCAAATACAAAATATGACTAATGTTAGTAAATGCTATTGTGCTAACCATGAAGCCCCACAGAATATCGCTTGGAATGAATTTATTGCTGCCTTTCATGACATCTCTGCTCGACCAAGCAATGATATGGTCACAGTGAATTTAGAGAAGGATGCTACCCTTGCATCTTGTTCAAAATCTAGACATTGTTTTATGGAGTGCTGCCAACCAAACAAATCAGAAGATCGGGCATGCATTCGCTGTAGAGAAATAGGACATACCGCTGACGAGCATGCGATCAATTGCTCCAGTTGTGAAGGAAACCATTCTCATGGAGAATGTCCTATGAGCGACATCACATGTTACCTTTGTGAAGGACGAGACCATTGCCCACCTCAGTGTCCCCTGGATCCGTTAGTTACAGCCGTGATCCAGCGTCAACGGAAGAATCTACAGACCCTAGTTTCTCGAGAATTATCAATAAGAAGGGGAAAGTTAGTTGCACAGGAGACGTCGCTTGGAGAATTAAAAATGCACCCTCCTGAACCTATCGACCTTAATCAGGAAACCAGTAAGTGGCCATCACCCACAGTAGGTCCCTTGTATGGCGAAGAAGAACGTTTTACTAGGGGATGTTGCGAATCAGGAAGTAATGAATCACAGGAAGAGCATCATCGAGTGTTACAATTGTCGCCAAAGAGGCCATTATGCTAATCGATGTCCATAGAAAAGATAAATATTTCCTACAGCCGGGGATATGCCGGAAGTTACCTCAGTTCGGTAGCCAATGGAGATACTTAGGCATTTATTGGAGTTACTCACATGATCTGTATCCACTTCAGCAATGATTTCTTTAATTGTTGTCTCATCACCCATATCATACTTCTTCAGAGCTTCTTCGAACTCATCAACTGTTATGTACCTATACAAAAAATTGCAAGCAGCAAGCTAGTTAATTAAAAGGCCAAAGTTCCCAGATTAATTTATAAAAAGTTAAGAGGAGAATCAAATTACTTCTTCATGCTTTATCTTGCAGTAACAAATTCTAAAACATGAAGAATGCAAATTCCATAGTTCTAATTTATGACTAGTACCTGTGAATGATCAAACAGCCATAGCATGTACGGAAATTTGAACATTTGCTACATTTGGCAAAATGGGTAACCAATAGGGAGCATAGTTGGCTGAATAGCATAGTTCTATAAAGTCCATGTTCAATATCCCACTAAGAAAGGAAATCAAAAGGCCAAGCCAGTAAATTATACTGATTCTCTAGCTTCTTATACACTGTTGAGCATTGAGCATGACAATTGTAAAATGAGCCTTTACCATCTGGGTGTGATATCATTGTCATATGAAATCACAGTGTTGGTTGCAGATAGTGGTCTAAAATAACTCAATGATCTCCTTGGATGATACTCAACATTTCTATCTGAACAATAGCCTTTCCACTATCCATCGGAAAGGGTGAATACAAAAAATGAATTTGTTCTCGAGGAAACGACTATATATGCAGATCCACACCGAACCATAACCTAAAAGTCTAAAAGACGAGCATACAAGATGAAGAACCAGCAACAAACCAAAATTCCAAAGCATGTAAGCATCCTGAATTCTTGATAAAAGGATCTACCTTACAATCCATATTTGCATGATGAACAACTAACCAAAATGCATTGACAGAAGATGTAAGCAATGGGCAAGAAACAGACGCCTCACCTCCAGCTGCCCTCTGCGCCAAAGACATGAAGATGCAAAGATGATCGATCCACAGACGTCGAGATACGCCAACACGTCGGAGCGCCCCTTGATGAGTTCCCTCAGCATGTCCACGCTCTCGCCTGTCGCGGCGGCATGGACAGGATTGGAAATAAAGTTAACAAGAGGTTATTAATGAAATATTTTTTTATAAAGAATTATTTAATAAAAAATTTGCCAAAATAAAGCCTTTGAGAGTTCAATTTCTGCTCGAAGGTTCCTTTGGAAAACTAACAATTACACATTATTGATTTAGACGCATGCTGGCATATATTCCATATGAAATGACCATAGCTAAGGAAAAAGGCCCTGCAGCCTCGTAAATGCAAAGATTAGTTTTTCCCTAACAACATTGTCTGCGAGGACTGCAAACGATTTTCCGCTAACTGCGAGGATTAAAGACCAAATTTAAAGCCAGTCAGCATTAAATTTTTGTCTGATCATGGATATATATATTATCCAATCTCACTTTTATTCAAGTTTTAACAGAGAAATGCATGCATCATGTACTTTTTATGCACGACATGTTGCACATACACAAATATTTGGACACCAAATTAGATCGAATCGATCATGCACATATGTACTCCAATTAATTTCTTCTCCCGTCTCCGCCGCGTTGCTGCCGTCGTCTTCATCCTAGCCTTTTAGTCCCAGGTCTTTAATCTCTACCTCATCAACCATGCATCCGTAATGATATTCCCACCTTCTCACCAATACATCCCGATTAGAAGCAAAACTACTACTCTTGCTACTACGTCATCGCTAGCTTGCTACTCCTAATCTGCCATCTGCCACTAATTAAGCGCAGCTATATATGTATGTGTATATATAGCTTACCTCGATCTCTAAAGATAGAATAAGGCTAGCTCTTCAATAAGAAGATGCTGCCTAACCACATAAACTGATTGACAACAGATTATTGGCAGAACCACATAATCAGGACTGCAATAATTACATGTTTCAAAACATTTAATTCAACTAAACTTATAAAAATCCGAGAAGCTAATATAGCTAAAAGCATTGAAACAAAGTTTTCTTCAAATTAGCAGTTAGAATTTGCAACCAAGCACGGCATAGTTACTGAAATAGACACACTTAACCAGATATGGAGTTATGCTTAGCAACATCGCACCTAATTAATTCTTTGAGTTTTTATATTCAAGAAAATGGTACAGCAAAAACTAGAGTGCAAAAGATCAAGATGAAAGTTGTCTGACAAAGTAAATAACTTTGAAGTTGGTTCGATTAATGAAATGTAGAAGGCAGAAGGAACCTACTAGGTCCTTTGTAACATCTTGAATGGGCCTTTTGGGATCTGCAAGCAAAAACAGACCATCCACCATAAGTAAGTTACGACAACATCCATACTTTTAAGATACTGATGACAAGGCACATTCTGCAAAACATAGCATCCATACGTTCGTAATTCCAGAATACATTGACCATCCAAAATTGATTGATTCTTACCAGCCAATCAGCAAATAAAAACATCACAGGCCATAGCAGGTTGGCATTTAGCTAATGAGACGAGAATGCCCTTACGCTCATTTCTTGCATGTCATTTTTCGAAATAATATGGAAAAATGAGAGGCACAAATGCACTGACTTCACTCACATTTAGAACATTATAGGATTGTCTGCAAGTCAGATTGAAAAAATATATGTTCTTTTTTGTAAAGGAAAAAGAACTATAATATTTGAATTTCTCATTTAGGCAAGCATATCCTGCTGCCTATCAATCAGAAATCAATAATTCATGTATCTTTAACTAATCTTGAACAATAGCTTATGTAGAATTGGAGCAAATTATAAAACCGGGTAGACTAATCTATGATATTAAATCACAAGAATATATTGAAATTGGCACACCATGAGCTCCATTGCATGCAGATAAATGGACATTTAGAAAAAATAGGCACATAATCTTGGCCAAATCCATTTTAATTTTTGTTTCATTGATCTACTTTGCTA
Organism: Guadua angustifolia; assembly: GCA_036346375.1. Classification (NCBI taxonomy): domain Eukaryota; kingdom Viridiplantae; phylum Streptophyta; class Magnoliopsida; order Poales; family Poaceae; genus Guadua; species Guadua angustifolia. The sequence continues at coordinate 43,915,761 of CM070502.1, forward strand.
AGGAAGCTGAGCCATCAACGATTAAATCACTAAGGAAATACAAAACCAATCCTAAAATCCTACCGGGGTGGTCGGCGATGGGGGCAGTGGCCTGGGGGCGGCGTCTTGAAGGCGCTTGGCAAGGGCGCGGGAAGGCGGGCGAAGCGATGCTGGCGGGGTGGAGGCGTGGCAAGCGTCGGGGCGAGGCGAGGGTCTTGTGGCGGGCGGCGGGCGGGCGTGGGAACAAGAGAGATAGAGAGGAGACGCGGGTGTTGGGTGAGAGCCGAGCGAAGAGAGAGAGGGAGACGCGGGCTAAGTTAAACCAGAGCGTGAATTGTGGTTGGACAAAACCCATTTAATTTAATTAAATTCGCGCGCTAGTTTAAAAACCGGTGAATTTAAAATATAAATTGGGTTTTTGGGCCCACTAATTTAATTAAATACGTGGGTTTTTGAAAACCGATGAATTTAAATATATAAATTGTGGGTTCTTTTTTGCCCACTTAATTTAAAAAACCCACTTAATTTTTCCTGCTTTCTTGTAGTGAAGGTTAAGTCCTTAATTGACCATGGCAAGACTAACAAAAAATTCACCATAACCATGAACCAATAAATATCGTAAAAAGCAATGCAATCACCCAAATGCCACATTAGCCCACCACAAATTCTTGCCACTTGCCTCAGTCTAAATCATTTTACCACCCCGGTTGTTTTACCATGCAACATGTGCCATCAACAACAACAACATTGTGTGACAACACCTAACACACAACTTAATAAGCATGTCCATAATTCATTAGGCAAGATTAATCATTTTCACATAAAATGATGACTCGTTGCAAGGCTAAGCGTACTACTTGTGCTCTAACTATCCCACACTGGCAATTAATAGCTACTAATTATTAGCAACCATACTAAGGTGACAAATGAAATATGACGTACATTATGGCAAGGTGGATATAACACAAATGAGATAAACAACTATACCCAATTTAATTGAAGCAAGTAGTAATTGAGTTAGTATGCAATACTTTAAAACAATATAATGTTTAAACATGGGTTCAACATGGTCAAAGCACAACTTGCCTTCAAAGAGCTCTAAATCCTACTTTGGACCTTGGTCTTGGGTTAGCTCCTCGCTCACAAATTCCATGGGCACTTTAATGTCTATGTAAAATGAGCGAAAAAGAAGTAAATACCAAAAACATAGAGTAAAATCAACCCCAAAAATTAAATAAAATTAATCAATAAATAGAGCTCAAATTTTACAAATTTTTAGAAACTGTTATCACCTTACTTAGAGTTTGTATGAAAGAGAATGAGCTAAACAAAGTTTGAAATAAAAAGAACCAGAGCGTGACATCATGCTGACGACATTGAACATGTGGCACCTCCAAAGCTTGACACATGGCACAACCAGAGTGTGACATGTGTGTGGAACATGGACTAGGTCTATGGCTCGACTTAGATTCACAGTGGACTCGGTGCATGTGCACCAGCTGACACAAGCGCGGGCTTCAGCGGACACGCGACACAGCAATGGTGCGACACGTGGCGACCTCTGACTCGGCGGCTTAGCGGTGCAATCTGGACCGTCCAGTGCTGATCCAATGGCTACGACTCGAGGAAGATGCAGGGAGATGTGGCACAACCCTGACCATGTGATAAGATCGGATGGTCCACGCTTGAAGATGAGGTTTTTGGACATGACTGCCACAACGACGACATGTGCTGCCATCTCGACCATTCACACTAGATCGAATGGCGATGCCTGCGTGTAGAAGACGAAGTGGCTTGCGACTTGGTTGGCCCGGTGGGTGACACACGTCGCCCATCTCGCAACACTATGCAAATTTGATGGCTATGACGTGAGCAGGTAGACAAAGCAGCGGAACACGTGGCAAGATTTTACGCGCACATTGCAGATCCAATGGCCAAGGTGCGGTGGAGCAAGGCTTACTATGGGCTTGACGCGTGGCAAGTTCTTAGCCCTACAGTCAAGATTGGATGGCTCTGGGTTACACGCATAGCAGTTGTCGACGTTTGTTGTCGGCAATAATGATTATGGGGCTAGGCGATGGATCCAAACTTAATGGTAACACAAGAAAGGGGTTTATATAGGTTTAGGCCCTCACGGCGGAGTAATACCCTAGTCCTGTGCTCTAGAATTATGATGCTCTATCTCAATGTTGATTCGATGATCCGAACTAGGGTCCCCCACCCCCCTTATATAGTGGAGGGATGCGGTTACGAGGAGTCCTAGTTGGTTACAAGGTGGAGATTCTATCTCTAATCAAATATGTTAGTATCCGTGATTACAATCGTATCTTTTCCTGTACAAGGCCGGTTTCTATCTTTAGCCCTTCCTTGTTGGATATGGCGGTTGCAGTTCTAGTGGTTCCCATTTCTAGGCAGTCAGCTCAGCCCATCCCCTCTTGGGTGGTCCTCACGGCCTGCCATGCTGATACCCAGGGTCCATGTACTCCACAGTAGCCCCCGAGTGCTTTGTGATTGAGTTGTCGCCTTCCTGGTCGCATCCCAACCAAGTCATGCTTCATGCTGAGTGCTTCCAGTTCTTGGCGTAGCTTCCCAACTGGTTTTCTTTTCGTGCCGAGTGCTCTGTTGCAAGCAAGGAGATTGTGAAGGACACAATAGAGCTCCACGCGCCGGGAATTCCAAGTGGTACCCAGCCCAATCATTAGGATACTAACAGTCGACCCATCTTGGGGCGTACCATTGTTTAAATAGGCTTTAGCCGAGTGGTACCTGCACCCGTCTGTCACGGTGTATAGCTGTCGGCCCATCATGGGGCGTACCCTAGTTTGGTCGAGTGGTACCTGCACACGACTATCATGGTGTACTGTTGGCAGCCCATCATGGGGTGTACCCTCAAAACCCTTATTTAGAATCAACTCGTGATATCCGATTTCGAATTGAGTGGTAACCGACAGTCGACCCATCATGGGGCATATTACGAGAAGACATTTTAGTTTGGTTTGGAAAGTACCCAATCCCGCTTGACACGGTGACTGGCAGTCGGCCCATCATGGGGCGTACCATGTCCCAAACTAGGTTTGGCTGAGTGGAACCTGTGCCCGAGCGTCGTGGTGCACAGCTGGCGTCTCTTTTTGAGCATACCCTCAAAACCTGGGTCAGGCCCATACGTTATGCGGAAGTCAAAATGCTCTTCCCGCTCAAGGTGAAATCCAACGTCGATCCCTTTAAATACGAGACTTAATGCGAGCAAAGGGTTTTACCCACCACTACGCGCACTTACCTCTTCGTCTTCTGAATTCGCAGCGTGTTCCGCTTCTAGGGTTAGCCGCTGCCGCCCTCCAGATCCTGTGCCGCCGCCTCCATCTACGCTGAAGATGTCTTCTTCCCCCTCCAAGGATGCTTCCGTGCCGTCCTCAGCCAAGGATTGGGCTACCTCGGTGTCGACGGAGGAGCACCTGGAGGAGATGGTCGCCGCCAAAGTTCTCCCGGTATTGGAGTTGATTTCTAGGCGCCCAGTGGCAGGTCAGTCTTCTCCCACTCCTCAATCTGAGGAGATCGTTGTTTTTGAATCCTTTTTCCAGCGCTGGTTTGGCCTCCCTGCCTGAGCTTTGCTTCGCGGTCTTCTCAATTTCTACAAGATTGAGTTGATTCATTTGAACCCCAATTCCATTTTGCAAATTTCTATTTTTGTCCATCTCTATGAGGCATTCCTTGGCATTTGCCCCCACTTCAATCTCTTTCGCATCCTTTTTCTTCTCAAACCTTATCCAAGCAAAAGCGCCCCAAGGTAATTAGGGGTGCCGGCTTCCAATTGCGGGACGGACTGAAGAAGTCCTATTTCTCTATCCCCTTCAAAACCTCCAATAAGGGTTGGCACCAGGAGTGGTTTTATTGCACCAATCCTGATCCCTTTCTTCCCTCTTTCACCAGGCTCCCGCCCAAATTTTCGTCTTCTTGGGTCTCGGTTCCCTCGGATAACGAAATAGAGCAAGTCGAGGAGCTCCTGGGACTAATCAACAAACTGAAGGAGGAGGTCCTGACCGGAGTTGGGATCGCCGTTAGCTTCGCCACCCGCTGAGTGCAGCGCCTCAAGGAGCGAGTCCACCTAGGGTTCGAGTATAGCAGAGAATCCGACCCTACTCGGGAAGTACCTGAGCTAGTCCCGAATGAAGTTTTGTTCGACCGGCTGGGCGATTTCTTTGCCCTGGGCACCCAAATGAACAACGTGGGGTGCTCAAAGCCCTTCAACATGAAGCATCTCCCTCCTCAGGTAAATATCTTTTGCCCTCCATTACTTGATCATTGATCTCTGAGTGACCACCACTGACTTTGTGCTTATCGCTGTCTACAGGAGCGATGCGCCTTCTTTTCTGACACTTTGCTCCCCGACCTACCTCGGCACAAGGGCGGTGGGAAAAAGCGACCTGCCAGCCCCTCGGCTGAGGAGCCGAGTGCAAAGAATGGGAAGGTGCCGGCGGCTAAGGAGCCTCCAAGGCCTCAACACCCCACCGGGGGCCTGACGCTCTGGGAGCCCATAGCTCAGCACACAACGTGGCCAGCGCCGCCACCTCCCAGGTCCAGCGCGCAGCCGGGTTCCTCCACATGTGGCTCAACCAATCAGAAAGGGCCCAGGATAAAAATAAAGAAGTCCAACAGGTTAGTTTTCCTATTGACTCTTACTCTCGTTTTGTATGATCATGTCCTGATTTCTTCCTTTAACAGGGCGCCATCTGATGATGTCTTTGTGGACACGGTGACTGGGACGCCTTAGGAAACCATACCTAAGGGTGTTCCAGATCAGGACAAGGCACCCTCACTGACTGCTGCTGCACCCGGGGACACCAAAATGATCCACGAATCAAAGTCGTCTTCGTCTCCACCTTGCCCTCAGCCTGAGCCGACTCTAGGCTGATGGCCTAGGAGCCCACCGCCTTCTCCTCCCCTCTAGCGGAGGAAATCCTTTGAGATTCGCAATCGCCCCCGCACCCCATATCTTTGCTCCGAGCTGCGTGGCATAATGAGGGAGGTGAGTGGGAGGTAGTTGACGATGAGGCGGAAGAGAAGGAGAGGAGGGAGCTCTATAAGCACTCCATCAAGTGTGCCTGATTGGTTCGGGTAAGTTATTGGCTCCTTTCTTCTTTTGTCCGCACCAAGTAGCATATCTTCATTATTCTTTTTGTCATCTTCAGAGTCTAGGGGACCACTCCAAAAGGAAGTCTAAATTTATCTGGAGGATGCTCTCGGAGATCAAAAAGCGCCAAGAGTATGAGGCTGACCTCGAGCGGGTCAAGACCGAAGGCAAGGCCGAGCTGTGAGAGCTTCGGGCCCAAGTCAAGAATCTATGAGAGGAGAACCTGGAACTATCCGACTCCCTCTGATGTAAGTGTTTCTTCAATCGTCTTATTGTTGTACTTGATTGCTTGTCCTTTAACTCTTTTTCCTCACTTTAGCTCAGGACTCCACCATTACGAGGCTTCAGGAGCAGCTAAAGCGCTGGTGTCGGCGTACTTTACGCTAGGGTACCCTCTTCGCGGCACAAAAGCATGCGTGGCAGTCGAGCAGGCGGGTGGGTGTTTACACCGCTTCATCGGGCATCACCACGTGGCGCGCGGGCGAAGCAGTGTGGGCGGTCGCCGCCGCCGCGGCGACGGCCCACGAGGCGGCTTCGGCGTGTGGGCGAGCACGCCTACCTGCCGGGTGTAGGTCCACGTGGCGCTGGGAGCAGCGGCGGCCGCGCCGCCGCCGGCCGCCCATGTGGCGGCTCGGCGCGTGGGCGAACACGCCGCCTCCGGGTGTTTGGCCCATGTGGCGCGCGGCAGCAGTGGGCGCCACGCCGCCGCCCGGCGCCGGCCACGGGCGTTCGCCGTGTCGGCCCACGGGCGCGCGGCGGCGGCGGCGGCCGCCGCCGCTTGCGGCGCCCCCACGGGCGGCTTCGGCGGTAGGTGGGCGAACACGCCGCCCACCGTGTCGGTCACGGGCGCGGCGGCGAGTGGGCGGCCACGCCGCTTCGCCGGCGCCCGCCACGGCGCCGCGGTGTCACCACGGGCGCTGCGGGCGTAAGCGGCGGCCGCGCCCGTTCGCCGCCGCCCGCCCACGGGCGGCTCGGGCGGCGTGGGCGAAGCACGCCGCCCGACGGTGTCACCACGCTGCGCTGCGGGCGAAAGCAGTGGGCGACCACGCCGCCGCCGGCCGCCATGCAAAAGGGAGGATACGATGGCTTCACCTCAAGTCTCTTCCCGCCGCATCGCGTCGAGGCGTCACCGTGTGTGCACGCCGATTCCAAGGAATTTCGCTACAAGCCCGCTCTCTAACGCCTCACCTACCCGCCGCAGAGGGTCACATCCCGTAAGAACCAGCGAAGGCATGCGCCGCATTAATTAAGATCAAGGAACGGATCACAAGACAGAGGCGAATAAATGTATGTAGGATAAGCATGATGACCCCCTTCTATCTCGACCGTGTAAGCCCACGCATATAAGGGCACTCTAGAGCATAGGGGAAAATGGGGTCTGGAGACGAAAAAGAGAGATAGAAAAAAGGCTCAACAGAAGAGCCGGTCATCGGCAAGCTCAGAACCAAGTTCATAATACACAATCCAAGATCAGCAGACGAAGGTCATACCCTTCCCCGATAGGGACTGAACTCAGGTAAAATCGCTGTGTTCATCGAGTTCATAGACATCAAGATTCGCATCGTGGGAGATACTGGTTTTCCTCTTCTAGGGTTTGCCAACTATCAAAGCTACCCCCTACCGAACTAAACCCACACCAGACTAGGGCCCGTCCGGTGGAATACACCGGACAGGGCGCTTAGGTAGGGGAAGAGTCGGCCCCGCCGTGGTGTGTCCCGCAATCTCGCCGATCGAAGACCATTCCACCCCGCCCACGGGTGGTGGCATGCTTCAAGAATGGCGGCGAGCATCCGGCGCACGGCCGGCCATGGAAGTGGCCACTCAAACCGGGACCAGATGCGCCTCGCCTCCTCTCGACCACCTCCGTTGAACTTGTAGAGACTCCTGCCACTCCGTGGTCATGGATCTTGCCACCTTGTGGGTGCGGCCCGGCCGGTAGGGCCCTCACGGCCGAGTACCGGTGGTGTTCCACCACCCAGGGTGCGGGCTGAGGGCTCGCAGGGCTCTAGCCGCCCTGGTGGCAACATCCCTGGCCAGGTGGGCCAGGACCAGGGAAGAGGCGTACGACGCGCCGGTCCCGGTTCCGAAAGGAACCGTGAGGACCTAAGGAGTCATCTGGACGACACCCGCCGGCGAAGCGGCGATCTTCATGGCCATTTGCCACGTCACCCAACTCAGGGGCAGGGGCGCGGCAAGCGGGTAGCTTCTGAAGATGAGAGTCCCCCTCGTGGCTCTCACCTACGGTTTAAGGAGGAGAGCCATCCCTCGCTCTCCGGGCCGAGCTCCCGGTGGGCGGCCGGGCTCTGCTTATGGCGTTGGATACCAAGCGTTTCCGGCGATACGCCTGTGGAGGGCTCAAAAGTTTCGCCCGGCATCCATAGAAAATTATGACGGCACCACCAATCTGGAGGAGTTTTTGCAAATTTATACCACAGTGGTGCGAGCGGCCGGTGGATCTGGAAAGGTCATGGCCAATTATTTCCCAACGACCTTGACGGGCTCTGCCCATTCTTGGTTGTTGAACCTCCCGCGAGGGTCGGTGCACTCGTGGGAGGAGTTGTGCGGCCTCTTCGTCGCTAACTTCCAGGGCTCCTTCGCGCAGCCGGGCGTGGAGGATGATCTGCATGCCCTGGAGCAGCAAAAGGGGGAGTCGTCGCGTGATTTTATCCGGTGGTTCTGTTATTGCCGCAACACGATCCCCCATATCTCGGAGCAATCGGTCATCATCGCCTTTCGAAGAGGCATCCGCGACCGCAAGATGAAGGAGAAGATGGCCACCCGCACCATCAGCACCACCTCCGAGCTGTTTTCCCTCGCACACAAGTGTGCGCGGCCGCGAGGCGAGGGGCCTGTGGTCCGTCCCTGTGGTGGCCGAGGTAAAGATGAAGCCGGGACCTCGAAGGGTTCAGGCCCGCCAAGCAAGAAGGCGAGGAAGCGTGAGGCAGGAGAGACCAGGCGGGTCTTGGCCGCCGAGCGCGACCGCGATGACTCTGGGTCGCCGAAGCGCGACCGCCGCAATCGGCGTGGCAACCGCCGTGACCGGCGTGATGATCGCCGTGACCGACGTGATGACCGCCGCGGTCGTGGGAACGACCGCCGTGGGCTGAAGGAAAGAGGGCCTTGGTGCCCAATTCATCGAACTGACACTCATGACCTGGACCATTGCCGTCGTGGACCGAATGGTGGAGCGGCGGATGGCGAACGTCGTCCTCGCTGATGACGAAGCGCCGCTTCGCGACGATGATCAAGATGAAGACCTCGCCTACCGCTTTCCAAAGAAAGCGGATCGTACCATGGCGTACATCTATGGTGGTTCGTCCGCCCTTCGCTCGAACACTGCTTGTAAGCGGTTGAAGAGGGAAGTGTGCGCCACGGGATCAGGCTCGAGGACATGTCGAATGCTGAAATGGTCGGAGGAGACGATCATCTTCAGTCAGGCCGACCACCCTGAGGGCGCCACCGGCTTGGGGCATCTCCTGATCGTGGTATCACCCACAATCCGTAATGTCCGGCTAGGTCGTGTGCTAGTGGACGGAGGGAGTTCTCTTGGCCTCCTGTCCTCTTCGGCATTTCTGGCTCTTCAAATCCCGCAGCAGGATCTGAGTCCATCGTTTCCTTTCTTCGGAATAGCCCCGGGGGTTAGTGCAATCCCCGTGGGCCAAGTGCATCTCCCCGTCACTTTTGGAGAGAGGGACAATTATCGCACCGAGCTGGTGGACTTCGAAGTCACTGAGTTTGATCTCTCCTACAATGCCCTGCTTGGCCGACCGGCGTTGGCCAAGTTCATGGCGGCGACCCATTATGCTTACATGGTGGTGAAAATGCTAGGGCCTGCCGGCCCCATAGTCATCCGGGTGGACCGGTCTGAAGCTCTGCGCTGTCACAAATTCGCGCTTGACATGATTGGTACCACCTGTGCCGGGCGTGCTGATGCCGCCCGCTTAGGAACCCCTCAAGCCCGGACCCGCGCCTCGCCTGGCTCTGCTGGTGAGGTTAAGGTGGTCGCCTTGAGTGAGGGTGAACCTCAGAAGACCGTCAACATTGGCGCCAACCTCAGCGCCAAATAGGAAGACGCGCTCACACCTTCCTCCGGCCTAATCATGACGTGTTTGCTCGGTAACCGTCCCGACATGACCGGGTCCCCAGGAGGTAATCGAGCACCGGTTGGCTATGCTGCCCGAAGTGCGCCCGGTTCGGCAGAAGATCCGGCGGCAAGCTCCGGAGTGGCAAGATGCCATTCGGCAGGAGGTGGAGAAGCTGCTAAGTACGGGGATCATCAAGGAAGTCACTCACCCTGAGTGGCTTGCTAACCCCGTGCTCATCAAGAAATCCAATGGGAGGTGGCGAATGTGTGTCGACTTCACCGACCTCAACAAGGCCTGCCCAAAGGATTCTTATCCCTTGCTGCGAGTCGACCTGATTGTGGACTCTACGGCAGGTTGTGAGTTGCTATGCTTTCTGGATGCATACTCTGGGTACCATCAGATCAGCATGGCCGTGGAGGACGAGGAGAAAACTGCTTTTGTAACCCCTATGGGTGTTTATTGTTATGTTAGAATGGCCTTTGGTTTAAAGAATGCTGGCTCCACTGTAACATCCCAAAATTTCAGCTTTTTAAATTAATTAATATTATTTTATTGCCATTTATGATTTTTATGATTTTCTGAATTTATTTGGATTTTCTGAGATTTATTAGAATTCTTTTGAATTAAAATGCATTATCTTTTGTCAAGAAATAATTATAAAAAGATATTTGCAAAATAAAGTTTTTGTGAAAATATTTTATTTAAATCCAGAATAGCTCAAAATATTTTTGAGAATTTTATGGGAATTTTTGGAGTATTTTTGTCGCTATAATTAAATCAAAACAAATTATGGAAATATTTTAAAAGGAAATTCAAGTATTTATGAATGAACGAAGAACGGGCCGCCCATCTATTTGGCGGGTTGAATAGGAAACAGAGGATTAACCTCGATCGCTGGATTAGGATCCAACGCCTTCATCACCCAACCGAATTAGGAAACCCTAAAACAACTCGAGCCGCTTGATGATCATCGACGGTCGCAGATCGTCGCTCTCCGATTCGAATCGCCGCCGCCTTCCAAAATCACCGCCGCCTTCCAAACTCGCCGCCGCCCATGAACTTTCCATCCCCGCCGCGCCCGCCGGGTATAAATAGTGACCCCGAGCCCTCTCCGATACTCACCTCGAGCCACCGCTCCTTTTCCCTCTTGAGCCATCGTCGGAGAGTTAGTGTAGCCACCGCAAAAGCTCGCCGGAGTAGCAAGGTCGTGACCGAAGGTTTGCGCCGTGTTTCGCCACCGCTTCAGATCTCTTCCGCCGACTTGGAGGAAGACTCGGATTCGCTATTGCGAGCCGATCGAATCGCCAATTCTTCATCGCCGAGACCAGGCGGAGCTCACGCGGAGGTCGCCTTCCTCGCCTCCCGTAGCTCAGCGCCACCGCCGCCTTCATCGCCGGGAGCTTTGGGGCGTCCGATCTTCAACGGCGCCGAGGTTGATCCACGCCGCGGCTGAGGCGGGTGATAAAACGCCGACACGTGGCGCCACGCCGACGCGAGTCACCAGATGGCGCCGAGGTGGCGATGAGTTGGCGCCACGTGTGCTCGTGTGTCACCCGAAAGGAAAAATCGGATTTTCTATTCAAAAATAATTCGCTAAATTCGGAATTTCCAATTTCAGTGGTATTTTCAGATTTTCCAAATTACAAAACCTCATAACTTTTGCATACTGAACTCCGCTTGAGGTGATTTAAATTCCTAAAAATTTATAAAATTGAGATCTTTCTAATGGTGGCTTTTATTTGAATTTTTGAATTTGTTTGCTCCTTGATTTTGGTTTTTATTTGCTTTTTCTCTCGATTCGCGTGAGACGTTGAACTGCAAGAGGCTTCAAAGGGATTTCTCACTCAAGAATTATTTGCAGATCAAGACCAGGAACCTAACCAAGGCAAGTTGTGCTTTGATCATGTTTCACCCATAAACTAGATTGCATGCTATTTTGATTTACTTTATCGCTTATTATTTCATGAGTACAAATGTTTTCAACTTAAGTTTGGGATTAGCTATCATACCCTTTGAATTATACCCTACCTTGATAATTGTATGCCATAATCCACTTGTTACCTTAGGATGGTTCATTATAGTTGGTTGATACCAAATCAACATGGATGGTTAGAACGAATAGAATTGCTTAGCCATGCTACGCCATCACATGTTCACAAATTATGGTTTAATAATCTTGACTAATGGAATATGGAACAATGATGAGAATTTGTGTGCCATGTGTGGTCGCACAAAGAGATTGAGTTGTTGTGACAATGAGTCACGAACGATGTTGATTTGTGGAGAACACGTGGTGTCCGTAATCAACCTGGGATGGGCAATTCATTTAGACTGGGCAAGTGGCAAGATTGTTTATGGTGGGCCAAGAGTGGCAATGGGACAACAGATTTGGTTTTTATTTGGTTTTGGATATTGAGATCACTTTTGTTAGTCTTGCCTCGGCCACAACTAAGGACTTAACCTTGCGAGCCTTTGACCCGAGTCTAACTTGCAACCACATGTCTCGAATGGGACAGCTTAGTCGACTAATTTGCAAATGCTTAACTTAAGTGCTATCTTGGTGGTGTGGGTCCGAGTTCACGGGAAAACTCACATGGCGCAAGAGGGGGGCCCTGCTGTGGCAACAGAGTCTTCAAAGGTTGAAACCTTAGCGGGTAGCATCGGGTTAAGAGGATGCATTGTAAAGGCTTTGTCGTGACTCTCGCCGACACACCAAAGGAAGTGCGCTTGGCATCAAAGAGATTATCATGTCGTGTGGGTAAAGTGCATAACCTCTCGCAGAGTGTACAAACTATTCGGATAGCCGTGTTTCACAGTATTGAGCAATGCTCGAATTACAATCAAGGGGTAGTTAACTAAAACTTGTCAACTGCTTGGATGGCGAGATGCCATGTGGTTAATGGAAATTGAGTTAGGATGAGACTTGGGTTGATTTGAAAACAATGGAATCTACTTACTTGTTATTATTTGTTTTACCGCTATTTCAATCTACATTATGTATGTTTCAAATGTCGCTTTTATCGCTAAGAACCACTTAGCCATTCCTTTGGAATAAGCCTTGTATATAGTTATGATAGAATTGCATTCTCAGGCACAACTTGTTGAGTATGTTGTATACTCACCCTTGCCTACAAAAACAAACAACAATGGAGGAGTCATCACCGTGGTGGAGGAGGATTTCGGTGGACACGAGTCGCTAGGCTAAGCCTTGTCACGCCTGTGGTGTAATCGATGAGTCACTACGCCTTCTACTTTTTTCGCCTGCATTCTATTTACTTTATCTTAGACTTGCCCATGTGGCCGAATAAATGTAAGTGATCATAAGATCATACACTAGTTACATTAAATAAATAAAGTCTTATTGTTATTATCGTTGTGTATGATGTGATGCTTACCGATGTTAAGCCGTGTGCACTAGCATTGATCCTGGGAATAGTGCGGCATACACGGTGGATTCGAATTGGTGGATTCGGGTCCTTACATCCACTTACCAACGTGCTATGCACATTACTTTTCGTCCACAGATAGGACGTAACCTTGAAGTTTATGTTGATGATCTGGTCGTGAAGGTTAAAAAGGGCGAAGAGTTGATTCAAGACCTGGAGGAAACTTTCGCCAATCTCCGGAAGAATTGCCTGAAGCTAAATCCTGAAAAGTGCGTGTTTGGTGTTCCCTCCGGCAAATTTTTGGGGTTCCTGGTGTCCAACCGGGGTATTGAAGCCAATCCAGATAAAATAGCGGTAATTGAGCACATGAAGCCGCCAGCACGGCTTAAGCAAGTCCAGTGCTTGGCCGGTCGTTTGGCCTCCTTGGGGCGGTTCATCGCCCGACTAGGAGAAAGAAGCTTACCTCTGTTTAAGCTGTTGAAGAAAACTAATCATTTTGAATGGACTGATGAAGCCCAGAAGGCCTTTGAAGACTTGAAGGTACCTCACCTCTCCTCCAGTGTTGGTTTCCCGCACAAGGTGAACCGCTGTTTTGTATATTGTCGCTACTCTGAAGTGGGTCACTGTTGGTGGCGGAGAGGGAAGGTATCCGTAAGCCTCGTCTATTACGCCGCAAGGTGTTGCATGAAGCCAAACTCGATACTCCACAAGCACGTAAAATGTCAGACGCAGCTCCGTGGTGTCTAGGAAGTCGATGCATTATTTCCGGGGCTAGAAGTTATCGTGGTCACGGCCTACCCATCGCGAGAGATCCTGACAACCGTGGAAGCGAAGGTCGCATTGCCAAATGGTCAGTAGAGCTGGGAGAGTTCAACCTTAAGTTCGTCCCCCGCACTGCCGTCAAAAGTCAAAAGTTGGCGGAATTCATCGCCGAGTGGACTCCCGCCACTTCTGAAGCGGAAGAAACCCCTGCGTCGCCTCCCTGGACTTTGTTCTTTGATGGCTCGCTTGATTGAGGGCTAGGGCCGGTGTTGTCCTAGTCTCTCCGACTGGTGACATTCTTCAGTATGTTGTTGCTCTCGATTTTAAAGCTACTAATAATATTGCCGAATATGAAGGCCTGCTGTCACGCGAACTACGCGATTGCTTTGCTTTGGGCATCCGGTGTCTCCAGGTCAAGGGCGACTCCCTGCTGGTCATCAATCAAGCGAGGAAGGAATTTCAATGCCCTGACCCCACCATGGCGGCGTACTTGGCGGAGGTCAGGAAAATGGAGCGGCGCTTCGAAGGATTGGGGTATATTCATATCCCCCGACGTGATAATCACCTTGCGGATGGGCTCTCGCAGCTTGCATCCTCAAGGGCCTCTGTCCCGGTCGGAGTCTTCGAAGAAAGACTATCGCGACCGTCCATCGCAGCCCACGATCTAGGTGGGAATGATGGTGTCGCTGTCACAGCCCCCGATTCAGGTGGGGACGACGGTATGGCCGTCGCGGCCTCCGACTCAAGTGGGGAGGGCGGTGCTGCTGCCACAGCCTCCAGTTCAGGGAGGGAGGGCGGTGCTGCTGCCACAGCCTCCAATTCAGGGAGGGAGGGCGGCGCATCTGCCTCAGCCCCCAAGTCCGGAAGGGAAGGCGGCGGTGCTGCAAATGCAGTACCAGGGGAAATGCTTGGCCCAGCAAAGTACCCGGGCGAACACCGAGTGCTCGCCACGCTTGGCCGGGAAGGTCAGTGGATGGATCCGATCCTAGCCTTCCTGCGAGACCAGGTGATCCCCGACGATGATGCCTCAGCTGAGAAGATAGCACGTAAGGCCAAGTGCTATACTCTGGTGGGTGGGGACCTATACCGCCGGAGCAAAAATGGGATTCTACTGAAGTGCATCACTCGGGAAGAGGGGAGCGCCCTGCTCTCTGATATCCATGGAGGCGCGTGCGGGAGCCATATGTCCGGCCGAACACTCGTTGGTAAAGCATTTTGCCAAGGATTTTATTGGCCTATCGCCTCCGTGATGCTTCCGATTTGGTGAGGACATCTGGCTCGTCGAGTTCTTCGCCAGTAAGTCCACCGACCAGCCTAAGCTCGCAGAACCATCCCGCCTCTTGGCGTTCGCGATCCGGGGCCGGATATCTGAGTCGGTCCGCTCTCATGGGCCACGGGCTTCACTCACCTCTTCGTCGCTATCGATAAATTCACAAAGTGGGTTGAAGCTGAAGCAGTACGTGTCATTACGGCTTCCGCTGCTGTCAAATTTATGCATGGGATATTCACCCGCTTTGGAGTCACCAACCGCATTGTCACCGGATAATGGAACTCGCCACCAATGCAAGATTTCGAGTTCTGCGATGAGATGGGCACCAAAGTATGCTTTGCTTCGGTCGCCCACCCCAAGAGCAATGGTCAAGCTGAGCGTGCCAATGCATTGGTGTTGAAGGGCCTCAAGACAAGGGCGTTTGATCGACTCCACAAGCGGGGGCTACTGGACCGAAGAGCTCCTACCGTGTTGTGGTCGCCGTACCACCCCCCAGACTCATCGGCTACTCGCCTTCTTCCTAGTGTATGGAGCGAAGTTATTCTCCTCCGAAGCGCTGCTCGCTCTCCGTAGCCTCGGTTTTCAGCGAAGAAGGTCATGAAGATATCCGGCAAGAAGATGTCAACCTCTTGGAAGAAGCTCGTGATCGGGCCGCCCTTCGCGCCGCCCGATACCAGCAAAGCCTCAGGCGATACCATGCCACCCGGGTCTCTAAGAGAACACTGGCAGTGGGCGACCTGGTCTTGCGCAGGATTCTGGCGCATGCCGAGTTGCATAAACTGTCTCCCCGGTGGGAGGGCCCCTTTAAGGTGGTATCAGTATCTCGGCCCGGGGCGGTTCGGTTGGCCACTGAGGACGGCCAGGAATTGGCGAATTCCTATAATGTGGAGTTGTTACGGAAGTTCTATCCATAAAAACTATAAGTATCCAGTAGTTCGCCTTGATCAGCTTCGAGGTGGGTCTGTCCCTCGGCTGATCGGTGGCTTCTGATAGTTGGTAATGTTATAACCTTAAGAAATTTTCTGCATTGCAATTATTGCTCCTTGTTGTTCTAAGGAATGACCTTTTACATGAGTATCGCTGGTTCTGAGTATGCGGCAATTCCTTGTTGATCCGTGATAACTCCCGATGTCTGTGCCGGGCAAGGTCAGACGACCAGGGGCAAATCTGACATGGTGCTCGTATACGGCTTGTACGCCTCGGGTTGGCTCTCTGAAGCACCGCTGGTCGTCACCGTGAGCACTACTGTCCTGGTATCCCCCCTGGGAGCCTAAAGTCTTGACACACGGTGTCGTGGTTTAGTTTTCGGAAAGAATACAAGGGCATAGAGGCCAAAACAAGTGGACCAGGGTTATTTCATGCAAAAGCTCGCACTATGTGGATTTATTTTACATATGCCCTGCGTAATATCTTAATTCTCTTTGCAATAGCTGCATTTATGCACAGGCAAAACTTTAAAATGTTAGCCTGTGTAAAAAAGAAAGAGAATTTTTCGTCGCAAGGCTGGTCGCCCAGCGCCTGGGGGCTGGTCGCCTGAAGAATGCTGGTCGCCCAGCGTCTAGGGGCTGGTCGCCTGAAGAAGGCTGGTCGCCCAGCGTCTGGGGGCTGGTCGCCTGAAGAAGGCTAGTAGCCCAATACTTGGGGCTGGTCGCTGAAGAAGGCCGGGTCGCCAATACCGAGGTCGGTCGCCTCACCGAGGGCCGACGCCCATTAGCGCATAAACCAGATAAGTGTTTTAAGTAACACTCCCGATTGTTTGCTTATGTGTATGCTAAAATTGATGAAATTATGCATGGTTATCACGGATGTCAAGAACCCGACGGCTACTTGGTGATAAAGGGAAAGTCTTCAGTGTGAGTGTTTAGTAAGACTAAGTGACCAGAGTGTAAGTTTGGCACGGACTCAAACACGGCTCAGACACCTCAAGTTGGCTCTCGGAAGCACCGTGGTTGTCACCATTGAGCCACCGGTCCAAGACCATACGGGAACTTATCAACTTCGCACCACATCGGGCATGATTCTAAGAGATCACAAGGATTTAAGTTCCGAAAGGACTTAAGCCAATGACAACCCTGCATAAAATCTTGGTGGCAAAGCTATTCTATGCTTAAATACATACTATTATACCTCAAAGCCGTCTTTGCCTAAGTTCTATGTAACTTATGCGCATTGTGCTTACATTTGTGGTTAGTTGCATGCAACTTCTCCAGGAATTCTGGGACGCTGTCCTGAACTTAAAAGCCTAACTAGCATCTTAGCTGAGTTTCAAGGTAGTCGCCTAGCAGTTCCAGCGTGCAATGTCAAACAAGCACAGCAAGCAAGCATGAAGGTAAAACCAGAAAACGTCCATTACAACTAAAGTTTGTTAAAGTGTTTATACAGACACATAAGCAAAAATAAAAGAAGTGAAGTGGCAGCCCAGCACTTCACTCGCCGTCCAAGTCGATCTCGCCGGCGTCTTCTTCCTCCGCCACCGGGGTGGAGACATCCATGACCGGCTGCTGCACCTGCAGCTGCCCGGCCAAATGCTCGGCGGCCGCTCGCACGCGTGGCTCTGCCTGGTCGGCGTCTCCCTCGATGCCGGCCACCATTACACTACAAGAAACAGTGAAAAATTCGTGGGTTTTTTTAAATTCGTGGGCCAAACAAAAACACACGAATTTATTATTCAAATTCGTCGGTTTACAAAAAAACCCACATATTTAATTAAATTCGTGGGCCAAAAAAATACCCACGAATTTATCATTTAAATTCGTCGGTTTACGTAAATACCCACGAATTTAATTAAATTCGTGGGCCGCGTAGCCCATGAATTTAACTGCTGTGCTAATTACCCAGCCGGCCCGCGCGTATCCCTCTGTCTTTTTCGGCTTTTCGCATCTCCCAGCTGACCAGCCCGCGCCGCCGTCTTCGCTCGATCGCCCACGCCGCCGTCTTCGCTCGATCCGCCGCCCGGCCGCGCCCGTGTCGACCCCGCCCACCTGCGCCATCGCCCGGCCGCACCGCGCCCTGCCCCGCCCGCCCGCCCGCGCCGCCCTCCCCGGACCCCCGCGCCGCCGCCCTGCCGTCGCCGGCGCCACCCTGCCCTCCCGACCCCCGCGACGCCCCTGCCCCCGTCCCCCGCAGGCAGCCGCGCCGCACGCCTCCGACCCGTCTCTCCCCCCGTACCTCGCAGACGCAGGCCCGCCGACTGCACGGCGCTCTCCTCCTCCGCGGCGGCGCGGCGGCTCGTCCTCCGTGGCGGGCGATGACTCCTCCTCTGCGGCTCACCCAGGCAACCAGAGCAATTGAGCAAGGTAATTCCTTTTTTTTTGCTGTTGTACCGCTGTAATTTGCTAAGAGTAGGTATCGGCTGGCGCTTCGCTTGGCATGGCGGAAGGCAAAGGCAGTGCACAGGAAACAAAATAATTTTGGTGGATCAGAAGGAATGCTATCTGAATCTTGTGATGCTATCTGAGGAACTCTTGTGAAAGTGCTATCTGAATCTTGTGATGCCATGCAAATGCGAGGAGAGTAGCAACGGTACCATGCTTAATTTAAATTTTCATATGTAACTATATTTACATCACTCTAGTTCAAATGTTTGACAAAGACTTAGCATAGCGTACTCAGCATTACAGATGGGTGGTAACAATGGCCTTTTGTTTTAGGGTAAAATTTGTTATATTCCGCTAAAGAAATGTGCAATTTGTGGTTACTGTTGATTTTGTTTTCGTACCTTTTCATGTATGCCTTTGAACATTTTTGAGTTTGATGTTATGTTACAATCAACAATAGCATATAATAGCGGTCTCAAAATATTTTAGTGTTGTACATGGAGGCTAAAGAGAAGGTTGGTGGGTCATAGATTCCATGGTTGTCCAGTGGTATATCAATCTTTTTTTTTCATTCTTGATTATGTGATCATGGAAGGTCGTTGCAGACCAAATCTAGATTCAAAGAATTTGTGTGTGGGCGAAAATACCCATGTCCCACAAATAAGTGGGTTCGTCGTTCCTGCTGGTCACATCTGAGAAAGAAAGAATGAGCATGGAAATTTTGTTGGGTGGATCTTTCATTCAGTTAACAACAACCAAACATTCAGTGCAAGTCTGTTGACAATCAATCTATGCCTGTGAGCTCCTATGACAACCCTGCAAATTTTTTGTGTTCTTTGTGGTGATTACTGAACATAGAAGATATAGTTAACAGGGAAATTCAACCTCAGTCAATATCATATTGATATATCAACAAATGCTTCATGACACCATCTAATCTTATACAGCGTATACAAAGTCTACAAAGTCCCAGCAGCTTTGTTCTAGCATATGTTAGGTTTACACCATTCTAGTTTGCTACCTCCCTTATTTTAAATCATCATAAGCTGTCATGCTTTGAGAAGAAAAATAAAGCTTTGCGATTGACCTAACACTTAAATTAGAGTACCAAGTTGGTAGAAATTAAAAGGTTATGTAAGATACTGAGTTGGATTAGATCAACAAATTTGGCACATTTTTCTTTGGTTTGCCAACCTGATTACTTACCTTCTTTTGAATTAGTCGCACCTTACCTTGTCTAGGTAACACAGTAGAAGTAGTGTTGCCATTGTCGAGCCCTTCAGCTAATCCTGCACAGCTTACAATTTTCTATGGTGGATTAGTATGTGTGTATGACTCAGTGCCACCAGAGAAGGTCATATTTACACTTCTTACATATATTATGTTCTAACACTTCTTTTTTGAAAGTTTATGCTAATACTGCTTCTTGCGATCTTGGCATTGACAGGCTCAAGCAATCATGCTTATCGCAGCAGCAGCAGCAGCAGCCACCAAAAGCAACTCTGCCACTGCTGTTAAGCCTCTAGCGATGCCTGCAACCAGTGATGCCCAAGCAGCAGTCTCTCCTGTGCTCACACGGTCACCCTCACTGCAGAGCACTTCTGTTGCTACTAGTCAACCTCAGGTTGTCGCTGACCCTAGCTTAATTTGCAAGCTTCAGTCTGGTAAGACGATCTTTCTGTGAAATCTAAAAAAGGGATGTTTTAATCAGTCTTGACATCATCTACCGTACTGTAAAATTAATTTCATCTGCTGTGCAGATCTCCCCATTGCCAGGAGGCACTCCCTTCAGCGCTTCCTGGAGAAACGTCGTGACAGGTTAGCATGAATGCACGGTAGCAGTAGTTTTAGGTTTAGTTTTGAACATGCTGTGTATGGTGTACCGCAGCATTCATAAATGCATTTTTTATGAGGCCAAGCCACCAAATAAGTCATTTACTATTTACGCCGCCTCTAGATCAAAAATCAAATAAATCTGTTTGGCCTTCTAGTTGTATTTGGAAAGTTCAATTATTTTCAACTTGAATGTTCTACCGTGAGAACTATGGTATGCCATACACATTATTTACAGTCAAAAGTGGTCTGTGATTCTGTGTGGTAAAAAATGTGCATGGCTCCTTGAAATAGACTTGTAAGAGATAAAGCCTTTGCTTTAGTTTGAGATGGAAATAAATCTAGTACTATGTGTCATTCTACAACACATAACATAGCAGCTGGTAGCCTTGGGTTGTAGTAGTTATTGTCTTATTGAATTATCACTTTCTGTGAATTCTGATGGTCAGTTATGAGATAAATACTATATTGATGCTAGCTCTGCACTAATGTGTGAACTATCCTTTTTTTTAGTTTTCATGCATTTTGTAGCTCATGTTTATGCATGTCTTTTGCTTCAGGTGATAGTTAGAGATCAATAGGCTGCATTCAACCACTCACCACACTTGGGAGAACAGTAAGCTGTATTTTTAGATAAATGTACTTGCATCCACTATTTCGTAGGATAACATTTTTGAGCAAGTATTTTCATATAAGGCTTGTGCAAAAGATGCTAAAGATAACGTGCGCATGCCTGTGTTCATGTAATGTTTTATATGGAAAAGGCGTTCCTGTGTTCATCTAATATTTTATATGGAAAAGAAACCTTATGGAATCTAGGTGCTACCTGTTAGGAGCCCTCATGAGTTACATCTCAGCAATAAAGCAATAGTTTCATAGCCTGATCCAGGTGGCGTACTTGTTTTTTGCGTTATCTTACATCTGTAGCTGGAACCAGTCAATATCTTTGCTTCTGCTTGCTTCAATTGATTAAGTGATTGTATGAAGTAGGTTGGTGAACAAAGCTCCATATGGTAATGCAAAATCATCTGAAGGCATGGAAGCATCTGGGATGTTAGTAACTGCAGAGGGCAAGGCCCAGTGACCCAAAGACAGCCGTGAACCGGCAAGTTCGAATGGTGAAGGCTGACGTTTTGGAGGAAGGGATGTGTTAGCTGATGTCGCATCTCAGACCCTTACTAATAATCGGCCGTTGGATGTGTGATTGATTATCTAAGGATCTGCTAGAATGTCTTATTTTGGTTTGCGAGATTGATATATATATATATATATTATAACTGCAAATGTTTTTTTGTCTGCCGAGTGGATGTCCTATTTACTAGAGAGGTCATGCCGAAATTTTGTATATTTTGGTGACTTAGTTTTTGTTGAATTGTGATCCAAATTCAGAAGAAGGCTAACTTCTGTCGGAGCGGAGCGGAGGCCCATCTCCGTAGTTGTGGCTGCTCTCTCTCTGGCAAGTGGTCTGTTACTGTGTGAAAGCTTATGTTCTTCCATTGCAATGATACAGGTTTGCTCTGATACTATCCAAAACTATTACATTGGATGATTTATCGACAGTTCATGTTAGACAGATTGATGATGAACCTTGTAGGGTAATTCTCTCCTTCCTTTCCAATATTTGGTCTTGCTACTGGAATGTAATATTCATAATAAATGTAATATTTGTATTTTCGAAAAAATAATTAATGTTCATGTTATTTCTTCAGATCAAATCTGGGTTGGAGTTGTGTCTGTGGGCCCATCAGGACATCCACTTAATTCTTCTTACCGGACACGTGAGACTCTAAAATACAAACAAGAATTGGGAATTGCTATAGGTAGGCAATTGGCTAACAGTATGCAGATGTTTGTATTCTGAAATACCTCTGCTGTATGCGTCTGATTTGTATGCTTGTTTTGCAGTTAATTTTGCCCGTATTGTGCCAGATGGACTCCTTGTTTTCTTTCCTTCATATTCTATGATGGACAAGTGTATCGACTGCTGGAAAAATTCGGTATGGCTAATTTTCACGAGGTCTTCCAATCATTTGATTTGAGGTATTTGGAGTTGAGCATTTTAAATCTCTTACAGAACCATGCAGATTCAGTGGATGGGAACACAATTTGGCAGAGAATCTGCAAGCACAAGCAGCCAGTTATAGAGCCTAGGCAGTCATCAAACTTTCCAAATGCAATTGAGGTTATGAAATATTTTACTTGTTGCCACTTGAGGTTTTAAGTTTAAACACTTCATTTGCTCACATAACTGCCTCGATAGGATTTTGTACAAATGAAGGCCCAATTTCAACATTGTCAAGCAATGTGTTGTTCCGGAAAGGCCAACCCCTTCCCAGTGTTAAGATCATTACTCTGCGTAGGAACAGTGGTTTTAATTTGGATGCGTTTTATGTGGACGAGAATGAATTGCCTCCTGGTACCTCAACACAAATCGGTAGTTTTCAGGTATGCTATTAACTCTGTTGATTCATAAAAGATGATCACATCATAGCCGTTTGCTCCAGATGTCTGTTCTGTTTGATCTAGGTTTAAGATGGTGTTATCTCTATGTGTACATAATATATCTTCACAAGATCGTAGTGTTTCATTTCGTGGCACCATTGTTTCTGTAGATATTTGGATGTCTCCTTTCCTCAATTATGATGATCATAAATAACTTTTTTATGTGTTCTGTTGGCTTGGCCTGTCATCTAATGAATCATATCATGTAGGGCCTTGTTGTGGCCACTTCATTTGTGCTTTATCATACAATGCACAGAACACCTAGAATGGACAAGCAATCTTGTGAAACCATAATATATGAGTATGAGAGTGATTCAATTTGTAGCATGTCTAATTCACATGTGCTCAAGTTAGTATGCCTGTCACCCATTGTAAAATGTGAATGATGGTCCTTTCACAAAACAGCAAGACAATTGAAACTGTAGGATTTTTAAGATATATCATAGTTCACAAATTGACATTCTTCGGAAGCTAACCTTGCAACTTCATGTTGTAAGAGCTTGCAGCATGTATTTACAACAAAGAAGTATTGTGACGTGGCTCAACAATAAGTATTGTGATGCTTATTTCTAAGTACTTCTCAACAGTTTTGCAGTCATTATTGTTGAATTCCAGGCATCATATTCAAAACTATCATCATATTCACGATGCTTAGTTCCGGATCATCATTTTCAAAAGCATTCTAGTCAACTGTTGTATTCCTAGCTTCTAATTGGAAAGTGCCTTTTAATTAGCCTTAGTGTGCTCAAATATCAGTGTTGTACTCTTCTCACAAATTTTTTCCTCGAACTCGATCCACAGCCAGGCCATAACTTTTAATGATGGTAGCTCCATATGATTCTTCAATACATAATTTGGTCCATTTGGTTCATGTTTCATGATGTTAACGCATAGATTTGCCTACTGCACTAACATAATAATTGATACATTGTTGTATACCTTGTTTTACGAAAGTTATTATTATCGCTAACCATATTTGTCTCGCTGAACTGTGGCACAAAATCATCTTGCCATTAATTGAATGAAGTTACATTTACTGTTTGAAATAATGAACTTTTGATGTGTTACAAAATTACTTCTAATTCTTTTAAGTATCATCATTGCAGATTGGCCCTTTCCAAGCACATCTTGAAAAGTCTAAAGTCAAAATAAGAATTCGCTTAAATCTCCATGGACTCATTTCAAAGGAATCAACTACTATAAGTGTCAACTTTCGAGTTATCGCTAGCTTTTAATTACAAGTTGTAGTTAATGTAACTTCTAACTTTTAAACTATATGTTCTTATTTTCACTCTATCAAATATGGTAGCGTGAGTTGTTGTATGAGTATCATTGGCGTTCTTTCTTGTAATAGGCAGTAAACGTGGTTTAGTGACTAGCAAGCATACAACCTTTGCTTGTAATTTGTCCCTACTGGTTGGGCATAGCTATGTCATTTTAAGTATTTAAGATGCTGAATTCTGTGAGACCCTTGTGTTTTTACCATATTATCTTGCCCAAACCTTTGAGCATACTTTGTAAGAATATCTTTCTTTTTCTGTTACAGCTTCCTCCTAGAACTATTGTTATCCGGCCATCAATGATAAAAATAAAAACTGATCCAAAATTATCTGGCACTCAGTCCTTCAACTCTTTGGAAATAGTTTCTACAAGGTATGCCAAGAAACTTTGAGTTGCATTGTTGGATTTAGGTATTAAGAACATACTTAGTTACTTACACATTTGACCACTTCGGATCGCAAATGTTTTTTTGTTTGCTGAGTGGATGACCTATTTACTAGAGAGGT
Organism: Guadua angustifolia; assembly: GCA_036346375.1. NCBI lineage: Eukaryota > Viridiplantae > Streptophyta > Magnoliopsida > Poales > Poaceae > Guadua > Guadua angustifolia. The sequence goes on from CM070502.1 coordinate 43,939,810, forward strand.
CATGCCGAAATTTTGTACATTTTGGTGACTTAGTTTGATTTGCCAAATGAGGTAGTAGATTTTTCACGATGGCTGCATAATTGTCAAATGTGTTAAACACATATATATATCCTTAGATAGGAGCTGATGATTGGTTATATGATGCTGAAAGTGGATAAATAGTATGCCATTTAATAAGTGGATAGATAGGAGCTGATGATTGGTTATATGATGTGTTATGTGACCTTCTTAATTTTATCTTTTGCAATGGCACAATTGTGTTCGATCAGCTAAATATTAAGCATGACATCTTCCCATACCCTGTTGATATAGAGTTTCAGAGATTGAAGTTGATTGGCGAACAACAGAAATACAATTCTGCAGTAAGACACGAGGAATGATGGCAAATAAGGATTCTTTCAGTCCAACCATTGTCCATAATCATATGTCTGGTTTGTGCATTAAGTAATGCCGTAAGGTAGAGAAAATCCCATCAGGAGGAGATTATAAGGTTATGATTGGAGTAGGTGCATGATTTTCTAGTTGACAGGTACATGAGCATCGTTTTGTTATTATGGGTAGTGCTACATTATGTATGTTGTATTGCAAGGCCTGGAAGGAAAACTGAGCTCCACAGTTGATTGCTGCACCTGAATTTTTTGTAAAATGTTTTAGAACGACATATATATATATATGCCCCGTGCTACTGAATAGATTGATCTGCTAGAATGTCTTTTTTTGGTTTGAGAGATTGATATATATATATATATATATTATAACTGCAAATGTTTTTTTGTCTGCTGAGTGGATGTCCTATTTACTAGAGAGCTCATGCCGAAATTTTGTATATTTTGGTGACTTAGTTTTTGTTGAATTGTGATCCAAATTCAGAAGAAGGCTAACTTCTGTCGGAGCGGAGCGGATCGTTGTTATTTTTGGATACATATGTAGAAATGGGCGGATTGCTCTACGCTGGTACATATGTAGAAATGGGCGGATTGCTCTACGCTGGCTACAATTTTTTTGTATGAATGATGACTAAATTGTGAGCTATTTAAAACCCACGAATTTAGCGATTAAATTCGTGAGTTTTTTCATTACTAATTTAGCTCGTTAAATTCGTGGGTTTTTTCGCCTACTAATTTAAGCTCATTAAATTGTGGTTTTTCAATTTCATTTATTTAATCATAAATTGTGGGTTTTTCCACACTTAATTTAACTGTTAAATTGTGGGTTTTTTCAAGAACCCACAATTTAATTTAAATTGTGGGTACCCACTAATTTAATTGATTAATTTCGTCGAGTTAAATTCGTGAACTAAATTGACGGTTTGCCCAACTAATTTACCTTAAATTGTGGTTTTAGCCTCAAATTCGTGGGTTTTGGCCCACGAATTTTTCCCTGTTCTTGTAGTGTCACCGCCATTGGGTCCAAGGTGGCGCTGGTGGCCCAAAGATGCCAAGACATAAGTTGCGGTCATCAAGAACCTCTTGCCCTCCTGGTGGAGCGTGTGGCTGTGGTGGTGGGCGATCCCGAGGCGCCTCCGCGGCCTGGTTGGTCGTGTAGGCGTACTGCAAGGCGGTGTCCTGGAGGGGCATCTCCAGCACCATGCCCAAAGGTTCTAGGAATCTTTTGATGCGCTGGAAAGCTCCCTTGAGCATGGTGACAAGATTGCGCCTGAGGCGATCAGCCTCATACTCGGAGGTCTCTCATACGCCTCGGCCCTCTCTCCTTGTTCTTTGCATGGCGGCAGGCGGTCGCGGTGGCTTTTTCTTGCGCCACCATCGTGTCCGCCCTCTCCCACTCCCGTGCTAGCTCATCAATGGCCCCCACCAATTGTCTCGCCGTCCGGGCTCCATGCCCAGCGGCCGTGGCAAGGAGTGCACCAATGAAGTGCAAGTTGTCGAGCTTCGGTGAAGAGCTCATGAGCGAGTGGTGGGAGGGCGAGTGCGGGGCGAGTTCTTTGAGTGCGATGGTGTCAGGCACGCTGCCTCGGTTCCGCGATGGCGGTGGCAGTGGCACTGAAGGGAGTCTCCGCCGCCTCAACAGCGCGGTGGCGTCTGCTCCCTGGGCATCTTGAGGGCCGCCCTTGGCGCCGCCTCAAGCCGAAAGCCGACTTGGGGACCTCGAGCCCGCTTTGTCGGCGGTGGCACGGGTCCCGTGAGAGTATAGCGATGGCGCCGTGGAGGGTGAGACCGGCGCCACGGAGGAGTCAAGAAGGAGAAGATAATGAAGCCAAGGCCGTAATGGTTGGCGCCATGATCGGCTGGGCTGGCGCTGCTGGCCGTGGCAAGGAGGCGCCAATGAAGTGCAAGTTGCTGAGCTCGGTGAAGAGCTCAGCGGAGCGGGTGGTGGGAGTGGCGATGGTGCGGGGGGTGAGTTGCTGGGGTGCGATGGTGTCAGGGCCGCCTGCCTCGGTTCCCGTGGTGGCGGTGGCCGGCGGCACCTGAGCGGGAGTCTCCGCCGCCTCAACAGGCGCGGGTGGCGTCTGCTCCCCTGGGGCATCTTGAGGGGCCGCCCTTGGCGTCGCCCTCAAGCTGAAGCTGGACTTGGGGACCTCGAGCCCGCCTTGTCGAGCGGTGGCCTGGGTCCCCGTGAGCGTAGCGATGGCGCCGTGGAGGGTGAGACCGGTACACGGAGGAGTAGAAGAAGGAGAAGATAATGAAGCCGCCGCCAGTAATGGTTGGGCGCCGCGATCGCTGAAATTTGGCGCTGCGGTGTTGGCACCGATGGCGGCGGTGCGCATGGCGCGAAGGTGGTGGTGCTTGGCACCGCGGTGGCGCGGCGGGGCGATTAGCGTCGCGGTTGGGGCGGTCGGTGTGACCGCCCCATGTGAGGTCACCGCCACCCTTAAGCTAGTGGCGGCGGAGGTCTCGCCACAGAAGGGTTTTCGCCCGGACCTGAGGTGTCCGGGGCGAGTGGTCGCTTTCCCGCCGCCTGATCAGTGGGAGGTGGTGCATCCCTAATCGTCAGAGGGGCGCGGGCGGCACCACGGCAAGGCCGGTGGAGTCCATTGGCGGCAGCAACCTGACGATCCTCAGACGCTCCGCAGGCTCCAAGTCGGTGAGCGGCCGGGCCGATGAAGGGAAGTCCAGACCGGCTGGGACCGGCGCCATGAGTCCGGATAGCCACCTGTTGAGGCGTGGCCCATCCAAGTTTCTCGTATCTGGCCAAAGTTAAAAAGAGACTGCCGGTTGGTAGGGAGCAACACAAAAGAGGCATGAATGTGAAAAAAGCCAAAGAAAAGTGAAGACTTACGGCCGGGAAAGGTGCGAGTGATGTCATCGTCGCCTGTGTACTGCCATGCAGGGCAAATACGGCGACGAAGAGGGCTAATTCTTCGGGACACGAAATCCCTAACAACCAGCGCCCCGGTTAAGCCAGCGTCCCGTAGGTTGTTGATGCGGGCCGCCATTGCCAGGAGCTCCGCCGTCTCTTCGACGGGTGAGTTCCAATCTTGATGCCGCCCGGCTGGCTGGCACCCCAGAGCGCCGACTCATTGCCGTCGATGATGTACAACCATTCGCGCGCCAGCCTTCGGCTTGACTGGCCGAAGGAATGTAACGGCACCATCCCATCCCGAAGACGGAAGTGGCAGCTCCCCAGCAGTTCGCCGTCAGAGGAGGCGCGGCAGAGGAAGAAGTAGCGAAAAAGTGGAAGATTTGGCATCACCCCCATGAACATTTCACAGAGGTGTGCGAAGATGGCAAGAAAAACAACGGAGTTGGGCATAAGGTGGAGATGATGGATCTCGTAGAAGTGGAGGACAGTAAGAAAAAAGTCAGAAAAAGGCGGCACCAGGCCCGCCATTATGCCCCACACGAAGATGATGATATCGTCGGAGAGGCACCGTGGCGTGGGGGTCCCGGCCCGCAAAAAGAGGGTGCCCTCTGGCACAATTGTGTAGAGTCTCCCCACTATGTAGGAGTCCACAGTGGAAGCAGGAACAGGAGGCGAAGCGGGAGGAGCCATGAGAGCGAAAGTGGCGATAGGCAAGGAAAACTTAGAGCAAGAAGATGAAGTTTGCAAAGAGTGCTAAAGGCGTGAACTGCCTGGTGTGGATGAACCTATATGTATCCCCCACTCGCACCGACGGTTCACGAAAGGACAAGGTCGTGCGCTGTTTCGGGTCCCAAGGAAAATCAGCGGATGCAGGGGAGAATTGAGGCGGTCGCATCCTGATGAGTGATGGCCCCATCCAAGAATGCACCGGCATTTAATGTAAGATCTCAGGAGGCTCTAATGTGCGTTATTGGGTGGGCCCGGGGGCTACTGTCGGCGTACTTTACGCCAGTACCCTATTCGCCGCACAAAAGCATGCGTGGCAGTCTAGCAGGCGGGTGGGTGTTTACACCCCATCTCTGGCATCATCCGCGCGGCACGCGGCGAACAGTGGCGGCCGCTACCGCCGCCGCCGCCCACGTGGCGGCTCGGGCGGCGTGTGGCGAGGACGCCCGCCGGTGTCGGTCGCGGCGCGGCGGGCGAAGCGGCGGCGGGCGAAGCAGCCGCACGGTGTCGGTCCACGTGGCGGCGGCGCGGCGGCGCCGCTTTCGCCGCAAGACTGCCCACGTGGTGGCTGGCGGCGGTGGGCGAACACGCCTACCCGCCGGTGTCGGTCCACGTGCGCGCGGGCGGCAGTGGGCGGCCACGCCTGCCGCCCGGCGCCCGCCCACTGGCGCCCACCGGTGTCGGTCCACGTGGCGCGCGGCGAAGCGGCGGCGGCACGCCACCGCCGCTTCGCCTTCACGTGGCGGCTTTGGCGGCGGTGGGCGAGCATGCCCCGCCTGGCTGGGTGTCGGTCCACGTGGCACGCGGGCGAGCAGGTGGGCGACCACGCCTTGATCGCCCGACGCCGCCATGCAAAAGGGCGGGATATGATGGCTTCGCCTCGAAGTCTCCTTCCCCGCCGTACAGTGTCAGAGGCAGTCTGCTGTGCCAGGCACGTGGATTCCAAGGAATTCTGCTACAAGCCCGTTCCTCTGACGCCTCTCACCTACCCATCGTAGAGGGGTCACATCCCAGAAGAACCGGGCGAAGGCATGCACTGGCATTAATTAAGACTGAAGGAACGGGACAGCGCATAGAGGCGTAATAAATGTATGTAGGATAAGCATGATGACCCCCCCTTCTCTATCTGACCCGTGTAAGCCCACGCATATAAGGGCACTCTAGAGCATAGGGGAAAAAGGGGGTCGGGAGACGAAAAAGAGAGATAGAAAAAAAAGGCTCAACAGAAGAGCTGGTCATCGGCAAGCTCTGTAACCAAGTTCATAATACACAATCCAAGATCAGGCAGGACGTAAGGCTGTTACCCTTCCTGATAGGGGTCCTGAACCTGGGTTAAATCGCTGTGTTCATTGAGTTCTTAGACATCAAGATTCGTTAGTGTGGGAGATACTGGGGTTTCCCTCTGCTAGGGTTTGCCAACTATCAAAGCTACCCCCTACCGAACTAAACCCGACCTGTAGACTAGGGCCTGTCTGGTATAATACGCCGACAGCTGGAGAGCTCAGAATTTCAAGCCTGGACCAACTCGGACAAGCTGGAACGAGAGCTGGAAGGTATGTTTCCCAACTCAGTTCTCCTTTGTCTTCGTCATACTTATAGTGCCCTTGATGACGATCTGGCTCGCTTGCAGACTACAAGAAAAAGATGCAAGCGCAGTTTGGTGTTCTTGGTGAGAAGGTCAAATCTGCAGAAGTGTCGTACACTAAGTTCCGCGAAGCCTCTGAGGCGACATTGAAGTTCCTATGCCTCGGAGGGGCAAGGTCGAGCGATGAAGGTCAGGTCGTCCAGCAACTGAAGGAGGCGCTCGAGAGGCTCAAGACACATATAAAGGAATCGGCGACCATGAGTGCTAGCCAAGCTCTAGCGATCGTGAAGTCGTTGTACCCCCTGGTGGATCTTGAAGCCATCAAGGAGGGCTTTGCCTGCACCGTTGATGACGACCAAACCGCCGCCCTGCTTGATGAGGTCAAGGACACTTCTACTGCCTTAGTGGAGAATTTAGACTTGAGCCCCCTGTAAACATGTACATGTAGGACTTAGGTAATGTAAAAATATTCACTCAGATGTGATGTCCGACTAGTTTATATATAATTTTAAAGCTTTTTACTCCTTTTTCCTTATTGATTTTCAATTCGTCCGAGTGGTTCGATCCTTTTTGTTTAAGCACTCTGTCCGACTAGTCTAACCCTTGAGTGTCGGGAATCGGCTCATGGCTCTTTCTCCCAGGCATGCGTTTTGAGTGACTAAAGTTCACCATTCATGGGGTCAGAGCTTTACTACTCAGAATTAATGCACTCGGACTCATTTGCAACCGCTAAGTAAAAGAAGCAAACACGACTCAGAAAAAGATGTGCGCATAACAACTAAGTAGCCCTCGACTTACTGCTTAGTTGGATAACAACTAAGTAGCAAGTCAAGAAAAAACTTCTTTCATAATGACATAATTGAGTACAAGATTTAAGTGTAAAAGCGACATAGCCGCTCTATGTTCCACGTGATGCCGACGATCACACCGTCCTCATGCTTGAGTCTTTAAGCCCCCGGGCGTGCCACTTCATCGACGATGTAAGGGCCTTCCCAGCTTGGGGAGAGCTTGTGCTCGCTTTTCTGATTCTTTCTTAGAACCAGATCTCCCTTAGAGAAAGCGTGGCCTCGAACATTGCGATCGTGATAGCGACGTAAGCCCTGAAGGTACTTAGCCGACTGGATTGCTACAATGTCCCTAGCCTCTTCACCGGTCAAGATCTTCTAGTCGGTTTTCTTCTGACTCGGCTTCTTTGTATTTCCGAACCCATGGGGATTCAAACTCCAACTCGGTAGGTAAGACCACCTCTGAACCATACACCAGGAAAAAAAGTTGACTGCCTGGTTGCCCTGCTAGGAGTAGTCCTAAGACCCCAGTGCACCGAAGGCAATTTTTTGACCCATCGCGTAGCATATGGTTTAAGATGATCAAATATCCTTGCCTTTAAGCCTTGTAGCACCATGCCGTTGGCTCGTTCGACCTATCCATTACTTCAGGGATGGCCCACAGAAGCAAGCAGATTTTAATGCCAAGTTCATCACACCAATCTTGAAATTCACCGCCTTTGAATTGAGTGCCATTATCTGTAATAATTCTATTCGGCATGCCAAATCTAACAACAATTTCTTGAAAGAATTCTCTGGCCTTGGCCGCTGTGATCGTGGTGACTGGTTTAGCCTCAATCCACTTCGTGAACTTGTCGATGGCGACGAAGAGATGAGTGAAACCACCTTGAGCCTTCTTCAGGGGTTCGACCATGTCGAGCCCCCAAACTACGAATGACCAAGTGATCAGAATAGTCTGCAGCTTACACCGCCTTAGAACTCCAGAGGCACTCTTTTGAAAGAGCTCTTCTCCAACTACTACATAGCTTTTACTCCGGCGCGCAACGCGTTCTGCCTGTATGTGGTCTTTGGGGAGTTTGTCCTTCAACAGATAATCCAGAAAGGGAATTGTCCAGTCAAAGTTAATGACCAAAACTTCTGCCTCGGCCAACTTTTCCTCTGACTTGTTCGACTCCTACTGCCAGCTTATCATAGGCTTATAAAGCTCTTCAGCGAATACACCAGCCGAAATTGTTGCCCGACTGGAACCCAATCTTGCGAGCTCATCTGCTGCTTCATTGTCTTGGCGGAGCACATGGATAACCTCCAACCCATCAAATTTGTCTTCCAATTTGCATACCTCCTAGCAGTACACAGCCATATTATCACCAATGCACGACAAATCCTTTTGTACTTGGTTGATCACGAGTTGTGAGTCCCCGTGATCCGTCAATCGTCAGATACCGAGCGATATGGCGATACGGAGCCTGTGGATGAGTGCCTCATACTCGGCGACGTTGTTTGATGCTGGAAAATGAATTTGAAGAACGTATTTCAACCGTTCCCCTCTTGGAGAGATGAGCACTACGCTTGCCCCCGTGCCGCTGAGCATGAGAGAACCATCAAAGTACATTGTCCAATACTCAAGCTCTTCAACGGCCGTGGGATTTTGCAGTTCTATCCACTCGACGGTGAAGTTGGCGAGTGCTTGCAATTTGATGGCAGTTCGTGGCTTGAATAAATCTCGAAGGCTCTGAGTTCGACTGCCCACTTTGCAATTCTCCCAGTGGCTTCCCGGTTGTGGAGTATGACTCCAATCGAAAAAGAAGTGACCACCGAAATCGTATGCTCTTGAAAATAATGCTTGAGCTTGTGAGAGGTAATCAGTACAACGTATAGTAGTTTCTGTATGTGCGGGTACCATACCTTGGACTTGCTGAATACCTCACTGATGAAATAGACTGGGCATTAAATCTTCTGCAGGTGTCCTGCCTCCTCCCGCTCCACAACAATTGCAGCGCTAACTACATGAGTCGTTGCTGCTATGTAAAGCAAAAGGGGTTCCTCGAGCATCGGTGAAACCAACATTGGAGGTGTGGTCAGGAACGTCCATTGGATTTGCCCTACTTCTTAAGGAGCTTGAAAAATAGTATCCCCCGTATCCCTAGGCAGGAAATAAATCCGCCGAGTGTGACCATGCATCATGTGAGCTTCTGGACGTCCTTTTGGCAAGTCAGGGGGTTTCATCTTCATGATGGCGTTGATCTTCTCTGGGTTTGCTTCGATACCACGATGAGACACGATGAATCCGAGTAGCTTTCCCGAAGGGGCTCCGAAGACACACTTCTCGGGGTTGAGCTTCATCTTGTAAACCTTTAGGCTTTCGAACGTCTCAACCAAATCAGAGACGAGATCCTCCTTTATTCGAGTTGCGTCTGAGTTGAGTGTGAAAACATCGTTGTCTCGCGCGCTGATAGGTTGCGCCAGCGTTTTTCAACCCGAATGGCATTGTGATGTAGTAGAAAGCTCCAAACGGCGTGATGAATGAAGTCTTAATGCAGTCTTCCTCTTTTAGCCTGATCTGGTGATACCCCGAGTAGGCATCTAGGAAACTCAGAAGCTCACACCTGGCTGTGGAGTCCACCACTTGATCGATGCGAGGCAGCCCGAATGGATTTTTTGGGCACGCCTTGTTGAGATCGGTATAATCAACACACATGCGCCAACTTTTGTTTTTTTTGCGAACAAGAACTGGATTTGCTAACCAGTCGGGATGATACACTTCTTTTATAAAACCAGCAGCTAACAATTTAGTGATCTCCTCCCTAATAGCATCATGACGATCTTGCGCGAACCATCAGAGCTGTTGCTTGATTGGTCTTGCCTTCTCATCAATGTTCAGAGAGTGCTCGATCACCTCCCTAGGGACACCAGGCATATTAGATGGCTTCCAAGCAAAGATGTCCCTGTTCGCCTGGAGGAAGGTGACGAGCGCATCTTTCTATTTATGATCAAGCCCTGTCCCAATCAAAGCGGTCTTGGCTGAGTCGGACGTGTCGATTATTACCTTCTTGACTCCTTCGTCAGGCTTTATTCCCGACTTGGCTTGCTTCCTGGCTGGGATGTCTCCTTCATCTTGTTGGACAGCAACTGCCAGTTGAATCTTCTCCTTGTCGGCCGACGCCTTCCGCATCTCAGCCAGCTCGCAGCTCTCGCTATCGCACATAAAGGATTGCTTGACATCACCACGAACCACGATAATGCCTTTTGGCCCCAACATCTTCAGCACCAGATATGTGTAGTGCGGTACTACCATGAACTTGGCTAATCTTGGCCTTCTTAAGATGGCATGGTACGCCGTCTCGAAATCAGCCACTTCAAAATTCAGTTACTCAGTCCAGTAATTCTCCTTCGTACAAACGTGACAGGCAGGGTGATCTTCTTGAGTGGTACCGCTGAGGTCCCGGGGATTACCCCATGGAAAGGCGATGAGCTACGCTTCAGCTCAAAGCAAGGGATCTTCATGTCGTCGAAGGTTCTGGAGAAAAGGACGTTGAGTCCGCTCCCTCTATCGACCAGCACTCTCTTGAGTTTGACGCTGTGAATAACAGGGTCCAGCACCAGAGGATATCTCCCCGGGTACGGAACATGATCTGGGTTATCCGAGCAGTCAAATGTGATCGGAACTTTGGACCACCTCAAGAATTGGTTGGTCGCTGGCATGACTGCATTGATCTCTCGAGAGATAAGTTTTTGCTTCCGCTTGGACTCATACATAGCCGAGCCCCCGAATATGTAACTAAGCTCATGCTCATTCTCTTGGTAGTCATCATCATCAGGGGGTCCCACTTCTTGCCTGCCTCACCTTTGTCTGGTTCCGACTGCTTGTTGCTTTCTCGCGCGAACCTTTTCAAAGTGAAGCAATCTTTGGCAGCATGTTTCCCCTTGGGATGGAAAGGACATATCGCGTCCATCATCTTGTCGTAATCTCTTGTTCGCGGTGCTCGGGGCTGACTGCGGTCTGCTACTGCGACCAACTCCTCGCCCTTCTACTTCTTGTCCTTCTGCTTGGAGGACTCGGTGTGGTCCTTCTTGTCCTTCTATCGTGGACAGTCATCTTGGCGCTCGGCTAGGGCATCCGAGGCCGTGGTGTAGCGATCTGCTAATGCAAACATCTCCTTCACCATAGTCGGCAGCTTTCGGGACATCTTTTTGATCAGGTTGGTGTCACTGACTCCTTTCTGAAAAGCCGTTATGGCAACTGCATTCGAGACGTCCCGGATCGTGCTCTTCTTCTGCATGATGTGCCGGATGAATTCCCAAAGAGACTCATTCTTCTTTTGATGGAATTGCTATAGGTCCCATGGGGCTCCAGGCCTCTCATAGGTGCCCGGAAGTTTGCGATGAATTGCTTACACAGATCTCTCCAGGAATCTATAGAATTCTCTAGAAGTCCCGTGAGCCAGGTTGAGCCGATGGGGTGAGCGTGAATGGTAAGTAATTTTCCATCTCGCTGTGGTCACCTCCGGCTGCCTTGACTACGAAGGCATAAACCTATAGCCAAGCCTCTAGGTCCGTCTCCCCGTCGAACTTGACAATGCCCTTAGGGTTGAAGTGTTAGGGCCATACCACTCGACGGAGCCGAGCAGTAAACGCACGGATCCCATCAATGGATCCGTCATTGCGCCGCGGTGGGGATCGGCGTGGCGGAGTTCTGACTCAGCGATCTTCATCATCACGCCAGCCACGATGGTGGTGGTCCCTACGATCATTGCGATTATCATGCCGATCATCGTGGTTGTCCCGACTGTCATGGTTAATGCCGAAATGCTCATAGTCATCGTTGCGCCGGTGCTGTCCATCCTCTTCTCGCTTACGCCTCCTGGATTAAGGTCCAAGCGAAGGTCGCAGTTGAGATTCCGGTGGGCATCTTCATCACGGTGGGACTCGTCGATCGCGGCGGTCGACTACGTAGTCCGTCCGCCTTTGTCGATCGGGTGATCGTGAGTGCGGGAGTGCATCATCCCCACTGGATCTCCTTGGTTGTGCTGAATTGCTGCTACCGTCACCATGGCCTTAACTTGGGCCACGATCGGTGCAGCTGGGCTATCGGCTTTGAGCATTAGGCCCAGGGTGTCTAGGAGTGTCTTGAAAGCGATGATGTTTTGCTGCGGCGTATGGAAAACAGCTTGTTCCCCTATTTTTGCCTATAAGATGTCTTTGTTGACGTTGCGAGCTCGGGTTCAGAGAGACAGCACGCGCTCTTCATGGGCCTCTCGATGAAGACGATCTGCCTCAACAGCTTCTTCAGCATCCCGTTGACGTTGAGATCCGGTCCGCTAGTCTTCGATTACGTAGTTGCCACAAAAATCATGGCAACTTCCCGTGCTATTCTCCGACTTGGTCTTTGAGCCAGAGGAGTTGAGAGGAGATAGATCGAGTTGGTCTTCGAATCCGAGTGGTTGCTGCTAATGATGCCCACCACCCGAGATTTGTCCTTGGTTTGGTCCTCACCGCATCCGAGTTAGAAAGCAAGCCCCTAGCTTACTACTCGTGAGTAGATGGCCGCAGTGTTCCCTAACCCGAACGGAAGTCCGGATGAAGTACCTTGGGGGCAGGGGACCCTAGTTCGGATGAAGTACTGTTGAAGTTCTTCCTAGATTGGATCTGGTTTGAATCTGTCCTAGATTGGATCTTGTCCGAATCCGAGAGAGCGAGCTTGCCGAGGTTGTCGGCGATAAAGTCTAGGCTCCCGAAATGGAAAGCCTATCCAGGAGCGAAGGTGATGGAGACTCCGTTGATTGCTGCCATCGAGCTTGACGAGATTGATCTTCGCGCTTCCCCTACCTGGTGCGCCAACTGTCAATGTTTTTTTTTGGCAATAATGATTATGGGGCTAGGCGCTAGATCCAAACTCGATGGTAACACAAGACAGGGGTTTATCCAGGTTCAGGCCCTCGCGGCGAAGGTAATACCCTAGTCCTGTGTTCTGGAATTATGATGGTCTATCTCAATGTTGATCCGATGATCCGAACTAGGGTCCCCCACCCCCGTTATATAGTGGAGGGGCGCGGTTACAAGGAGGAGTCTTAATCGGTTACAAGGTGGAGATTCTATCTCTAACCGAATATGTTAGTATCCGGGATTATAATCGCATCTTTCCTGTACAAGGCCGATTTCTATCTTTAGCCTTTCCTTGTTGGATATGGCGGTTGCAGTCCGAGTGGTTCCCGTCTCTAGGCAGCCGGCTCGGCCCATCCCCTATTGGGTGGTCCTCACGGCCTACCATGCAGATACCCAGGGTCCATGTACTCCACAGTAGTGGAGCAGTCAGATGCGTGGCGCACCACAGACGTGGATCCAAGATCTGACGGCCAAGAACTCGCGAGCATGGCGATAGTGCACGATGACGAGATCTTACCGAAGAGGAACTCCACGACGTGTGGCATGGTGGAGGAAGTTTCTCCAGTATTGTTTTCTCTTGTCACGGACGGGTCTTGATGTGGCGATCACATTGGTGGCTGAAAGCATCTTGTCCCCTAAATTTGTGTTGGTTTTGGTAATTAATAATAATCGTAGTTAAAGGACTAATATTTCCATTGAGAATGTTGAAAATAGGTTGGTCATGGACATGGAACACGCTGAAACATGAAAATGAAGTAAATGGAGATCAATGTGGCAAGCAAAAGAACCAAGGTATATAGTTAAGTACCATTTCATAGCTTTTACCGATCTCGAAGTATTGGAGAAAGATTGGATTACTAGATTAGGTTCTGTACTATTAAGAGGGACTCTTGATTAGTAGCTTGATGTGTTCTTAGTGAAAGTGGCTCAATCAATTTTGATACAAATGATTATTTTCATTTGTCATAAAAGGAAAACTAAAAAGCATTTTTCACCCTTGCTATGGCCAGCACTATAGCCCATGGGAGCGCGGTACTACCGCTCAGTTGCCAGTATCGGCCCGAGGGCCAGTAGTTATTTCACAGAATGGGGTGTATTTGAGGTTGTGTCTGGCCTGCACTACCACCCCATGGGGGCGGTATTGCCACTTGGTTAGCAGTACCGGCCTCACGTGGGTGGTAGTTGCGACCCTCTGTAGTAACGGCTAGTCTGTCAGTGCATTTAATGCTACAATCGACCATTTGATGTAAGACCGGCACTACTGGCCCTAGATGGGCGGTAGCACCGACCTCTCAGAATATTTTAGGGGTTTGGTAGCAACAGCTAGAATTGTTGTTGAGGGCTATAAATACACTCCCATATGCAACATAGATGTAACACCCCGGCGCCAAGTGCACCGCGAATGCTACCAAAAACTCCAAATACAAACGACACATCTACGATAAAGACTGAAACTGAATTTAATCACTAAACTCTTAACTGGCCTAACAAAAACTAAGTTACCGAAATTTACAAAATTTCGGCATGACTCCTCTAAAACAGAGGACATCCACTCAGCAGACAAAATAATAGCAGCAGATGATATCATTCTAGCAGGTCCTTAGTTAAGCAATCTCACACCTAACAGAATTTAAGAAATCTCGCTACGATGAACAATAAATTACAATCACATTAATTACATTCAGGTTTGACGAATTGATTAAATAAATTGCTGGAGACCGCAATCGTGCACGCAGTTACTACTCCCATCCCGATGAATCGACTTCAAGGTACCTAAAACAGGAAGCAAACAAGCGTGAGTCCAAGACTCAGCAAAGTGCATCAAATAAGAAACGCAATCGAATCCAACGAAATACCAAAACTTTGAAAAGTAACATATTCAAATACTTGACTGAACTTGGTAAATAAATGAACCAAAAACTGATTCCAAATACCACAACCAACTCAGGAATTATTTAAAACTTTACTCATACCTCGATAGCCACCTTTGGATGAGTCCACGACTCAATCCTCAATCTATAAATGCCATTAGCTCCACGATTTACCATTTACAGTTCCTATTTGCTGCCTTCATGCTCAAGTACACAAAACATACAAAAGAAGAATCTCATATCCATACTTCACAATCAACTCACTAAACATGATTCATTATTATTAGCGCAATGCAGATGTAAATATGCCATACCAAAAGAAGAATTCATATCCATACACCACAAAGAGAAGAATCTCATATTTATACATCACAATCAATGCATAAAACATGATCCATCATTGACAATGCAATGCATTGCACATATGCACATATTTCCATGCATATGATGCATCATGCATGCTCATCTCCTCATTTTAGCACATATTTCCATGCATATGATGCATCATGTGCACTCCTCGCCGGTGTGCAGTGCACACCTCTCATTCCCTTCCATCCCGTGATGGAGGGTGCCTACTCTTACTGACTCGCTCCCATACAACCACGTATATGAGACTACGAGGTAGGACTTTCATGCTCACTACATGTGAGCACAAAGGCCCGCATCAGAATGGGACGCCTCTTCCATCATGAATGCACAAATGCAATTAACATAAACAAATTTGCAATCTACATTCAGTTCTCACATTTGCATAGCCATAGCCAAATACATAAACTTCAGCCACTTCTCACATCCATCAATTACCATTCTCAACATTCAAATCACCTTCTCAACTCTTGTATCCATATTCTCAACAAATCTTATCAACATGGTCAATCTGTCATTAACACTCGAACCAAAGACATAATCAATTTTCAAGATAGCAAATCAACTTTTCCTATTAATCCAACCTCACAACTTTATTATTCACGCTCACCTCTCATAGTAGTAAGCAATCTTATGAACATGTGATATAGCGATATATCCATTCGGCGATTGTACGGGGTCCAACAAACAACCCACAAAGCATTCACACCAAAGATGCACTTTTCATAAACACATATATGCAAAAGGCCATTCTCAACCTTCATATCCATAAGGTCACATATATCAGCACACTCACATAACCGCCACAATCGCATATCATGACCACAATTCGAGCTATTTTCATAACGCAAATCTTATATCTTTTATGTTCCCATTAGCCTAATCATACTAGGGAGCATCATCAAGGCATATATAAAAATGTAACCCATGGCATATTGACAAGGCATATGATTCGTCAATCAACACACATAACAAACAAACAAACATTGATGCACTTCATATAATCTAGGTTTGAACGATAGCATAACCAATTAACCATTCTCATTCATCACATCGCAAGCAAAATCAAACATGAAAATATTAAAATAACACATGGATAATTATATGCTTGCAAAAACCAAATGGCCACCCAAGCCACAACCGAATACAATGCACTTGCCTTTACCGACGAAAGAATGGAGTGGCATGTGGTTGAGGCCACTCCCGACAGAACCTTCCCTGCAAATAAAACAATATTCATCCAACTCAAATTCATACACACTCGGTACAAGCGACAGAAGAAAACAACCCTACATATTCACATCTACAATTGAACCCAAAACATCCCTCAACCACTTAAATGCAAATCTGGACAGCCGGCATTGAAAATGCCGTAACTTCCAAATGGCTACTCCGAAAAGGATGAAACCAGGCTTTAAACGATCACAAGAGACAACTCTACAACTTCTTCTATAGCTGACCGATCGGGAAACGCACCGATTAATCTCAGTTTCGCGACGAACAGCAGACAAACACAAAATTAACTCGATCTGGACAGCATACACCAAAATGAGCATAACTTGAGTTGTACAACTCCAAATCACATAAAAGAATACATTTTCTCAATCCACTCGAAAAATCCTAACTTTTTCTAGCCAATGAAAAAGTCTAATTCGGCCTCTACGATGCTCTAATCTGCAGAAGAACATAGACTGAACCAATCGCGACAAGAATTGGACAACACTCGGTAAAATAGCCATAACTTTTAAATGGCTGAATGAAACTTGATGATTTCAGTCTCTATTGAAAGGTAATTCAATTATCTACAACTTTCGTTATAGCCAAACTCCCAGGAAATGCTTGTGGAATTTTCCATTAGCAGCTCTAACCAAGGACGAAAATATGTCCGAACAGAACATTCTCATTCACTCTAGTCTCTCCATATCCCCAACCTCCAACATCTCAAAATCAGGAATTCTAGCTAAGCAATAACACAAACACCTTGCATGCAAGCCAAAGGGATCCCCACAACTTAGGGTTATTACCTCATTCCTTCACATGGAGGGAAGAGGAAGGTGGAGTAGGGCTGCCGTGAGGGGGAGGGAGAAGCTCGCCGGCCTGGGGGAGGGTGGTCGCGAGCAAGGAGACACTGTGGGGCGCCGGCCAGGTGGCAGCAGGCGCCGACCACCAGTGGGAGCAGCAGAGGCCAAGACGAAGGCGCAGGAGGGCAGCCAGACATCGCTGCTTGCCGCCACTTGCTTGCCGCTATTTGTTGCTTCTTGCCACAGACCGCCAGAGAAATCGCCAGGAGAGCAAGACGCCAAGAAAGGAAGCACCAGGAAAAATCGCCAGGAGAGCAGCCAAGCACGGGCAAAGAAACCAAAAGGAAAGAAAAATATCAACACCCTCCTCCAAGCAAATGTCACCACAAAAATAAAGAAGAGAGAGAAAAGGATTAGGTGAGGGAGGGGAAAAATTCCCAAAAACCCCTCCAAAACAAAAATCCATCTTTTAACCGTTAGCGCGAACCAAAAAAAAATTAAATTCTTGGCACGAAACGCCAATTGTCAAAATAGACAACCTGCCGCAAAACTAAACGGCACGGAGAAAAAACACCTATTCTGATAAATATTCTCGGAAAACCCAAAACCGTTAGTAGAATTAATACCCGCACGACGGCTGAATCCTTGAATCAAGAAGGAGAAATCTTTGTTGGCCAAAAAAATCCTCGCAAAAGAGATCTTCGGTATTACAATAGAGCAACTCTTGGACACTTATTGCATATTCTTGAGCTCTTGTTTGCTTCTTTACTACTCTAGTGCATTCAATTCACATTTTGGGAGTAGTTGATAGAAAATTCAAGTGTGAGCATTAAATTGAGCTATTGAGACACTTGATACACCTCAAATGATTATAAAAAATTATTACTCTTGGAGGTTGCCACCTCCTAGACGGCTTGGACGTGAAGGAATTGGTGTAACACTTGAAGAGCGTGGAGGATAAAAATACGCTTTGTATGTTGGAATGCGTCAAATAATAAAAATAAATGTTCTAGGGCGGGCCAGGCCATCTTGGGCTAAGGCCCAAGTTAACCTTTCACTGGCCCATGCTGCCTCCACCTCCTCCCCTTAGTTTTTCCCAAAAACCCTAGCTGCTGCTACAGTGCATGCTAGAGTGTGGCACAATAGTAACCGACTAGGAAGGAGAAGAGGAAAAAGAAATAAGAGAAAAGTAAAAGAAGGAGAGGAAGAAAAGAGAAGGGACACGTTGATCGCCCGTGGAAAAATCGAGAGGAACTCGTGGGGATTTGGCTTGGTGTAACATCCTAAAAATTATAAAATAAGAAGAATAGAAATTTAAAATTTAAAAATAAAATTGAATAAAATTTTTAACCAAAATTAAGAGAATGAATTGAAATATCATATTTCATCTCAATATCTTGAAACCTAGCCTTAATCAAAGGAAGAGCTGCAAAAATAAAACTTTAAATCAATCAAAATATGAAAATGAGTTGGAAATAAAATTTACTTTGAAATTTCATATAATCAGAAATTTTCTTAAATTTTGGTTCTTAAGAAAATCTTTTATTGTGTTGATTTCATTCTCTTCTCAATGCAAAACTTATCAAACAATGAGAAATTAAAAGTTTAAAGATATTCAAAAATATTTATTGATGCGTTTTATGAATTCTCTAGATTTTATTAACTTTTCCTAGATTTTCTTGAATTTTTCTACAATAGATAAATCTTTTAGTATAAACTCAAATAATGGATAAAGAGAAGAGTAAAAATGTTATAAAAATAAAATAAATTAAAATTTTATTTAAACCAGGGTAACTCCAGAGACTCATTTATAAATTTTGAAATGTCATATCATAGCATTTATGCATGAAATTAAAGCCAATTAATGAACCATGACTAACAAAAGTAAAATTTTAGATTTAAATAAAAATAATCCTACCTTATATCGAGCTCAAAATTAAAAATTATGTTATGAATAAATAAATAAATCTATTTAAAAATTTCAGAAATTAATAAATTATTTTGTGATATTTAAAAATTCAAAAACTGAAAGATTAAAAATGTAATAACCTGAATGTCAGAATTTTATTATATTAAATACAAAACATATCATTTTCAAAATTTTACTAAAGGTTCATATGATCAATAGGAACCCTTATAAAAAGTTTCAAATTGTTTTGAGAAGATTTATATTCTCTGATAAATCATAAACTGAAAACTGAAATTTGTGCGGAGAGTATTGTCAAAATTTTTATAAATTCTGTGGATAATATTTTCATCTAAAATTTCTGCAGTTTGAACATAACTACTCAATCATCACTAAAAAACAATTTCACAAATTTTTGATGTGACTGGTAACTGGTCCAATAAACCTTATCCTGCTCCATTCTCAATTTGGCTTCGTTGCATCTCCTCTCTCTCTCTTGCAAGCCGGTCCACCAGTCAGCCTCTGTGTTTTGCCTTCTTCCTCTGGCCATTTGCAACCCCAAGCAAAATCTTTGTGCTGCCTTCTATAGCTCACGTCAGTCGGCCTGTAGCCCGCGCCACTGAGGCACTAGCCTTATCCCGGCTCTTCCATGTGGCCGTCGCCTCCGCGTTCCATGCTAACACGGCCATCATTCCTCCCTATGCAGCCATGAGCTCATCTCATCGAGACTTCATCTGAGACCGAGCTCAACTGCACCAATATTCGGCTATAAAAGGTGTCCCTAGCTTGTTTGAGACTGCGCATCATCTCCCCTCATCCTTCCCAACTCCTCTCTAGCTAGAACACCTTCAATTCTTGTTACCTCTGCCATTACCGAGAGTTCTAGAAACTCGGCCAAACACAAAATCTGGACAAATCATTCAACCAAATTCAAATTAACTCAAGCTGTAGCATTAGAAGCCAGCAGTGATCAAATCCCCTCAAAATTATTTGGAGTGTTTCAAGCAAAAACTAGCTGCCACCATGGTCCTCCTTCCCCACGGCCAGCCGCTTGAAGCCCCGCTATTCCAACACTCCTCCAACTGAAATAAATTTGAAAATGGAACCCTTATCATCCACTGGTGCCTAACATGCTACCGATTCAACCCCTAATACCTCTTTTCATCTTCTCCGATGAGGTGCCTTCTCTACCACCGCTTCACCTCAAGGGCGGCTCACCTCAGACCGCCTCCAGCTGAATTGGTACTGCCACTGAATGTGTCTTGACAAGCTCCCTCTCCTTGCGCCCTCGCCCTTAATAGAAACTCATCAGAGCTACGCAGCCGGCGAGCCCTAGCCGCACCTCTACTTTGTGTCAATGACACGCGGGAATAGCATGTCGGTCACCTCACCTCTCGGACGTGCGGTCTCTTTCTTCTTGGTGGACCCCACCTATCAGCTAGTGCACGCAATCCCAGTTCAAAGGGTAAAAGACTCTTCCTCTATTCTAAAAGCGTATTTTCTTTTTCCAGTTAATTTCCAAGCCGACTAATAATTAAACTTCAATATCTTTTGTAATTTTAATTCAATTTTAGTGGAACAAATTTCTAAAATCATATAAAATTAGGAATATTCAGAATTTGTAAAAATATTTAATTTTTGACCATAGAAGAATTAATTGAATTAAACTTTGTTAATAACCCCATTATGGTCTCTAAATAAAATCTATGCACAATAAGCCATAAAATAATAAGATAAATTTTTATATGATGCTAAGATTAGGATAAATTCAAATATAGAAAAATATTTAATTTTTAGTCAACAGAGTAATTATTAAAATTAAAAATTTGTTAAACACACTATTATGTACATTATTGCACATATGAAAAATATAACTCCTAAAATCATAAAAAAAATTTAATGTGCTTCTGAAGCCATATGAAACTCAAATATGCAAAAAATATTTAATTTTTGAACTAAGTTTGAATTATTTGCTTTGCAAATATAATAAAAACCTAATATGGACATTAATAAAAATGAGAAAATACTAACTCATAAAATAATAAAATAATTGGTATGAAGTTCCTGGAATCAGTAAGGACCCATGTATGTACAATATTCAGAATAAAACTTAGTCTACATTCTGTTAAGAAAAGAAAATGCTGATCACAACAATAAATAAATATGTAAACTATCGTGGTTAAAATCAAAATAATGCAAAATCAGTTTTAAAACACATCTAAGATTGCACCCTGCTAATACGAGAAAAATGAATAAAATATCTTGCATAGTGTATTCGCAAACTTAAAACGAAACCTGACTCAATATAACATTAACTTTGTGATCATTTATACTATTTCAACAGCAAATAAAATAACTTGTCTTGATGCTAAAATTTATAAATACTCTCAAAAGTTCATACTACCATATTATAAAGAAATAAGTTCATTAGATCATGGTTTGTATATAAATATTGCTAGCAAAATAACCATAAGTATTATGATTTCTGAACTTTAGAAACGTTTAAGCTTTTTCTGTGGCCTGTAGAATAACACGTCTAAATGTAAATCTTGGTAGGACCAGCTTAGAAACACTATTTGGTATATGGTCTACAATATTCTAAAAAAACATCTTATTTACAACTTACTTTTCATATAAATCTTGCTAAATCAATACCCCTAAGTGTTAATCATAAACTTCACCTCGCTAGTCCGATTCCATGTGACATAAACTACCATACCATATAAGCTAGTTCATTGACAAATTTAATGGCTCATCCAAACCCTAAAATTTATAAAATTAGTATAGAAATGCTCTCCAAACTATGGACTACTCTATTATGAAGAAATAATCTTATTTTATCATGCTCTGCACATAAATCCTATCAGCCAAATAGCCCTAAGTATTATGGTCTCTAAAATCCGTAATAAGAGTAAACAAACTTACTAATAAATGAGAAATCAATAAATAAGATATTTGTATCACCAGAACCTTCTTAAAAAGCATGAATATATAACCAATAACCTAACGTAACAAGTCCAACAGATTCAAAACTGATTCTTATGCAATGTTAATTAAGGAATGAGTACTATTCACATATATACATCATACAACAAATTGACTAATATTTAATTCTATTAACCCAAAGAATTTTTGCAACTTGAATTTGATATTATAAATAAAAGAAAACATAATTTTAGCTTCTTGAATTCGTAAGAAAAGAATAGATAATCCATAAAAGAAATCATGTATCGCTCGACCGGAAGCTGTTAATGATATGAACGTGTATAAATATACATAATCAACTAAAATGTAAGAATGTGAAGTCCTTTAACCTAAACCCTAAATCATGCCTATTTTCTATAGCAAGTTTTTATTTGATTTATTGTCTGTCTTCTTTTTGCCCTTATTAAAGTTTGTTATTTGCTATATTTCCATTGAACGACGTGTAGAACTTGATGTTACTAACTTCATCATCTAGAACATCAGCTACGACCATGACATCGTCTTAAATGACAAATAAGCAAGGCAAGCACCCCTTTTGATTATATTGATCCCAGTATTTAATTTTCCTTTCGTTTACCAAATGGTTTCATGCATGGGTTTATTTTCTATAAATTCACTATTTTATGGTATTGGTAGATATACCTGACGTTTCATGGAACTTCCTTGATAAGTTGGACATGTGAAACTTGATAACCATAGATTAAGGATAGACAATAAATAATGTCAATTTGGGTATATGCAATTTAATAACCATGCTTAGCCATGCTTTAAAATCAGCGATGAAGATGATCAGATCAACAATTGTTTCTTGAGAAATTGAAAATGTTGGTTATGACATGATGTCGGTTGTGGATATTTTGAATAAAAACTGAAAATAAAACTATGGTTTTGACGTGGGTAATTATTGGCAATAGCCAGTTGTACAGATGGAATTGTATGTAGTGTACGGAGGAGTATTGCCTATGTCGGATTAAGGACCGAACATCGTGTTGTACGATCCGAGAAAAATCCGTACAAACCATAAGTGTTGGTATGGGATAACCTTAAACCGATTAAGTTATCTAGTTTAACTTTGCATTTATAGAAGGCGGGAGCTAGCATAGGCATTCCTTTCTAGGTCTACTTGTACTTACCAATGCAACGGTGTATGCCTTGCTATGAGTAGAAACGTCGTGTGGGTACGGTGTGAATGGATCCAAGTCTTGGGTGTGTGTTTCTATTTTTATAGTGAGGACTTAACATCCCAGGCTGGTGTAAAATTAACCTAGGTAATGTAAAGGTTTTCATCAGGAACATTTTGGCCACACGCCAAAGGTGCATGAAACATGCGGCAAAAAAAGGTCATGACTTGTGGGTAAATCTGTACATCTTTGTAGAGTATAAATCTAATCGATTAGTCATACCCACGATTATAAGAGTCTTGGTGAACTGATACATGTTACATGTTTTGATATTTTCAAAAAGGGCTTGGTTTTATTTATTTTTGCTAAATGTTAGCGTGAATGGATTATTGGATGAATGGTTATGATTTTATGTCATCGGACTGACAGTATTGGACTTCATGATTTGGATTATTGAATGAATGTATATGTGTTGGCAAAGAAATGGTTATGGCATGATTTGATTATTGGATTATTCAATGCTCTCAAAAGACTATTAGTATTACTTATGTTTTACTTATTTTCTTATCAGCAAACTTACTCTTACAAATTATGTTTGAGAAATTGCAATTTGATTTACAAATTAATTTATGCTTTATGCAAAATTAACCGAGAAGCCTCCTTTGATTAACTTGCATTATTGCATTTGCAAATACCACCTTAAGTCTTGCTAAGTATGAAAGTACTCAACCTTACTTATTTTATTGTTTTAGGTGGATAAGACAACGAAGCTTCGAAGAATATTTTTTCATCACAGGTTACGAGAATTACAAGTATTACAATCTTTCTAGGGATTTATGCCTTGTCAGTTGCATACGGGATGGATGGGCACACTACAAGACTTTTACTTCTCCTGTGCTATGTTAAATACTCTGAGTTGTAAGATTATATTGTACAAAAAGCTTCCCCTTTAATAAAATGATGTATGGTTGTGATTTCAATTGTTGTAAATATGCGTACTAGCTACTGATCATGGAACTAGTACTGAATGCACATTAGATTTTCACTTTTGCATTTTATGTAAAAGTGGGGGTCGTTACACTTGGTGTCCTGCAAGGTGAGATCCCGCACTTTCCCCATAGTTTTAGAGGCCAATTTGAGGTGAATCAATCAATTGGAGGTTGGATTAGAGGGGAAATTAATTTGGATTAGTTTCTGCGCAAATGCTAAAATTCAATAGCCTGTAGCAGTTTCTGTTCTTTGCCTGTTTAGGGCATCTTGATGGCCCTAAAAATTTTAGTTTTTTTTTGGATGTAGAGAACTTCTTTATCTTTCTTTTGGCTCTAAAATCACTATTTTAGCCCCCGTGGTTTGGGAGTTATCGCCATCGCAAGTTGGCTTCCAGATTTTTGTCGATGTTAAGAACAATAATAGATCTATTTAGTTTTCAACCATCTTAGAGGCCAAACCAGTCCTGGAAAATAGTTAGAAAGTTGTAGAGTTTTCTTAATCTTGCGATGAACTAGGAACATCCCAAAAATTTCAAAATAATTAAAATAAAAAGTAGAAAATAAAATAAAATAAAATCTTTAATTATAATTAAGAGAATGAATGAAAATATTATCTTCTATTTCAACATCTTGAAATCCAACCTTTATAAAAGGATGAGCTACAAAATAAAACTTATAATCAAACAAAATATGAAAATAAGTTGAAAATAAAATTTACTTTGATATTTCAGATTAATCTGAAATTTTCTTGAATCTTGGTTTTAAGAAAATATTTTATTTCTATGATTTTTTCTCTTCAATACAAAGTGCAAAATATAATGAGAAATTAAAATTTATGATTCAATTATTTCTATTGATGCTTTTTCTGAATTCTCTAGATTTTATTGACTTTTCGTTGATTTTCTTGATTTTGCTACAATGGAGAAATCCTTTTAATTTACACTTAACTAATAGAGAAAGAGAATAGTAAAACGATTATAGAAACAAAATAAGTAAAAATTTTATTTAATCTCAGGAAACATCTAGTGACACAACATAAATTTGAAAATATCATATCAAGCAATTATGCATGAAATGAAAGCCAATTAATGTTTCATGACTAGTAATAGTAAAATTGTAACTAATCCCACCTTATCTCGAGCTGAAAATTTTATATTATCTTCATTATAGATCAGGTCATCAACAATAAAAATATCACGAAATAATTATTAAATTTGTTAATTATAAAAATTCAAAAACAGAAAAGCTAAAAATCTGAAAATACCAATCTCAGAATTTTAATAAATAAACTGTAAAGAATCTGAAGTTGAAAATTTTACAAACGTCTGGTAAGATAACAAGAAATCTTCACTAAAATTTTCAGAAGTTTTAAAGTAAGTATATACACCTAAATAAATTTAAAACCGAAAGCACAAAAATGAGCACAGTGTACTGTTAGAATTTTTATAAATTCTACAAGCATCAAATCAGATTGAAAATTTACCAGTGTATTCTCCCTTATCTCGAGTACACGTAATAAAATTTTCATTAAATTGTGGACAATGTAGCTAATGGGTTCAATGAGTTTATATCAGCCCTGATCACTGAAAATGCTTGAGGATTCCACGCCGCTCACTACCAATCGGGACCCAAGCCACTGGTGACCCCACCTACCAGCCACAGCTCCTGTCTTCTTCTTCCTCAGAGAGCCTGAGTCTCAAAGCCATTTCACCTGCCAGAAATAACTGCCATCCTCTGTTGATCGCCCCACACATATTGTCCTTGCGACATCATCACCTTGCCACGCTTTAGCCTCATTCAGATTTCGCACTGAGTCGCCCATTCCTCCTCCTGTTCAGCGCCGCAAAACCCCCGATGCATTCCCTACCACAAATTTCTGCCTATAAATAGAGCCTCAAGATTTCAAGAAGCCACACCTCATTCCCCCCCTCTATTCTTTTGCTCAGCTCTATTGAACCAGCGCCAACTTCTCTCATTTTCATGGCAACTGAAGAACCCTAACCCACGGATCAACTTTAAATTCCGCCGATACACTCAATCATTTCCCAATTCCTTGAAGCCGTAGCATCATCAAGACACAAAGAACAAAAGCATTCAAAAATATTTGGGTTTCCTCCACCAGAAGCTCGCCACCCCTTCTGCTCATCTTCTCCGGTCACAGCGCATGGTGGTGGCTCGAACCAAGTCATCTCAGATGCCAAAAGAAGGTAAAATGGAACTCTGTAGAGTGTATGGTGCTAAAATCGGAACCCATTCCATTCAATCTTTCCCCAAATACCAGTGCAGCTCATCGCCTCTCCCGCCGCCGCATGGCCACGGTGGTGAGGCAACTTCGGTTATCGTTGTCAGTAACGGGTTCAACCACAGGGTGCACAAGATCACCCTGAAGCCTTAGGGGCCATTGACCGAGCTCGAACCCGGCTAGAACCACACTAGTGATGAGCTTAACTTTGTGCTCTGCTTTGTGTCAATGTCATGCGGAACCCACATGTCAGCCACCTCGCCTCACAGTTGTGTGTCTCTCACTGACTACATGACCCCACCTGTCAGTTGGTTGGGTTTTAAATAAACCCAAAAAGGAAAAGCCGTATTCGATAAGATGAAAGCGTATTTTGTATTTTTACAACCCAAGCCACTTCAATTATTCATAACTTTCTCATTTTCAATCCAAATAAGATGGAACAAAATTCTAAATTCATATAAAATCATGTACTTTCAGAATATGTGAAAGTATTTTGGAAAAGAGCAAAGGATGAATTTAAAATTCAAATTTAATGAAAAGTCCTAAATATATGCTATACCCAAAAATTTTGCAAACAAATTTGGAATTAAATGAAACCAATTTTGATGGAATCCTTATGCTTCTAGGAAGCCAAATATGCAAAAATATTTGAATTTCATTTATGTTTGTATCATTTTCTAATAAGGGTTAACTACATGCTATAAATATTAAAAAATATATAGTTATTTCAAAAGAAATTCAAAAGGAGTAGAATCAATTTCTAAATACTATTGTGTTAGTAGATTACCTAAGTATACTAAAATACTTAAGAAATAATCTTGATTTGAATTGTTTCATGAATAAGAATGAGAACCAAATGTAAAAGATACATATATGGATATGCATGGATATTGAGTAATCTAGCAGTAGTATACATACATCTATATGTGCATATGGTACAAAATGAATTATGAAACCAAGTTACTTTACAGCAACAAAAGATTTCTTGTACATAAATTTGATCTTAAACCTTAACTGTATGAAAAGGGCATATATAAATGTGTAAATATATTAAAAAGTGAAGTCATAATTCATGTAAAACCAGATTTTATACAATCAGATCATGTAGAGCAATAAGGTCACTAAAATGGGTTATGGCTTATGCTTGAGTATATTTGTTGAGATATGCATGTTTGAAAATTTGAATTGGTTAGACCTCATAAAATGAAGTATCAGACTAGGTAGTATCAGCATATACTTAAAGATAAAATCATGATAATCAGCAAAAAGAACTAATTTGAATTCAGTTAATAAAAGACTTTAATTTTCAAATGCTTATAAACTATCGTGACTAAAATCAAAATAATGCAAAACTGGTTTCAAAACACTTCTAGGATCATCCCCTACTAATGCTAGAAAAATAAGTAGGTAATCATGTTTAATGCAGTCACAAAATTAAAATGAAATCCGATTCCCGATAATGTTGATTCTGTGACCATTTAAGCCCTTTTGGCAACCCGTAAAACTTCTCGTATAAATACCATTATTAGGGAAATTAGTCCAAAAACACTCTCCATCATATATACTGCCATAATCTAAAAAAATACTCTATTTAGAACTTGCTCTGTATATAAATTCCAATACTGTAAATACCCTTCGTAAATTAGTCACATAGGAAGCTAAACCACTTATGCTTTTTCGGCGACATGTAGAATAACTCGTTTAAATGTAAATCTTGGTAGAACCAGCTTAAAGACCACTTAAGCTATTTGGTATATGGATTACCATATTATAGAAAAATATCTTATTTACAACTTACTTTTCATATAAATCTTGCTAACTCAATACCCCTAAATGTTAATCATAAACTTAACCTCGCTAGTCCGATTCCATGTAACATAAACCTTACCATACCATATAAGCTATTTCAGTGGCGAGTATATTGTCTCGTACAAACCGTAAAATTTATAAAATTAGTATAGAAATGTCCTCCAAAGTATAAACTACCCTATTATGAAGAAATAATCTCATTTCATCATGTTTTGCATACAAATCTTGTCAGCCAAAAAACCCTAAGTATTATGATTTCTGAAATCTGAAATATGAGTAAACGAACTCAGTAACAATGAAGAAATCCATAGTTAAGATATTTGTATCATCAGAACCTTCTTAAAGACAACAAAAATATAACCGGTAACCTAACTTAACAGCTTTTAACATATCAAAACCCACTTTTCATGCAACATCAATTAATGATTAACACTATTCATAAATTACACGCAACGAAGTGAGTAATGTCTTACTTCTAATAATCCAAATAATTGTTGCATCTTGAATTCGATATTATAAATATAAGAATACGTAATTTTAGCTTCTTGAATTTATAAGATAATAATAGATAATTGTTGAGTCCTGGATTTGCAAATCTGAAACCATGTGTGTATACTGCACTAGTCTAGGATCATGCTAGTGCACACAGTGGAAACTCAGATGAAATATCATTCCATACAACAAATTAACTAAGAAGAAGCAAATTATTATTATTTAAAGCAAATGACCATATGGTCAATGTTCATACAGCTATGCCTTATGGGCTTAAGAAACAAATATAACTGTTGAAACGGAAATAAGATAACTTGGGCCATTGGATACGCCAAAGGCAATTGTCTAGGGAAATGCCTTCTTAGTCCACATAGTCTTCATAGTGTTCCTCCTCAAGATACTTATTATTTCCTGATTCTTCCTCAGTAACTGATCAACAAAGGCATAAAGCCATGAGTACAAAAAATACTCAGCAAGCCATAGGGAAATGTGCAATATTCATGCAAGACATGACAAAGGATAGTCAAATGGTTCATTTGCAGAAAGCAATAACTTGAATTGAAATACAGTAAATAGATTGAAAGCATATTGAGGAAAAAGATAATAAATATCTGGTAAATCAATGGTAGACAACATGAACAGAATGGCAAGACATCACCCTACACCATCCAAAACAAGTATCAAAGCACTAAATTCAATAATATAGCTTTAGACAATAAAACAACAGTGAACTCCCCATTCACATCCCAACAATTCCACATTACCACATTTCATGAAATACTCTATACCTCGTGTGAAATTCCCGAGCACGTTGATGATCGCGGACACGGCTATTCGAATAGTTTTACACTCTACAGAGGTTGTACAGCTTTACCCACAAGACATGATATTCTCCTTGCACCGAGCCATTAGCACACTTCCTTTGGTATGCTGGTAGAGAAATCATGACAAAGCCTTTGACAATGCACTATCTAAACTCGGTACTGCCCTCTAAGGTTTTGCCCCTCAGGGCCTCCTCTTGAGCCATGTGAATCTACCCGTCTATCTCGGAACCCACACCAACAATTGGCAGCACTTAAGATTAGATATTGTAAATTAATCTGCTAGGTCTATGTTAGTGTTATGCCCTTAAGGCAGTCATATAGATGATTGTAACATGACTATGTTTATGAATAATAATATGATTATTGGTCCAATGAATGTATATCATTATATTGATCAGCAAGTATGTGATTTGCTTATGAAACTCTCTACTTATTGATATAATTCTGTAAGTATCTCTGATCGGGTATCATTGTATAGGACAACGATGAATAGATCAGCACATGTATTGATCGATGATCATGTTTCATAGATCATGGGATATGGAGATATCATCAATATATTGTGAACTCATGATGAAGAACATGGGTTAGATAGACCCGCAATGGGACACTGCGAGAATATTACATTCTTATGTGTCATCAGTGTATCTCATACATAGTGGATGTATGATCCTTAGACCTGAGATTGTCACATTCCCTACATGTGTAATAATTTACCTTGGGGCCACCAAACGCTATTTCCTAACTGGATAGTTATAAAGGTAACTTTCATGTTTGCTATGAAACATGCAGAGGGAAGTGAGCAGTCAAGATGAAATTTGCCACTCCAGTGTAGCGGAGATATATGTCTAGGCCACTCGTGTGATATGATTAAGGAAGTGCATGGTCATGCCGTGATTGAGAAGTCAATCACAACTTATTAATATATCACGGATACGAGATATGGATTGAACTGTCAAAGGATGACATACTTCTCGCCTTGAGTTCGATCTTCATATAGTTTGGTAAAGGGATTATTAAATGAGTACTTTTGAAAGGTTCTATCCAATTTGACCATATGTGTTTGGGAGTTGGCATGCTCTGCAAGGAACCGCTACCAGCTATTGGATTGGAAAAGGGTTTTCTGAATCTATGTCCAAATGTACATGAACCTACAGGGTCACACTTAACGGGCTGGGACGTGTTAATTCGGATTGGATCCGTAATTAATGGACCTCGTGGGCTTAATGCGCTGATGGGCCCTGGCTTAGGGTTTCGTCGCGTGGCTATATAAGGAGAGGAGAAGGGTGGGCGTGATAGAAGCTGTTCATGTCCAGAACCCTAGCCTCCACCTCTGTCGGTGTTTCGTAAAACCGGTGAGTAAATTTGTAAGTAGTGGGGGGTCGCGCGTCCCCTCTCCTCGAATGGTTGGACTAAGAAAATCCCGGATGTATACTGGTTCGGGCGGAATGTCCCTACTTCCAGTCGGCGGCGGCGGTTTGTATTACTCTATGCACCGAAGGTCACCGGAGATTACAGACGGAGGCAGAGGACAGACCCTCAGCACTCGTTCAGAATTAGGAGGTCGGGAAAGCTTGGTGTGTTTCTGAGCTAGAAATTGAGTGTACGTGTGAGTATGCGCTCGTGTGGCCGGGGGCCTTCCTGAGGGCCCTGCCTCCCTTTATATAGGCAGAGGGGGCAGGTTACACGGGATTTTGGAAAGCAGGAGAGATACGCCGTGCCCGGGTGCTCCGATGTTTGGTCTTTGACGATTGACAGTTTTCTGTTCACCCCATGCCGGGTTGGTAGTCCCAACGGGCGGCTCCCCTTTAGGAAGGTGCGCACCTGCCCTATGTGCGCCTGTCAGATGTTGACGGTACGAGGGGACGGATGCTTTTGCTGAGGCCGCCCTCCGGTTGCCTCGGGAAGGAGCCACCCGTCCGACATGGTGGTTGTGTCTGTAAGACAGGTGACCAGCGCGGCGTAGACCGTCGATGTGGCAGAGGTTGCGGAGCTAGAGCTTGCTGGGGGCCCTAGCCATGACCCGGTCGAACTGGAGGCGTCGGTCCCGGCTAGAGCGGCCCTGCAGGGCGCCTAGCGTGGGCCCTGTCATTTGTCGAGCGGGCGCGTCATATCTGGGTCTCGGTCGTGGTCCCAGGGGTGCCCGACCCAAGGTCAGGTTGGAGGAACCGAGGGCAGGAACCCTTTGCGGTAGATGGGCTTTCTCTGGCACTCCGTATCATTGTTCATCTGGGCTTCCAACCCAGATTAGAGAGATAAAATCTTAAAATAGATTTTTACTTTGCTGTGGGGCACCCCGGGTATAAGTATCCGTCAGTAGCCCCCGGGGTCATCCTAAAACGCAGGCGTTACTGGGGTGGACCCTTCATTCTAGGCCGACATGGCTTCTTCAACAGCGCGACGTCGTTTATTGAAGCAGCGGGTCTTCTTGGGGGTAACCATCTGGTGTGGCCGGGTCCGATCGATTCTGGTCGGTCGGTTTTGGCTGGGTGTGCGCGAGCGCACCCGGTGGGTGTAGCCCCCGAGCCCTCGAGTAGCTCAGAGAGCTGGTCGGGGGTTTAGATCGGTCGGCAAAGAATCCGACTGAACAAGGTGGGCGTACTTGATCGAACTGCAGCGTTCGGTAGGGTCTTGTGGCCCAGTGGGTGTAACCCGAGCCCCGAGCGGGTCGGGGAACCGGTCGGGGGGTTACCCAAGTCAGATGAGTCCGACCATCTTGGTCGGAGGGCTCTAGTTCGATGCTAAGCCGGTCGGTGTCGATGCTTGGACGCCTCGCGTAGGGTTCAAGTTTCTGAATGCTTGTTTTATGTCGTAGCTAGACGCGGCCGTGGTCGGTAGGGAGGTCCGGATGCCTTCGCGAGAGGTTCCGGTTCCCGGGTGCTCGTTTTACGTCGTAGCTAGACGCGTTAGTCGAGCTAGTTTAATGCCGCAGCTAGGCGAGTTAGTCGGGCTGGTTTAACGCCGCAGCTAGGCAAGTTAATCGGGCTGGTTTAACGCCGCAGCTAGACAAGTTAGTCGGGCTGGTTTAACGCCGTAGCTAGGAAAGTTAATCGGGCTGGTTTAACGCCACAGCTAGGCAAGTTAGTCAGGCTGGTTTAACGCCGCAGCTAGGCAAGTTAATCGGGCTGGTTTAACGCTGCAGCTAGGCAAGTTAATCGGGCTGGTTTAACGCCACAGCTAGGCAAGGGGCATCCATCCCGAGTCCTCGTCGGGCGAGGCAATCTGCGGGAGGAGAGGCCGCTGTCGGTCCCACGTGTACGCCCCGTCCGCAGGTGTGGGACCAGGAGGGGGTGAGCAGATGCGTGTTTGCCATACATCGGTTGAACACCGTGCTCGTGGAGCTGCAAACGGGTTATCCGAGTGGGCCCTGGAGATCAAGCGATCTCCGAGCGGACGATCCCTGCGTCGGGTGTCCGACCCGCTGGGGGCGACCCATAAAAAACCTTTCTTTACTCAATCCCGTATCGGACCCCGAGCTGTTCAGAACTTCGGGCGCAATGGGCCGCTTGCCCTTCGGGGCTCCGCGGGAGATTTTGAAGTATGGTCTCGGACATGAGCTAAGGCGATTGGGTCGTCCGCCAACCCAACTAATGACCCGTTGAGGGTTCGCCTTGAACTTGCCCCTCGCTCGTTTGCCTGCTGGGGTCGGCTGGGGATCCACTTGGTGGATCTTGCTTTGGGACCCGCGGCCAGGTCTTAATCGTGAGGCATTCAAGCCTTCTCGCCACCTCGAGGCTGCTAGGGCCTGGTGGGCTTTTTCTCCCTGCTTCGAGCCGGTTTGAGCCGACCCGGAGGCGGAGATCAAGAGGTCGCAGGGCGTTTCGCCCGGAGCGATACCCCGACGTCTCTGCAAGCATTTAGTGTACGTGCGGGAATTAAATGCGAATTGAAATGATTGAAGCGTCGTCTTACGGCGTCCGACGTGGCGTTCTGACGGGGACGCGACGCTTCGACCAAAGCGACGTCCGCTTGACTTGGCGAGCGATCAGTCAATGCTTGTGCAGCTAGCACGTGCTCCGGTGGGGTACCTGCAAGCTCAGGGTGGCAAGCGCTACGGAGAACCGAATAGCCGGTCGGATCACCTGACCCATAAAAGTGTGCGGACTTGTAGCCCTCGAGCGGTGCGTGGGAAACCTTCTATGAAACGGTCTAGCTTTTCGGGAAAAACCTTCTATGAAACGGCGATAATATCCCGCCATTCCCAGAAAACTTCTGACTTGGGTTACCGTTTTGGGTGACTCCCAATTGAGCACATCTCGACTTTACTGTGGTCAACAAATGACTCCTTGGTGATATGACATGACCTAGGAAAGCGACTTCCTTCATCCAAAACTCACATTTCTTGAACTTAGCATAGAGTTGATGTTCTCTTAGCTTTGTCAATACTTTCCGCAAATGATCCTCATGTTCTTCCTCACTCTTGGAGTAGACCAAAATGTCATCAATAAAGACAACGACAAACTTGTCTAGATATTCCATAAATACCTTATTCATCGTGGTCATGAAATAGGCGGGGGCATTAGTCAAACCAAAAGACATCACGGTATACTCATCTTGTCCATACCGAGTCACAAAAGCTGTTTTGGGTATATCCTCTTCTGAATCTTCATCGATGGTAACGACCTCAAGTCAATTTTTGAAAACACTCGCTCCTTGAAGCTGGTCGAACAAATCATCAATTCTTGGCAGAGGGTACTTATTCTTAATGGTGACCTCATTTAGAGCACGATAATCCACATACATCCTCTGAGTTCCGTCTTTCTTTTCTACTAGAAGAACTGGGGCTCCCCGTGGCGAAGAACTTGGTCTCACAAAACCCTGATCTTGTAACTCTTTGATCTGTCTCTTTACTTCGGCTAACTCATTAGCGTGCATCTGTCTGGTCTCTTGCAAATGGGTGGTGTTCCAGGAACTAGCTCAATCAAGAACTCTATGTCTCTATCTGGTGGCATACCAGACAACTCATATGGAAACACATCAGGAAAATCTTTGGCAATTGGCACATCTTCCAAATTTATTCCTTTGGCACTACAAACTTTTATCCTTCGATCGATCTGCGGCGACTTGAAGTTTTAATTTAGCTCCGCTCGGTGGTTAATGTGATCTCTCTGTTTTCACGATCCAAAATCGCTTGGTTTTTGGAGAGCCAATCCATTCCTAGGATCACATCTAAGGACTTGGTGTCTAGGACAATGAGGTTTGCTAGAATTCTACCCTCCGATTAATATCTTAACTTCGGGCAGCCTTGGTTCATACTTAAATCGAACCGGTGATGGTTTGGGGTCATCATGGGCAACATTATGGTTCTCCCACCATTCAGCGGCGGTGCTCTCCAACTGATGAGCGGTCATAAAGAACTTTCTCTTGATTTGTGCACTGAGCAATGGCAGTCTTCTTCTCAATGGAGCGAATCCAATCATCTGCGTCCAAGGGTTCTGAAGAGTTGGAGAAGGTAGGCGGATGAGTCCTCATGAATTCTGCTAGCTTGGATCATGGACGAAGCTTAAGGAGGTGCAAAGAACAATGACTTGATTTTGCTGGTTCAACAAATTAGCCAGAGCAACTGTAGTCTGATTCTGCTGATTCATCATATTATTCATGTTCTGTGTCATGGCATTCATAAGCTGAGTCTGAGCTGCCAAGAAATATTCCCAAATTCTGATCTGACACTGCAGGTGGGGGGGTGGTGGGTTAGCACTGGCATTAGCATCCACTGGCGGACTGTGACTGGCTCCAGAACGAATGTCAACCATTTGCGACGTAGCACAAGGGTTTGATAGGTAAGAGAGAAAAGCAGTAGAAAAGTGGTAAGGTCATCTAGGGGAGAAGGTAATACCCAAGGACAAAAGCCAACCAAAGGCATAGCCGAAAAGGCTATAAAACAAGGAGCCAAATAAAGCTTTGAACTTAAGGTACGATTGTAACACCGTGCTGGAGGCAAGTGTACAAAATACCCGGCACACAAGCAATGAAAATCCTAGTATACGTAGACTAAACGTAACTAAGCCAAAAGAAATGGCATACTCCAACCCACGAAGCACCTTAACCTATCTTATATGGTAGTCTTCTCAGACATACTCTTCAACAGCTTGATCTTCACCTCCTTGGATTTGATTCCTTGCAGATGCCTTGGGGTTTGAGAAGTTTCATGAGATAAGGTCAATTTAAATTTCAAAGCAATGTTTCAGCAAAGAAGAGGAATTAAGAACATTGGAATAAGATGAGAAGAGACAAACTATTAAATACCAATTTGTTGGTTTGATTTAGAAAATAATTTTGAAGACCATGCTAACTAAGAAAGCGACTCACATCGATATGGCTCGATACCATCTCTGTCGGGACCCGGATATGCAAATCCGAAACCCTCAGGTATATCTTGCACTAGTCCAGATCACGCTAGTGCACACAGTGGAAACATAGATGACATATCATTCCATACATCGAAATAATTAAGAAGAAGCAAATTATTATTGAATAAAGCAAACGACCTTATGGTCAAAGTTCATACACCCATGCCTCTTGGCTTAAGAAACAAGTGAAACATTAAAATGAAATATAAAAACTTTAGGCCATTCGACATGCCACAGGCAATCGTCTGGGGAACGCCTTCCTAGTCCACGTAGTCTTCATAGTATTCCTCCTCATCAAAGTCTTCACCACAAATGTCTTCATCTGCTTTATGGAATAAGCAGCCCCGCAATAAAAAGCGGGGGTGAGTATGCAACATACTCGCAAGTCTCGGAAACTTAATGCAAGTAACTAAATGCATGGCTTAAACAAAGGAAGGCATAATATGGTTCATTTGCGTAAAGCAATAACTTGAATTGAAATACAGTAAATAGATTGAAGGCAGATTAATAAAACAATAATAAATAATCGTAAATCAATGGTAGACAACATGAATGTAATGACGAGGCATCACCCTACATCATTCAAACAAGTATCAACCACACAATTCAACAAGATAGCTTGAGACAACAAAACAACAAAGTGAATTCCCTGCTCACATTCCAACAATTCCCCATTTCAAGAAATTACTCTATACCCGTGTGAAATTCCGGGCTTGTCCATGACCGCGAACACGGCTATTCAATAGTTTTACACTCTGCGCAGAGGTTGTGCGGCTTTACCCACAAGACATGATATTCTCCTTGCGCCGCCATTAGCACACTTCCTTTGGTGTGCCGGCAGAGAAATCATGACAAAGCCTTTACAATGCATGTTTAAACTCGGTACAGCCCTCTAAGGTTTAGCCCTCGGGGCCCCTCTTGAGCCATGTGAATCTACCCGCATACAACCGGAACCCACACCAACATTTGGCAAGACTCAAGACTAAACATTGCAAATTAATCGGCTAGGTCTGTCCCATACCGCACTTATGGTTGCACGGTTAGGCCCAGTTCAATGGCGCACAAGATTAAGTCCTTAAATTATCTCAAGCAAGACAACCACATCCCAATGTGCCGGATAGCACCCCCTTTACTGCACGATCACTTGCTCAAGGGAAAATATTTTGTTCAACCAAGACCATTAACATCCCTTGCCATGGTACAACAAGTTTTACAACAATGCCAACGGCCACAATTCCATATCTCATTAAGTCAAGATTAACATTAATTTTATGTGATATGAATCCCATCGGACAACTAAGCATGGCTAAGCATAGCTATGATAACCCAATGTTGGTATTATGATTATGTCCAACTAGTAAACAACCCAACCTAGGGTGACAATGGACACATGACATCTCAATTAATCAAGGTGGCATAATGAAAATTTGGCATATAGCTATTCGATAAATAGTTCTTGTATCACATAGCATGCATTTGTATGAAACAAAATAGTTTTGCAAACATGGGTTCAATATGATCAAAGGACTACGACTTGCCTTCACCCTCTTCCGCTGCTGCTACCTCCGCTGGATGCTCCTCTCGCTCAACCGGTGAGTCGTCTACCTTGAAACACGCAAATCGAGGCAAAAATAAATAAAACCAGAAATAAACAAAATTCAAAAATTCATAAAAATGACACCAACAGATAGATCTTGATTTTAGATGAATTTAGA
The DNA here is from genome assembly GCA_036346375.1 of Guadua angustifolia. Classification (NCBI taxonomy): domain Eukaryota; kingdom Viridiplantae; phylum Streptophyta; class Magnoliopsida; order Poales; family Poaceae; genus Guadua; species Guadua angustifolia. Next base: position 43,976,741 of record CM070502.1, read on the forward strand.
AATTTGAATCGTTCGAATCGGAGTTCGAACGGAGGAGAACGGGCCTTCCGAAGTTTCTCGGGAGAGAAAATCGGAAAAATATTAAAAGTAACACGTGTCGGGCTCGGATTGGTTGATTTTCGGATTTTCGGAAATAATCGGGAAATACCAAAAATGAATGCGCTGACACGGGGGCCCACGAGTCATTGACTCGGCTCACGTGAACTCGGTGCACCGAGGAGTTTACGGATGACGTGGCGAAGACGTGTAGGCTAGGGTCTACGTGGCACGGACGTGGCACCAACGGAGCATCCACGTGGCGATGACCTGGCGCTGGCATGGCTGGGCTTGGATTTTCGGCTGACGTGTCGGTGACATGGCACTGATGTGGCAGCCAAGTGGTCCTAGGGCGGAGATGGCATCTACGTGGTGAACACGGGGCGGCTACGTGAGATGTTAGCGACGACGTGGGCGCATACGTGGCTGGCACGTGGCGCACACATGTCACAAACGTGACGACACACGGACTTTCGGTGAGGTGGCGTGAACGTGGTCAACACAAAGGAGTCGAGGGCCGTGGCGGCGTTGTGGCGGCTGACAAGGCGACACGCAAAGGTGACGAAGCAGTTGGCTCGGGGAAGGCTTACCGATCACAGTACGGGCGAAGATCCGAGAGGTCTTTGCGGATCGACGGTGGAGGTTGACGAGAGAGTCGACGGCGAGGTCGGCTTCGAACGCCCGGACTTGGGAAAGACGGCACCGAAACGGCGATGGAACGACAGATCGGATGAAAGAGTTAGTGATTCGGGTAGAGGTTGACGAAGTGAACTCAACGGGACCAAAAGATGCGGCGGAGGCTCACCGGAGAGGAAAGAAGAGGCGGCGGAATGGCTCGGGCACGGTCCTGCACTCCGGCGAGGTCGCACGGTGTGTCGGCGGGGTCTCGGACGGCAAGAGCTAGGGCAAAATGCGCGTAGCGGGGAGGCGAACCTCGGGCTAGGGTCGGCGGCGGCTTTTAAAGTCTTGGGAGGCGTGAAAAACGCGGAGACCGAGGAAGGCAGCGTGCGGCACGAGGATTCTTCGGCGGCTAGGGTTTCTGCTGGCGGCGCTACGTGGCTGTAATCCGACCATCCACGGGCGATGATCCAACGGCCGGCAGAGATTGGCTACGTGGGTGAGCGATGGCTGTTGGATTGAGATCCAACGGTCGGAGGCTAGGGTTTTCGGTGGGTTGGGCTGAAACAGGAGTGGGCTGCGGGGAATAGGAATTGGGCTGGCTGAGGAAATAGGAACGGGCCGGGCAAATTCGGCCCGAAGCGAAATTTCAAAATAAAAATGATTTTCCAATTTAATAATTACCAGAAATTCATATAAATCCAAATAAATACCAAATAAATTCAGAAAAATCTCCAAAAATACAGAAAAATTCCTTGAAGCACAAGGAACCCAATAAAAACTGGAAACCTTTAATTTGATGCATAGGTTAATCAAATTAAATCTTTTCATTATTGGAAAATTCATATTAAGCTTCAATTAATTCCAAGAAAATGCAAATGGTTTTTTTTTTAAACATACCAAAACTCAAATTTTGGGATGTTACAAACCTCCCCCCCTTAAACGGAATCTCGACCCCGAGATTCGGACTGGCTAGAGAATAGGTGGGGAAACTCAGACTTCAGATCCTCTTCTCGCTCCCAAGTGGCTTCATCTTCCGAATGATTGCTCCACTGGACTTTGCAGAAACGGATGATCTTGCTTCTGGTGATGCGCTCGCAACTTCCAAAATCTTCTTTGGCTGCTCCTTGTAGGTGAGATCCTCTTGCAAATCGATGGCTTCCAATGGCATCTGTTCTTCTGGCACTCGCAGGCACTTCTTTAATTGTGACACGTGGAACACATCATGGATTTCAGAGAAAGACTGAGGCAACTCGAGTTTGTAAGCAATTTCTCCTCTTCGTTCCGAACTTTGAGCGGTCCCACATATCTTGGGGCAAGCTTTCCTTTTACTTGAAATCTCTTAACTCCTTTTAGAGGGTGACTCTAAGATACACATAATCATTAGGCTCGAAACTTAAATCTCGCGACGATTATCGCATAACTCTTCTCATCTACTTTGAGCTATCTTTAACTTGTCTCAATTAATCGCACTTGCTCTTGACTTCTTGCAATATGGCAGACCAAATAAGCTGTCTTTCCTAGTCTCTTTCCAATTGAGAGGGTTCTACACTTTCTTCCGTATAAGGCTTCGAAAGGAGACATTTGCAAACTGGCCTGATAACTGTTATTGCAAGAAAACTCTGCATAGGGCAAACACTTGTCCCACTTAGCACCATAGGTTAAGGCATAGGCTCTTAACATGTCCTCAAGAATCTGGTTCACTCGCTCTGTCTGTCCATCGGTTTGAGGGTGATAAGCGATCTTCAACTCGAGATGAGTCCCCATCGCTTCATGCAAACTCTGCCAAAAACGAGAAGTAAACTGAGTTCCTTTATCGGAGACAATCTTCTTAGGCACTCCATGAAGACTGACAATCCTTGACATGTATAATTCTGCCAATTTATCTCCGGTGTAGGTAGTCTTAACCGGAATGAAGTGAGCTACCTTAGTCAATCGATCCACTATCACCCAGATCGAATCATAACCTGCTTGGGTCTTAGGAAGTCCGGTAATAAAATCCATACCAATTTCTTCCCATTTCCATTCAGGAATCTTCAATGGTTGAAGCAATCCTGCTGGTCTCTGATGCTCGGCTTTGACCTTCTGGCAGACATCACAAAGAGCAACATATTCTGCAATCTCACGCTTCATGCTAGGCCACCAATACCTTTCCTTGAGGTCTTGGTACATCTTAGTACTTCCAGGGTGAATGGAGTACAAAGTCTCATGCGCTTCTTTGAGTAACAACTCCTTGAGCTCTTTCTGGTTAGGTACACAGATACGATTCTCATACCAAACAGTACCCTTTTCATCTTCAGTGAAACCTGGGGCTTTTCCTTTCTTCATATTACTCTTGATCTCTTTGATATCAGCATCATCAACTTGGGCTTTCTGAATCGATCTTCCAATTGGGACGACTTCCAAAGTAGCCAAGTAACCTTCTTGAACTACTTCCAGACTAAGCTTCTGAAATTCTTCATAGAGAGCTGGCTGACTTTCTTTAATCATCTTGGTATTACAGTAACTCTTTCTACTTAAAGCATCCGCTACGACGTTGGCTTTGCCCGAATGATAATGAATACCAATGTCATAATCCTTGATCAACTCTAACCATCTTCTTTGCCTCATATTGAGATCAGTCTGGGTAAAAATGTACTTCAGGCTCTTGTGATCCGTATAAACCTCATAGCGATTACCAATGAGATAATGGCGCCAAATCTTTAAAGCATGCACTACGGCAGCCAATTCCAAATCATGGGTCGAATAGTTGACTTCGTGTGGCCTTAATTGACGCGGAAGCATATGCCACAACCTTCTTATCTTGCATTAGCACACAACCGAGTCCTTGACGGGATGCATCACGAATATCTCAAAATCCTTCCTGATATCTGGCAAAATAAGCACTGGGGCAGTTGTCAAATACTTTTTAGCTCTTGAAAACTTCGCCACACTCGATGTCCAAGCAAATTTCTTCTCCTTTTAAGTAGCCGAGTGAGCGGTCTAGCTTTTAGGAAAAACCTTCTATGAAACGGCGATAATATCCCGCCATTCCCAGAAAACTTCTGACTTGGGTTACCGTTTTGGGTGACTCCCAATTGAGCACATCTCGCACTTTACCAGGGTCAACAGCGACTCCTTCAGCTGATATGACATGACCTAGGAAAGCGACTTCCTTCATCCAAAACTCACATTTACTGAACTTAGCATAGAGTTGATGTTCTCTTAGCTTTGTCAATACTTTCCGCAAATGATCCTCATGTTCTTCCTCACTCTTGGAGTAGACCAAAATGTCATCAATAAAGACAACGACAAACTTGTCTAGATATTCCATAAATACCTTATTCATCAGGGTCATGAAATAGGCAGGGGCATTAGTCAAACCAAAAGACATCACGGTATACTCATCTTGTCCATACCGAGTCACAAAAGCTGTTTTGGGTATATCCTCTTCTGAATCTTCATCGATGGTAACGACCTCAAGTCAATTTTGAAAACACTCTGCTCCTTGAAGCTGGTCGAACAAATCATCAATTCTTGGCAGAGGGTACTTATTCTTAATGGTGACCTCATTTAGAGCACGATAATCCACATACATCCTCCGAGTTCCGTCTTTCTTTTCTACTAGAAGCTGGGGCTCCCGTGGCGAAGAACTTGGTCTCACAAAACCCTGATCTTGTAACTCTTTGATCTGTCTCTTTACTTCGGCTAACTCATTAGCAGGCATCCTGTACGGTCTCTTGCAAATGGGTGGTGTTCCAGGAACTAGCTCAATCAAGAACTCTATGTCTCTATCTGGTGGCATACCAGACAACTCATATGGAAACACATCAGGAAAATCTTTGGCAATTGGCACATCTTCCAAATTTATTCCTTTGGCACTACAAACTTTTATCCCTTCGATCTGATCTGCGACAGCTTGAAGTTTTAATTTAGCTCAAATGCTCGATGGTTAATGTGATCTCTCTGTTTTCACGATCCAAAACTGCTTGGTTTTTGGAGAGCCAATCCATTCCTAGGATCACATCTAAGGACTTGGTGTCTAGGACAATGAGGTTTGCTAGGAATTCTACCCCTCCGATTAATATCTTAACTTCGGGGCAGCCTTGGTTCATACTTAAATCAGAACCAGGTGATGGTTTGGGGGTCATCATGGGCAACATTATGGTTCTCCCACCATTCAGCGGCGGTGCTCTCCAACTGATGAGCGGTCATAAAGAACTTTCTCTTGATTTGTGCACTGAGCAATGGCAGTCTTCTTCTCAATGGAGCGAATCCAATCATCTGCGTCCAAGGGTTCTGAAGAGTTGGAGAAGGTAGGCGGATGAGTCCTCATGAATTCTGCTAGCTTGGATCATGGACGAGCTTAAGGAGGTGCAAAGAACAATGACTTGATTTTCTTTGGTTCAACAAATTAGCCAGAGCAAGCGTAGTCCGATTCTGGCGATTCATCATATTATTCATGTTACGTGTCATGGCATTCATAAGTCGAGTCCGAGCCGCCAAGAAATATTCCCAAATTCTGATCGACCATCGCGGGGGGGTGGTGGGTTAGCATCGGCATTAGCATCCTTGGGCGATCGTGGTGGCTCGAAGCGAATGTCAACCATTTGCGACGTAGCACAAGGGTTTGATAGGTAAGAGAGAAAAGCAGAGAAAAGTGGTAAGGTCATCTAGGGAGAAGGTAATACCCAAGGACAAAAGCTAACCAAAGGCATAGCCGAAAAGGCTATAAAACAAGGAGCCAAATAAAGCTTTGAACTTAAGGTACGATTGTAACACCGTCTTTGGAGGCAAGTGTACAAAATACCCAAGACACAAGCAATGAAAATCCTAGTATACGCAGACTAAACGTAACTAAGCCAAAAGAAATGGCATACTCCAACCCACGAAGCACCTTAACCTATCTTATATGGTAGTCTTCTCGGACATACTCTTCAACGACTTGATCTTCACCTCCTTGGATTTGATTCTTGCAGATGCCTTGGGGTTTGAGAAGTTTCATGAGATAAGGTCAATTTAAATTTCAAAGCAATGTTTCAAAGAAAGAAGAGGAATTAAGAACATTGGAATAAGATGAGAAGAGACAAACTATTAAATACCAATTTGTTGGTTTGATTTAGAAAATAATTTTGAAGACCATGCTAACTAAGAAAGCGACCTACAGTCGATATGGCTCTGATACCATCTCTGTCGGGACCGGATATGCAAATCCGAAACCCTCTCAGGTATCTTGCACTAGTCCAGATCACGCTAGTGCACACAGTGGAAACATAGATGACATATCATTCCATACATCGAAATAACTAAGAAGAAGCAAATTATTATTGAATAAAGCAAACGACCTTATGGTCAAAGTTCATACACCCATGCCTCTTGGCTTAAGAAACAAGTGAAAGCATTGCAAATGAAATATAAAACTTTAGGCTATTCGACATGCCACAGCAATCGTCTGGGAACGCCTTCCTAGTCCACGTAGTCTTCATAGTATTCCTCCTCATCAAAGTCTTCACCACAAATGTCTTCATCGCTTTATGGAATAAGCGGCCCATAATAAAAAGCGGGGTGAGTATGCAACATACTCGCAAGTCTCTAAACTTAATGCAAGTAACTAAATGCATGGCTTAAACAAAGGAAGGCATAATATGGTTCATTTGCGTAAAGCAATAACTTGAATTGAAATACAAGAAATAGATTGAAGGCAGATTAATAAAACAATAATAAATAATCGGTAAATCAATGGTAGACAACATGAGCAGTAATGACGAGGCATCACCCTACATCATTCAAACAAGTATCAACCACACAATTCAACAAGATAGCTTGAGACAACAAAACAACGTGAATTCCTGCTCACATTCCAACAATTCCCCATTTCAAGAAATTACTCTATACCCGTGTGAAATTCCGGGCTTGTCCATGACCGCGACACGGCTATTCGAATAGTTTACACTCTGCAGAGGTTGTACAGCTTTACCCACAAGACATGATATTCTCCTTGCGCCTGGCCATTAGCACACTTCCTTTGGTGTGCCGGCAGAGAAATCATGACAAAGCCTTTACAATGCATGTTTAAACTCGGTACCGCCCTCTAAGGTTTCGCCCCTCGGGGCCCCCTCTTGAGCCATGTGAATCTACCCGTACAACCCGGAACCCACACCAACATTTGGCAGTACTCAAGACTAAACATTGCAAATTAATCGGCTAGGTCTGTCCCATACCAGACTTATGGTTGCACGGTTAGGCCCAGTTCAATGGCGCACAAGATTAAGTCCTTAAATTATCTCAAGCAAGACAACCACATCCCAATGTGCCGGATAGCACCCCCTTTACTGCACGATCACTTGCTCAAGGGAAAATATTTTGTTCAACCAAGACCATTAACATCCCTTGCCATGGTACAACAAGTTTTACAACAGCGGCCAACGGCCACAATTCCATATCTCATTAAGTCAAGATTAACATTAATTCTTATGTGATATGAATCCCATCGGACAACTAAGCATGGCTAAGCATAGCTATGATAACCCAATGTTGGTATTATGATTATGTCCAACTAGTAAACAACCCAACCTAGGGTGACAATGGACACATGACATCTCAATTAATCAAGGTGGCATAATGAAAATTTGGCATATAGCTATTCCCAGTAAATAGTTCTTGTATCACATAGCATGCATTTGTATGAAACAAAATAGTTTTGCAAACATGGGTTCAATATGATCAAAGGACTACGACTTGCCTTCACCCTCTTCCGCTGCTGCTACCTCCATTGGATGCTCCTCTCGCCAACCGGTGAGTCGCCTACACGCCAAACACGCAAATCGAGGCAAAAATAAATAAAACCAGAAATAAACAAAATTCAAAAATTCATAAAAATGACACCAACAGATAGATCTTGATTTTAGATGAATTTAGAAATTTGAATCGTTCGAATCGGAGTTCGAACGGAGGAGAACGGGCCTTCCGAAGTTTCTCGGGAGAGAAAATCGGAAAAATATTAAAAGTAACACGTGTCGGGCTCGGATTGGTTGATTTTCGGATTTTCGGAAATAATCGGGAAATACCAAAAATGAATGCGCTGACACGGGGGCCCACGAGTCATTGACTCGGCTCACGTGAACTCGGTGCACCGAGGAGTTTACGGATGACGTGGCGAAGACGTGTAGGCTAGGGTCTACGTGGCACGGACGTGGCACCAACCGAGCATCCACGTGGCGATGACTGGCGCTCGCATGGCTGGGCTTGGATTTTCGGCTGACGTGTCGGTGACATGGCAACCGATGTGGCGCCAAGTGGTCCTAGGGCGAGATGGCATCGTGGTGAACAGGCGGCTCGTGAGATGTTAGCGACGACGCGGGCGCTGCGTGGTCGCACGTGGCGCACACATGTCACAAACGTGACGACACACCGGACTTTCGGTGAGGTGGCGCGAACGTGGTCAACACAAAGGAGTCGGTCGACGTGGCGGCGTTGTGGCGGTGACAAGGCGACACGCAAAGGTGACGGGCGATTGGCTCGGGAGGCTTACCGATCACAAGACGGCGAAGATCCGAGAGGTTCTTGCGGATCGACGGTGGAGGTTGACGGAGAGAGTCGACGGCGAGGTGCGGCTCTAACGCCACGGACTTGGGGAAGACGGCACCGAAACGGCGATGGAACGACAGACGGATGAAAGAGTTAGTGATTCGGGTAGAGGTTGTGAAGTGAACTCAACGGACCAAAAGATGCGCGAGGCTCACGGAGAGGAAAGAAGAGGCGGCGGAATGGTTTCGGCACGGTCCTCCTGCACTCCGGCGAGGTCGCACGGTGTGTCGTGGGTCTCGGACGGCAAGAGCTAGGGCAAAATCCAGAAGTGGGAGGCGAACCTCGGGCTAGGGTCGGCGGCGGCTTTTAAAGTCTTGGGAGGCGTGAAAAACGCGGAGACCGAGGAAGGCAGCGTGCGGCACGAGGATTCTTCGGCGGCTAGGGTTTCTGCTGGCGGCGCTACGTGGCTGTAATCCGACCATCCACGGGCGATGATCCAACGGCGGCAGAGATTGGCTACGTGGGTGGCGATGGTCATGGATTGAGATCCAACGACGGAGGCTAGGGTTTTTTGGGTTGAAATAAACAGAGTGGGTCGGGGAATAGGAATTGGGCTGGCTGAGGAAATAGGAACGGGCCGGGCAAATTCGGCCCGAAGCGAAATTTCAAAATAAAAATGATTTTCCAATTTAATAATTACCAGAAATTCATATAAATCCAAATAAATACCAAATAACTTCAGAAAAATCTCCAAAAATACAGAAAAATTCCTTGAAGCACAAGGAACCCAATAAAAACTGGAAACCTTTAATTTGATGCATAGGTTAATCAAATTAAATCTTTTCATTATTGGAAAATTCATATTAAGCTTCAATTAATTCCAAGAAAATGCAAATGGTTTTTTTTTTAAACATACCAAAACTCAAATTTTGGGATGTTACAAACCTCCCCCCCTTAAACGGAATCTCGACCCCGAGATTCGGACTGGCTAGAGAATAGGTGGGGAAACTCAGACTTCAGATCCTCTTCTCGCTCCCAAGTGGCTTCATCTTCCGAATGATTGCTCCACTGGACTTTGCAGAAACGGATGATCTTGCTTCTGGTGATGCGCTCTGCAACTTCCAAAATCTTCACTGGCTGCTCCTTGTAGGTGAGATCCTCTTGCAAATCGATGGCTTCCAATGGCATCTGTTCTTCTGGCACTCGCAGGCACTTCTTTAATTGTGACACGTGGAACACATCATGGATTTCAGCGAAAGATTGAGGCAACTCGAGTTTGTAAGCAATTTCTCCTCTTCGTTCCAGAACTTTGAACGGTCCCACATATCTTGGGGCAAGCTTTCCTTTTACTTGAAATCTCTTAACTCCTTTTAGAGGGGTGACTCTAAGATACACATAATCATTAGGCTCGAAACTTAAATCTCGGCGACGATTATCTGCATAACTCTTCTGTCTACTTTGAGCTATCTTTAACTTGTCTCGAATTAACTGCACTTGCTCTTCAGCTTCTTGCAATATGGCAGGACCAAATAACTGTCTTTCCCTAGTCTCTTTCCAATTGAGAGGGGTTCTACACTTTCTTCCGTATAAGGCTTCGAAAGGAGACATTTGCAAACTGGCCTGATAACTGTTATTGCAAGAAAACTCTGCATAGGGCAAACACTTGTCCCACTTAGCACCATAGGTTAAGGCACAGGCTCTTAACATGTCCTCAAGAATCTGGTTCACTCGCTCTGTCTGTCCATCGGTTTGAGGGTGATAAGCAGTACTGAACCTGAGATGAGTCCCCATCGCTTCATGCAAACTCTGCCAAAAACGAGAAGTAAACTGAGTTCCTTTATCGGAGACAATCTTCTTAGGCACTCCATGAAGACTGACAATCCTTGACATGTATAATTCTGCCAATTTATCTCCTGTAGGTAGTCTTAACCGAATGAAGTGAGCTACCTTAGTCAATCGATCCACTATCACCCAGATCGAATCATAACCGCTTGGGTCTTAGGAAGTCGGTAATAAAATCCATACCAATTTCTTCCCATTTCCATTCAAGAATCTTCAATGGTTGAAGCAATCCTGCTGGTCTCTGATGCTCGGCTTTGACCTTCTGGCAGACATCACAAAGAGCAACATATTCTGCAATCTCACGCTTCATGCTAGGCCACCAATATCTTTCCTTGAGGTCTTGGTACATCTTAGTACTTCCAGGGTGAATGGAGTACAAAGTCTCATGCGCTTCTTTGAGTAACAACTCCTTGAGCTCTTTACTCGTTAGGTACACGATACGATTCTCATACCAAACAAGACTTTTCATCTTGATGAAACACCGGGCTTTTCCTTTCTTCATATTACTCTTGATCTCTTTGATATCAGCATCATCAACTTGGGCTTTACGAATCTGATCTTCCAGCGTTGGACGCACTTCCAAAGTAGCCAAGTAACCTTCTTGAACTACTTCCAGACTAAGCTTCTGAAATTCTTCATAGAGAGCTGGCTGACTTTCTTTAATCATCTTGGTATTACAGTAACTCTTTCTACTTAAAGCATCCGCTACGACGTTGGCTTTGCCCGAATGATAATGAATACCAATGTCATAATCCTTGATCAACTCTAACCATCTTCTTTGCCTCATATTGAGATCAGTCTGGGTAAAAATGTACTTCAGGCTCTTGTGATCCGTATAAACCTCACAGCGATTACCAATGAGATAATGGCGCCAAATCTTTAAAGCATGCACTACGGCAGCCAATTCCAAATCATGGGTCGAATAGTTGACTTCGTGTGGCCTTAATTGACGCGAAGCATATGCCACAACCTTCTTATCTTGCATTAGCACACAACCGAGTCCTTGACGGGATGCATCACAGAATATCTCAAAATCCTTCCCGATATCCGCAAAATAAGCTTCAGGCGCTTGTCAAATACTTCTTTAGCTCTTGAAAACTTCGCTCACACTCGATGTCCAAGCAAATTTCTTCTCCTTTTAAGTAGTGAGTGAGCGGTCTAGCTTTTGGAAAAACCTTCTATGAAACGGCGATAATATCCCGCCATTCCCGTAAAACTTCGACTTGGGTTACCGCTTTGGGTGACTCCCAATTGAGCACATCTCGCACTTTACCGTGGTCAACAAATGACTCTTCTTGGTGATATGACATGACCTAGAAAGCGACTTCCTTCATCCAAAACTCACATTTATGAACTTAGCATAGAGTTGATGTTCTCTTAGCTTTGTCAATACTTTCCGCAAATGATCCTCATGTTCTTCCTCACTCTTGGAGTAGACCAAAATGTCATCAATAAAGACAACGACAAACTTGTCTAGATATTCCATAAATACCTTATTCATCGTGGTCATGAAATAGGCGGGGCATTAGTCAAACCAAAAGACATCACGGCGCAGTCCTCCCGGTCGCGGAATCCCGCGGGAGTAGAGCTTTGCCGAGTCGTACGGCCGGTTGGACTGAGGTAGCAATGGCCTATCGCAACACCGGTGCTAGTCGACACGCATTCGTATCGGCCGTCGGCGATCAGGGACTCGCTTTGAGCCAGCCGTGATCACGCCGACTCGACGCAGGCTCTCCTGGGCAGAGTTGTTCTGCACGGAGGCGAGCTTGCTGGGCTCGAGTTGCGTCCGCCGCTTGATGGCGCCGCGAGGACGCCTTGATGGCCTCGACGCGTCTCATGCGACTCTCTAGCTGTGTCCACTCGGGGTCCTTAAGGCTCGCTTTATCCAAACCTCTAGTCTGCGGTCGGGCGTTTTCTCGAGCGGACAGGGCATCGCGGCGACCTAGCGATCCGATGACGCAAGATAGTGTAGTAATGATATGCGATTGTGCCTATGACCTTACTGTACGCCGACGCGTTAAGCGCGTATTAGCCGCGCCGCCATAGTGGTGGGCTCACGTTGGGAGCACTGCAGCTAGGCCCGTTCGTGTACAACTCGCGGACCACACATATTACCGTACATAAAAGTGGCTCGTAGCCTCAGCGGGAACTCTAGAACGGCTGCTTTCTGAAACGAACCTTATCCGGCGAATATCGCTTGTAAGCTCGACCTGGTCGCTTGCCGTTGAGCACCGATGAACATACTCAACTTAAATATGTGCGACAGCGAAGAATCCTTATCAAATACTTACATATTGAATTAGCATATTCATTCCCACTATTCGATTTCGCTGTGATTAACTGCAATTGACTTACGCTAGTCAATATCTTATTATCTCACATGAATGGCATTAGCAAAACCAAACAGATTCATGATCCATAAGCTTAGTATCCTTACCAATGATGCCGCATTGATCACCAAGACAAACAGATACATTCGCGTCATAAGATCACAAAGACTTTTGGGTATTCCCTTCTTATTCACTCGATGGTCGATGAAAGCATTACAATCCCCAATTCGACAAATATCTCCTTCTCTCGGTCACTCATTTGAGCACTTTCTAGTACCATCTACCGTTCCAATCATTTCAACTATGTCTTCCTGGAAGCTGGCTCAACATAAACTCAAAACTTTGAACTCTTATTTATTTACTCATCATTATCCGCTTTGCAAGAGTTGTCTGACTACTCAAAGACTCATGCTCTCTCGTCCTACTTGAATGAACCATCTGGCAAACTTCAAAAACGTTTAACTTGTCACATTCTTCCTATAATCTTATATCGCCTTTGTTATAGCCAATCAACCATGTCAGAAGTCTTATATCCAATCTTAATCTCATCTGGCACTAAGTTCCATTGGTTTGAACTCTATTTTACGACATCTATCTCGATGTACACTCGAACATGGTTTCTTAAAGACCTGATTGGTATGCATCTATGGTTTCCTGAACATGAGTTTAAGTCTACACTAGATTTCTTACATTGCAATGGGTCCCATAGCGTTCATATAATTCATTGCGCGGCATCTCATCAGTCGAGATCAATAGTCTAGTTCGCTAAGGATGGCCGGTTGCAGGAAAGACAGTTGCTGGCTCCAGAAATGATCATTTAACATGAGTCACAATTAGATTGTGGAGCTCATGATATTGCTCTGGCTGCAGTTACCCAAAGGAGAGCCCAAGAATAGTAAAATTAGCGATCCAACATAGCATGCTCAACGTATGGTCACATACAGCAACTGCTGATGGCTAGATGCAGAATAATGCGTAAGGTTAGAAGAAACAATATCTAAAGTCTTAACAAAGGTTTAGCCTCAACATGGCTATGGATCCTTTGTACATTCATAAGCAATTGACATAGAGAGAAGACATTAATAAATGGAACAAGCAAGGAATCCTGGTAAAAATAAACAATGCTAATAAAGCATATCAAAGCAACTAACTTCGGACTGTATATGTAAATGAATACCCTTCATATCGAATTACTTGTCAATACACATTGATCTATACCTCACTCTGTCTTAAGGATCTGGTGCAATAACATTTCGATAGCAATTTATCAAGGGCAATTTCAATAGAGGGAATAAACTTGCATTCAATGAAATGGCGAATGACTAATATGAGTAGTGAACTAGAATCAATTCTGTAGTAATTTATGGTCATAGCCAATGAGACCAACGCAACTAACCTTAACTCAAGTCAACGATACGCTTAGGTCAACATAACAAGATCAGATATTCCATAGAAATCGAAATATATTCTATAATAAAAAAGCAAATGTATTATGAGTAAACAAAATTCTAAGCATACCCATCTCTACCAGAAACAAGGAACTCTAAATGAAAATAAATTTAGGCATTCACACCACAAGAACGTTCTGAACCTGTTCCACCTCCATCTACATGTTTATCAGTACAATACTCACAAATGTATTCATCATTATGGCAAGTCAACTTTGCCAAAACAAAAGAAACAAAGGGTAGTATAACAATACTAATTAAAACTATAAGGAATAAATAGCATTTGAACATTGAAGTCATTTATAAAACTAACCCAAGCAACATGTAAAACATAAAACAAACATCAAATCAATAGATCACATTAGTTAATAGAGCTAAATACTAACCTAAAAGTAAACATATTAACCAAGTCAACACCCACAATATTCGAAACTGTCACATTACCACATTCCTTGAAAATTAAACAACCTAATCGCATGATCCTAGTAATTCATTTCAGGTTATCATATAATTCTGCTATGCAACCGCAACTTCAAGATATAATGAATGTAAATTACCACTAGATTGCAATGACATCATGACAACTTTGGTGTAATGACCATTGTCTGAAGTTCTTGAATGTATTAGAAACCATAATTTGAACCACTTTCAAGAACGACTCATTGCGAATAATCTCCTACCGCCCCAACAGCACTCATGGAATAAACCCATAAGCAAATTAATCCACATAGTCAGATAACCATTATATGTGACATCCGACAAGGCACGACTTATCCAATATTCCAAGAAGAACAAATATTATGTATAACTCCTCTTATGTCAATTCAATAAACAATCCAGGCAATGCACACTCAAATCATGCATGTAAATGAATATAACAATCCAGAGTTACATCACATAGATCCATGTATTATGTTATCACTGAATGCCCACTAGACATACGGCTACTTATCGATGCTCCAATTTGACTTTGCTATCGCGATCTAGCCAACCGGCAATAGTACGAATGCACACATATATCAGTGCAATGAACAAAACTAATTGAAGCAACGGTCAAATGAAAAGGATATGACATTGCTGCAAGACTAACGGACTGGTTCGATTCAATAGGAATGATCTTTAACCTAAGTGCGCCTGCGATCAACTCGCTAACGAAATAAAAATACAACAGGAAATAAAGATCAAAAATTCAAAATCACATACAGAAGACTGATGAGAATTTAGAATTGATCGCACGGTCGAGGAGACGGCAAGGCCGAGGACGGAACGGAATTGCCTGCTTGCGGCTTCGATCATGATTTCGAATTCGGAAATACGCAAACCAAAGTTGCGCGACGGGGCCACGGCAGACGGCCACGGAACCGGGCACGAGGTTCGAGCGCGAAGGCGCAGGGTAGGAGGGACCGACGCATCACGTGGCGACCACGCGGACTCGAGAGTCGACGGCTGTTGGATCACCAGGGCAAGGCCTGGAATGGTCTCAAGCTCGAACAGGCCAGTTTGCGGAGAACGGGCGACAGTCTCACAGCACAGGGAAACCTCAACTACGAACTGCAAATACAATGATGAAAATCAGTAGATCGGAACACAAGGAACTCAACGGACAAGTTGTTGGAGCCTAAGGGAACAAAGGACGGCAGTTAAGTCCATTCTAAGCGCGAGTCCTGAAGATCGGCGATGCAAACCGACTGGAGACGACTGCTGGCCAAAGTCGGAGAAACTGATTGGAAGAAAGGAAACCATCCAGATGTCGCGAAGGTTACACATGAAGGCAGAATCATGGCAAGACCGATGCTTGTCACGGGACGGTCAATTGGATTGGTTCCCAAACCTGAGGCAAGGCATGTGGCAATGGCTAGTCGCATAGAGCTTATGGGCAAAACCAAGGCGAAATTGCAACGATTTAACAGTTCTTCAACTAGGTCATGAAGGCAAATCATGGTCAATTCAATCAAGGCTAGAATTTTAGAGGAGATGCTACTAATCAATACATAATCTGCAATTATCAGACTAAGTTCGCTATTTGAGCAAACAAGTGGTTTTGTTTACTCTAAATAATGGAGATCTAGGAATAATGCTTGACCCTAGAATTTCAATCCCTCTAGTTACTTATGATGTCATTCAATCAATTTGAAATTCAAACTCGCAAAAATCAAAATCTGTAGGCAAAATAACCCTAACAATGAGAACCAAGACATAGTCAAATTCTATTTAATGTTCATAAAATAATCATAATATAATCGATTAATAATCAATTAGAATTGAATGTCTTCCACCCAGTCTTGCCGCAATGTTCGAGCTCATCCGCAACTCGCTTCTTGATGCCCTCGGACGATTTGTTCGCTGGTGCGCTCCGCTTGCCCGTTGCTTTGGGGTGAGCCAGCGAAGCTTAAGCATACTTTGATGCCGAAGTTCCTCGCAAAACTCCTGGAACAACTCACTCGTAAACTGAGTACCGTTGTCAGAGATAATTTTGCATGGAACCCCATACCTGGTGACCATGAACAAGCGTAAAAAACTAACTACCGCTTCGAAAGCGCTATGGTCGAGACGATTCAGCTTCTATCCACTTGGTGAAGGTATCAATAGCGATTTAACAGAACTTCCTTCCTCCGCCGCCGAGAAAAGGGCCGAGGATATCCAAATTTTTATGTCGAGAAGGGCCAAGCGAAGGATGGTCTGTGTAACGCCCCTAATTTTGGCGATTTTAAAATTTGGAGTTATTTGAATTTTTATGGATTAACCAACCTTTATTTGCATTTAAATTGCATTTAATGGAATTTATCTAATTTTTCTCAGGATTTATTGGATTTAATTGATTTTATTTATATCATTTTTCTTTGAGTAATTAAATACCAGAAAATGTAATTATCAAAAATTAAAACTAATATTTTATTTAGGCTCAAAATGCTTTGAAATATTTTCTAGAATTTTTCTGGAATTTTTAGGATATGTTTGGTGCCCCAAATAATTACTTTGAATTATCGAATTATTTTTATTGCTAAAATCGAATTTTCGCTAGCTACGATGTTGGACCGGCCCAACACCGTGCTCGCTTCGCCGAAAACCCTAAGCGCCGCGATCCTCACCGTCGGATCTGATCGACGGTTATGCTTATGCATCGCTACGCCGAAGCCGAGGATCAATCCGCCGCCGGATCTTGATCGAATCTGGCCGACGTGATCGGTCTCGGGTCTCGTGACGAGGCACCGCCAAGATCCGCCGTTGGCCTCGGTGGATTTTGTCGAGATTGTGTCGTTATCCAAGGCATGTCCGAAGCGAGTAGAGTATATCACCGTGCTCAAGACTCCACCCCGCTCATTTCGCCTCAACTCTCGTGCGCTCTCGCCTCCGAGCCCTCTCGAGCTCGCCGTAGTAGCTACTCACCCCGCCATGTTTCTTCGTGTTTAAATGGCGCCGTCCATTGCTCTCTCCGCCGCCAAGACCCTCCCCAAGTCCACCGAGCCGAGACGCACTTTGCAGTGTGGTTACTTCTTCTAGCGGAGACGCCGAACGCCGCCGCCATTGCATCTTCTTCAAGTCCTCTGACCATTTCCGCCACTTTTTTCCTCGACGCCTCGAAGCCTTCCAGTGCTGGCCGGATCTCCATCGACGCTACGAGGTAACGCCGCGTTTTTCCGTAGAGCAGATTAACGCTAAATAGTTTGGCTAGATCTGGTCCGTTGGATCTTCATCGAGCGACACTCGTTGAGCCGCGTAGGCTTAGGAATAGTAGACTGCTCGGTATAGCGATAGCCGTCGGATTCCCATCGAGCGGTTGACGTTGCGCCACGTATTCCCCGTAGGGTTGAGTTGAGTTTGCTCCGACAGATCTCCGCTGATTTCTATCCGACCGTCCTGGTTCGTCCACGTAGGCCTTGTAGCAGTGCATCGCTCGGTAACGACCGACCGTTGGATCTAAATCCAACGGCCGGGATTAAATGCGTCGCGTGGCCAGACGTTTCTCCGCCGCGTGTCGGTCGCTGAGTGGTCCTAGCACATTCTCACCGCCCACATGTCGATGGGTGAGTCACCGACAACAGGCCGACGCCAAGATGACGTCATCCGCCCCCCTGTCGCTGGCCGAGGGTGACGTGGAGGTTCTCGGTGCCGACACGTGTCGCCGAGAGATTTAATCCGGATTTTCAGTATAAAATAAAAGGGATAATTCGGTTATTATTTAATTGAATTTTAGTAAACTTGAAAATGCTATAACTTTTGCATCTTAACTCGGATTTGGGTGATTCCAGTGCCCAAAAAATTTGTAAAAATGTGAACTATTTATTGGTGATTTTTATTTAATTTTAGTAAATTGTTTGCTGTCTATATTATATATTTATTGTGTGTTTGCTTGTACCGAGTAGACTCGAGTCGCCGGGTTTAAATCGAGGAGAATTTGAAGACCCGCCGCAGAACCTCGACTGAACTAACTCCTCTTCAAGGCAAGTCATGCTTTGACCATGTTGCCCTAGATTTTAAAAGTATATTTTGATTTCCATATTGCATGCTATGTTAAGTACAACCACTATTGATTAAATTGGGAAATGGTAGTTAAAAGCCAAACTTGTTATGCCACTTTGATTATAAATGTTTATATGCCCTGAAACCTTGTCCACCCTAAGATGCTTAAATATGTTGGATGCTAATATGATGCCAACACGGGAGGCTAGACCGTGATTAGCTGCTTAGCCTGCTTGTATGCGTAGAATGACTTTCAAATATCAAATGAATATTGACTAAACAATTATGGAACGCATTTTGGAAAATGCGATGATGTCATGAATTGCAACTGGGATAGTGACCTGTGTGGTGCTATTCATGAACCGATCTGGAAAATGGCATGTGTTGCTTAAGTATAAAGTGGGTGGGAAAATGATTTGAACAGGGGCAAGTGGCAAGAAGGCTTGCCGTGTGGGCCTGTGTGGCAATGGGATGTATGAAAAGATTGTGAAGGCTGTGTGCCGAGATGTATAAAATGGTTGTCTTGCCGGGACAATTAAGGACTTAACCTTGCGAGCCTTTGAGCTGAGTTCCGTGTACAACCACTTGTCTCGAATGGGACGGACCTAGTTAAGTAGGTTTCTAATATCTTCCTCTCGATACCTCGGGGTGTGACAAGCATACACCAAAAATGTAATCAGACGGGAGGCGTACTGTCTTTGCGGCTTGGTACCCATCTAACGGTATGTGCCTGTTCTAAACTTTGGCTCTGTGTGAGGGAAGTGTTAGGAAGGCAATACTGGAGAGGATCACTGGCTAAGTGTTAGTCTCTGAAAGACTTTGTTACAATCAATCGCTTTGTGTGGTGACGCATCAGATATCTGTGGGTAAAGTGTACTGACCGCAGAGTGTGTGTGTGAATCTATTGAATAGCCGTGTCCGCAGATCGACATTGCTCGGTGATTACAGTTCAAGGGTTAGATTTCCAAAATGAAAATGTGGAATGGGTGGTGTGTGCCAAAAAGCTGTGTGAATGAAATTAGGGCTGTGTGCCATAACTCTTGAGAAAGAATTGAAAAATTAATTATTAATATATCGATTTTATCGCTTTTAATCTAATAGGATTACCCGATTAAAAGAAATCTTTGCTTTATGCAAAATAACCAATTAAGCCTTTCCTTTGGAATAAGCCATGCATGTAGTAATAGATCGCATTTGTGCATGACTTGTTGAGTATGTTGTATACTCACCCTTGCATCGACAAAAACCTCGGAAGATGAAGCCGCACCGGCTTGGGAGGAGTTCATTGAAGGCCGGAGGACTAAGGGTTGGGCCGCACTCAAGAGCTCTGTGGTTAAGAAGGGTTCCGCTATCGTATTTTGCTTCATTGAATGAACTTGATATCGATGATATTTATCGCCTCGCGCTGTGCGAAGTATTGTAAGGTGGCTATAAGGCCATGTAACTCGTTACTATTAATGCTTGAAGTACTTATTATTTATTTTCATTGTGTATGATTGTGGTACTTCAACCGTTTATCCCTGTGTACTAGCGTGATCCTGGACTAGTACGGAATACACAGAGTGTCCGAATCCGTGGGAATTCGGGGCACGACAGTCTGGAGAGCGTAGGCAGGCTGATGCGACTTCCGGGCGTGGAATTGGCATGCTCGGTAGGTGCGGATGATATCACGAGCATCCTGAACTGCTGTTGGCCAGTAATTCCCCATGCGGAAGGCCTTGCCGACCATCATCCTATATGAAGAGTGCGCTCCACAAAGGCCTGAGTGAATGTTGTTCAACAGATACTTACCCTCCTCCGCAGAGATGCACCGCGTCAGGACGCCGGAAACATTCCGCCTGTAGAGCATGCCGTCCACGAGTGTGTACAAGCTCGCCCGTCGCTTGATCCTGCTCCTCTCGGTAGGGTCGGGTGGCAGGTCGCCCCTTGCAAGGAAATTGTGGATGGGCTCGGCCCAGGAGGGGATACCTTTGACCACAGCGAGCATGACCTTTTGATCGGAAATCGATGGGGCCGCCAGCGTCTCCAGGATGACGTCGGGGAGGATATCGTCGTCGAAGGAGCCGAGCTTGGAGAGGAAGTCCACACTAGAGTTGTCCCGCCTGGGGATGTGTTTGAGCTCCAAGTTCTGGAACCACTTCTCCATCTTGCGCACCTCGGCGAGGTACTTTGCCATCGAGTCTCCCGAGCACTGGTAGTCCTTGTTGAACTGGTTGATGACGAGCTGGGAGTCGCCCTTCACGACCAGCAGGCGCACGCCTAATGCCTTGCAAGCTCGTAAGCCCGCCAGAAGTGTTTCATACTCTGCCACATTGTTGGTCGCTGGAAACCCGAAACGAACCACGTACCTCAACTGGTCGCCGCGCGGGGTAAGGATAAGGATCCCAGCCCCCGAGCGCTTGAAGGACCTAGAGCCATCGAAGAACATGACCCAGGGCCTCTCCTCCTCGACCTGAAGTTCGGGAGCGGGCTGCGACATCTGCTCGACCACGAAGTCGGCGAGCACTTGCGACTTTATGGCCGTCCGAGCCACGACCTAGACGTCGAACGCAGCCAGCTCCATGGCCCATTTAGCGATTCGGCCGCCACCCTCTGGGTTCCTCATGATGTCGCTGAGCGGAAAGTTGCTCGGGACGATTACAGTGTGCACCTGGAAGTAGTGCCGAAGCTTGCGTGAAGCCATGAGGAGAGCATACAACAGCTTCTGTACCTGCGGGTAGCGCTCCTTCGGGCCGTGCAAGACCTCACTGACGTAATAAATTGGGTGCTTCTTTGAGACCCCTGCTCGCCACTGTAACAAAGATCGACGTGGGTGGTGGCCGCGAGGTAGAGCAACAACTCTCGCCAAAGTTGTGGCGCTAGGGAGGGGTGGGGACGGCAGTATACCTTCAAGTCGTCGAAGGACCGCTGCGCCTCTGGAGTCCACTCGAAGCCTCCGTGCTTGCGCAGAGTTTGGAAGAATGGAAGCCCACGCTCGCCGAGCCTCGAGATGAATCTGCTGAGGGCTGCCATGCGGCCGATGAGGCTCTGCACCTGCTTGATCGAGGTCGGGGGCGCCATCTTCTCGATCGCCTCGATCTTCTCCGGGTTCGGGCCGACCCCCGAGCCCCCGATCATGTAGCCGAGCACCTTCCCCGACGCCGCGCCGAACACACACTTCTCAGGATTGAGCTTGATCTTGTGCCTGTTCAGATTGGCGAAGGTTTCCTCAAGGTCGCGAACGTGGTCGCCCTCGGAGGAGCTCTTGACGATGATGTCGTCCACGTAGACCTCAAGGTTTCGCCCGATCTGAGGTTCGAATGTCTTGGTCATCAGACTCTGAAACATGGCCCCCGCATTGCGCAGACCAAACGACATGGTTGTATAGCAATAGGTGCCAAACGGCGTGATGAAGGATGTCTTGTTCTCATCGTCGACCTCCAGCTTGATCTGGTGGTATCCCGAGTAAGCATCCAAGAAGCTCAGCATCTTGGCATTTGCGGTGGAGTCGACAATTTGGTCGATGCGCGGAAGCGGGAAGTTGTCCTTTGGGCAAGTCGAGTTCAACCCCGTATGGTCGACGCACATTCTCCACTTTCCTCCTTTCTTCTGCACGATGACCGGGTTGGCCAGCCACTCGGAGTAGTCAATCTCACGGATGAAACCGGCCTTCAAGAGCTTGTCAAGGTTCTCCTTGATGACCGCGACCTTCTCTGGGGAGAAGCGATGCAGCTTTTGGCGACGCAGTGTCGAGCCGATCTCACCTACAACTTGTGCTCGATCACCTCCCTCGAACGCGGGCATGTCCGCGGGCTCCTGCTTAATATACCCTTGTTGGCACGAAGGAAGGTGACGAGCTCGAGTTCCTATTTGGAACTCAGCTCGACCGAGACGTGGATGCACTTGGTCGGGTCGCCTTCCTCGAGCGCAAGACGGCCTTCGTCGCCCATCGGGTGGATCGCCACCTTGAGGCGGGCATTCTTCGTCGTCGCCCCGGATCATGGTTGGGCAAGACGCTCTGCAAGAGCCAAGGCCTTGGTCTCACATCCATGTGCCGCCTGCAGATCGCCTCGCACGGTGATGATGCCGTTGGGGCCAGGAAGCTTCATACGGCGATGGCCATAATGGTTGGCCACTATAAACTTGACCAAGGCAGCCGCCCGAGGATGGCGTTATGTACGGAGGTCTCCTCGACCACCTCGAAGGTGACCAGCTCGGTCGCGGAAGTTGTCCGAAGTTCGAAGGTAACGGCAAGACCACCACCGCCCTGTGGGGACGGCCGAGCTCCTGCACGATCCGAAGATGGGTATGGCGATGTTCTTGACCTTCGACCAGGAATCAGATCCCGGTCAAGCGCTCTGCTGCAAAGAAGTTAAGAGAGCTACCGCCGTCGACCATGACGCGCTCAACCGAGGTATTGCTGATGGTCGGGGTCACGACCAAGGCGGTCTTCAGGTCTCGGGCCATACCTTGGAGAGCGTCTTCTAGAGAGAAGGTGATGGTGGCCCTAGCCCACTTGGTGGTCGCTCGATGGGCTTCAATGGCGACACGGTAGATGGCTCATGGCGCGTCTTGACCTCACGCTCGATCGTAAGCCGACGAGCCGCCAAGATGACATCGATCTGGCGCTGCCTCGCCTGAACTCAGATCGAGGTCGTCGTGTTCGTCTTGGCGTTCACCCCGTCTGGTTGGTCATCATCCTTCGAGAGCACGGCATCTCATCTCGCCTGAGTCATAGAAGGCCTCCGGCTTGCTCTACTAAGCCTCGCAGTTCAAGAAGTCGTGGCCTCACCGCCCTATGAAACAGCAAAACTTTGCTTCGTTATATCCCGGCGCTCGCCCCTGCTGCAGCATCGGGGGCCAGGTCGGTCGCTGCCTCGCTGGGCCGGTTTCATACGGGCGAGGTCGAGGTCGACCTGGCGAGGTTTGATCCTCCCGAGCTTGATCTCGACCTCAAGGACCTCGCTGGCCATCTCGCCAAACGATCACTCGCGGCAAACCTCCGCGCCCTCGCGATCGCGCTTCCCTTCTTGGGGCGGCGCTGTGGTCGGCGCCCTTGAGTTGATCGGGCGGCCTGTGGGACCTAGACCAAGCTTACCTTGATCGTAGTCGCGTTTCCGGCTGATCGTCATCCGCGATCGCTGCATCGTTCCGCCATCTGAATAAATTTTGTTGACGCCGAGGCGTGAGGTGATCTCGTGTCTTGGTTAGGCGCCGATCACGGACCAACTTGAAGGCTTTGATGACGGCCTCGTCGAGATGCTCGGATCAGTTCTCGTGCGGATGAATCACCGCACAAAGTCACGGAGCGGCTCGCCTTGCCCCGATGACGCGTCGTGTCTTTCTCCCTCCCGACCGCCAGAATAACTCGAAGTTGGAGCGGAGGGCGCTCTGGATTTGGCGCCACGACCTGAAGGAACCAGGCTTCTGGTTAAAGAGCCAGGTTCGCGCGGCACCGTCCAGGACGGTCGGGAGGTAATTGGCCATGACAAGCTCGTCGCCCCCGGCCGCCAGGATTGCGGTTGAGTAGATAGACAGGAACTCATCGGGGTTCTTGGTCCCATCAAAATGCTCGATCAGCACGGGCTTGAACCGAAGTAGCCACCGCGACGTGCGCAGTCGCCGGAATACGCCACGAGCCATAGGTCGACAGTCTTGGCCACGGTGTTGTCGCCGGCAAGGTCCCCGCTGCTGCCGAATTTGAAGTCGAGGCTACCTCGGCAGCCCGACCTTCAGTGGGAACGACCACGATGCGCACGGAGTCACCCAGAGGTAACGCAGCGTCCCGACCCACGGCGCCGGGCGAACGCCTAGGAGAGGCCCACGACTTCTGCGGCCGACTCGCAGTGTGTGCGGCTTGGTTTGGGCCCGGCCCTGCTTGGTACGGTGCCCGCAGGATAGCGATGCGGCTGCGTCAAAGCCTCGTCTCAAGCCCGCTGCTGGTGAGAGGGCGCCTCCTGCGCGGGAGGCGTCCGACGGGTGCGCGGGCGACAACGCGACGAGTTGTCATCACTTTTCTGGGAGCGGGTCCCCGAGTGCCGACTTCGTCTTTGCGAAGGTATGACCTCGGCCGCAGCCCGACGAGCTCTTCGCTAGGGCTCGCCAAAGACTCGACCTCGCCCTATCGGGATCAGCTATGACCCGGCGAGAAGGCGGAGGTGCTCCCCCGAGAGAGGGAGCCTGGGCGGCCCAGAAGACGCACGCCTTCTCTCGTCCTCCGTCGAGGGCGGATATGGCTTGGTTGATGGCGACCTGCACCATCCGGCGAGCGTCTTCAGGGGTCTGCGGATCACGGTCATCTGCATCTCCCTCTGGCCATGATCGCCCGCCATCAGAACGTGCTGCTCGAGTGGCAGTGGCGAAGGCGAAAACAGAGACGCGGAGTCGGAGTCCGCGCCCGAATCCACGCTCAAGGAAGGTCCGCCGACGATGTGCGCCGTGCTCCTAGGATCTGGATGTCGTTCCTGCGAATGAGCGAAGCAATCGGGCCACACGGTGGGCGCCAGCTGTCGACGATCGGGATCACCAACCGTAAGAAATGAGACGGGGGGGTTAGTGTGATATGGGACCCGAGCTGCGCTTCGCTCAAACGGAGGAATGAGGTAGACGTGACGATGGTCGGAGCAAGATGACAACGAGCGTGAGGTCGAGATTTATATCGTTCGAGCCTCGTGGAGGTAATAGCTCTACTCCAGCCACCTTGCGGCAAGGTGTTCTTAGTCGCTTCGAGCATGGGGTGTGTTATGTACTCAAGTTCAACGATGGCTATGTCTAAGCTCGAGCTATGGCGTGTTGCGTGTTGTCCTCTGTCTCTCGTGAGATCGCAGATCCTTGGTCTTATACCTCCTCTCGACGCAAGCGGATGGGAGAGATTCCTGAAGTGGCCTTCATGCACGTTGAGGGCCGGCAAGAATACTCCGGACTTGATGCGCGACTGCTTATCCCCACGACCAGCTTTTGGCAACCCGGCCAAATGCACGATCCGAAATCCAAAGGTGGACTCTGACTGAACGAGAGCCGACCCGACCTCGAGGTCGTGCGGGGCCGTGCTCGGGTCCAGCGCGCTCTAGGTCGAGCGTCTCGGTATACGCCCAGGTCGTGGTTGAGGCCTCCCGAGCTTGGGGGCCCGTTGACCGTGCGCTGGCCGGGCAAGGGACGCCCAGCCCTCGTCAGCTCTCCTCAGCAGACTTGAGCATCCTATGTAGTTCGGTCAGGCTCTTCTCCATGTTATTCATATGAAAATTCATAATGAACAGCTCAAAGCTCTAAGGCAGAGACTGGAGAATTACATCCGTAGCCAAACCAAGGCTAAGGGGAAACTCAAGCTTTTCCAATCTCCCAATGTAACCAATCATCTTGATTAATTGAGGGCTGACCGGACTTCCTCCAGCCAGCTTGCAAGCAAACAAAAGCTTCGAGATACCATACCTCTCAACTCTAGCTTGGTTCCCAAACATCTCCTTTAAGCCCACAATCATATTGTAAGCATCCTGGTCCTCATATTGCTTTTGAAGCTCAGAGTCCATGGTGACAAGCATGAGGTAGCTGACCTCTACAGAGGCATTAACATGTTTTTCATACTCAGCCTTGTCACTGCGAGAAGCATTTTCGGCTGGTTCATCAAGAATTGGATTCTCTAGAACATAGTCTTTCTTTTTATGCTTGAGAACAATTCTCAGGTTGCGATACTAATCCACAAAATTTGTTTTTAAAGTTTTTCCTTTTCCAAAACCGATCTCAAAGCAAAACCAGGTGCAGCAGAAAGAGTAGCAGGTCAACTTGACTCATGACATAGGTAAGCAACATCTTTGCTAATTACATCTTATGTAACTTTTGTTGGTTGAGCATGAAAACAAGTAATGAATGCCTCCGTCAACTTGACTCATGGCTAGGTCAAGCTGCCCCTAGGGCTCACATGAGGGAGGAAGCACTTCCCGTTTCCAGGTGCCAATTAAGAAACCTAGCCTCATGTGTGTTTTCATAGACACCAATTGTCTTGTATTTGTTCCTTCATTACTGAAATCAAAACTCAACCACTTATGTCCTCAATTGCAAAACCGTTTTGATAGTTCGATTAAATCTACCATTGTTATGCATGATGTGTCCAACACGTCCCTATCATCTATTAAGATAGTCATTGATATACTACTTTGGCAGTCATATCAATAATGATCTAAATTCTGGATAGGTGCAACAATAGGGTGGACATATTTGATTTAAAATTTGTTTAACTATGGGGATAAACAATATCTACTATGAACATGGCATCACATGCAATGAGGATAAAGAAAATAGCAAGGATTAAACACACGTTGACAAAAAATCAAGATTAAGCTATGAAATAGTATGGCCTTTAGCATTAGGATGTTCATCATCATGCTTGTTGGTTCACTTGGCCATCTTGCTTGAGGCATGTCTTCTGTCAAAGGAAAACACCCTCAAAATTTCCACGGATCAATCAAATTGACCCAATCTGATTCAATCTGATCGGCTTGGTCCCACATGGTCGCGATTCGTAAACCCTAATGGCGGTAACCCGACCGGTAAGGGCAACTTCGTACCATGAACGGACTCACCCAAACCAAGATTGAATCGGTTTGCACTTCCCTCAAACCCTAAATCGATTGATCTCATCGATTGTTGCATCCACCAATTCATCATATGAACCGGCAGAACATGTAATAGATATAATCTACTATCTTCACATATCGCATATGTAACATCCAGATCACAAATCTACGCGAGATGGCTCTGATACCACTATTAAGGAACGCGGTATGCTACGCTAGCACAAATTAGAATTTCTACCAAGATAAGCGTAAAGCTACCGCAAGAAGGATCACAGATTGATTACCACTAGACGCGTTTGCCAGGAATCCTTTGCACGTTGGTGTACTGGATCGTCCTCGCCGTGGATCGTCTGCATGCGGATCGTCCTCGCTGTGGATCTGAAAGACCATGTGGAGGTCTATCCTTGTGAGTGATGAGTAATTGACAAGATTTGAGATTGGTTTGATTTGAAATTGAGTTTGATTTGAATTGGATTTCGATTTGAAGCAATTTGAGTGTTGGTTGCTTTTCCTAGTGCTACTGGCTTGGGGGCGGTAGCATCGGACCGTTGAGTAAAATTATGATTGATTAATGATTTTAGGATAATCATTGAATATATGTGGCCATTGCTATGTGAAAGGTTTTTCCTTGTCTTTGATGGTTTCAGGGCGATGGTGCTAGGTCATAGTGAGGCGGAGGATGACCGGGACTAGGCGAGCAATGTCGGAGGTCCAGACAGTCGGGAGATCGCCGAAAGATGATCGGGCGCCATGAGGTGAAAACCGAGCCCCAAACTTTCTGCTTGAAGTTCTTGACTAACTGTGCTCTTAGATTTTTCTTGTTTCTTTTGTAAGGTTTTTTGTGGTGAAATTTGGTGGATTTCTTCATGACTCTTCTTCTCATAGGGAGAAAAATTCTCAAAATTGTTTGAGCTTCAGAAACCCACCAACCACCTGTTCAAATTGAGGACAGTTTCTGGAAATTCTGCTTTTGCTTTTCTAAAAGTGACTTTTGTGATTTGAATTGATCTCCTCTCTAAAACCAAGAGTTGGATTGATTTCTCTTTACTTTGGACACTAGACAACCAGGATTGTGATTCAAAAATCCCCACATAGTTTATGGTACTTATCCATGCAAGCTAGGGGTACACATATTTGTCTAGTTTTTCGGGTTTTTCAAGATTTCCTTTGAGCGATCTTCTAGAGGTTTCAGTTGGAGTATTTTGGGGGAAAATTTGTTTGCAACCATTCACCCCTCCTCTGTTCGCCATCTTGATCCTTTAGGATCGTCCTCACGCGGATCGTCCTCACTGCGGATCATCCTCGCTTTGGATCGTCCTCGCCGCAGATTCGTTCTACCACGCCAGCAGCCAGCAAAGAACGCCACCATAGCGACCACACGCCTGGGATGGAACAGCAGGCGTCGGCGATGCAAGCACCGTGTCGCTCGGCAGGGGCAATGAGAGGTGGAGGCTAGGGTTCTGGACGTGAACAGCTTTTGTCACGCCCACCCTTCTCCTCTCCTTATATAGCCACGCGATGAAACCCTAAGCTAGGGCCCATCAGCGCGTTAAGCCCACGAGGTCCATTAATTCCGGATCCAATCTAAATTAATGCGTCCTAGCCCATTAAGTGTGTGACCTTGTAGGTTCATGTACATTTGGACATCGATTCAAAAAACCCTTTTCCAATCCAATAGCTGGTAGCAGTTCCTTGCAGAGCATGCCAACTCCCAAACGCATATGATCAAATCGGATAGAACCTTTCAAAATAACTCATGTAATAATCCCTTTACCAAACTGTAACATCCCAATTTTTGGCATTTTAATTATTTAATATTATTTTATTACAATTTATGATTTTTTGTGAATTTTTTGGATTTATTGGATATTTTGAGATTTATTGGAATTATTTTGAATTTAAATATATTGCCTTTTGTTAAGAAATTATTATTAAAAGAAAAATTTGAAATAAAGTTTTACCAAAAATATTTTATTTAAGTCCGAATGTCTCAAAGTATTTTTGAGATTTTTCTTGGAATTTTTAGAGTATTCTTATTGCCAATAATAAATCAAATTAATTTCTGCAGTTATTTTAAAAGGGAAAATCGAGAAAACTCATATGAATAGTAATGGGCCTAGCCCATATCTTGTCTTTATCCGCTTTGCCTTAGGAAGGGTTGTTTCGCCGCTGATTTCGATCCAACCATCCGGATTCGCCCGCGTATATAAGGAAACCCTAAAGCCTTCGTGCCGTTGGATGAGCATCGGACGGACGACGTTTATCGGGGCGTATCAAAACCCTAGAAGCTCTAGGCGTTGGATCATGGATGGACGCTCGTGATTATCCGCTACAGCAAACGCCGTTAATAAATCTCCGCCGTTGATTTTGTGACTGGGCCGGATGGTGCCACGTCGCTATGAATCTGGACCGTTGAGGACTGATCGAACGGTGGGGAGGAGTTCTTCTCCGAGCCGCCGATAGAGTTCGAGTTTGGAAAGTTCCCGCTGCCACCGTGGAGTCCAGCGCCCGTACGTGTCTCGTCGAGGGTATTTAAGTGCGGCTGCACCCCGCCAATGTTCCCCGTGTCTCGCCGCGCATCTCTACCAAAGTTTCATCACCGGATGTGCGTCAAGGAAGCTGCGCAAGCTCGCCGGAGTGGTGAGACGTTCATCGCCGCGTTTCGTCACCGTTGGGAGTCTCTTCAGCCGTGTTGAAGCCAGATCCGGATTCGTCGTCTTGTACCGCACCCGCTCCGCCGCTTAGTGGTCACCGAAGAGCACCGGAACGCCGTTGGAGGAGTCGTCATCCCCGAGTCCGGCAAGGCTGCCGCCGCATTGCCATCACCATCCGCGAGGATCCTCAACCGTTGGATCGGCATCGGACCGCCGAAGTTTCGCCACGTCACTTGGGAAGGTAAGCGCTTCAATTAAAACGTTGCCTAGAGAACCAATTGAAGAAAAGGCGTTTAGGTAAAAGATACTGTTCTAATCAATGAATGCTCAAGAAAGAAAGTTCACTCTGGACTCTGCTATATCTGCCTCAAGCCCGAGCATTCTGTCAATAAGTGCCTTAAAAGGAAAGCAATCATGTTAATTCAAGTCAATCCCAACTCCGTCCCTACCGAAGCCCTAGCGTCAATGCTAAATAAGGAAAGTTAGGAGACATGAGTTTACTTGGGGCAATATCGTAACCATATTTGCAAAGAAAAGAGATTAGTAATGAATTCCATGTAAAGGTTTGCTCGTCAAAAGGAATAAAGCAGAAATGGTTGATACATGGGTATACAAGAGTATTGGAATGAAAGGCAATAATGTAAAATGATGAGTTAGATGTTTCTTTAAGAGTATTTCCGTGTTTATGGTTTGCCTGGAATTGATACATATGCAATGGTGGCTAATTTGGAGGTACCAGCCTGAGCTTGTTAGTCGAAAGATTTGTCATTGTCAGTAAGTGCCCAATTGTGCTAGATTTAAACAGGATGTTGAGAATTCAGTGCTTGTTGAGAGAGTAGAGTTCCAAGCAAATCATATTGTGTTGGATATTTAGGTTATTCTTGAAATTAGTTAGATGCTCGAACATAAGGCTATTTTGGTGAAGAGTATATCAATTTAAAACCCTGAAAAGAAGAAGAAGGGAAAATTCAAGTGATGATAGTTCGTGTTAGCCAACTGATGGATAATGGTGTGGAATTTGCCAATTAGAAGATGCGCTGAATGTCAGAAAATAC
Organism: Guadua angustifolia; assembly: GCA_036346375.1. NCBI lineage: Eukaryota > Viridiplantae > Streptophyta > Magnoliopsida > Poales > Poaceae > Guadua > Guadua angustifolia. Next base: position 44,007,240 of record CM070502.1, read on the forward strand.
TTTGATATATTTTCCAAGAATTTGCCTGGTATGCCGTCATATCGAAAGATCAAGTTCGTGAGCGAATTAGTGCCTGGTATAGCCCAATAGAGAAAAGACCATGTCAAATGTCTACTAAGGAATTAGAGGGAACTGGAAAAGCATATCGAAGAGTTACTAGGAAAAGTTTGAGAAGACTTAGTGTATCACAGGAGAGCTCTTGTTTATCCAAAAAGGAAAATGAAAGATCGGGAGAGTGCACTGAATCGTGCTCTAACTGAAGAAAAGATTGAAAATAAGTATCTAATGTCAGGATCGACAACGAGGTTGGACAGTTGAGAAGAGAGCTAGAATTTCTCTAAGATAAAACTTCGCTCCAGCCATCATCAATTGAGGAGTCATGTGAAAGATGTTTTTAGGATTGCGTCCTCTATGCGATATGGATAATATAAGTTTTAGCTATATCTCCTAGGTTGACCAATGCCCCGCATACTTCATGAACATGACGACTAAGGTGTTTATGGATTATTTGGATAAATTCGTGGTTACTTACAGATGACATTCTAGTATATTCTAAGACAAGAGAAAAACATGCAGAACCTAGAAATGAGTTTTTGTGAGAGCAGCCGTCGTACGCTAAGTTCAACAGGTGTGATCCTTGGAAAGAAAAGGGTTGAATTCCTTGGTCATATAAAGACTGCTAAAGGAGTTAATGTTGAATCAAGCAAGGTAGAAGTTGTGTTATGTTGGAAGCAACCAAAGTTCGTTACTTAGATTCAAAACTCTGGAAATGACAAGATATTATCGCTGGTTCATAGGAGAGACTTTTGACAACAGCTAGACCTCTTATACGATTGATTGAAGAGAAAAAGTTGCATGGACGCCGGAGTGTGGAGAGAATTTTCGGAAGATGAAGAAGCAGTTAACATTTAACACCTATGTTAGTATTACTAGTTGAGTAGTTTCAACAGGTACGGTGATGCTTCTAGACATGATCTGAGATGCGAATCAGCGTAAAATGGCAGGGTTGTTACTTATGCGATGAGGAAATTAAGACAGCATGAGGAGAAGTATCCTTTGCATGACTTGGAATTAGCTATCGTAGTGCACGAGTTGAAAATATGGTGTCACTATTTCAACGAAAATGGATGTGAATCAAAAGAGTCTAAATTATACATTTACTCAGTTAGACCTTAATATGGAACGAAGAGAATGGCTGGAAATGATCAAAGATTTTAGTGACATAACCCATAGGTATTCTAGTAAGGCCAATGTGGTAGTCGATGTTGAGTTATGAGGCCGCAGTGCGAATATGTTGATAATAAGCAGTTAACCAGAGTTATGCAAAGAATTCGAGAGACTAAAATTGGTGGTTGTTCGACAAAATTTCATAGTTGCTTTGGAAGTAAAACCAACATTTGAAGATCAAATCACAGAAAGTTCGAAGGGTGATGAAGTACAAAATCAAGTCTAGGGAAGAAGAAGGCTTAGCCCAAAAGTAGAAATTTTGAGTGATTAGGATCCTATTAGGATTTAAGGTCAAACCAGTACATTGGATAGGAAGATCTTAAGCAGATGATACTTGAGGAAGCCCATGATTCTAAGTAATCGATTCATCTAGAAAGTGCCAGAATATATTAAGGTCTAAAGGAAAAGTTTGATAGCTTAAGGTGAAGAACAAGCTATGGGATAGGATGCCCTATGTGATGTGGGTCAGAGAATAAAGGTAATGCATTGGTAACCTGTTGGTTCGTTGCAATCATTGTAGATCCCTAAGTGGAAATGGGAGGTAAATCATTAAAAGAATCCCTAGTGTGAATTGACCATAAAGGATACGAATTCGGAGGAAGCATTATTGGTTGATTGACCAAAGTTGCTCATTTCATACCACTGAAGACTACGTATTCAAAAGATCGTTTGGCAGATCTGTATGTGTCAGGGATTGAGTGACTACGTGAGGTGCTTATGTTCGATAGAGGTATTCAATTTATCTCGAGGTTTAGAACAAGTTAAATAAAGCAATGAGAACTCGCTTGAATTTCAGCACCGCATATCATCCTCAGATGGATGGTCAGACAGAAAGAGTTAATCAGATTCTGGAAGGCATATTGAGGGCTTGAGCATTAGCTATCCCACGTCTTAGGATAAATGCTTGCCATATGTAGAGCACAGTATAACAATTACCAGGCTAGGTTGCAAATGTAATCATTCGAAGCCTTATACGGTCGTGCCTATCATACCCTGTTGAATTAGAGAGAAACGGGAGAATGTTTAGTGTTTGGACCTGGGATTCTCAAGGAGGCTGAAGAGCCAGTTGTCATGGTCAGAGAAAGACTGAAAAACAGCACAGTAAGTTATGCTGACAATCGTCGTCGTGATTTGAGCTTTGAACCCAATGATTTTGTGTGTCTTAGGGTTACTCCCTTGAAAGGTGTAAAAAGGTTCAACGCCAAAGGGAAGCTTGCACCTAGGTATGTCGGACCATTTAAGATCCTAAGCCGCCGAGGAGAGGTTGCATATCAGTTGGAGTTGCCACAGTCGTTAGTAGGAGTCCATGATGTGTTCCATGTGTCACAGCTTAAGAAATGTCTTAGAGTGCCAGCGGAACAAACTCCGTTAGAAGCTATCGAGTTACAGGAGGATCTGACTTACAAAGAGCAGCCGATTAAGATTTTGGACGTAATAGAACGTAGAACCAGAAATAAGTCCACTCGCTTTTGTAGAGTTCAGTGGAGTAACCATTCAGAAAATGAAGCAACCTGGGAGTGTGAAGAAGATCTGAAAGCAGAATTCCCAAACCTAATCTCTAGTCAGCCCTGAATCTCGGGGTCGAGATTCTGTTAAGGGGGGAGGTTTGTAACATCCCAATTTTTGGCATTTTAATTATTTAATATTATTTTATTGCAATTTATGATTTTTGTGAATTTTCTGGATTTATTGGATTTTCTGAGATTTATTGGAATTATTTTGAATTTAAATATATTGCCTTTTGTTAAGAAATTATTATTAAAAGAAAAGTTTAAAATAAAGTTTTACCAAAAATATTTTATTTAAGTCCATAATGTCTCAAAGTATTTTTGAGATTTTTCTTGGAATTTTTAGAGTATTCTTATTGCCTATAATAAATCAAATTAATTTATGCAATTATTTTAAAAGGGAAAATCGAGAAAACTCATATGAATAGTAATGGGCCTAGCCCATATACTGTGCGCGTCCGGCCAGCCTTCCGGAAGGGTCGCTCTCGGCCGTTGGATTTCGATCCAACCATCCGGATTCGCCCGCGTATATAAGGAAACCCTTAGCCTTCGTGCTGTTGGATGAGCATCGGACGAACGACGTTTATCGGGGCGTATCAAAACCCTAGAATCTCTAGCCGTTGGATCGTGGATGGACGCTCGTGATTATCCGCTACAGTAAATGCCGTTAATAAATCTCTGCCGTTGATTTTGTGACTGGGCCGGATGGTGCCACGTCGCTATGAATCTGGACCGTTGAGGACTGATCGAACGGTGGGGAGGAGTTCTTCTCCGAGCCACCGATGGAGTTCGAGTTTGGAAAGTTCCCGCGCCGCCGTGGAGTCTAGCGCCCGTACGTGTCGTGTCGAGGGTATTTAAGTGCGGCTGCACCCCGTCCAATGTTCACCATGTCTCGCCGTGCATCTCTACCAAAGTTTCATCGCCGGATGTGCGTCAAGGAAGCTGCGTAAGCTCGCCGGAGTGCCGAGACGTTCATCGCCGTGTTTCGTCGCCGTCGGGAGTCTCTTCCGCCGTGTTGAAGCCAGATCCGGATTCGTCGTCTTGTACCGCACCCGCTCCGCCGCTTAGTGGTCACCGGAGAGCACCGGAACGCCGTTGGAGGAGTCGTCGTCCCCGAGTCCGGCAAGGCTGCCGCCGCATTGCCATCACCATCCACGAGGAGCCTCAACCGTTGGATCGGCATCGGACCGCCGGAGTTTCGCCACGTCACTTGGGAAGGTAAGCGCTTCGAATAAAACGTTGGCAGGCTCGGTAAGCGACAGCCGTTGGATTTGGATCGTAGGGTCGGAATTGAGCCACGCCATTTATGAGCATAGTAAACCGCACGGGTAAGGATTGACCGCCGGATTTAGATCGGGTGGCTGTAGTTGAGCCACGTTGGTGCTTAAAGAGGAATTGTTGGATCGGTTTTAGATGGTCCAGATTTTGCCACGTGTTGTCCGTACAGCCGGGGCGGGAAAATTCGTATTTTTCTTTATAAAAATAATTCGGGAGAATTAGAATTTCTAATTTCAGAATTTATTTAAACTTCAAAGTGCTATAACTTTTGCATACGAACTCCGATTGAGGTGATTCAAATTCCTAAAAATTTGTAAAATTGAGATATTTCTAATGGAGGCTTTTATTTGAATTTTTGAGTTCATTTGTTCTTTGGTTTTGGTGTTTATTTGCTATTTCTTCTCGATTCGCGTAGACGTTAAATTGTGCGAGGCTTCGGTGGAGGGATTTGCAACTCAAGAATTATATTCAGACCATGACCAGGAGCTTAAGCAAGGCAAGTTGTGCTTTGATCATGTTGCACCCATAGCTAGATTAGTTGCTATTTTGTTTTAACTATATTGCATGATATTTCAATCGTATAAATGATTTCAACTTAAATTTGGGATTAGCTAATGTACCCTTTGAATTATACCCTACCTTGTCATTTGTATGCCATGATCTATTGTCGCCCTAGGTTGGTTCACTATAGTTGGTTAATAATGAAATCAACATGGATGGTTAGAACGAAATAGAACTGCTTAGCCATGCCACGTCATCACATGTACTTGAATCTTTGATAAATAATCTTGACTAATGGAATATGGAACAATGTTCTGAAATTGTGTGTCATGTGTGGTCACACGATGAGATTGAGTTGTGGTGGCAATGGATGTCACGCAACGATATTGAATTGTAGATGGCACGTGGTGCTTGGTAATCAAGCTGGGGTGGTTATGATTTTAGATCGAGCAAGTGGCAAGGGCAGGATGCGTGGTGGGCCCGATGGGCGAGGGTATGTGCATGTCTTGCTTTGATCAACCCTAAGGACACCTTGCAGCCTTTGACCTGAGTCGATCATGCAACCACATGTCTCATTAGGGCAAGATTATCGTGGTGGCGTGAGACCCGTGGTGGTAACGACCCATGCTCGGGTGGCTCACATAGCGCAAGAGGGGCCCCTGTAGGTGGTGTAACCCTTCAGTGTTGAAACCTCAGCGGGTAGTACTGGGTTAAGATGATGCATTGTAAAGGCTTTGTCATGATTCTCTGCCGGCACACCAAAGGAAGTGTGCTAATGGCCAGGCACAAAGAGATTATCATGTCATGTGGGTAAAGTGCATAACCTCTACAGAGTGTACAATCTATTCAGATAGCCATGCTCACGGTATTGAGCAATGCTCGGGGATTACAGTCAAGGGTTTAGACTTTTGCAAAATAAAACTTGGGATGGATGGCAGGTTGCCATGGAAAGTTGAATCTTGACTTAGGATGAGAAAACTTGGTTACTTGAGAAATGCTGAATCTATCTATTACTGTTATTTGTTTTTACGATCTTTTCAATCTATATACTGTACTTGTTCATAAATGCTGCTTTACTGCAAATGAACCTGTCGACGATCGGGATCGCCAACCGCAAGAAATGAGATGAGGGGTCAGTATGATGCGGGACCCGAGCTGCGCTTCGCTCAGACGGGGGAAAAGAGTAGACGAGGTGATGGTCGGAGCAAGACGACAACGAGCGTGAGACCGAGATTTATACTCGTTCGAGCCCCTGTGGAGGTAATAGCTCTACTCCAGTCGCCTTCCGGTAGTTTTCTTGGCTATTTCTGTGTGCAAGGGTTTGTTACAGCTCAAGTTTAACAATGGCTATGTCTAAGCTCGAGCTATGGCGTATTGTGTGTTGTCTTCGTGTGTCCCAAAAGACTGCGCATTCTTGGTCTTTATACCTCCTCTGTACGCAACGGACGGGAGAAATTCCTGGGAAGTGGCCTTCATGCACGTTGAGGGTCGGCAAGAATCGCTCAAACTTGTTGCACGACTGCTTCCTACCCCACGACCAGCGCCTTGGGCAACCGGTCAAATGCTTGATCCGAAATCCAAGGGTGGACTACGGCCCCGAACAAGGGCCCGCCCGAGCTCGAGGTTGAGCGAGGCCGTGCTCAGGTCAAGGCTTAGATCGAGCGCCAAGCATGCACCTGTGTCGTGATCGGGGCCTCCCGAGCTTGGGGGATCCGTTGACCGTGCGCCGGCCGGTCAAGGGACGCCCAGCCCTCGTCAGCTAGCCCCCGAGGCTTAAGGTCGTGGCCGGAAAACGGGCCGACCTTGAGTCTCTATAGTCGGGAGCGATTCCCAGAATTCTCTTGAGGTCGAGGTCGGGCGGAAACGTAACGCCAGGCCGCGATTAAGCGACACCTGGCGCCTCTTGATCTCCGGAACCCCGGTACGCAAACGGTTGGCGACACCTGCTGTGTCTCGAAACCGCAGCCCAGGCCTTAATTGCTCCTGTCAAATCGTGGCCGGCGAGCCCCTCGAAGTAGCGTGGACCAGTTTCAATGGCGGCGCAGCCTTTAAACCTGAAACTGCAGCGCCTGTTTGAGAAAAACTCCCGACCAGCGCCCTTCGACTTCCAAGCCTCCTTGCCCAAGCGAAAATCTCCTCCCCCACCTTCGACCAAAATCGACGCGATCGCCATAGCCAAGCTAGGGAGGAGCATGTTGTCGCCCGCAAGGATGAAGGAGCTTGAGACCCTGGGGCTGCTTGACCCATTCACATGGCGGCTGCCGGGCAACGAGACCGAGCCACGCCCCAGGGACGACGAGATCGTTTGCACCGAGCACTACGTCCTCTTCGGCCTGCGGACCCCGGAGAGCAAGTTCCTCTCCGTGGTCCTCACCAGTTGCGAGATCGAGCTCATAAACCTGGTGCCGATCTCCATTCTTACTCTCGCCATCTTCTCCCACCTGTGCGAGGGGTTCCTAGGAATCCTTCCCAATCCCTCGCTTTTCTTTCGGTACTTCAGCCTCTTCCGCTCTGGGAAGGACCCTGTGGTCGGATGCCTCTACTTCCGACAGCGGACAAGGCTCAGGTGGTCCTTCCCCAAGATCCAATCTCGGGACTCCCTCGGGCCATGGTCCGAGCGGTGGTTCTACGTGAAGAAAGGGGAGCTCGGCACGCAGTCATACGAGGGAAAGCCCGTTGGTGGGAAGAAGGAGACCCCAGAGGCGGACGATCCCGAGGCCGACGAGGAAGCCATCGCTGCCATTCATCTCTGTACTGAGCGCGGCCTCACCGGGTAGGCGATCGCCGTCGACTTCCTGCAGAACCGGGTATCCCCTTTGCGGAGGCAGACGCACCCGTTCTTCGAGATCCAAGGGCGCATCGACTCGACCTGCGAGGGTACGTCTGGTATGCCTCCCTGCCTCGTGGTCTTGCTCGAGTCCACCCCTCGCACTTCTTTGAGAATCGTTCCTCTTTGCAGCACCGAAGGAGTCTTGGGTTGCCGCTAGGATGAATGAGATGTTCGGGAAACTGGCGCACAACTACTCCATGGACGACTCCGTGCCGAAGAACGTGCTCCGTCGCAAGGCCGAGGTAAGCCATCCCGACCAACGGCTCGACCTGAGCGACCCCGAGGCCCTCCATGACTCTTTCATGCACGCAGGACCATCAGGAGCTGCTCGACACGGCCAGGCGGATGCTCCCGTTGCCCGGGGTGGGCAAGAGCAAAAAAGGGAAGAAGAGACCTTCCCCGCCTGACGCGGGCTGCCCGGAGGCAAAGAAAACTCATGTCAAGTGGGGCGACCGCGCCATGGTGAGGATCCCGCTGGTCGAGCCCCCGAACCCGTGCTCGTGTGCCTTGCTGGTTTGACGCGTTCTCCTTTTTGCAGCAGCAGAGCACGGCGGCCACCGCCAGGTCTTCGCGCCCTCTCCCGGCTCCGGGACCTCAAGCTCGGAACCCCACTGCAGCGGATGACGTGGAGCCGGCATGGGCCCCAAGACCCCCGGTTGTGCGGACACGCAAGCGCAGTGCCCCATCAGCCTCGGGGCAACAAGACCTTCACAACCTCAACGAGGCGAGGTCAAGCACCTGTAAATTCGGCTTCTGATCGCTGTCTTCCCCGCATCTTTCTGGCTTAGTGTATGTTTTTTATCGCAGACATTGAGCACCCGAGCTCGAAACTTGCCCGTTTTGACGATGGCTGTTATCCAGGGCAAGTCCGAGTCCGAGGAGGAGGATACCTTCGAGTTGGTCCCGCGTCGGCCTTCACGCCCAACGCGGACCCCCTCGGGGCCTCCAAGCCCGCCCCCGGTTGGTGAGTTCTACCAAGGGGTCGACGACCCGGACGAGGAGGAAACCAGCCCGCGTCCAGTGAAGACTTCAGCACCGGCGAGGCGGGGGCCGGCGCAGCCGTTGATCCCCCCGAGGCCGACGTGGGGGACAGCACCCGGAGCACCACGGTTGCCGCCGCTGGTCGCCCGGTTCACCCGCCTCGACAAATCTCGGCGCCGAGATCGCGGCAAGAACGGCCACCGAAGTCGGCGCGCTGGAGCACCTCAAGCCGCCACCGAGGCCGCGTCTGGTTCCAAGGTTGCGGCGCCCCAAGCCGCGGGTATGGACAACGCTGTGGGGGACCGGGCGGTGGATCCAGCGGCTGCCCCCCCGGCGCCAGAGATGAGCAGAGCCCCGACCATTGAGGTTGGGCTCGATGTTGCTGGCGCAGCAACTCCGCCGGAAAGCGGACGGGCCCCGCCACGAGGCCGGGCCGTGGCCGCCGCCGCGCTTCTTCGCCGGAGAGTCGGACCCGCCGGTCGTGGCGGCAGGATTCCAAACCGCCGCCAAGACGGGCGGCCGGGCGTTCTTAGCCAGATGCGCCGCGGAGGTCGAGGTCGACCCGGCCTCGTGGCGCTGGGAGAAGAGCACGAGATCGACCGTTCTCGAATCGAGGAGCTGAACGAAGAGTTCACCTGTGCGCGCGTCGAGAATCGTCTTCGCGAGGTAAGGGATCCCCTCACATGCCCTGCAACGCGTTAGGTCGAGTTTTCTCGACAACTTCTTACCTGGGCCACTTTCCCTGTCCTCTTAAGGCGATCGACAGTGTCTCCCAAGGGCTGCAAGTCTCCACGAGCATGTCGACATGCTCAGGGGGCTCTTGAACATAGTGGAGGCGCGGGAGGTCGAGCGCGTCAAGCTCTGTACAACCATCGAGGTCGACCAAGCAGAGCTCGAGCCGGCGAGCAAGGATCTCGACGACCTTCGCCAAACGATGGTGGCGCAGGAGGTGGCCCACGCGGCCGAGCTCGAGCAAACCAGGGCTTCCGAGCGCAAGCACGGCTTCAAGGCCGTAGAGTGGGAACGGGCTCGGGCGACCAAGGCGCTCGGGGCGCTTGAGACCGAGCGCGCCAAGGTAGAGTCACTGGAGAAGGCCGCCGCGGAATGAGCTTTGTCCTCAGACTCAGCGCTCGAGGCCCTGCAGGCCAAGGTCGAGGTGCTGGAGAAGGCTGCCGCGGAGCAAGCTTCCTCCTCGGCCCAAGCACTCGCCGACGAACGCGCCAAGGTCGAGGCATTAGAGAAGGTGCCGCCGAAAGCAAAGCGATTTTGGCCAAGGCGCTTGCGCATTTAACGCACCAAGGTCGAGGCATTGGAGAAGGCCGCCGAGCAAGCGTCATCTCGCCAAGGCATCCCCGAGCCGAGGCCAAAATCGCGGAGCTGGAGGAGAAGCTCGGGCGTGCCAGCAAGGCGGCGAAAAATGCCCTGGCTCAACTCCAAGACGAGCGTCGCTAAGCCGTGGACGCCGCCAAGGAAGCCCTCCAGTACCGAAGTGAGCTCTCGACCTTGCGGGCTAAAGTTGCTGAGCTCGAGCAAGAGAAGCTTCGCCGCGAGATGGCGGACTTGTAACTTTATCCTCATGCTGTCCTGTAAAAATGCTTGGAACATTATGATAAAGCTACGTTACTTTTGGGTAAAATGGTCTTGTCCCATTTTGAAATTCGTCGTCGAGGTCGTTTGGAGTTCGCCTTTATCGCTTTTGCTCGTGCGCCGTAGGTCGTCTGCTGGTAGGATGCCACTCTCCAGCCCCCGTTGGGTCCGAGGTCGAGCAACGCCGGCCTTGGGTGCAAGACTTTGTACGCCAGCGAACACAACTGCAGAATGGAGAGAAAATCCGCAGGGGACATAGACGTGATGAAAACAAGATCAATAGAGAGACGGTTTCGCCTGGACTAACATTCGAATCACGACCGCGACCGTGCGCACTGCTCCACAGTCAAAGTGGCGAGGCTCTTGGTCCGGGCCCAGGCATAGGAGAGAGCTAGATTGCGAAGAGGTTCGGCTTACGTTTTAGCTCGTCCCCTGGGGGAGGACGTCGAGCTCACGACGCTGAGACCAAGAGGAAATGTGCGGCGCACGAAGGTCATGAAAGAAGGAGTCCCGGACAAAAAGAACCATACTGACACAAGTGGCAGCAGACATAAAGAGCGAGAATAAATGAACAGCTTTATTGAAATTTAAGGTATAGAGGTTACACATAAAACTTTCGAAGCTGATCTATGTTCCACGAGCTAGAGAGCTCTCTGCCATTGGGCATCGCTAGCCGGTAAGCCCCCGTGCGATCTTTTGAATCGACTCTGTAGGGGCCCTCCCGCCGTGGGGATAACTTGTTGGTGTTGGACGAGCCCTGAATCTGCCTCAGGGCTAGGTCCCTAACAAGGAGCTTCCTAGGTCGCATCGACCGAGACGCATGTCTCTGAAGAGCTTGCGTAGTGCGCTGATCGTGAGTAAAGGCACGCCATCTTACTTCTTACGCAAGGGTAAGGTCGAGAGACCGTTCAGGCCAAGTCGATTTGGTCGACCAAGTCGATTTCGGCAGAGCCAACAGAATCCCGGGAGGTCGGGCGGCTTCAAGATCAACACGAGTTGGAAGGGTGTGGACCCGTGGCTCGGCTTGTCGTGGGTACGAATAGACCATAGGGCGGTGGAAAGTTCATCCACCCGGTCTTGCCATAGCGCTCGAGCTCATCGCAACTCGCTTTTGACACCTCGACGACGGTTCGTTGCTGCGTTCACCGCCTCGTTCCTCCGGGGTGAGCCACCGAAGCGAAGCATATTTTGATGCCGAGTTCCTCGCAAAACTCCTGGAACAACTCACTGGTAAACTGAGTACCATTGTCAGTGATAATCTTGCACGGAACCCCGTACCTGGTGACCACGAACAAGCGGAAAAAACGAACAGCCGCTCGAGCAGTGATGGTCGAGACTGGTTCAGCTTCGATCCACTTGGTGAAGGTGTCGATGGCCACGAACAGGAACTTCTTCCCCCCGACCGCCTGTGGAAAAGGGCCGAGGATATCCAGCCCCCAGGTCGAGAAAGGCCAGGCGAGCGGGATGGTCTGAAGGGCGTAGGCCGGCTGGTGCGACTTCCTGGCGTGGAACTGGCATGCTCGGCAGGTACGGACGATATCACGAGCATCCTGAAGCGCCGTTGGCCAGTAGTACCCCATGCGAAAGGCCTTGCCGACCATCGTCCTGTATGAAGAGTGTGCTCCACAGAGGCTTGAGTGAATGTCGTTTAATAGGTACTTACCCTCCTCCGCAGAAATACACCGAGTCAGGACGCCGGAAACGTTCCGCCTGTAGAGCATGCCGTCCACGAGTGTGTACAAGCTCGCCTGTCGCTTGATCTTGCTCCTCTCGGCAGGGTCGGGTGGCAGGTCAGCCCTTGCAAGGAAATTGTGGATGGGCTCGGCCCAGGAGAGGATACCGTCGACCACAGCGAGCATGACCTCCTGATCGGAGATCGATGGGGCCGCCAGCGTCTCCAGGATGACGTCGGGGAATGTCGTCGTCGAAGGAGCCGAGCTTGGAGAGGAAATCCGCGCTGGAGTTGTCCCGCCTGGGGATGTGCTTGAGCTCCAAGTTCTGGAACCACTTCTCCATCTTGCGCACCTCGGCGAGGTACTTTGCCATCGAGTCCCCCGAGCATTGGTAATCCTTGTTGAACTGGTTGATGACGAGCTGGGAGTCGCCCTTCACGACCAGCCGGCGCACGCCCAATGCCTTGCAAGCTCGCAAGCCCGCCAGGAGGGCTTCATACTCTGCCACATTGTTGGTCGCTGGAAACCCGAAACGAACCACGTACCTCAACTGGTCGCCGCGCGGGGTAAGGATAAGGATCCCAGCCCCTGAGCGCTTGAATGACCTTGAGCCGTCGAAGAACATGACCTTGGGCTTCTCCTCCTCGACCTGAAGCTCGGGAGTGGGCTGCGACGTCTCGCCGACAACGGTCGGCGAGCACTTAGACTTTATGGCCGTCCGAGCCACGACCTGGACGTCAACATAGTTTTGAAGGTTGACTATACAACAAAAAGAGCGTACAACCATCACATTAAACCAAAAGTATGACATCTCCAGAAGTGTCCTGCCCTTGAACACTTTTGGGCGTTTACAACGTCGAGCTTAGCCCCTATTCCGTGCCCCGCCCGACCACCGAGAGGCAATACGAACAAAACTCACATCCGTCGATGTCCTCACCTGAAAACCACAAAGCAGAAGCATGAGTACAGAAGGTACTCGCAAGACTTACCCGTGGTCCATATATGACCGACTTGAAGGCATATGCATTGGGATGTAGCAAGGAGTAAGCTTAAGGTAACAAGTGCATAAAAGCATAACTTTGGTTCAAATTCACATTCAACAAATCAATTTACAAGTTTTATAGCATTTATGGACAGCACCTATTACTAGAGTGAAATCTGAAATTAAACAATGAAGAGAGCAAGTAATAACATGAACAAGTATCAACATCAAGTATACCAACTAATTTCAAGTTTAAGTTGTTACTACGCTGAAATGTCGGATGATACAAGCGTGCTCATATCCGAGAGCGCGGTAATTCGAATCACTTACTCACCCTGCAGGGGATCATTAATCGCACAACATGTGTCCTACAAGGAACCTCATGTCAACCCTCCTCCCATCCATACATAATCGTTGAACCATCCTCATGCGGTCCGAGCACCTAGCACCCCCTCGAGCGGCTCAAGCCTTACTTAGCCCTCGAGAGTCGGCCTAAGCCTCGCCCTCAACCACGTCCAACCGCATGAGGGCATGACCCATCGAGCAGTACGCCATGAAAGGGTGGCTTACCGTACCATTATATTAGGCATGCGATCAACAAGGTGTGCTCGATCAACATGGCAAACAACGGATCGGTCCTTAATCGACACAAAGTAGACTACAACATTTGAGTCTCCACATCCAAATGATCCAACCTCTCGCCTGGGTCTCAAGTTTACATTTGAGAACATAACCATATCCATTGCAACCCAATAGTGTGAAGTAATTAATCTCAAGTGATGGAGCCATCCACCACTTGGCCCATACCCGACATCTAAGCAAACTAAGCATGGACACGATATAATTACCCATATACTAGCTCCAAGGGAGTTGTTCGATAATTATCAACGAGTATATGTGCAGCAATTAGGATCTAGCCCTATCCCACATTTCAATTCCTAACGCAAGACGTAATCATCCAATAAGCAGTTTATTCGCAAAAATACAATTATATATAAGGTTGAAAATGCTTAGGTGCTTGCCTTGAGCTTCTGCTGGATTCTCAATAACAGTTGGCTCTTCGGTACCCCCTCGGTCACAGTCGCGTCACCCTCCGCGTGTTCGTTTTCTACACGATCACAATGCATGTGAAATGAGATGCATACAATGCATATGAAATGAAATACTAAATGCATCCCCCATGGGAGTTCCAAAAGTGCAAACATTCATGTCAATATAAGAATGAAAATACAAATGCTAAACTCCACTTCTATTTTATAGCAAAAATCTGAAAACAGCAAGCATACTCCTCTAAACACGCATAACTTTTAAATGGCAAACCCAAAGATTGATCTTCTTGGACTCTATGTGACCACAAGAGGATGATCTATCTTTATCATACATCCTAACATTCAGAATATAGATTTAAAATCCCCAACTAAACTCTGAACCTCAGCCCCAAAAGTCTAAAATTTCAGCAAAACCGGTTTCAGGACAGACAGTGATACAAATGACCATAACTTTCTAACCACTTAGCCACATTGAGCAAACTTAGATTCGAAACGACCACAAGACATAGACCTACAACTTAGCTTTGGCCAATAATCCATAATCTGCCCAGAGAACTCCAAGTTCGGCCAGGAACAGAGAGCAGTTTCAGTGTCCAGAATTTTCAGAGTTTCAGAACAGCATGCACCAATTGCATCATAAAAATTGCTATATTTAATGGAATTGAGTAAAGGATAATATTTTTACAATCTAAATGAAATTTCCTACAACTTCTCAGGCAAAATTTTATTCTAATTCGGCCTCTAACTAATTTTAAACCGCAGCTCAAGTTTCAGCTCCACATTTTCAGCATTCCAGAGCAGCATGCACTAAAATCATCATAACTTTCAGCTGGATTATCGAAATTGAATGATTCTGGTTGGAAGTGAAAGATAATTCTATTACCCACAACTTTCTCTACATCCAGCCTAGCAGAAGATGCCCTTAACTTGCTGAAATCAACCCGAAACAGCAGCTACGAAATTTGCTCGAAAATCAGGATTGTGCTCAAAACCCTAGAGTTGTTGTTTCCTACCCTAATCCCAAATCTCTACTCTATTAGAGCATCTCCAACAGTGCCCAATATCTTCAACTCCCAATATAGTTAATTAGGGTCTTCCCAAAAATCTTTTTCCCAAAAATAATTGCCATCCTCCAACAGTTCTCTTTTTTCCCAAAACCAATCAAGCGTGGGCCTTTTTCGGTGGCTTGGCCTTTTCTTGAGCTGTTCGCCCGCCAGCCCTGGCTTGCATGCATCAATTGCTCGACAACCATTTATCATAGACACTGAACAAAACGCCAACAACCGAAGGCTGCACACACCTTGTGACTTTGACAATACTAAACGAAAAACATCACTCACTCAGACGCACAAAGGCTGGAACAAGACTCAACCTAATGTGCCAAGACTACTCAAGTCACAAAGACTCGAACCACAAACCATGCACTCAAAGAATACACAAGCACCAAAACGATGGGAATTACAAGCACACAAAACATAGTCGGTGAGCGATATGACAAAAACAAACAACCAACACCACATCCAACCCGACGCCAACACGGTCGAGAATACTAGAGCGCCATCAATCAAGATTTTTCATCTTTCCAAAGCAGGAACCTAAGAAACATCACTTCAGCAACAACCCGAGGTTTCAAAATCTGGAATCAACATCCTGTGAACATTATTTACATGAGTTCGCGTAGTGAAAAAATGATAGCTATATCAGAAGTGAAGAACTTGTGGGTGCTATTAAATATATGCTCTCTAAACTTTCTTATTAGCAGATGTACCATATCATTATGCATCGAGGACATGACAATATGCATGCATCTCATGAAAATTAAACATTTCACATTCACGTAACTAGATGAATGTCTAACAACCTGAAATGTCTAATGTAACCTGAAATGTCTAATGTAACCAGGGATCAAATGTCTAATGATCAATCTGAAATGTCTATGAGAACCGGGACCTTTCAAATCTTGAAGGTCTGTTGTATTGTCAAATTTTGCTCCCAAAGTGGCACAAGATCAATAAGGACAACTGTCTTCTCAGTGGTCCTCGGTTGCAGCATTTGCTCCAGATGAAATTGACAAGATAATGGTGTGCGATCTAGCAAAACAAACAAAGAACATGAATTAACCACAAGTGGTCGATACTAAAAAAGTAGAGAGCATTTGAATTAAGGAAATCAAATGGCGCAAATAGTATCCTTATCATACATGAATTTTGAGATGGAGGTGCCAGTGATTGACTTGGTTGAAATCAAACAAATTACACTAAAAACAAAATACCTTTTCCACCGGACCTATTGAGAAGCACGACGCGCCATGATCTCATCTTGCAAGCTCGTAGTAATAATCTTCTTGACGGCAACGAAGTAATGTCCATTGACATAATTCTCTCTTCCTCTACCATTTTCTTGTATCAGATTTCATTTTCCTTTACCTCCGCTTTTTTTGCCTCATTTGCAACCCTCGCCTCTTCAACAGAACCCTTTTTTATTTAGCTCTAGCCTCTATTTCTCTAGGGCATACAACTGATTGTATCTGTCCTCTTTCTTCTTTTCTTTTTCTGCGTCAAACTCTTTTTTCTTTGCCCACAATTGGTCTAAAGCCTCCACGCAAGCATCACCTCCACCTCACCTCAATGCTTCTTTTGCCTTCTTCTTACCAATTGGTCTCTTGGGGGCTTCGGTCTCTGAACTGACATTCTCAATGATAGCCACTTTGGTTGATTCTGCAATATATTCCAGTAATGCATATATTGGAATGATTTGTTGTCCTTGTCCTCGGCCTTAAACAAAGCCATTGCTTGAACGAGCTGCATATGTCAATGAAGGTGTAATTACTTACTACAAGTTCCCATGTGTAATTAAGACGTGTGCAATATTACGAGTCCCCCCACATTTCAGAAATTGTAACCACAACTAAAAATCACAAAGCTTACAATCACAAATGAAGAAGATGTGGTGGGAAAAGGGACCTTTCGGATGCCTCTAACAAGTTCGGCCGGTTGACCACTCTCGTTCCTTGCGGCGGCGCCCTACGGCTCGCGGCGGTTCGGTACTCTGTGGTGGTGGTGGCGGCCTCTCGTCAGGGCGGCGGTGCTCCAGCAGCGGCCGCCCCCTCCCAATGGCGCAAAAAGGGCTCAGGTCTTGATGCTTCCTCATCTGAGGTGACGCGAGCTCAAACGAGCGAACGCCGGATGGGGTGGAGGATGGAGCTCGCCTGGATGGCGCGAATGGAATCAACTACGCGGGAGATGGCAAAAAATCGCGATTGGGAACGCACGAGAGCGGCGAAAAACTGGCAACTTCGGGTGGAGAGATAGGGCGTGCGAAAAACTGGCAACTTCGATAGGGCTACTGTTGGAGCGCTACTTTTATCGTTTATTCCTAATAAATGATTTTGGGAAAAAATTTTGGGAATTGTTGGAGATGCTCTTAAGCCCCCAAATTCACCATTGCTGCCCCCAAAACCAGGAAACACTCAACCCTAAAGCAAGGAAGCCTTACCTCAAAATCTCACATGGGGAACAAAGAGAAGAGAGGAGGAGGGAGCTACTGCTTGGGGGGGGGTAAGGGAGGCGCCAGCAGGGGGAGCTCCGGCCTGAAGAGGAGCTGGGGAAGAGGGCGCCACCTTGGGAGGAAGCGGAGGGAGTGCTTGTGGAGGCGTGATGGGGAGGAGACCCAGAGAGAAGGGGCTGCTTTGGGGAGGAAAAAAATAGGAAGAAGAGTGTGCTGGTTGTCGCTGCCCCCAATTTCTTTTTTGTGTTGAGCTCCCTTGACCCCACTAGTAAGCAAAGTTCAATGGCTAAGTCCCCAAAATTTCAGCACATGGATTCAGTTTTTGAGCCACGCTTTGAATTAGTGTTTGGCATTGATTTTGGTTCTAACCCCACAATGTCAGAGAGAAAAGTTTCTAGTTTGTGATTAGCTAACCCGCACATTCTAGATCATTATAGATCTCAAGTTACGAGGCTCCAAACTTTGATTAAAACCATACTCGCAACCTGAAATTTTTTGCTCTTGAAGTTTGCTAAGATTGGAAATTCTTAAGTGGCAAATTTGGGATAGGTTCTGAAGTTAGCAGTGGATCTCAAATGCGGCCAAAAACTTGGTTGGCGCTAATGTTAGCCGCATGTGCCGAATTCGAATTTGGGGCCATGACAACAGCCGCACCATTGGCCCCACCGCCGGAGTTGGGGGTCGCAATGGATGGTCGCGCAAACCTTCTTTCGAAGACTTGGACTGGAACCGACCCGTCATTGGCCCCGCCAGAGACCGGGGTGATAATGGACTGTCGGGCACTATCGTAACCGCTGAAGACCGGGGAAGTGATAGACAGTCTCGCGAGACTCCTTTCGGACAGGCTGACTGGAATAATAGCGTCATCGGCCCCACCAGAGTTGGGGGCAGCGATGGACGGTTGGGCAAGCCTTTCTTCGAAGACTCTAACCAGAATAGAAACCTTTGACGAGGCGAGCTGCGAAAGCTCGTCCACCAAATGATTGTTGTGCCGGGGATATGGATGTACCCCAGCCCGTCGAAGTGGCGCTCGATCCTTCTGACTTCCGCCAAATAGGTGGCCATCATGGGATCAAAGCACTGGAACTCCTTTCGTGCTTGGTTGACAACGAGTAAAGAGTCGCCCTTGATGAGCAGACACCGGATGCCGAAGCGGCCAAGTGGCTGTGAGCCCCACCAACAAATTTCTTCAGATTCAGCGATGTTGTTGGTCGTCTTGAAGTCCAAGACAATTAGGTATCAGAGGATGTCCCCGGTCGGGGAGACCAGGATGAACCTATCCCCCGCGCCCTCGACCCGTAATGACTCATTGAAGAACAGGGTCCACGGGGGGAGCGCGGGTGTTCCATCAGCTTCAGGAGTGGAGGGAGTCCACTCGGCGATGAACTCGGCCAACCTCTGACTGTTTATGGCAGTGTGCGGGTGAAACTTGAGGCAAAATTCACCTAGTTCCACCGACCACTTGGCGACGCGACCTTCAGCTTCTCGGTTGTGGAGTATCTCTCGAAGTGGGTAGGCTGTGACCACTGTGATCTCCCATCCCTGGAAGTAGTGTCGAAGCTTCCGGGACGCCACCAGAATAGCATAGAGCATCTTCTAGGCTTGTGGATATCTGATCTGCGCATCGGATAGCACTTTGTTGATGTAGTAGACTGGTCTCTAGACGCCTTCCCTCTCCGCCACCAGAACCGCACTCACTACCACCGGGGTAGCCGCAATATATAGGAGCAACAGCTCGTCGGGAGCAGGAGTGACCAGCACCGGGGGTGAGGTGAGGTATTTCTTCAGGTCTTCGAACGCTTGTTGGGCTTCGGACGTCCATTTGAAGTGGTTAGTGTTCTTCAATAGCTTGAACAAGGGGAGACTCTTTTCTCCCAGTCGAGCGATAAATTGCCCGAGAGACGTCAAGCAGCCAGCCAAACACTGGACGTGCTTGAGTCTGGTTGGTGGCTTCATGTGTTTGATAACCGCGATCTTGTCGGGATTGGCCTCAATGCCTCGACTGGACACGAGGAATCCCAACAGCTTCCCAGAGGGTATGCCAAAGACGCACTTCTCAGGATTGAGCTTTAGGTGATTCTTCCTGAGGTCGGCGAAGGTTTCGCCCAGATCCTCAATCAGCCCATCACTCTTCTCGGATTTCACCACCAGGTTGTCGACGTATACCTCCAGGTTGCGGCCGACCTGTGGTCGAAAAGTGTTATGCATGGCACGCTGATTAGTAGAACCAACATTTTTTAACCCAAATGGCATTCGAATGTAGCAATAAACCCCATAGGAGTTACAAACGTGGTCTTCTCTTCATCTTCTTTCGCCATGCTGATCTGGTGGTACCTGGAGTATGCATCCAGAAAGCATAGCAGCTCACACCCCGCCATAGAATCCACAATCAGGTCGATGTGTGGCAAGGGGTATCGATCCTTCAGGCAGGCCTTGTTGAGGTCGGTGAAGTCGACACACATTTTCCACTCCCCATTGGATTTCTTGACGAGCACGGGGTTGGCAAGCCATTCGGGGTAAATGACCTCTCTGATGATACCCGCGAGCAGCAACTTCTCCACTTCGTCACGGATGGTATCCTGATGCTCGGGGGCCTTGTGCCGGACCTTTTGCTAGACCGGGCGCCCCTCTAGGAGCGTCGCCAGTTTGTGCTCGATCACCTCCCTAGGGACCCCGGTCATGTCGGACGGTTGCCATGTAAACACATCTGCGTTAGACCGGAGGGAGGTGACGGGCGCGTCTTCCTATTTGGCGCCAAGGTTGGCGCCCAGCTTGATGGTCCTTTCGAGCTCAGCCACGCTCAGGGAGACCACCTTAACCTTGTCGGATGGGCCAGGCGGAGAGCGGGTCCTCAGCGGAGGGGCTCCCGAGTAGACAGCGTCAACCTGCTGCGCACAGGTGGCGCCTCCTAGGTCCAAGTGATGTGACTTTGGGTCCCGATCTTTCGATGAGAGCGATAACTTCGATTTGGTGGACTTGACTTTGACGATCCGACTACAACGTACGACGACGATGCGCCTTAGCAATCACTAAACCAACTCCAGAGGGTTATTGATCTTGCCGTTGGCATGATCAACTGAACACGAGGTTCAATTCTCGCATGCAAAGAAGAACAAGCAAGGACAAAGGTAAAGGCAATCTGAAATTGCAAATAAAGATGAAGGATTGATAATGTGGGGTTCTGAAATAAGGAGCTTCTTAGGCGGCTGTTGAGCACGTCTGGAAGACTCAAAATAGTAGCAATGGCTAAACTATCAAATAAACAAAACCCAAGTCTCTACGGTGGCGTATTGCCTTTATTATATAGCGGAGGGAGGGAGGTGGATACTAAACACTAGGCAATATGGGACTAAACATGCAGCCATGCAACTTGGGCCTTCATGGGCCAGAGGTGGGAGGAAGCCCTAGGGTTACATGGGCTTTGGGCCCAAAAGAAAAGGTAGCGCAGCACCTGGAGTTTCTGACCCGTGACACTCTTCTGCACTTTCTCGTTGCTTCAAGATGAATTTGGCATTGGGGCTAGATCCATTGGAAAGATTATCTCCTAAGCTTTCAAACGGGTGGTCGCACGCTAAAAACGGAGTCTGGGAGCCCAAGTTATGTCCATTTGAAGTACTGCTGGTCCTGGATGGCCGAACCGGACTTGTCGACGAATTGGGCTTGATCTTGGGCCTTCCTTGGCGCGTGGGCTGTCCTCGATGGATGATCTTGACTTGCTGGTCTAGCAAAGGTGGGTGAAAAGGCCTTGCTTCCGGATTAAGCCCTCCAGGCGTCGTAGACGAAGTAGCAGCCGAAACAGCAACGGTCGGGGACGAAGTAGCGGTCGTAGGGGAAGAACGGGCAGCGGTTGTATCCTTGGTTGTGATGTCCTCATCATCCTCCCCTTCTTGCATTTGAGTCGTCCTCGACTCATGCTCACCTTTTAGCACATCTTCAGCACAAAACATTCTCATATTGGTCCTGCATTTATTTAAATAAAATGGTAGCTCCGCCTCTTTATATTTTTTTAAGATATGAAAAACATTTAGAGGATTCACCTGATAATTATCCATATAGCTCAACACTTCTTTCCAGCATATTATGGCTTGATGAATGCTAGCACTTTTCGATGCTTTCTCCCCTCCTTGAAGGAAAACCGTCCTCGACATTGGACAAGCTGGAAACGAAGCAACCAACAAAAAGAACAACGTGTACACGGCGTAGATGTATATATCCTATATTTCATTGTTCTTTTGGATTCGTGGTGGGTTATTTACAAAACAACACATGAGGAAATCAAATTTAAGCAAAGCACCTTTCCTCGCAATTCTGCCAGTCGATTTGTGGTTATAAGTGAAGCATATAACATCAATATTAGCATGATTTAGTTTGCAACTTGATTTGCAAATATAAGTAAAGCACATATCTATTCCGACCTTTGATAAAGAATACTCATGTTTTGTGAGCCGATTCAATAACAAGTTTTGTGGGCAAAACAACAAGTTACGGCATCAAGCATGGCTCATTCATGTTATCAAATTATAAACAAGCAAAATCAAACCATTCCAATAATGGTGACACAATTTTAATTGGCTTCCACGCATCAACTACTTACATGTTGATTTGTAATACAAGTTAATGTACTAAAATTGAACAATGTGGCAGCAAGCTATGGGTATCACACATATCGTGAAAATTTGATGGAGCCAAGAAGGAAACAAGTTGTTGCTTACAACTGAAATTGCCCAAAATAGCAAGCTTCAATTCAGCAAGTTTATCACAGTTATGCATATTCGTAAACAAGAAACTTGCCATCTATGCCATATTCATCAAATAAATTGAATTTAAAACAATAGGCAAGGGTGCTAGACAAAGACTTAAGAGATGAAATTTCGGAAATCTTGTCCATAGCACAAGTCAAACTAACAGGCTCATTCAACATGATATAGCACAAAACAGTGGTGGGTGATATTCTAGCTATCACCTCCTTATGCGTAATCAGCACCACATGATCAAAATTATAAGCATGCAATTCGTCATATGGTTCTACAATTGTGGCACAAGGTGGTAGATCACAAGAATTATGTAGAGCATGAATATACACTAGAGGATAATCCTAATTTCCCGGCGTTTATTTTAGCCGGCACATAAGTTAAACGCCCTTGTAAAAGAATTTCCTGGCGTTTATTGGTTTTAGCGGCATATAAATTTCTTGGCGTATATATATGCCGGTATACATGTTACTACGGCGAATATATGTGCCAGTAAATCTTAATAATCTAGGGCGTTTGTAAACGCCGTAGTAGACTTTATTACCGGCGTTTGTTAACGACTCAAAAAGTTGGATATTGATGGCGTTTACAAACGTCGTGATATAGTTACTAAGGCGTATAAGAAGCGTCAGGGAAAACTAAAGCTATTACGGCTTATACAACTGCCAGATACCATGTGACGGCGTTTAGATGAAAAAATGGGCGCGCGATGGAAAAAAAAAGGCGCCAAGACTGCGAGTCCTATACACACCACTCGCACCGGCCTACCCTGGGAAAGAAATCCCCATTTCTCCCCCTCGATCTAAAACCTAGCGAGCCGGCCCTCTGCGCATGCCGCCCCTCGATTGATCTCGCCACGACGCCAGCCACCGCGTGCGTCATCTCCCACACGCATCTCCTTCCCCCGCCGGTCAGTTGGTAGCGACTTTAGGGCTACGCCGGATCTTGGACGACATCACCAACTGGCTTGGGCGGCGCCACACCGATTACTCCCTCAGGTCGCCGCCCCTCGATCGATCTCACCACCGCGTGCTTCATCTCCCATAGGCCAGCATCTCCTTCCCGGTCGGTTAGCGAGGTCGAGGCCATACGGATCTTGGGCGACCGCGGCCGGGTGGCAGGTGGCGCCACACCAGTACTCCCTCAGTCGCCGCCCCTCGATCGATCTTGTCACGACTCCACCACGCGGCGCCCTCTCCCACAGCATCACCTTCCGGGTCGGTTAGCGTTGTCGGTACATCTGCGGATCTTGGCGACAAAGAATGGCGCCGCTACCGACACTCCCTCAGTTACCAAGTGATGGCGCTTCCTCGAGTCGCGCGGTGAATAATTGTTGAATGATTTGTTCTTCGGTGTTTTGTGTGCACACGGCGATTTGAACATGCTATGCCACATCGCAAAATGATATGGAGTGCCAAAGCGTTAACTCATTTTTCGCTTTTTGCGACCCCTCTCGATACTCTATAGTTCGGATTGTCCTTTGTGCGAGCATTGCATCTCGGGCTTTATCAGGATTGAAGTCTCAAGACATGATTCGAACATGTTCTAATTGCTCCAACAATCTCTTGCAATTGTGGTCTTGTAATCTTGCTAAATGTTAAATCTGATTAGGCAATTTGTGTTCTAATTGATTTCATTTATTTTTTCGAGACTCTGTATTCATGGCTAAGAGAAAAACAATCTATTCATTTTTCAAGAGAAAAGAATAGACAATTGTTGTAGGACAGGATGCACAGGATCCAAAAATCACTATAGAGGAGCTTTGAAAAATTTTGCTTACTATAGAATTGTTTATTTCTACTTTAAGGAGAACACTTAATGCTATCCTGCTATTTATCGGACATGAATAGCCTGTTTTTAAGATTTCAAACTAATCTCAGTTTTGTATACCTATGATGTGGTTCATGCCTACCAACTTACTAGCCTTGTCAAAATTGTAGGCTATGTGAATTACTGCTACCTTATGATTCTGCCAAATCACATAGTTCATTGTGATGTGCTCTTCATTTGGTACAACATCATAGATCGATCTGAGCCCATTCATGAGTTTTGTACCTAACATTTCCATCTTTTGTGCTTTACCAATGAGTCCTTATGGGTCTTAATTGCATACAAGTCTTCATGTCCAGTCTGTAATTAAATGTAATCTATATAAGTTTAACAAACTTATGTAATACTCTAGTTTTTCCTCTTCCTATGCCAGGGCCTCCCAGTATTTGCCATTGGTGTTGGACTAAGCACATATGACAAAGCCTCGGTAATTGCTCATATACTTCTTGTTTATGCAAACTGCATATTTTCACTTTCTGCTGTGCAAATACATAAGTTTTAATAGCTCGTCATGTTGAATCCTTGTCAATTAGAGATCAAGTGATACGAGTCTATCTAACAATCATATCAACGGTAGCTACCCCTTTATCTCCTACACAGGGTCTTGTCAACAACACCTACAATAACACCAGAAGCTTGCATGTTTGATGTAAATTCCTCTTGCTAGCAAAAGTCTTTCAATGCAACCTGTAACCGTAAAGATCCAAAGTCCGCACAAAAAAAGGTAAACAATGCCAGTGAGTGCAAATGGGTGGGAACAACAATACCATCTTTAAGTTTTGTCTTGATATCAACTGAACGAGCCAACCACAAGACATCTTAAGAATATGGACTTTCTCGACATTGATAACATTGAAAGGAACCGAGAGGTGAATAGCTTTAACCGAAGGTACCTTAACCAAAAGGAATGCAACTTTTCTATTGATATGTTTACCATAGCTTGGGCAAAGACACAGTAATGGATAGTAATTTGAGTAGTAGATAGAGCTATATTTTGTGCACCAGCATATAAATAGGCATATGAACTTGGAAAGTAGGTCAAAAAAATCAAGATCTCTATGCAGCTCAGAGGTGTGAGCGATTTGGTACTACTAAATCCATCGAGAGAGATTTGCTACTTAAAAAAGATTCAAAATTAAATTGCGGCAGAATTCATGTACAAATGTGGGCTTAGCCATAATCTCTACTAATATAAATTTGCGGCCAGGGCTCCAGAGGTTTCTCGGCATCACCAGAACACAGCGATATCTACATCGGCTTATCGCCGGCAAATCCTTATCAGCTTATGATGAACTCCTCGGGCATCAACAATGCCGTGCCGATCAGAGGAGCAACACAGTAAGTGCATACATTTCAGATCTCTCTTCAAGCTTCTTGTTCTTAGGATGCACTAACTGCAGACGATCATTTTTCTTAAAGTTTTAGTTGCTTGCATATTCATCGTGGCATGTATCGAAGTTTGACAAACTTGCACGCCATCGCACAACGCTTGATGCATAATTTTTTCATCTGTTTTGGTTCGTAATCCTGCAGTTGGTCCCAGTCTCGCGAAATTGTCGGAGGAAATCTCCCAATACCAAACATGCCTTCATTGTGAGTGCGTAGCAGTTACATTTACATCTGCTTTCTTGTTCAGATATTCCTGCATTTGTTTCATCAATTTCCTTCTCAAAATATTGTACTAGTAATTTATTAATTTTATTTTCAAAACTCATTAACCTTTCATGTAATTTTGCTACTAGGTTGTGAAGCCTCTGTTGCAAGAGAGGACACGAAAGAAGGTTCATGTTTTGCATGGTTGTGGGAGAGATGAGCTTCTGCTTTGGTATTTCTGGAACCTCATTTCTGGAACTATCAGAGTAATTTGTAGCATTTTCTGCTTTGGTATTTACAATATAAGGTGGATGGGAGAAAGCCTGAGGTGAGCTCTAGCCTCTTGGCCGGCCTCTTCCTTCAGCTTCTCAGCTGCTAGGATCACTGGCTTCGGTACTCGATCTTTGGTTCGGGGATGGTGGCCATATTCCCTTGTTCTTATAAGAAACAAGTTCAGAAAGATGGAAGAACATGAAGAAACTTCTAGTTAGCTCAACTAGTTTCCATGTGTTCTCTCTTTTGCATTTTTTTGATGTTTCCATCTATCAGATGATGGGGAAAAAAGCAAGAATCTGGTTGCTTGTGCGCCATAAGAGACAGCTTTTAAACATTTTGGTAGTTTGTAGTGACAGGTAGCTTGTTCTTTTGGTGTAATTAGCTTGTTTCTCCTGTGATGTTTACAGGAAGTGGATATATGGTTAATTATTAGCCCTCTTTATCTAATCATTTTTGTTGCATGTTGCTATGATGTTTTCAGTTTGTCACTAGTTATGTTGTTATGAGTGATTGCGCTAGGGAAAAAATGCATGGTTGTACTTATTGACTAGTAGTTATCTTTTCTTGATGACGGTCTAGAAAAGATTTCGGAGTTGATGGCTTCTTAGATTTCGCTTTAAGTAGATGTGAAATTTGGCCTGGTAAGAATGCATTTGTACTGAAATGTAATTTGGCCTGTGATGTAATTAGATGTGATATTTGTATTCGCCTTGGAAGAGATACATAGGCGCTTATAAGTGCCACGCTAGTAGAAACCCTTGTAAGTGCCACGCTTATAAGCGCTTAAACGCCATGAATAGAGGAACCCCGGCACATATAAGTGCCATGACAGATGAAACTCTGGCGCTTGTAAACGCCATGAATAGAGAGAACCCCGACACTTATAAACGCCATGAATAGAGGGAACCCGGCACTTATAAATGCCATGAATAGAGGAAACCCCGGCACTTATAAACGCCATGAATAGAGGAAACCCCGGCACTTATAAACGCCATGAATAGAGGAAACCCCGGCACTTATAAACGCCATGAATAGAGGAAACCCCGGCACTTATAAACGCCATGAATAGAGAGAATCCCGGCACTTACAAACACCATGAATAGAGGAAACCCCGGCACTTACAAACGCCATGAATAGAGAGAACCCCGGCGCTTGTAAATGCCAAGGAAAACTTAATGCGGTGCTTATAAATGCCACCGTATGGTGGGAAATAACGGCATATAGAAACGCCGTGGATAATTAAGCGCCGCGAATTACTTTTCCTGACGCCATTTTTCTTGACGCCATGTAAACGCCATCTAAAATCTTTTTAAGGCATTTATAAGGTTTTAAAGGCATTTATAGGCGCCATCGGAAGCCTGACGTGTTATAGTGATACTCACAAATTTGATCCTTTTCTTGCTGTAAAATCAGATCTGTACCCTGGTCATTAGCCTCGTCCTCCGAAGTAGGAACATCAAAACTTTCAATTGATAATTTGGTATTTCGCTTGTTGCTTCCTTCTTGAAGTAACTGAATAAGCGCATGGAACAAGCAGAAATGTAACTAACCGAAATTGATTGGATTGTGTTAGTAGAATCATCCTCACATGTGCATCCTCTACTTCACTCGAATTTTCTTGTATTTCTTCCACATGCTCAGTGTGTATGCTCTCATTCAGGTTTGGTGCAGTGCATGCAACAGGAGTAGCATTTAACTTTGTGGGAGCTTGAATTTTGGTAGATTGTCTTCTATGTATCTTTCTTTCAGCTTCTCGTGAAAGATTAAGTAAACATGACAAAGAATTGAAATCTTTACAAGATATCATGATCTGAATGTCAAAATCTAGTCCAAAATAAAAGTTATTCATGCGAGTCTTTTCGGTCTCTTCTAACCCAGAACGCAAAGATCTATGCTGAAATTCTTGGTAGTACTCATCCACTGTTTTACTACCTTGTTTTATGTAACATCCCAATTTTCAGTCTTTCTAATTAATTAATTATTTTAATGCAATTTATGATTTTTGGTGAATTTCTGGATTTATTCGGATTTTCTGGAAGTTATTGGAATTCTTGTGGATTAAAGAATAGTACTTTCTGTCAAAGATTAATTATAAGTATATAAAGATAAAATAAAGTTTTGTCAGAAATAATCTATGTAAGTTCGAACAAATATTTTACTATTTTAAAATAAATCAATTTATTTTCTTGAATTAGTTAGATGGAGGAAAATCTTGGAAGCGTATGGCTGCTACCAGATATTCTTGGAAAGACTAGATCGTGTTCCTTGGTTTTTGGAAAGGGCGGATCGGAGTTAGTAAGTTGAAACCAACAAAGCCGCTTATTATCGATCGACCGGTTTCGCCCACTATCTTGCGATCGCGGTTTCCAAACTCACAGACGCTCGTTCCCGCCACGGACTCTGGTTTCCATCTTTGCGCGTGAGGGACTATAAAAGCCGCTTTACCCGAGGATTGTTTTCATCCAAACATGGCCAACAAAGCGAGCTTCGTCGTCGCCAGAATCGAAGCGCCAGCCAATTGTTCTCGCCGAGTCAAATCTGCCGAAGCCTCGAGGGCCACACGCCATCGGCAGGAATTGAGCGGAAGGTCGCTGCGTGTCGACGATCGAAGGGCGCGTGTTCGAAAAGCTCGAGAAGACCAGCGTGGTCGCCAGCATCGCACGAAGAGAACATCGCGGCGCGTGTTGCCGATCGAAGGAACTCCGGCGACGCTACCGATGCCGGATTCTCGATCGAAGGAAAAGAGAAGGACTCGCCGAGTGTTCACCGCCAATCGATCATTGCCGCCGATTTTTTTTTCTAGCCTCCGGATCATCCACAAACGAACACGATTGCGTCATGCCATACGGGTGAACAGGTAACCGCACGGTAAGATATCCATCGTTAGATCTAGACCGTAGGGTTCCAATGTCGCCACATTATTTAATGAATAGGAAGTAAACTCGGTTGCATTAGCCGTCGATTACAAGATCAACGATCCATATTTAGTCACGTAAGCGTCCGTACATTAGACCGGGAAAATTCGGATTTTTCTATATAAGAATTCGGGATTTATACATTAGAGTTTATTTTTCGGAATTTCAAACTTCAAAACCTTATAACTTTCACATATGAACTCTGATTTGCGTAATTCGAATTCCGAAAGCTTTATAAAATTGAGATATTTCCAATGATGGTTTTTATTTGAATTTTTGAATTTGTTTGCTCTATGGTTTTGGTTTTTATTTGCTTTTCTCTCTCGATTCGCGTAGACGTTGAATTTTGCGAGGCTTCGGAAGGGGATTTCTCAGCTCAGGAATTATTTTCAGAACAAGACCAGGAGCTAAACGAAGGCAAGTTGTGCTTTGATCATGTTGCACCCATAGATTAGTTTGCATGCTATTTTGATTTACTTTATCACTTGTTATTTTATGCATAGAAAGGATTTCAACATAAATTTGGGATTAGCTATTGTACCCTTTGAATTATACCCTACTTTGCTAGTTGTATGCCATGATTCACTTGTCACCCTAGGATGGTTAATTATAGTTGGTTAATAGAAAATCAACATGGGTGGTTAGACCAAATTAGAGAAGCTTAGTCATGCCACGTCATCACATGCTCATGAAACATTGCTTATTAATTTTGACTAATGGAATATGGAACTATGATAATTTGTGGGCCATGTGTGGTCGCACAAAGAGATTGAGTTGTTGTGACAGCGGAGTCACGCAACGATGTTGATTTGTGAAGAGCACGTGGTGCTTGGTAATCAACTGGGATGGGAAAATAATTTAGACTTGGGCAAGTGACAAGATTGTTTTATGGTGGGCCAAGAGTGGCAACTGGGCGGTCGTATTTGGTTTTTATTGGTTTTGGATATTTGAGATTATCTCTGGTTAGTCTTGCCTCGGTCAGTTAAGGACTTAACCTTGCAAGCCTTTGACCTGAGTCAATCATGCAGCCACACATCTGTTATGGGGCAGCCTAGCTGACTAATTTGCAAATGCTTAACTTAAGTGCTATCTTGGTGGTGTGAGTCCGGGTACGGGGGAAACTCACATGGCGCAAGATGGGGGCCCTGTTGTGGCGGTGTAGCCATTCAGTGTTGAAACCTTAGCGGGTAGCACTGGGTTAAGAGGATGCATTGTAAAGGCTTTGTTATAATCGTTCACCTGTGTGGTGCATGGTTATATCGTGTGGGTAAAGTGCATAACCTCTGCAGAGTGTACAATCTATTCGGATAGCCGTGCTCACGGTATTGAACAATGCTCGGGGATTACAGTCAAGGGGTAGTTAATTAAACTTGTCAACTGGATGGGATGGCAGGATGCCATGTGGATAATGGAACTTGATTTATGATGGAGAACTTGGGTTTATTTGAGAATCACTGAATCTATCTACTTGTTATTATTTGTTTTACCGTATTTTCAATCTATATATTGTTTATGTTTGAAAATGCTGCTTTACTACTTATGAGCCACTTAGCCATTCCTTTGGAATAAGCCTGCATATAGCTATGATAGAGATGCATTCTGTGCACAACTTGTTGAGTACGTGTTGGTGTACTCACCCTTGCTTAACAACCAACAACAGTGGAGGAGTCATCGCCTGTGCTTGAGGAGGACTTTCAGGTGGACGCGAGTCACTAGGCCAATCCTTGTCGATCGCTTTGTGGTGTAATTGATGAGTCACTACGTCTTCTACGATTTTCCGCTGCATTTGTCTTATTTTATCTTAGTCTTGCCCTACGAGGCCGAATAAATGTAAGTGATCATAAGATCATACACTAGTTATACTAAATAAATGAAGTCTTATTGTTACTATCGTTGTGTATGATGTGATGCTTACCGATGTTAAGCCGTGTGCACTAGCGTTGATCCTGGGAATAGTGCGGCATACACGGTGGATCCGAATTGGTGAATTCGGGTCACTACAGAGGTGGTATCAGAGCATACTGACTGTAGGTCTTGGCCCTAGTTCGTAGAGAGTCCAAAACTATTTTCTAAAAGAAAAATCATAAATGGATTAAAACAACATTCTTGACTCGTCTTATTCTCTACTCCTTACCTTTGCTGAAAATTTACCCCAAATTTTTCAAGGAGACCGCTTGAAGATTGAGGACTTATCTATTTCTCTTTTGAATAGATGAGGATGGTCCAAGAGTACGGAGAGCAGGAAGGAGGTTACGCCGCAGAGCTATGGCGCATGATGAGGATGCTCGGAGGTTTCGACAGGCCGATCTACCGAGGGGAGACCATAGTACGTGCCGGACTCGACGTCGGTTGGAGGGTTCAGATTACGATCTACGCACGCGCAAGAGCAAGAGGAAGTCGTTCCATCCGCATCACCGTCAGAAGATCTACACCTGAGGCCGGGATCCAAGCAGCAGCACGTTTGGCGATGAGACAGCTTGCTCGTACCTAACCCCGAGAGTTGGAAGGCACTGTGTTCCGACATCATCCACACCGAGACAACCGTTTTTGACCGAGCGCCAATAGTGGAGGAAGACACCACAGTTACCCACCTGGTGAGATATGTCATCTCTCAGGAGGATGCCCTCGACGATATGGTTCTGGAGCTGTGGAGAACTCGTAACGAGGCCAGGGATACGGAAGCTCGGCTCCAAGAGGTCTTAAATCAGTCTCTTCGAAGGATTCATGAGTTGGAGGATGCATTATTTGGACCTGAGCGAGCGGAGATGGAGCTACATGACCCCGACCCGGAGACAGACCCAGAATCGGACCACGAAGGATGAGAGACTTAGGATTAAGTTGAGACTCTAATGTTGAGTCACGTCCATAAGATAGCATTACCAATTGTAATAGACGTTAAGGTTGAGTGTTTAGTTTGGATTTTATTGTTTGCTGAGTGTGCAGTATGTGTTGCAAAGCTCTTAGGCTTATGTAAGCAACCATACCAAGTATTTCAATAAAATGATAAAGTTTGGGTTAAATCTGTTTCCCCCGCTTTAGAGATTCTTATATCTCATCTGTGCTACTTCTACCCCCTCCTAACCTAAGCAGGTGGTGAACACTCGCGGCAACAACGGATCATCAGGAAGTGGTCTTCGTCGGAATGACCATGATGGAACACCACCTCAGCCAGCACCGCCAGTAGATATGCAGAACTTGGGAGCTTTTCTGGCAGCACAAACTCAGCTCATGTAGACGATGATGCAGCAGATGCAGCAAATGCAGAACATGGCAGGCCAAGTTGCCGGCAACACGCAGCAAGGCAACAATGGGCCACGTAACCACTCCAAGTTGGCTGATTTCATGAGAACTCATCCTCCGACATTCTCAGGTAATGTCAACCCATTGGAGGCCGATGATTGGTTGAGAACCATGGAGAAGAAGCTGCACATCACGCAATGTGAAGGTAATGAGCGGGTGTTGTATGCTTCGCACCAGTTGGAAGGAACCGCTGCAGAATGGTGGGAAAACTACTGCGCAGCGCATGAAGCCCCGCAGGAGATCACATGGGAGGAGTTTTCAACTGCTTTTCGCCAGTACCATGTGCTAGAAGGAATGATGGATCTCAAGAAGGAGGAGTTTAGGGCTTTGAAGCAAGGAGGCCAGTCAGTGGCTGAGTATCTTAATAAGTTTACTCAGTTGGCACGCTATGCACCTGAGGATGTAGCTACGGATAAGGCCAGGCAGTCACGCTTTCTCAAAGGGCTAAACTCAGGACTGCAGGTGGGATTGATTACCCACACCTTCCCTGACTTTCAGGAGTTGGTCAATAAGGCTTTGATCCTTGAAGATAAACACAAGGAGTTGGGTGAGGACCGCAAGCGCAGGATGGCTAGTCAGGCAGGGCGGCCGAATCATCTCAGGTTGAGGATGACACCTCGGCAGGTTGCGAGATTCAGCCCGATTGCGAAAGCGAGCACCAGTCCCAACACCGTGCCTCGCTGGTCAGAATTTTCAGACTCCAACACCAATGGGCAGTGCAGGATCAGGAAGTCAATAGCCTGACGCTAGAAGATGCTATTCATGCAATGAGCCTGGGCATTTTGCCAACAAATGTCCGAAGAAGGGAGGACTTACACCAGTCCGCTTCAACTTGAGCAGCACCCCAGCTAAGACCCCAGCGACAGGAGGAAATCGAGTGCCAGCGCAGTCGGGAGTGTCGCCTCAGACGACCGTGCGTGGAAGGATCAACCACATCACCGCTGATGGAGCTCAGGAGGCATCGGATGTCGTACTGGGTAAGTTCCTAGTTAACTTCAAGACAAGCTCTGCTTTTATTTGATTCCGGAGCTTCGCATTCGTTTGTTTCTCGGAATTTTGCATGGAAGAATGGATTTGATGTTAAGAATCTTAAGTGTGTGCTTCTAGTCCAAACCCCCGGATCGGAACTTCAATCTAACCTTGGGTGTTTAGGAGTTAAGTTGCTTATGAATGGGATAGAGTTCCTAGCGAATCTCATCTTGTTAGATACCCAAACCTTAGATGTTATCTTAGGGATGGATTGGCTGTCAAAACACAAGGCTGTCTTAGATTGTGGCCAAAGGATGGTGACCTTAGAAAACCCTAATGGTGAAAAGGTGTAAGTGCATGCTACCACAGTCCGTGATGGTCAGTTGATGGTCAATAGTGTGAAGGTGGTTAATTTGGAAGATGTACCAGTGGTTAGAGATTACCCGGAGGTGTTCCCTGAGGATTTACCGGGCATGCCGCCAGATCGGGATATTGAGTTTGTTATTGAATTGGTACCTAGAACAGCACCGATAGCAAAGAGACCATATAGGATGCCAACCAATGAGTTAGTGGAGATGAAGAAGCAAATTGAGGAATTGCTGGAGAAGGGTTTCATTCGGCCAAGTTCTTCCCCGTGGGGAGCGCCAGTTTTGTTCGTCAGGAAGAAGGATGGAAGTTTAAGGATGTGCATTGATTATCGTGCACTTAATGAAGTGACAATCAAGAATAAGTACCCTTTGCCGAGGATTGATGACTTGTTTGATCAGTTAAAAGGAGCAGCAGTTTTCTCCAAGATAGATCTTCGATCAGGTTATCATCAGTTGAGGATTCGAGCGGAGGACATTCCGAAGACAGCATTCTCCACCCGTTATGGACATTATGAGTTTACCGTCATGTCCTTTGGATTAACCAATGCCCCAGCCTATTTCATGAACCTCATGAATAAGGTGTTCATGGAATATTTGGATAAGTTTGTGGTAGTCTTTATTGATGATATCCTAGTGTATTCCAAGACGGAAGAAGAGCATGACGAGCATTTGAGATTGGTTTTGGAAAGGTTACGTGATCAGCAATTATATGCCAAGTTCAGAAAGTGTGACTTTTGGAAGGAGAAGGTGGAATTCCTTGGCCATGTAATGACTGCTAAAGGAATTGCCGTAGATCCAAGTAAAGTAGAAGCTGTAATGAATTGGGAGCAACCGAAGACAATCACACAGATCCGTAGTTTTCTGGGAATGGCGGGATATTACCGCCGATTCATTGAAGGATTTTCGACGATTGCGAGACCTCTTACGCAATTGTTGAAAAAGGAGAAGAAGTTTGCATGGACGCCTGAGTGCGAGAATAGTTTTTAGGAATTAAAGAAGAGATTAACATCTGCCCCTGTGTTAGTGTTGCCGGATGTGCAGAGCAGTTTTGACATTTCTTGTGGCGATCGCGCGAGGTCTTGGATGTGTGTTAATGCAGAATGGCATGGTGGTGGCCTACGCATCAAGGCAGTTGAGGCCTCATGAGTGGAATTACCCAACACATGACCTGGAGTTAGCAGTCGTAGTGCATGCTCTAAAGATATGGCGTCATTATCTCATCGGAAATAGATGTGAGATATACACGGACCATAAGAGTTTGAAGTATATATTCACCCAGTCGGATCTTAACATGAGGCAGAGGAGATGGTTGGAATTGATAAAGGATTATAACATTGGAATCCATTATCATCCTGGAAAAGCTAATGTGGTGGCCGACGCTTTGAGTTGAAAGAGTCATAATGTGAATTCATTGGTGGTAAGCAAGCGGTGGGAGTTGTGCGAAGAATTTCAGAAGTTGAGATTGGAAATTGTACCGCAAGGATTTCTTGCTGCATTGGAAGTGAAACCAAGTTTGCAGGATCAAATCAGGGATAAGCAGAGTAAGGATGAGAAGATCAGCAGGATCAAGTCCAAGAAAGATGAAGGGTTAGCTGAGGATTTCTCAGTAGATGAGCAAGGAACCCTGTGGTTCAAGGGTCGGATTTGTGTGCCGAACGAGAAGGAGCTTAAGCAGTTGATTCTTGAGGAGGCCCACGATTCCAAGTATTCTATCCATCCAGGAAGTGCCAAGATGTATCAGGACCTTAAGGGAAGATTTTGGTGGCCTAACATGAAGCGTGAAGTCGCAGAGCATGTAGCATTGTGTGATGTATGCCAGAGGGTGAAAGCGATGCATCAGAAGCCCGCTAGATTGTTGCAGCCATTGAAGATTCCGGAATGGAAATGGGAGGAGATTGGAATGGATTTTATCACAGGATTGCCCAAGACTCAAAGAGGCTATGACTCTATATGGGTGATCATTGATCGGTTAACTAAAGTCGCTCACTTCATCCCGGTGAAGACGACTTATTCCGGAGATAAGTTGGCAGAGTTATACATGTCGAGGATTGTGTGTTTGCATGGTGTGCCCAAGAAGATTGTGTCGGATCGAGGTACCCAGTTTACCTCAAGATTTTGGGACAAGTTGCATGAAGCAATGGGCACCCGCTTGAACTTTAGAACCGCATACCATCCGCAGACCGATGGTCAGACTGAGAGGGTTAATCAGATTTTGGAGGACATGTTGAGAGCCTGTGCGATATCATACAGCACATCTTGGGATAAATGTTTGCCGTATGCCGAGTTCAGTTATAACAATAGTTATCAGGCTAGTTTGCAAATGTCACCATATGAAGCTTTATATGGACGAGCCTGTCGTACTCCGTTGAATTGGAATGAGACAGGAGAGCGTTCGGTGTTTGGACCTGAGATTCTTAGGGAGGCCGAAGAGCAAGTTGCCATGATCAGGGAGAGATTGAGGACAGCACAGTCAAGGCAAAAGAGTTATGCTGATAATCGCCATCGTGACTTGAGTTTTGAGCCCAATGATTATGTGTACCTTAGGGTTACTCCTCTTAAAGGTGTTAAGAGGTTCCATGTCAAGGGGAAGCTTGCACCTAGGTTTGTGGGGCCGTTTAAGATATTGAGCCGTCGAGGAGAGGTTGCATACCAGTTGGAATTGCCAGAGTCGTTGGCACGAGTGCATGACGTGTTCCATGTATCACAGCTCAAGAAATGTCTTCGAGTGCCAGCTGAGCAGACACCATTGGAAGCTATTGAGCTGCAGGAAGATCTTACGTATAAGGAGTATCCGATCAAGATTTTGGATGTAATGAAGCGAAGAACCAGAAACAAGTCCACTCGCTTTTGCAGAGTCCAATGGAGTAATCACTCTGAGAATGAAGCAACCTGGGAACGTGAAGAAGATCTGAAGGAGGAATTCCCAAACCTATTCTCTAGTCAGCCTTGAATCTCGGGTCGAGATTCTGTTAAGGGGGGAGGTTTGTAACATCCCAATTTTCAGTCTTTCTAATTAATTAATTATTTTAATGCAATTTTAGATTTTTTGGTGAATTTCTGGATTTATTCGGATTTTCTGGAAGTTATTGGAATTCTTGTGGATTAAAGAATAGTACTTTCTGTCAAAGATTAATTATAAGTATATAAAGATAAAATAAATTTTTGTCGAAATAATCTATGTAAGTTCGAACAAATATTTTACTATTTTAAAATAAATCAATTTATTTTCTCGAATTAGTTAGATGGAGGAAAATCTTGGAAGCGTATGGCTGCTATTTGTATATTCTTGGAAAGACTAGATC
Organism: Guadua angustifolia; assembly: GCA_036346375.1. Lineage (NCBI taxonomy): Eukaryota > Viridiplantae > Streptophyta > Magnoliopsida > Poales > Poaceae > Guadua > Guadua angustifolia. The sequence continues at coordinate 44,043,667 of CM070502.1, forward strand.
GTGTTCCTTGGTTTTTGGAAAGGGCGGATCGGAGTTAGTAAGTTGAAACCAACAAAAGCCGTTTATTATCGATCGACCGGTTTCGCCCACTATGATGATCGATTTCCAAACTCTGCGTCGTCGTTCCGCCACGGACTCTGGTTTCCATCTTTGCGTGCGTGAGGACTATAAAAGCCGCCGTGCGAGGATTGTTTTCATCCGAACGTGGCCAACAAAGCGAGCTTCTCGTCGCGTCGCCAGAATCGGCGCCCGGTAATTGTTCTCGTCGAGTCAAAGCCGCCGAAGCCTCGAGGGCCGCGCGCCATCGCCAGGAATTGAGCGGAAGGTCGCCTCGTGTCGACGATCGAAGGGCGCGTGTCCGGAAAAGCTCGAGAAGACCACGCGTGGTCGCTAGGCATCGCACGAAGAGAACATCGCGGCGCTGCGTGTTGCCGATCGAAGGAACTCCGTCGACGCGCCGACGCCGGATTCTCGATCGAAGGAAAAGAGAAGGACTCGCCGAGTGTTCAGCCGATCAATCGATCATTGCCGCCGGATTTTTTTTTCTAGGCTCGGATCATCCACAAGCGAACACGATTAAGGCCACGCCATACTGGTGAAGCAGTAACCGCGCGGTAAGATATCCATCGTTAGATCTAGACCGTAGGGTTGAATGTCGCCACATTATTTAATGAATAGGAAGTAAACTCGGTTGCATTAGCCGTCGATTACAAGATCAACGATCCATATTTAGTCACGTAAGCGTCCGTACATTAGACCGGGAAAATTCGGATTTTTCTATATAAGAATTTGGGATTTATAAATTAGAGTTTATTTTCCGAATTTCAAACTTCAAAACCTTATAACTTTCACATATGAACTCTGATTTGGGTAATTCGAATTCCGTAAGCTTTATAAAATTGAGATATTTCCAATGATGGTTTTTATTTGAATTTTTGAATTTGTTTGCTCTATGGCTTTGGTTTTTATTTGCTTTTCTCTCTCGATTCGCGTAGACGTTGAATTTTGCGAGGCTTCGGAAGGGGATTTCTCAGCTCAGGAATTATTTTCAGAACAAGACCAGGAGCTAAACGAAGGCAAGTTGTGCTTTGATCATGTTGCACCCATAGATTAGTTTGCATGCTATTTTGATTTAGTTTATCACTTGTTATTTTATGCGTACAAAGGATTTTAACATAAATTTGGGATTAGCTATTGTACCCTTTGAATTATACCCTACTTTGCTAGTTGTATGCCATGATTCACTTGTCACCCTAGGATGGCTAATTATAGTTGGTTAATAGAAAATCAACATGGGTGGTTAGACCGAATTAGAGAAGCTTAGTCATGCCACGTCATCACATGCTCATGAAACATTGCTTATTAATTTTGACTAATGGAATATGGAACTATGATAATTTGTGGGCCATGTGTGGTCGCACAAAGAGATTGAGTTGTTGTGACAGCGGAGTCATGCAACGATGTTGATTTGTGAAGAGCACGTGGTGCTTGGTAATCAACTGGGATGGGAAAATAATTTAGACTGGGGCAAGTGGCAAGATTGTTTTATGGTGGGCCAAGAGTGGCAACAGGCGGTCGATTTGGTTTTATTGGTTTTGGATATTTGAGATTATCTCTCGTTAGTCTTGCCTCGATCGATTAAGGACTTAACCTTGCAAGCCTTTGACCGAGTCAATCATGCACCACATCGCTGTTATGGGGCAGCCTAGTGACTAATTTGCAAATGCTTAACTTAAGTGCTATCTTGGTGGTGTGAGTCCGTGTACGGGAAACTCACATGGCGCAAGAGGGGGCCTGTTGTGGCGGTGTAGCCCTTGATGTTGAAACCTTAGCGGGTAGCACTTGGGTTAAGAGGATGCATTGTAAAGGCTTTGTTATAATCGTCACTTTGTGTAGTGCATGGTTATATCGTGTGGGTAAAGTGCATAACCTCTGCAGAGTGTACAATCTATTAGGATAGCCGTGTTTCACGGTATTGAGCAATGCTCGGGATTACATCAAGGGGTAGTTAATTAAAACTTGTCAACTGGATGGGATGGCAGGATGCCATGTGGATAATGGAACTTGATTTAGGATGGAGAACTTGGGTTTATTTGAGAATCACTGAATCTATCTACTTGTTATTATTTGTTTTACCGTCTTTTCAATCTATATATTGTTTATGCTTGAAAATGCTGCTTTACTGCTTATGAGCCACTTAGCCATTCCTTTGGAATAAGCCTGCATATAGCTATGATAGAGATGCATTCTGTGCACAACTTGTTGAGTACGTGTTGGTGTACTCACCCTTGCTTAACAACCAACAACAGTGGAGGAGTCATCGCCTGTGCTTGAGGAGGACTTTCAGGTGGACGCGAGTCACTAGGCCAATCCTTGTCAGTCGCCTGTGGTGTACTGATGAGTCACTACGTCTTCTACGATTTTCCGCTGCATTTGTCTTATTTTATCTTAGTCTTGCCCTACGAGGCCGAATAAATGTAAGTGATCATAAGATCATACACTAGTTATACTAAATAAATGAAGTCTTATTGTTACTATCGTTGTGTATGATGTGATGCTTACCGAAGTTAAGCCGTGTGCAATAGCGTTGATCCTGGGAATAGTGCGGCATACACGGTGGATCCGAATTGGTGAATTCGGGTCACTACATTTTAGATGTTGCAATTCATTTCGTAATTGACAAGCAACATATGAAGGGACAAATGTAGCTCTCATAATTTTCTTCAATTTTTTCCATGTGCTAGGAATGTCCTGATTTTTACTCATGTAATCATTCCACCAAAGAGCAGCAAATTCAGAGAATCCATTAGTAACAACCCTAACCTTATCATGCTCAGGAATTTCATGTTTATCAAATGATTGTTCGAAAGATAATTCCCAAGTAAGATAACCTTCGGGATCATATTTACCACTAAAATTGGGAACGGTAAACTTATTTACGGAACGTGTGCTATGCGATTGTACCTTCCGTGGTGTTGAAGTTATGCTCGTACATTCTCTGTATCTCGGAGTGTGAACTATTTCTTCTCCTAGGATATTGTTGGCCCAAGCGCTACGATGTTGAGAACCTGCCACTGTTAGTGAAGACGAGAAACAAAATCGCAAGTATAATGTTCCTATCACTACATAGGATGTGCAGAAAAGTCGCTCAACTCTCAAACTTTAACCAAAGCTCTTACAAGTTCTTACCATGTAGCAGGAGTTGTCGGCCATTAGCGGTGTCAAAAATTCTCTTAAAGCTCGGATAAAGCGATTGCCAAGGGACCGAACAAACGTACAAGGTAGAATATGTGGAGCTTGGTAGGCTATGCTGATTTCCTATGCAATCTGATAATTCTAGTTATTGTAATGATAAGTAATGATCCAAACTAGAATTCGCAAGCCCTAGTTGCCGATCTCAAAGATATAAGTGAATTTCAAGGCAACGCACACACAAAGATAATGAAACTTAATGCAACCAATGGAATGAGCTAAATAAGAATAATTTCAGCACCAAAACTCGTGTTGCATAAGTTATGGAGAGACGCTAGCCAATTGCTTCAGAAAAGGTAAAAGGGCACAAGATTGCTCACTACTTAATACAATTGCACAATCTGAAAATGACAAACACAAATTAGGGTTTTGACCAATGTAGTGCTGCCGACCACTTTTCTCATTTCTTTTCTCTCTTTATTTTGGGCCTTTTGGCTCTTTCTTTTCTTTTTTTTTCTTTTTAGTGACTTTCGGCCAACACTAGTATGAGCAAAGTTTTGGAATCCCTAACTTGATATCACAAGAGTTATGATAGTGCAACGTATCAAAAGGAGCAGCCCCAAGCAATTTCAAATCGCTAGTATCAATTGGGATCAAAGTATTCGCAAAGGATGAATTGGTTCTCAAAGGTATGTGCACTGATATTTTGGAACTTTTATGGTTGTAGATGCTACTAGGACTCAACCAACTGAAAGGCACAAAGCTAGAACACAAATTGAAGAAACAAACCCAAAATCGGCCAGAACTATGCAATATGGTTTTTGCTGCAATTAAGGCATGAAAATGACCGAATCAAGCTTGCTCACAATGAAACAAAATGATGGTAATGTTCTAGGCTTTAAAACAAGTATTCAAACACACAATTTGGAGCTCATATATAGAAGTTATGGCCAAAACACTAAGGTGCACAGATTTAACAAAATTCAGCCGATTTGACCAAGTCCGAATCTGAGTCAAATTCGGTTTGAAGGAGTCCAAATTACGAAGGACACCCAAAAACGTTTTTGTAGAGGACACTTCATGGATTCAGGAAAGTATAAAAACTTCTCAATCGAAGTTCGAATATGAGAGTTATGATCAAAATACCGAACCAATCTGGATTGCAATTGCAACTTGCTTCCCGAATTTGATGTTAAGATTATACAATCTTTTAGACGGAATTAGATTTCATGCCCAACTAGGATTTTGTGGAGCTTGTCCCAAGGTTTCAGGAAAGTGTAAAAACACTTGAATCAGAGCTCGTATGCGAAAGTTATGGACAAAACAAAGAACTGGACAAATTGAAATAAAAGCAACGCGAAGGAAAAACGATCAGCAACTAAAACAAGGACTCTAATGGATCAAAACCTAACAAAACTCACTAAAATACCAGATTGAATCTAAAGGTTGAATTTTTGTGGAGGATTTTCAATTTTGGACAGAAACAAAAACTAATCTAGGGTAATGAATCTCTCACCAAGCAACTTGGCGCTCTGATACCACCTGATGTGACTTTGGGTCCCGATCTTTCGATGAGAGCGATAACTTCGATTTGGTAGACTTGACTTTGACGATCCGACTACAACGTACGACGACGATGCGCCTTAGCAATCGCTAAACCAACTCCAGAGGGTTATTGAACTTGCCGTTGCCACGATCAACCTGAACACGAGGTTCAATTCCTGCATGCAACCGAAGAACAAGCAAGAACAAAGGTAAAGGCAATCTGAAATTGCAAATAAAGATGAAGGATTGATAATGTGGGGTTCTGAAATAAGGAGCTTATTAGGCAGCTATTGAGTACGTCTGGAAGACTAAAAATAGTAGCAATGGCTAAACTATCAAATAAACAAAACCCAAGTCTCTACGGTGGCCTATTGCCTTTATTATATAGCGGAGGGAGGGAGGTGGATACTAAACACTAGGCAATATGGGACTAAACATGCAGCCATGCAACTTAGGCCTTCATGGGCCGGAGGTGGGAGGAAGCCCTAGGGTTACATGGGCTTTGGGCCCAAAAGAAAAGGTGGCGCAGCACATGGAGTTTCTGGTCCGTGACACTCTTCTGCACTTTCCTGTTTCTTCACGATGAATTTGACATTGGGGCTGGATCCATTGGAAAGCTTATCTCCTAAGCTTTCAAACGGGTGGTCGCACACTGAAAACGGAGTCCGGGAGCCCAAATTATGTCTGTTTGAAGTACTGCTGCTCCTGGATGGCCGAACAGGACTTGTCGACGAATTAGGCTTGATCTTGGGCCTTCCTTGGCGCGTGGGCTGTCCTCGGTGGATGATCTTGACGTGCTGGTCTAGCAAAGGTGGGTGAAAAGGCCTTGCTTCCGGATTAATCCCTCCAGGCGTCGTAGATGAAGTAGCGGCCGAAACAGCGACGGTCGGGGACGAAGTAGCGGTCGTAGGGGAAGAACGGGCAGCGGTTGTATCCTAGGTTGTGATGTCCTCATCACCAAGGCTTGCTTATCGCAGTGCTGGACCTCTGGCTTGTCCATCTGGACGCTTATGGGACCTCCAGGTCCCGGCATCTTCACCAGCATATAGGCATAGTGGGTGACCGCCATGAACCAGACCAACGCGGGTCGGCCAAGCAAGGCGTTGTAGGGGAGGTCGAAGTCGGCGACGTCGAAGTCCACCAACTCCGTGCGGTAGTTGTCCACATTCCCGAAAGTTTTCCACGATCGGAAGGTGCCCTAGGCCGGCGGTGTTCGCAGGGTGGTCGACGCGGCTGAAGGTGATCGGCTCCTCTGACCTCCTTAGTGGCCTAGCCGCCCCCGTGCTTGGTACGGCGACGCATACTTCCCTCATCAGGAGCTTTTACTTCGTGTTGGAGGCGTCAGTGGTCGATCCGGCGGATGTAGGTTACCTATGCTCCGCTTCTTTGGAAGGGCAGCTAGGCGGAGTCGTCGCCCTTGTCGTCGTCGTCGTGTGGAGGGCGGCGTTCCCTGAGCCGCTGCTCCACCTTCTCGCACATGACCTTGCAATGATCCAAATTGTGTGCATTAGTATTATGGATAGGACAGAAGACCTTACCCCTGTTTTCCTGTTGACAGTAGTCCTGTCGATCGCGGCGGTCATCCCGCCAATCGTGGCGATTGTCTCGCCGTGGCTTGTTGACCTTGTTTCTTCGCTTGGCGTCCAAGACCTGACCAGACTCAGCTGCCGGATGCTTCTTCTTGTAGCGAAACTGGGACCTTTTGAGGTCCTGGCTTGCTCAAATCACGAAGTGCCGCTCGCTTGGCGATCGCTCTCGACTTCGCCTCCCGAGCGCACTTGTGCGCCAAGGCGAATAGCTCGAATGTGGTGGCGATGTCGCGGGTGGCTATCTTCTCCCGCATCTTGTGGTCTTGCACTCCCCTCCGGAAGGCGATGATGATGGACTGGCCAGAGATCTTGGGGATTGTGTTGCGACAGTGGCTGAATCACCGAATGAACGCGTGCAAAGACTCCCCTCTCTTCTGTTCAAGGGCATGGAGGTAATCCTCCACGCCCGGCTGGGCTTAGGAGCCCTAGAAGTTGGTGACAAACTGGCCACACAACTCCGTCCACGAGTGCACCGACCCCCTCGAGAGGTTCATCAGCCAAGAACGGGCGAAGCCCACCAAGGCTATTGGGAGATAGTTCGCCATAACCTTCTAAGAGCCGCCGGCAGCCCGCACCACCGTGGTGTAGATCTACAGGAACTCCTCCAGGTTGGTGATGCCATCGTACTTCTCGATAGTTGCCGGGCGAAACCTTTCCGACCACGTGACACGGCACAGCCGGTTGGAGAACGCTTGGCACCCCACACCATAGGGAGAACCGCACAGCCCACCGGAACCTCAGCCCGAGGGCCGCGCCGAGGAGCGCGGGATTTGGCTTTCGCATGACTCAGAGGAGAAAATCTCCTCCTCTGCAGAGAAATTGGGGTCACGGGAGGAGCCGTCTTCTTCAGGAGCCATCCGCTTGCCGCGGTCCTACTCCTGTGCTTGCCGATGGTGCAACTTGTCGCGAAGTCGGCCTGGCGTGCTCGCCGCTCCTCCAAATAAGCCCTAAGATCTTCACAGGCACTCTCCTCACGCTCGGGGGACGCGCGAGATGGTTCCAGAGCCGTCGCACAACCCCCGGCGAGAGAGAGGCATGCGCCTTGAATGCCCTTTCCCTTGCTTCGCCCACCCTGATGTGAGCGTTGCTTGCTTGGGTGGCTCTAAGCATGGGTGTGCTCTACGCGCAACTTTGACCGTGGGATACCATAGGTACCCAGCCGTTCTGATGCCTTTGCGTGGAGATGGGCCGCATCCACGAGGCGGGCGATGTCCCGCAGCCATGGCGCTGCCGGGGTGTCGCCTCCCAGCTCCACCGGCGGGTGCTCCAGGAGGAGGCGGGCCGCATGCAGGTTTTGGGCCAGGGTGGCCTCCTCCATCAATAGTTGTTGTTGGACCAACTAGGCTCCTACCGCGGTGGGGGCACCGCCGCCTTCTGCGGAAGGCGTCGGACGGTCTCCCACCTTGTGGGAGCATGAACCCTCCATCTTCACAACTAGTGCTTGATGATCTTCTAAAGAAAGCACGGGTGAAACAGCTACTACCACCCCTACCCAGCGCGCCCTATCGGTGTGTTTGTGCCAGACAATATTGGTTCGAGTGTATAACCGAGTTTCGGTAGGGGGGTCTTTGCAGCTGCGTCACTCTCGGCTCTCTTCTCTACTCTCTTTGCGTGATGAGCAGGACAAGAAGCACAAGAACATAAGGGAGCACACAAGGGACACACAGGATTTACCCAGGTTCGGGCCCTCAATGCGGGTTACAGCCCTACGTCTTGCTCAAGCTCGTGTTACTCTAGTATTCTGCTTGCCCTTCGCTATGAACTAATCGATCTCCATGATCTGAGTTTCCGACCGACATCCCTCCTCCTCTTGCACACTAGCGCCCTTATATACTCCCGAGACTAGCTAGGGCAAGCAGAGGGAGTAGTTTTACATTAATTACATTGGCTGTCTCTAGCCCTGTCGCTACTGTCTGTAACAACCCAAAATTTGCTTAATTTGAATTTTTAGAGTTATTTGAATTTTTGTGAAGTTTTGAAATTTATTCGGATTTATTTGGATTTAATTTGAATTAATCCTTCTCTTTAAAATAATTAAATAATATAAAATTAATTACCAAAAATAAATAAAAATATTTATTTAAGTTCTAAATGCCATGAAATAATTGCTAGAATTTTTTGGGTAATTTTAAAGCTCCAAATAATTATTTTTTTGGAATTTTTTTCTTTTTTTAGCAAACCCTTGAATTTTTGCTTTCTGATCTTTGGTCGAGCCCAAATTTCAACACTGCATGACGGTCGGCCTGTTTGACTAAAACCCTAAATTCCCTCGTCTCTAATCGTGCGATCTCCATCGGAAGGCTGAAATTGAACCGCGTCGTATTCAAGCGAGAGACAGATCACATCAGTTCGAACGACCCGGATTGCATCACGTTGCTCGGGAGGTGAACAGTCGGGCGTCGCCGCCGCCTTTACACCGGAAGAGGGCAGTTGGGCTGCGATCAATGCTGCGCGCATAACGAAGCGCCATCGCTGCCGTGATATAGCATGTTCAACGCATCTCTTCATTTCGCACCCGTTGACCTCCCGCCCGTACGCCGTGGTGCTCCCTAGCCGCGCTGGTTGCTCGCAGGAGTTAGCCTCACCGCTACGCGGTTCCCTTCATTTTTCCGCCGCCCCTGTTTGCGATTAGCCGCACCAAAGCCCAGATTCATGGTCAGTGCTTAGCGCCGCTTCACCTCACCGACGAAGGCCCGGAGCACCGCCAACCACTTCGTCTCCTTCGTCTCCGGCCAACAAACACCACCGCGCCGCCACTGCCTGTCTCGAGTATCGACGACCGTCGGAAATTCATCAAACCGCCCCGGTAAGCCCGCATAGCATGTTGTGAAGTCACGCTAGATAATGTCCATCGGATCTTAGATCCGTGGCTGAGATCTTGCCACGTAACTGTCTGATAACCCTAGCCACGTTGAACGGTAGTCATTGGATCCGGGATGGTTGGCAGAGATGCAGCCAGTTGTCTTCGCCGGGTCTGTCCGTGTCACCCGGTCATCTGACTGATTGGGCCAAATCCGAGCCATCGGATTTTGAATGCGCGGGCGAGATTTCGTTGTACCGTTAGCCAGTAGGCGCGCGCCACGTAGCCACTCAGGTTCCGAAGCGGCATCGCATTTTGGCCATTAGATCCAACGGTCGGCTTGGATGGTGCCGCGTGGCAGGTAGGTTGTCTATGCGTGGACCGACCATTGGATTGAGAACCAACGTGCGGGGAAGTTGCCGCGTGGCCCAATCATGCGTCGACGCGTGGCTCGGGAGTGGAACCGGTCCAATCGTGACTGTTGATTTGAGCGGACGACTGGAATCTTGCCACGTGTCGACAACGGGTAAGCCCAGTCATGCTTGCACTGTGCAGCGGTTCCCACTAGTCAGTGAAACTATGCCGTGAGCCAAGTCCTCCGTAGACCACCACTGTTCTGTGGGCCTGGTACATAGACCGTCGGCCCACAGGTCACATCGGTTACTGTTCAGCGGACTGGGTCCACCGTGAACCCGAACCATACCGTGAGCCTGGTCCATGAACCAGTGCCGACGTGGCTAGCTGTGGTAATGCCACATGTCGGCCGAAGAAATTACGGGATTTTCTAGAAGAAAAATAAATAGTTTAATTCGGGTTATTCTTTTATTTGAATTTCCAAATTTATAGTCGGTATAACTTTTGTGTTTTAACTCCGATTTGGGTGATTCCAGTTCCTAAAAATTTGTAAAAATATGAACTATTTATTGGTGAATTTTATTTTATTTTTAGAATTGATCTTGCTATCTATTTAGTATATTTATTGTATGTGTGCTTATTCCGATTAGACTCCGAGTTGCCAGAAGGTGTCGGGGAGGAATTCGAAGACCCATCTCAAGCTTCAGATCAGGATCAACCACTTTTCGAAGGCAAGTCATGCTTTGACCAAGTTGCTCCTAGATTTTAAAATGTAATTCGATTCAAATTATGCATGCTATGTTAATTAAAAATGACATTGATTATATTGGGTAAGGTAGATAATACGCCTATACTGTTTATGCCACCTTGTTAATATTACTTGTATGCCCTAAAATCCTTGACATCCTAAGTATTAATTTAAGTTGGATGCTATTATAATGCCAACACGGGAGGCTAGACCGTGATTAGATGCCCAGTCTGCTTGTATGCGCCGAATGACTTTCAAATTGCAAAAGAATAATGACTAAGCAAATATGGAACGTATTTTGGAATAACGTGATGATGTCATGTGATGGATTTGGAGTGTAGTAACCTGTGTGGTTCTACATGTACAATGAAGTGAGCATCGGCATGTGTTGCATAATGATGAACCAGGGTAGAAAAATGATTTGGACTAGGGCAAGTGGAAAGAAGGCTTCGTGCCAGGTGGGCCTGTGTGGCGACGGGATGGACTGAGTAATGTGAGGGCTATGTGCCGAGATTTGAGAGAAGGATGTCTTACCCTGGACAGTTAAGGACTTCACCTTTCGAGCCTTTGAACTGAGTCATTCGTACAACGGCAAGTCTGGAATGGGACAGACCTAGTCTAGTAGGACTCTAATATCTTACCTTTGATACCTCGGGGTGGCAGTTACATCAGTAATCAGCGTGTGGGGAGCGTACGTGCTATGGCTTGGTACCCATCCAACAAAGATATGTCGTTCCTACCCTTGACTCGAGTGAGGGAAGTAGTAGTGAAGACAATACTGGAGAGGTTCATAGGGATAGATAGAAGCTTCCGAAAAGCTTTGTTACGATCAATCACCTGTGTGGTGAGCGATTGTATCTTGTGGGTAAAGTGTACAGCCTCTGCAAAGTGTGTGTTATATCTATTCGAATAGCCGCGTCTGCGGTATTGGACATTACTCGGGGATTACAGTCAAGGGTTAGATTTCCGAAATAAAATATGGGAATAGTGGTTGTGTGCCAAGAGTAGATAACTTGAACTTAGGGCTGTGTGCCAAACCTCTGAAAAAGAATTAAAAACTACTTATTACTATAATATTGTTTTACTGCTTTTGAATCTAATTACGATTATCTATTTAAAAATGTTGCTTCATGCAAAATAACCACTTAAGCCTTTTCCTTTGGAATAAGCCATGCATGTAGTATTAGAACTGCATTTGTGCATGACTTGCTGAGTATGTTGTATACTCACCCTTGCTTCAACAAAACCCCAGAAGAAGCTACGCCAGCTTGGGAGGAAGAATTCAACGAAGGTCCAGAAAATTAGGGTTGAGCCTCGTCAGTTGCCTGTGGCAATACGAGGAGTTCATCGACTTACTTTTGCTTCCGCTATTGAACTTGTTGTGCTTTTGTTAATTGCAAGCCCTGCATGGCCAAACTTTGTAAGGAGACCATAAGGTCGTGCAACAGTTTGTTATTACTATTGTTGTTAAGTACTTTATCCTTATTCCACTGTGTATGATTGTGGTACTTTAACCCTATTTAGCCTGTGTGCACTAGCGTGAACCTAGACTAGTGCAAAATACACAGAGGGTCCGGATTTGCAGATTCGGGTCCCGACAGAGTTGGTATCAGAGCCATACTGACTATAGGACTTAACCCTAATTAGATTGGCCATTCAAGGAAGGATAAAAATTAATTTCTAAAAATTAAAATTGTGCAAGAATAATCAATGAAATCTTTACTTATCCTTTCTTTCTTACTTCATACCTATGCTGCATTTATGCTATCATTTTGGTGTTCTTTTAAAAATTTAGTTCTGACGAGATGATGGTGCACTCTTTTGGCGAGTGCCATGGAGGTTATGCTGTGGAGCTTTGGAGGATGCTCCAGGTGTTGGGAGGTTTTGACCGCCCCCTTTACCGGTCCCGCACCTGGATAGTCAATGGAATCAACCGCGGCTGGGTGACGACTCTCACTTTGTACGCTGGGAGCACGCTGCTCGATCGTCACTTACACCTCGCGTGAAGCAAGCTAGATCTGGAGGAGCATCAGAGTGTGCCCGGTGGCGTTGCGGAAGGTTAGCGCGACCATGGCTATGAGCTGTGGGACACCGCTTTCCGTGTGCACCCCCACGCTGGTGGACCGATCCAGGCACGCTTGGATTTGGAGGGCGACGCTGCTGTCGTCCACTTGGGCCAGTTCGCCGTGGCTCAACAAGAGGCCATAGACATGACTATGCTAGAGCTACAGTCGGTGTACCGCACCCTGGAGGAGACGGAGCTGGCCTTGCAGGAGACCCGGATGCACGCTATCCAGAGGATCGGCGAGCTAGAGGAGGCCCTTTACGGCCAAGGGGAGCCAGAGGTCGGCGTGGAGCTTGAGGGCGAGGAGGAAGAACCGGAGGAGCTTGAGCCGGAGCCGGAGCCGGAGCAAGAGGTTGCGCAGGAGCCTGCGCCAGAGGATCAGCAGGCAGTAGAGCCCCCAGCACCAGCAGGAGGGCATTGGGATCTGTTTGCCCCAGTGCCAGCTCATCCACCGGTGGATGCGCCAGGCGAGCCTCAGCTGGGTTGGCTTGAGGACTGAGTACTATGAGTCTATTAGTTGTCGAGTTTTGTGTTGAGACTCACCTGTTAGAGTCGCGTCTTTTAATTTTCGAACTTCCCCTAGATGTGCGTTGTTTGTATGGAACTATTTTGTGTGATGTTTGTGTTTGTCGGTATGGTTTCATAGCCCTTAGGCCCTTGTAAGCAACCATACTTATCTACTATCTATGAATTGTTGTTTAAGGGTTTTAGTTACACCTGTTTTCCCCGTATAAGTTCTTCTACTTGTCTATTCTTTCCCTCTCCTCTCTAAACCGTCGAAGCAATCAGCAGATGGTGAACACTCGCAATACCGGAGCCAGAGGTAGTGGTTCGCGTCAGGGAGGCAGCCAGAATAATGCACCAATTCCTTAGGCAACACCGCAGGTCGGCATGCAAAACTTGGGAGCATTCCTAGCAGCACAAACTCAGTTGATGCAGACAATGATGGCAACCATGCAGCAAATCACCAATCAAGCAGCCACCAACAACCAAGCTATTAACAACGGACCCCACCCCTACTCAAGGCTGTCCGAGTTTATGAGGACACATCCGCCCACTTTCTCGGGCAACACCAGTCCACTTGAAGCAGATGACTGGCTATGGACTATTGAGAGAAAACTGCACATAACTCAGTGCGTTGGAAATGAGAGGGTGCTTTATGCTTCCCATCAACTTGAGGGAACTGCAGCGGAATGGTGGGAAAACTACTACGCATCACAAGAAAACCCACAGGAGATCACTTGGGAAGAATTTACCATAGCTTTTCGTCAGTATCATGTGCCGGAAGGTATCATAGAGCTGAAAAAGGAAGAGTTTAGAGCGCTAAAGCAAGGAGGCCAGTCAGTGGCCGATTACTTGAATAAGTTCACCCAGTTAGCGCGCTACGCTCCGGAGGACGCAGCCATAGATAAGGCTAGGTAGTCCCGTTTCATGAAAGAACTTAACACTGGATTGCAGGTGGGGTTGATTACCCACACATTCCCTGATTTTCAAGAGCTGGTGAGTAAGGCGCTTATACTGGAAGACAAGCGCAAGGAACTAGATGACAACTGCAAGCGTCACATGGCACAATAGGGAGGATGCCAGGGTCAGCAGAAACCAAGAATGGTACCTCAGCAGTTCTCCAGATTCCAGCAGGAGAACAATGCCAGGACACCACCGTCGATGCCAAAACTGAGAGGACAAACCTTCCAGACACCAGTCAAAACTATTAGTCAGAATGGAGGAAACCAGCAGATGTCAGGAAAGTGCTGCTATAATTGCAACGAGGCAGGACACTTCGCCAACGTTTGCCCCAAGAAAGGAGGGGTGACACCAGTACGTTTCAATTTGGGAAACACGCCGGCTAGAACCCCTACTTAAGGAGGAAGCAGAGGACCTACTCGAGCTGGAACCACACTCCAAGCAGTTGCACGAGGAAGGGTCAACCACGTCACGGCAGACGAAGTTCAGAACGCCACGATGTTGTTGTCTTGGGTAAGTTTCTAGTCAACTCGATTACCAGCTATAGTTTTATTTGATTAAGAGCTTCCCATTCATTTGTTTCTCGAGTTTTTTTGTGCAAAATGAATTGGGTACTGTCAACCTTAAGAATACGCTTCTAGTCCAATCTCGTGGATCAGAACTTCGATCTAAAATCGGTTGTTCTGGGGTTAAGCTATTAATAAAAGGTTTAGAGTTCCTAGCGAACCTTATTATATTATATACCCAGACCCTAGATGTTATACTGAGAATGGATTGGTTGTCTAAGCATAAGGCTGTACTAGACTGTGGACGAAGAGTCGTGTCTATTGAAAGCCCTGATGGCAGGAAAGTTGAATTTCAAGCAACGACAGTTCGAGAAGGGTATTTGTTGGTAAACAGTCCAGAGGCTGTCAGTTTGAGCAATGTACCAGTGGTCAGTGAATACCCAGATGTTTTTCCTAAGGATTTACCTGGAATGCCACCAGACAGGGATATAGAGTTTGAAATCGCGCTAGTACCTGGAACAGCACCGATAGCAAAGAGACCATATCGGATGTCCACCGAGGAGTTGGTAGAAATAAAGAAGCAGATTGAGGAGCTGATGGAAAAAGGATTCATTAGGCCGAGCTCGTCACCTTGGGGAGCACCGGTTCTATTTGTTAAAAAGAAAGATGGGAGTTTTCAGATGTGTGTAGATTATCGTGCACTTAATGAAGTAACAGTAAAGAACAAATATCCATTGCCTAGGATAGATGATCTATTTGATCAATTAAGAGGGGCAGGAGTTTTCTCTAAGATTGACCTCAGATCAGGATACCACCAGCTGAAGATTAAGACAAAGGACATACCAAAGACTGCATTTTCTTCAAGATATGGACACTACAAGTTCACTGTTATGTCTTTTGGATTGACAAATGCACTAGCATACTTTATGAACTTGATGAATAAAGTTTTTTATGGAATATTTAGATAAATTTGTAGTAGTGTTCATAGATGATATTTTGGTTTACTCAAAGACAAATGAAGAGCATGCTAAACATTTGAGATTGGTTTTGGAAAAGTTAAGAGAGCAGCAGTTGTTTGCTAAGTTCAGTAAATATGACTTCTGGAAGAGTAAGGTAGAATTCCTAGGGCATTTAATGACCGCCGAAGGAATTGCAGTGGACCCAAGCAAGGTGGAGGCAGTACTGCATTGGGAGCCACCAAAGACGGTGACCCAGATCCGTAGTTTTCTTAGGATGGCTGGTTACTACCGCCGATTTATAGAAGGGTTCTCGACAATTGCTAGGCCTCTTACGCAATTGTTAAAGAAAGAGAAGAAATTTGTTTGGACACCGGATTGTGAGACTAGTTTTCAGGAATTGAAGAAACGTTTAACATCAGCACCAGTGTTAGTTTTGCCAGACACGCACCAAAGTTTTGATATATATTGTGATGCATCACGACAAGGACTTGGATCCGTGTTGATGTAAAACGGAAAGGTAGTAGCTTACGCATCAAGGCGATTGAGGCCACATGAAGGGAATTACCCGACGCATGACCTAGAATTAGCAGTTGTAGTGCATACCTTAAAGATATGGCGTCACTATCTCATTGGGAATAGATGTGAGGTGTATACAGATCATAAGAGTCTTAAATACATTTTCACTCAATCTGACCTGAACATGAGTCAAAGAAGGTGGTTAGAGCTGATTAAAGATTACAATGTGGGGATTCATTACCACCCTGGGAAAGCCAATGTGGTGGCTGATGCCTTGAGTCGGAAAAGTCATAGCATAAATATGTTGGTAAAAGAGAGTCGGACAGAATTGTGCAAGGACTTTCAGAGGTTGAAATTGGAAGTTGTTCCGAAGGATTTTTAGCTTCTTTGGAAGTAAAGCATACCCTAGAAGACCAAATCAGGGAAGGTCAGAAGAATGATGAGAAGATCAAGCGAATCAAGTCCAAGATGGAAGAGGGTGAGGCAAAGGAATTCAAGCTGGACGAACAAGGCACACTGTGGATGAAAGAGCGCATTTGTGTACCCAACAAAAAGGAGCTAAAGCAGTTAATATTGGAGGAAAGTCACAACTCCAAGTATTTGATTCATCCAGGAAGTGCAAAGATGTACCAAGACTTGAAAGAACGGTTCTGGTGGCCGAATATGAAGAGAGAGGTAGCTAAGCATGTAGCGTTGTGTGATGTATGCCAACGAGTCAAAGCTATGCACTAGAGACCAGCAGGACTGTTGCAACCATTGAAAATACCAGAGTGGAAGTGGGAGGAAATCGGGATGGATTTCATCACCGGTTTGCCAAGGACTCAAGGTGGTTATGATTCCATATGGGTCATAGTAGATCGTTTAACAAATGTTGTGCATTTTATACCAGTAAAGACAACATACTCAGGAGATAGGTTAGTAGAGCTATACATGGCAGGGATCATTTGCTTGCACGGAGTGCCAAAGAAGATAGTATCAGACAGAGGTACCCAATTTACCTCAAGGTTTTGGGGCAAGATGCATGAAGCTTTGGGAACGCGATTGAACTTCAAGATCTGCTTACCATCCATGAGACAGATGGACAAACCGAAAGAGTCAATCGATATTAGAAGATATGTTGAGAGCTTGTGCGTTAGCTTATACCACATCATGGGATAAATGTTTGCCATATGTAGAATTTAGTTACAACAATAGTTACCAAGCCAGTTTACAGATGTCACCTTTCGAAGCACTGTATGGTCGACCTTGTAGAACACCAGTGAATTGGAACGAGACTAATGAGCATCATGTCTTTGGACCAGATATACTTCAAGAAGCCGAAGAGCAAATAGCACTGATCAGAGAAAGGTTAAAAATCGCGCAATTAAGGCAAAAGAGCTATGCGGACAACCGCCGCAGAGATTTAAGCTTTAAGCTTTTAGATTTTGTGTATCTCAGGGTTATGCCTCTTAAGGGAGTCCAAAGGTTTCACAAAAAGGGGAAACTCGCGCCCAAATATGTAGGACCATTTAAGATCATAAGTCGTAGGGGTGAAGTCGCATACCAACTAGAGTTACCGCAGACATTAACAGGAGTACACAACGTCTTTCATGTATCGCAACTCAAGAAGTGTCTCCGAGTACCTGACGAGCAAACACCCCTGGAAGCAATTGAACTACAGGAAGACTTGACCTACAAAGAGTACCCGGTAAAGATTCTGGACACAATGGATCAGAAAACAAGGAACAAGACAACCCGCTTTTGCAGAGTTTGGTGGAGCAATCACTCAGAAAGCGAAGCCACCTAGGAACGTGAAGAAGATTTGAAAAAGGAATTTCCAAACCTATTCTCCGAGTTAGCCCGAATCTAAAATTGAGATTACATTAAAGGGGTAGGTTTGTAACAACCTGAAATTTGCTTAATTTGAATTTTTGGAGTTATTTGAATTTTTGTGAAGTTTTGAAAATTATTCGGATTTATTTGGATTTAATTTGAATTAATCAATCTATTTAAAATAATTAAATAATATAAAATTAATTACCAAAAATAAATACAAATATTTTATTTAAGTTCTAAATGCTATGAAATAATTTCTAGAATTTTTCGGGTATTTTTAGAGCTCCAAATAATTAAATTTATTTTTTTGGAATTTTTTTCTTTTTTAGCAAACCCTTGAATTTCGATGCTATAGTGTTGGGCCGAGCCCAACACTGTGCATGCCGGTCGGCCTGTTCGACTAAAATCGTAAATTCCCTCATCTCCAGCCGTGCGATCTCCATCGGAAGGCTGAAATTGAGCCGCGTCGTATTCAAGCGAGAGATGTCGGATCGCATCGGTTCAGATGACCCGGATTGCGCCACGTCGCTCGGGAGGTGAATAGTCCGGCGCCGCCGCTACCTTTACACCGGAAGAGGGCAGTTGGGCTGTGATCAATGCTGCGCGCATAACGAAGCGCCATCGTCGCCGTGATATAGCACGTTCAACGCATCTTTTCATTCCGCACCCGCTAACCTCCCGCCCATACGCCGGGGTGGTCCCTAGCCGCGCTGGTTGCTCACAGGAGTTAGCCTCACCGCTACTCGGTTCCCTTCATTTTCCCACCGCCCTCGTTCGCGATTAGCCGCACCAAAGCCCATATTCAAGGTCAGTGCTTAGCGCCCATCTTCCACGGCACTTCACCTCACCGACGAAGCCCCGGAGCACCGCCAACCACTTCGTCTCCTTCGTCTCTGGCCAACAAACACTACCGCGTCGCCACTGCCTGTCTCGAATATCGACGACCGTCGGATCTTCATCAAACCGCTCCAGTAAGCCCGCGTAGCCTGTTGTGAAGTCGCGCTAGATAATGTCCGTCGGATCTTAGATCTGTGGCTGAGATCTTGCCACGTAACTGTCTGATAACCCTAGCCGCGTTGAACGGTAGTCATTGGATCCGGGATGGTCGGCCGAGAAGCGCCAGTGTTCTTATTTCGTGCCACCGCGTCATCATCGACCGATTGGGCCAAATTCGATCCATCGGATTTTTAACGAGCGGATGAGATTTAAACGTACCGTTAGTCAGTAGGAGTGCGCCACGTAGCCACTCGGGTTTCGAAGCGGCATCGCGTTCGGGCCGTTGGATCCAACGGTCGGCTTGGATGGTGCCGCGTGGCAGGTAGGTTGTCTGTGCGTGGACCCACCATTGGATTGAGAACCAACGGGCGGGGAAGTTGCCATGTGGCCCAATCATGTGTCGACGCGTGTCTCAGGAGTGGAACCGGTCCAATCGCGACCGTTGATTTGAGCGGACGACTAGAACTTGCCACGTGTCGGCAATGGGTAAGCCCAGTCATGCTTGCACTATGTAGCGGGTCCCACCGGTCAGTGAAACTATGCCGTGAGCCAAGTCCTCTGTAGACCACCACTGTTCCGTGGGCCCGGTCCATAGACCGTGGGCCCACAGGTCAGATCGGTTACTATTCGGTGGACCGGGTCCACCGTGAACCCGAACCATACCGTGAACCTGGTCCAAGAACTAGTGCCGACGTGGCTAGCTGTGGTAATGCCACGTGTCGGCCGAATAAATTACGGTATTTTCCAGAAGAAAAATAAATAGTTTAATTCGGGTTATTCCTTTATTTGAATTTCCAAACTTATAGTCGCTATAACTTTTGTGTTTTAACTCCGATTTGGGTGATTCCAGTTCCTAAAAATTTGTAAAAATATGTAATATTTATTGGTGAATTTTATTTTATTTTTAGAATTGATCTTTCTGTCCATTTTGTATATTTATTGTATGTATGCTTATTCCGATTACACTCCGAGTTGCTGGAAGGTGTCGGGGACGAATTCGGAGACCCATCTCAAGCTTCAGATCAGGATCAACCACTTTTCGAAGGCAAGTCATGCTTTGACCATGTTGCTCCTAGATTTTAAAATGTAATTTGATTCAAATTATGCATGCTATGTTAATTAAAAATGACATTGATTATATTGGGTAAGGTAGATAATACGCCTATACAGTTTATGCCACCTTGTTAATATTACTTGTATGCCATAAAATCCTTGACATCCTAAGTATTAATTTAAGTTGGATGCTATTATAATGCCAACACGGGAGGCTAGACCGTGATTAGATGCCTAGTCTGTTTGTATGCGCTGAATGATGGCACGTGAGGACGAGATAAGGGGGGAGATGATGGCACGTGTGGAGCGCTTGAGGGCCGAGATGATGGCGATGAGTTCCCAGAGTCAGAGCCATGTGCCCTCACCTCTCGTAGAGAAGCATGTGCCCCAACCCAATAGCTGTAGTTCCAAAAATGGTAAGACCGATCTCCTGCTGAAGGTAATAATTAATTTTTCCTTACTTAAAGCTATGAGTGTAACTCCCGTAATGTTTTTTCTTAAGTTGTGTACTTCTTGCAAGCGCTTGCCAAGTTGCAGCTCACTACCCTGATGGAGGACGGATTTCCTATCGAGACTGCATGCGGGGTTGCTTTTCCATGCAAGGTGACTGACACTATGCATGGTCAACCTTTGGGGAAGGGCTACATGAGGGTGCAGGTGGACTACGTCCACGAAGACTTCGCATCACATGTGCTGGATTCCCCCAACGAAGATATCACCACTCTCGGGAAGGCATGCATGTCGTTCATCAAGTGGCCCACCACGGGTGTCGTACTAATCATGGAAAAAATCCCCCGCATCTTCTCTACTGTTTCAATAGTACTACAACAAGTTACATATGCCCGTGCTTCGTAGGTTCCTACCGTACCTGCGCTTGCTCCTGCTCTTGCTCCTGCTCCCACCACCAAGATGAGTCCTACGTAGAGTGTAGAGCTCGCACGTAAAAGGACTAGTACGACAGCCACTGAACTGCAAAAGGGCTCAAAGACTCCTTCCAAGAATTCAAAGCTAATAGAGGCTACAGCGCCCCTCGAACACATGAAAAGCCCCTTGCCCTGACTTCAAAGACTCCTTTTGCGTAGAAAGAAAAGTGGGTAAACAATACGAAGACCCCTTTGGATTTTAAGGCCTACGTACATGGAAAAACCCTGATTGCATCCAACCTATTGAATGATGTAGGAAAGTTTACTCGCATTCTCCATGGATGGTACATTGATACGGTCAGTGAGGAAGAGCGTCGAGTCGACTTCAAGGTGAGGTATAGAAGGGGACATTTCCACCGTGATGAGCATGGGACATTCCCAATCAGTTTTGACAATATGTTCCATGTGTACCAACTGATAGCCATCCATATTTCAACTTTACGACTTGGACGTTGTTAGTAATGCACCATAGAACATGAGCTGATGACTTTCATAGGATTTAGCATTATGCTTTCTAACGTTCAACAAGAGTTGCAGGGCAATGAGGTAGTGAGCCATGACGAATCAACACCTAGTTGGGTTCGTTGACCTCGAGCTTGTGTCTGCACCGTGGCTAGGCTTCAACTGGACTTTGTTGCCGACTACATCAAGAGGGCATTGAATGCTGAGTCGAACAGGGACTTGGTTCTATTCCCGTACCATGAGGAGTAAGTAGTACTATACCCTTCAATTACTTGTACGCACTTAAACTGTATGCGAACTTATTTCCTTGCACTGCATACCATTTAATAAGCAACCACTAGGTTCTACTTGTCCTCATTCCGAGTAAAAACACGGTCTACACTTTTAACTCGATCGAAAAAAGACCGATGGCCTACGCGATCAAGCCTCCTTTGTAGCAGTAAGTACATTACTGTACCTAACACTTTTTGAATTTAACTACGTTCATTTTTTTTTGACTCAATGGCATCTCTCCAATTTATGTAGGTGTTTCTCGGCCTACGTCGATGAAGGAGGGGCACACGATTACGAAAAGGGCAAGAAGCTGGAGTATAAGCGCTTCAAGGTACAAATGCCTAGCATATATACAATTATTTTTTTCTGACATCTAATCTTCATTTGTTAAATTCTTTCTCTAGTGTCATCAATAGGGCAGTGATGACCTGTGTGGCATCTACGTCTGCAGCACGTGCTGATCATGGTCGGTGGCTCACATCTTTTCCCTAAGGTATATGTGCGTGCATAATAATACACTTAGCCTTTTATATACAAATTTGAAAACTTAAATTAGTGCACTCATTTTTATTTTCACAGAAGATCAATATCCCTTAGAGGAGCTTAGACAGTAAATCACTCAACTATATACGAGACCACTTATGCCAATGGTACGGGTTAGAAGTTATATCGGAAGACGGCATGTTTAGAGATCCTAAAGGCTCCTACTAGTCCGTATGTAAACAATTTTAATTATATATGTCAATGTGATATATATACATGTGTACTGATTGTTAAGCAAGTTTTTGTTGTATATTGTCACCAAATGTGATATATGTGTTGTAATTGAAGTGTTTATGTTCGTGAATGTGATATATGCATTCGTGTTTTGTACTGTAATGTGATATATATATATATATATATATATATATATATATATATATATATATATGCATCTTGTTAATATGTGCTATTTTGGAGAATATGCAAAATGGCACACCCTATGAGGGGTCATCACAATAGGTTCTTATGTGGAATAGATTACGATAACGACATCATCAGAGTTATCAGAATCGGTTCTTATGTGGAACCGATTTTGATGATAGTAGGGTCATCAGAATTAGTTCCTCATAAGAACTGATTCTGATGACACTATCATCGTAATCGGTTCCATATGGGAGCCCATTCGATGAGAGCTCATCGTAATCGGCCTTATATGGAACTGACAGATGATAGGGTCATCGAATCGGTTTTATGTGGAACCGATTCTAATGATATGGTCATCTTTGAACCGATTCTGAAGACTATATCTTCAGAATCAGTTCCACATAAGAACTGATTATGATGAGCCCTCATCAGAATTGGTTTCACAAAAGAACCGATTCTGATGACCCTATCATCACAATCGGTTTCTCAAAAGAACCAATTGTGACGAGGTTATATCACAATCGGACCAAAATCGACTGTAATAGCTCCTCCTCATCACTTTCTAAAGACTTTGTATCGCCAATAATGACAAAAAAAACTGATTTTGATGTAGAGTTCTGTAGTAGTGACTCCGAATGATATCGACTATTGTTTCGATGAGGATAGGTTTCACGATGGCAATCTAGATCAGATGTTGCGTTATGTAGAAGGGAACTGTGATGAGCGGGAGTATGTGAAATTTCGGGGCTTGATAGATGACTCGAAAAAACCTTTATTGCTGTGCTGCAAGTCAAAATACACAAGGTTGTCATCCGTGCTTAAACTAATGAAATTAAAGGCAAGCAACAGTTGGTCCGACAAGAGTTTCACGACGTTGTTAGGATTGTTAGCGAACATGCTTCTAGAGGAAAATGAGTTATCGACAATCACCTACAAAACTAAGAAGGTTCTTTGTCCCTTGGGAATGGAAGTAGAAGGAATACATATCTATCCGAATGACTGTATCATCTACTACAAAGAGTACGCAAACTTGCATGTATGTCAGGTGTGCAATGCATCCCAGTACAAGTGTAAAGATAAATTAGATGATGATGATAAGGGCATCGAGGTGAGAAAATGACCTCCTGCTAAGGTGGCACGGTATCTGCTTATAATTTCTCGTTTGAAGCGTTTATTTGTGAACCTAAAGTAGGCAAAACTACTTCAGTGAGACTCGCATAAGTGTAAGAATGATAGAATGCTAAGACACCCTACTGATTCCACCTAGTGGAGAAACATCGATAGGAGGTTTGAAGAATTCATTACAGATCTGAGGAATATAATGTTCAGATTAAGTACGGACTGAATGAATCCTTTTGGTTACATGAGCAGCCGTCATAGCACTTGGCTCATGAATTTATGTATCTACAACCTTTCTTCTTGGTTGTCTATGAAACATAAGTACATTTTTCTACCTATACTTATCCAACTTGAGAACAATATTGATATATACCTAGCACCATTGGTGGAATGACCGTGGCGACATACCTGTGTAGGTTTCACTAGATTCTACTAGTAATTGTACAAAAATAGAACCGGGTTATTTACTTTGATTCCAAAAATGGCGGAACCTACGACTAGGCACCTATCACAAATTTACTCAACCCGTCGTTTGGTGTCTACAAAGTTCGTGGAGGGCCACACAGGAAGAACCCATTTAAGCTAAATTACATTCATAAGTTTCTGGTATCTGTTAGTATGCAATAATCTTTCACTCTGTAATAATACCTCGAGAACTAACATATCATATTTTGGCAGTGCCACCAGTAGCCAAAGGGCACTAACCTATGTGGATTCTACGTTTGCCACAACATGCAACTCCTCATTGATTCATAGAAGACCAATGTCATAGAGTTTTATTAATCTTACAACAATTGTTTCCACTTATCAATTTATATACATGTAAAAAAATTATTTTTCCCATCGATAGGCTTGGAAATACACTGAATCTGCATTGAAACAGGCTGACCTGCTAGGTATTTAAGGATAACTCTGTGCCTTCTTGATGCGTGAGGTTATAAATCTAAAAGCCGAATGCCACTCAAGCATCACCTGATAAGTTGTGAATTTGTCAGTTACCATTTGGATTAATTTGTAAACCTTGTACTATGAATTTGTGAGTTGTAGTTTTGAATTCAATTAGTTTTTATATATGTGAGTTGATTTCTGAAATGTATATGTTGTACGTTCTAATGTGCAATCAGAGTTGATTTCTGAAATGATGCACTGTATGTTGTAATATGTGATCCGAATTCATTTTTGAAATGTATGCCATAACAATATGCTGGTGACGCTCTGTAGTCTCTCTTGTTTCAGAGGGTATGGCTAGAATTTATTGAGGTTAGTCAATAAATAAAAATTGTAAATAATGAAAATTCAACATTATATATGGTTCAAAACAAGAACCGTTTGTGATATTGTCCCTTCATAGATGGTTTCAATTTAGAAATATCTGCGATGATCCCTGCATAGATGGTTCCAAAAAGAACATCTCTAATGACTATTTTTGCATTTGTTCGCAAAACCATGTATGATCACCTTTGTTGGTTATAGACGGTTTACAAAACTGTGTGATGTGACTTATAAACCGTCTGTGATGTAATGTTGTGTAGTAGTGAAAGATAAAATCAGTATTTTTGTTTTACCAAAATATTGATGGATTCAAACTTATATATAGCAAGCATTTTAAAGTCTTTAGCTTGCATTTAAAGTGCATGGTTAGGCCACCCCACTAGTTAGAAATGAAAGTAGAAGGTATTCCGTATCCAATGGTCATACATCCTAATATAAATTTCAACCAGTTCTGCTCTACAAGAATTTCGTATAGGCCTACTTACTGTCCTATAGTTTGTTTTTAATATCAGTCCTGCAGAAACAATAGAAAAAAATCTAAAGCTAGTTAAAAATGTGAACTATTTATTCTACCTAACTAAACTAAGCCCTCCAATTGCTTTCCAGGAGGTCACAAAGGCACGAACGAATCTCACTGTTTGTAGGGCCCCCAGACATTGGGCCAAGCAGTTCCATTCTATACTGCGCCACGACCGCCGAGCTATTCCGGACGTCATCGGTGCTTAGTAGAAGGCGTGCGCGAGCGCAAGCAGCGTGATGCCGAGGAGCATGAGTCGCGACGGCGGCTGTGTTGTCCCCGCGGAGCCCACCTCGTCGGCGGCGAGGTACACCATGGTGTCGTTGATCAGCGGCAACCCCGGCGCCTGCGGGTTCGACCCGGTCGACTTCACGCTGCTGAGAAGAAAGCATAACGAAATCACCGTCCCAAATTTTAACTTTAATCGCTCACATAAAAACGTATGTATGCGCAGCGTTGACGCATGCGAGAACAAAAGACGAGCCAAGCTGCCGACTTGGTGGACCCGAAGCTAGCGACGGCCGGGACAAATTAAGTATTATCGCCGCGCCGTTAGACGCTTGACTTCCGGAGGAGACGCATTTGGAACGGCTCGGCCGCGTGCGACACACAAAAGAATATGGATGTGTATAGTTATCTTTCGGATGTTTTTGTGTAATAAAACATCTAAATTTTAGACCATTGGATTGATTAACCCAACCGTTAGATCAAAAGGCTTAAGTTCTGCACTAATCATGCCCACTTAACTGCACTAATCACAGCAAAATCAGGCCCACTTAATTGCACTAATCACATTAAATCACAATCAGTCCCACTTAATTGCACTAATCACAGCAAAATCCAACGGTTCACGATTTGGTTGATTTTTGGTAAGAAAATATCCGGATGATGTTTATCAAAACTCAAAGAGTATTTGTATAAGTTTGTGGTGGTAGTGATGGTGGCCACGGAATATCACGGCGAGTGGGCTTCATAACACCACCGAATTGATGGACGCGGTGTGCAAGTAAAAATTAGCGGATGCGGTTGGGCTCTGGCTTGTAGAGCAGTAGGCCGACGGCGCCCCTACCAGGCTACCAACTACACCGAATATTTTATATTTGTGTGGTTTATTATTGTCGAGTTTTGAAAAGCAGTCAATCACTTGCTACCAGAAGCGAAAAGGTACTTTTCTTTTGCTGTCGTATACAATGGATAGGTCGTTTTCTTTTGGTTTGATAAGATTTGACAAATATGTTCGCTTACCCAGCTAAGCATCATTTAGAAACAGAGCAGAAATCCAACAACTTTTTTGTCCACACAATTCATGCGTCAAAAGTAAAGTGGAAAGTTTTCGACATACCTGGTTGTGCTGGGGCAGAAGGTGATGACGTAGGATGTGTCGACGCCGGCGCAGGTGAAGGTGGAGGAGGCGTCGTTGTACGCATAGCTGTAGGCCCGTGGGCACGCGTCCTTAAAGAACTGCGAGTACGACGATGGCCGGCACGTGTTGGGGTTGCCGTACTCGCCGCTGCAGCAGTATCGCGCCGACCTGAATGCCTCGCACGCGCTTTTGCACGCCACGCCGCCACCGGACGAGGCCCCTGACGTCACCCGCAGGTCGGTCGGGCATGCGCCGTTCAGATCCACCAGGCACCCGGTCGGCACGCAGTTGCCTCCCGCGGCCGCGCCCTGCGGTGTCACAAGCATCGGTAGGTTGTACCCGTCCACAAGGCTAACGTCGTAGAAGTCCATGCCACCGCTGCTGTCGAGCGTGAACTCAAGAAGCATCGAGGCGGGAGGCCCGCCACCGCGCGCATCTGCCGGCCGGAACCACGATCGCCTGGTTACGTAGGTGAACTTGCCGTTACTGTCAGTGGAGAAGAGGGATCGGCCCCAGAGCCGTCCCGACCACCCGGCATGGTCTGCGACTGCCCCGACGCGAGCTCAAACCCCGTGCTGTCCAACCCCGCCGAGTTTTTGCTCGATAGAATCCCCGGCCACACCGTGTATCCACAGTTATTGGTGATTGTGAACGACTTGGAGCAAACCTCTGATTGAGTTATCAAACCAAACATACGTACCACACAAGATTAGCACGGCACAGCAACAGGGAAGTAAATTCACAATGAACAGCGGAAAACAGAGGAAATTCGGTTCCTCTTGGGCCATGCTTGGATAGGTTTTAGTATCTTACCGCTAACGAAGATGGCGAGGACAACGCAAACGGCGACAGGTGCTCGGCATCCTGCCCTAATCGACGACATTGTTGTCTTACGAGGGAGACCTTCGGCGATGGTTGCAATGGCGTTTCGTAGTGGGAGCACCGAGGGCGGGGCACGAGCAATTTATAAGCAACCTTGCCCACCAAAATACGCGATGCATTAAGATACAGTTTCCAAATGGACCGAGCTATTTCTTTTGACTGGTCATGTTTCCAGATGCGAGAGGCAGTTTCCTACCTGTATCGTCGAATGGTCGCTGCTCCGGCATGGATGCGATTACGAGATGACTCAATGAACAAACCAGCTACAGTTTAGTACGATGAGAGTTAATTTACATTGAAATAATACCAAGAGTATCAAAAAATGGTGGTTTCACCCTTTTATATTTGGGGACATATCCAGCGCAATCAAGATTTTGGTACAATCACTGTGCAATCCAACTAAGAAAAGTTTCAAAAAATTCAAAAAAAAAATCATGGATGTACATCTCATCTTACCCCATCTACATATAAAATTTCATGATCAAATTTGTCCTATGTTAAGAGTAATAAAAAAGACAAATTTCTGACAAACTTGAATAGTTCAAATGCACCCTAAATTTGTCTTTTTTGTAACTTCTAGCATAGGACGAATTTGATCATGAAATTTTATATGTAGATGGGGTAAGATGAGATGTATATCCATGATTTTTTCAGAATTTTTTGAAACTTTTCTTAGTTGGATTGCACGGTGATTGCACCAAAATCATGATTGCACTGGATATGTCCCTTTTATATTTTTTTTACCTTCTGATGCTGTTTCAATATAAATTTTGGTACATCTTAGAATCGATAAAAATTCCTTAAGTATGATATGTCAAGAGGCCATGTATCTTTTCAAGATATCGTGAGGTGGTTTTGTGATCTCGGTGACTCTGTAAGGTAATACGCCTTTCCATCTTTCTATTTCCTCATCTGACCGGCCGTGATTAGGTGAGGCTGTTTTGATTTGGTCACGTCTAGTTTAGTACAAGATTCGGCATCGATCATATTCAGAATGACAAGGTAAATCCTGACATACTAATTGGAGGGAGATTTGGATGTTCATGCATGGTATATATCCGACCTACTAGATTAGACCGTGGTACACTGGTACTTCACATTTCACAAGCCATATATGATTAATAACGGCAGTAAATCGTATACACTGATGCCGATACGACTACGGCTGTTTGTTTGATGTTTCTCCGTTGAGTGAAGCAACCAAGTTTTTGTTGCGAACCTCAATCTCTTTACCCTGTTTAGATGTCAAATCATCTAATATTAAGATGATTATGGCTTCGGTCCAAGTTTTCGTTGCGAACCTCAATCTCTTTATGCTGTTTACATGTCAAAATATCTAATATTAGGATGACTACGGCTTCTATTGAGATCGGACAACAGAATCGAGTTTTCAAAAGAAGACAACGTGTTTCATCGGGCGTACCAAAAATGTATCGCGCCAAAAAATGTGATGATAGATTAATCGGTTCGAACATACGAGAACGCTGGGTTCAGTAAGGTTCGTGGCGTGCCAGCAGATTTGATCATGCAGTTGGCAAGATAGATAGCAAAATGTGCTCAAAGCCAATCTAACATGATAATCAGGAAATATCTAAACAGCTATGTAAAGCTAATTAAATCAAAGGTAATGATAAGTCCAAAAAGCCGATTAAGGTTGATTAGTGATAAAAGGTTGATTTTTCAAAAAAAGGCAATGTGCAATAAGATCGGAGAAAATCAAACATGGTGTAATCAATGAAGACCAACAATCAGCGGTGTGCAACTTTGTTGATCAAAATCGGATTATAAGAGAGATTATAAATTACAAATCTACTCCTAGTTAATAGGAAAGTAAATAAAAAGTAGATGTGAGTTTTTTGTTTGATTGTATTAGTAAGGTGCCCGTGTATTGCAATGGAGCACTAAAAGATTGTAATACACATAAACAAAACATGATTTTAAATTGTGCCATGAACATCAATTTTATTTTCAATGAATATATCGAAACATACATGAATACAATTAGGTTAAACCAAGCATAGAAATACACATTTTTTTAGTGGAAATTGTTGTGCAACATTACTATGGATAAAATACATCAGACATCTAGGATGTTAGAACATCTTTATAAATGATATTCTTCACTGCACTAGTGGCTCTGCCACCTGAGGAATTTAGCCAATACTAAAGTGTATTGATTAGATGATTTCTTACATAGAATTGCTAACGAAGATGATGAGCTTATCCTTGGGACCATGTAGTTGATCATCAATATGACTTCTTACGCTCTCTACAGTATCAACAATTGGTTTGGACTGATAGCATCAACATGACTTATATGGTAATATCGAGATCTGGCATGTATATGCACAATGCTCATTTAAGAAAAAAACACAAGCATTGGACCTCCTCTAATGAACTAGTAATACATACCTCAATTGGTTATTCCAGTTTTGTTGGTTTTCTGTAAGAGCTGGTCTTTTGAGGGAGCACTGTGTGTGCATATGAGGGAGTGGAGGAAGATAGACAAACTTTCCTTTTATAATAATAGAGAAAAATGTTAATTGCTCCTTTAGAATTCTTTTATAGAACAACTAACACTACTGGTATAAAGCAAGCAATATCTAACAAATGAAAAAGCTGATGATTTTTTACTTTCATATTGTTCATGACCAACATAGGTACAACCAGAAATAAAACCGTTAACATGAAGACTAAAAGGATGATAGAAAATAGAAGATGTTCATGAGATATGATCATCTGCAAATCACCTACAATGGTGTTGCTCTTTCGAGTTGCAACATGTAGTGGTCTGTTCCCCATGTTATGTTCCAAATGTGTAACTGATACATCAGGCTTCAACAACTCTTGTAGAATTTCAGCATTTTGAAAATTCCACATTTAGGTGTCCATACATTACAACAGTGTCTCAAAAGAGGGTGATTCATATCATCTAACGTGACCTAAATCATACTATGAACATTAAAATTCTCATACATACATATCAAGTAAAATACATTTAGTAGTTGGTGTCATTTCTTGTCCAACATGAATAAATAATGATTGGAAAAGATAGTTGTTCAAAAAAGATGTTCCCCTTTGTGGAGCTTATCTTCAACACTTGTGACACCAAGAAATAAGTCACACATGATCTATCAAGAACCTCCTCAATTTTTTTCATCATTTGTTAGCACTTAGAGATGTTTTGGTAGCATTGAATTCTTCATCAAATTCTTCATACTCTTTCTCATCCAAGACACGGTATGCAAGAACCAAGGTTCTTAGACCAGAGTCAGAATAATCATACATGTGCCTTTTATTGTCTTCCTCAAATTTTCTTCTAGTTGGTGCAAGCCCTTAAAGAATACAGAAAAGAAAACATTGATAGAAACATAAGTTGGACATTGATCTGTGACAAAAGATGCAAAAATTCAGAATATATAGAATTAACCTATTAGCACCCTTACTAAACAGTAATATCCTTCCCTCCAGTTCCCTCACTATCACAGACATCTGTTTCCGTGTGCTACTGAATTCCAAGATACTTAATTAGGAGCTAATACTTTGTGTAAAATAATGTCAAAGGGTTAAATTTAGGTAATATGGATTGCCATTTAGGGAAACAAAGAAATTTGACATACCTAATTTTTACACTAGTCTAACTTGGATCCTGTTCACCAACAATTATACTTATATATGCCCTCTTGTAAAAATCCAATCCTAATTCTCTTGCTGCAATAACAAATGCAGCTTTGTCAGGGGACTCAGCTTCATATGAAACCTTCCTAGTTGCATCTATCTTAGGTATGCATGTATGATAGATGGCTAGCAGATAGAAAAATCTCTTACCATATCCCTGTTAGGATCATGAATCCAATTTCAACATGGCATAGCTATGTGTAGATCCTCTGCTACTACTCCATCATAAGTGTATACAAACAAATTAGGTGCATATTCAATGAGCAAACAAAAGGGCATACTGCAGTCTAATTGATTCAAATTTCCTTAGGGCAATAAATCAAGCATGTCACATCCAAACACCAAAATAGAAACTTCATATTCCAATTTATTGTCTTATTAGCACATAACACTTTTGAAAATTATCACTATAGATCTAGGGAAGGAATGTATAACATTTTGCAAACCATTGAGGCACTGCAAAAGAGAGATGTTTTTCTTGAATTCTTGTGTGTGTGATGATGGTGCCAATTAGATGGGGAAGGATGGCCAGTAATTGGGGAGGCATCCTGGTGGATGGCTTACAGGGTGGTGGAATAGGCGTCTCCAAGAACCATGACCATCCCGGTAAGGTGCTAGCTAGAGCGGAGCCACTATTGTTTTTGATGCCGCACTCGCAGTCCGCCTTCAGAGCCTACTACCTCTGCCAGCATGGGCGCTCATGGTGTTAACATGCATTGCCGACCTCCTCATGCTCACCCTAGCCAATGCCATTCCAACACTTGATGGGACAACCATGTTGAGGAAGATCTTGTAGTGGCAGGCGAGGTGGTCGTGGCCCCTAATTTGTGGGTGCAACGCTCGAGGCGAGACTTGAGAGGATCACCACGGCGCTGGAGGGCAGAAAGGCGGCAATGACAAGGACCACAAGGAGGATGATGATGAGGAGGAGGGCAGCGGCGGAGCTGGCCATGGAGGAGCCATTGAGGATGGGGAATCAACGTAGGAGGCGAGCTCGACGTGGGAGGTTGGAGGAAGGGGCGATCCAAGCAGAAGGTCTACACTAGAGGAAGGCTTGGCGTGGGAGGCTGGAGGAATGGGAAGAATCAGAGGAAGAGGGCTCGGTGCTGGCAGGGGCTCAGCGTGGGAGGCTGGAGGGAGGGGAGGAGGCTCGGCATGGGAGGCTTGAGGAAGGGAAAGTCTAGGAAGCTGGGTGGACCCATGTTTCGGGGACTATGTACGGGTGGAGAATGGATGGGAGGGGGGAACGGTGGAGAATGGACCACTACCACCAACTCTTAATTAGTAGTAGAGATTGTTCTTTTTGCTTACTCTTGATTCCCTTTTTATAGTGCATCGATCAATCATGTCCTCCGATGCGTTGCCAATCATGATCCGTATCGACCATGTATAGATGAAAATCCCATCTTTGAATCAATATCGGTCATAATCCTAACCTTAACACAACTTTTCCTTTTTAAACCGACATCAGCCAAAAATATCAATTTTATCTTTTAGCCTGACAAATAAATCATGCCCTGCCAAATTTATGTGCAAACATATACCCCCTATTTTTTGGTGATAACAAGATTATCTTTCAAAAATCTTCTTCTTCGGCTTAACTATGATTTCCACCACCATCTTTGGTAACCGCTCCACTTATTGCATCACAATATTTAAAGCACACCATTTTTACCATAACCACAGACAACGCTTTGGGAAATTTTTATGCGTTTTATAGTTCCTTTTACCCCCTATAAATATAGGTCCCATTCTCCATCATTTCTCACGCGCTCAAGCTCTTGCACCCTTCACCATTGGCTTGATCCCTCATTGCTTTATCTTCAAGACTTCTGCTTCTTGCCTCATTAGCTCATGGACCATGGACCCAATCCAAGTACTTATCCCTATACCCGATTGCAAAGATAGATATTACTTGGCCCCCTAGGTGATCCAGATCCATTAGCTATAATAGAAAAGGATGTTCCTAGAATTCCCTGGCATGCCCGTGAGTATAATATCCATGGATGGAGCAAAAGCTTTAGAGCATGGCATACAACATTGAAGGGGTAGAGAGATTGATTCAATTGGATAGCCAGCCAAAAAATGCCTCAATGGGACCAGATGGGTATTGTAGAGTGCCTTCACCTTTCTCTAGTTGATCTAGAGCCCAATGAGTCCTTGGTAGCTATGGCCTGTTAATTTTGGTCGAATTGCTTGTAAGCATTCATGTTCAAGACAAGTCCCATCAACTCAACTCTTTTAGATGTGGCATAGCTTTGTTGCCTTAGACCCGATGGGGACCAAATATCATCCTTTAGTGCCAAGCCAAAGCATAAGCTAATCTCAACCAAATGCGAAGGTTGGAGGAAGTACGTTGAGAACAACAAAAGAATCGGGCTAGTATCGCACAAAGAGTAGATCGCCTTCTTGAATATGTTGCTCGATCAAAATCTCTGCTGTGGCGCTACCCTAGGCCCTACTCAAACCTATCAAATCTAAGCCGAACAACTTATAGAGGGTCATCGACTTGCTCTTGGAAAACTTTTCTTGGGAGCAGTATGCCAATGATGCACATAGTTCGCTGTCAACTATTTACATGTTTGTGTCAGTATGTTGTGGGTAATATTGGTGGGCCTCTCTAGTTTATTCAAGTCTAGCTTTATAGAATGTTTAGCTAAACATTTGAAATCGATGCAACCATCACAATCCCTTTCTGTGTGAAGATACACTGGAATCTCAAGAAATCAGGTACAGAAACTGCCGATCATATGGCGAGAGATACATTCTATGTTCCGGAAGCGAAACAAAAATTACACCCATCGGAGTAAGAAAATATTTAGTATTCTTCTTCCAACTCGATCAAGATGACTTCTGTCAATGTGATTTCTTTAGTTATAGAGTAATCGATGCTTTTCCTTGGCCTTCTTTCTTGCATTTGATAGTCGACAGCTGTGACATGCCCAAAGTCACTCGATTTATTCAAGATCTTTATTTCACCAAGTATCTTGTCTGTCGGCTTGCATCCCAAGGGCAGAACATTCCAACCAACTTATGAATTCTATCATCATTCAGTTTACGCTAGACAATTGGGATTTGCACTAGTGCCACCAAGCTTTTAGCTTTTAGATCGGATTAGGCCAAAAGATCGGGTACATCGGGCTTCTACTGCTGAGATTGTTCTTCACATAGCCGATGATCTTCAGATTCAATCCTTACCTCACTTCATGTTGCAAACTCAATCAGCTAGTGTCAACGTTTATTGTTGGTAATAATGATTATGGGGCTAGGCGCTGGATCCAAACTCGATGGTAGAACAAGACACGGGGTTATACAAGTTCAAGCCCTCGCGGTAGAGGTAATACCCTAGTCATGTGCTCTGGAATTATAATGATCTATCTCAATGCACGGATGTGATGTGTTTCTATCTCAAACTAGAGTCCCCGCCCCCTTATATAGTGGAGGGGCGCAGTTACAAGGAAGAGTCCTAGTTGGTTACAAGATGGAGATTCTATCTCTAACCGAATATGTTAGTATCCGGGATTACAATCGTATCCTACCTATTCAAGGTTGGTTACTATCTTTAGCCCTTCCTTGTTGGATACAGCCATTGCAGTCCGGGTGGTGCCCGTCTCTGTGCAACTAGTTCGGCCCATCCTCTTGGGTAATCCTCGCAGCCCTCCATGCAGTTACCCGGGTCCATGTACTCCACAATAGCCTCCGAGTGCTTTGCGATCGAAGTTATCATTCTTCGCTCAAGATCTCACCGAGTCATGCTTTACGCCGAGTGCTTCCAATTCTTGACGTAGCTTCCCGATTGGTTTCCTTTCCATGCCGAGTGCTCTTGCAGGCAAGGAGATTGTGAAGGACTCAACAGAGCTCCATGCATCGGGAATTCCGAGTGGTAACCAGCCCAATCATTGGGATACTGGCAGTCGGCCCATCTTGGGGCGTACCATTGTTTAAATAGGCCTTGGTCGAGTGGTACCTGCACCCGACTATCACGGTGTACAACTGGCGACCCATCATGGGGCATACCCCTGGTTTGGTCGAGTGGTACTTGCACCCGACTATCATGGTGTATTGCTGGCGGCCCATCATGGGGCCTACCCTCAAAACCCTTATTCAGAATCAACTCGTGATACACAATTCTGGCTCGTGTGGTAACCGGCAATCGTCCCAACATGGGGCATATTACGAGAAGACATTTTAATTTGGTTCGGTAGGTACCCAAATCCCGCTTGACATAGTGACTGGCAGTTGGCCCATTATGGGCGTACCATATCCCAAACTAGATTTGACCAAGCGGTACTTGTGCCCGACTATCATGGTGCACAGCTGGCGGCCCATCATGGGGCGTACATTAGGTTAGGCCCGAACGTTATGCGGAAGTCGAAACACTCTTCCCGCTCAAGGCGAAATCTAGTGCCACTCCCTTTAAATATGAGACTTAATGTGAGCAAATGGTTTTACCCTCCATTGCATGCACTTGTTTCTTCATCTTCTAAATTTCGTAGCGTGTTCCACTACTAGGGTTAGCCGCCACCGCGCTCCAGACTCTGCGCTGCCACCGGTCCATTCCATCGCCGCGTATCACAGACCTAATTTCCTTCTTCCGCCTCCATCTGCGCCGAAGATGTCTTCTTCCCCCTCCAAGGATTAGGCTACCTCGGTGACGACGGAGGATCACCTAGAGGAGATGGTTGCCACCGGAGTTCTCCCAGTGTTGGAGTTGATTTCTGGGCACCCAGCGGCGGGTGAGTCTTCTCCCACCCCTATCCTGTGGAAATCGTTGTTTTTTAATCCTTCTTCCAACGCGGGTTTCCTTCGTGGTTATCTCAATTTTTATAAGATTGAGTTGATCCATTTGAATCCTAATTCCATCCTGCAAATTTCCATTTTTGTCCATCTCTACGAGGCATTCATCGGCATTGCCCCCCCCACTTTAATCTCTTTCGCCACCTTTTTCTTCTCGAACCCTATCCGAGCAAGAGCGCCGCCAAGGTAATTGGGGATGCCAGCTTCCAATTGCGTGACGGACTGAAGAAGTCTTATTTCTCCATCCCCTTCAAAACCTCTAACAAGGGTTTGGCACTAGGAATGGTTTTATTGCGCCAATCCCGATCCCTTTCTTCCTTCTTTTGCCAAGCTCCCGCCCAAATTTTCTTCTTCTTGGGTCTTGGTTCCCTTGGATAGCGAAATGGAGCAAGTCGAGGAGCTCCTACAAATAATCAACAAGCTAAAGGAGGAGGGCCTGACCGGAGTTGGAATTGTCATTAGCTCTACCACCCGCCGAGTGCAGCCCCTCGAGGAGGGAGTCCACTTGGGGTTCGAGTACAGCGGGGAATTCGACCCCATTCGTGAAGTACCCAAGCCAATCCCAGAAGAAATGTTGTTCAACCGGCTAGACGACTTCTTCGCCCCAAGCACCCAAATCCAAAAATGAGGGGTGTCCAAAGCACTTCAACATGACGTGTCTTCCTCCTTTAGTAAATATCTTTTGTTCACCTGTACTTGATCTTTAATCTCTGAGTGACTGTTAACTAACTCTGTGCTTGTCGCTGTCTACAGGAGCAATGCACCTTCTTCTTTGATGCTCCGCTCCCCGACATTGCATGACACAAGAGTTCTGGGCAGAAGCGACCGACCAACCCCTCAGCCGAGGAGCCGAGTGCGAAGAAGGGGAAGAAGCTGACAGCTAAGGTGCCTCCGAGTCCTCAACGCCAGGCTGGGGGCCCGACAATCCGGGAGCCCGCAGCTCAATGTACCACATAGCCAGCGCCGCCGCCTCCGAGGTCTAGCGCGTAGCCGGGTTCCTCCGCAAGTGGCTCAACCACTCGAAAAGGGCCTGGAATAAAAATAAAGAAGTCAAATAGGTTAGTTTTCCCATTGACTCTTGTTCTTGTTTTGTAGTATCATGTTCTGATCTCTCCCTTTAATAGGAAGCCGTCTGACGATATTCCTATGGACGCGCCGACTGGGACACCTCAGGAAGCCAAACCTGAGGACATTCCTATCGAGGCCAAGGCAACCTCGCGCGACTGCTGCTACGCCTGGGGACACTGAAACAGTTCTGAATCCAAGAAGTCTTCATCGCCACCTCGCTTTCAACCTGAGCCGACCGCAAGGCCAGTGGCCCAGGAGCCCGCCGCCCGCTCCTCCCCTCCAGTGGAGGAAATTCCTCAAGAGCCGCAATCATCCCCTACCCCAAATCTCCGCTTCGGGCTACGTGGTGCAACGAGGGAAGTGAGTGGGAGGCGGTTGATGACGAGGCGGAGGAGATGGAGAGGATGGAGCTTTTTGAGCACACCATTGAGTGTGCCCTACTGGTTCGGGTAAGTTGCTGGTTCCTTTCTTCTTTTGTCTGCACCAAGTGGCATGTCTTCATTATTTTTTTGTCGTCTTCAGAGTCTAGGGACCACTCCGAAAGGAAGTCCGAATTTCTCCGGAGGATGCTTCCATAGATCAAGAAGCACTTGGAGTATGAGGTCGACTTGGAGCGGGTCAAGACCGAGCTACGAGAGCTTCGGGCCCAAGTCAAGACCTTGCGAGAGGAGAAACTGGACCTACCCAGCTCCCTTCGATGTAAGTGTTTCTTCAATCATCTTGTTACTATACTTGATTGTTTGTCCTTTAACTCTTTTTCCTTGCTTCACTTGGGACTCCGTCATCGTGAGGCTTGGGGAGCAGCTCAAGGCGCTTAGAGAGCTCGGAGTTTGAGCCCAAACCAACTCGGACAAGTTGGAACGAGAGCTGGAAGGTATGTTTCCCAACTCCGTTCTCCTTTGTCTTCATCATACTTGTCGTGCTCTTGGTGACGATCCGGCTCATTTGCAGTACAAGAAAAGACGCATAGCGTAGTTTGGCATTCTAAGTGAGAAGGTCAAGGCGTGGAGGCGTCATATCCGAAGCTTCTGCGAGGCCTCCGAGCCCATGCTAAAGTTCATGCTCCCCGGAGGGACAGGGCCGAGCGACGAAGGTCAAACTATCCCGCAACTGAAGGAGGCGCCCGAGAGGCTCAGGATCCATTTGAAGGAAAGCGCCCGAGAGGCTCAGGATCCATTTGAAGGAAACAATGACCATGAGTGCTACCCAAGCTTTGGCGATCATGAAGTCATTGTATCCCCGAGTGGATCTTGAAGCCGTCAAGGAGGGCTTCGCCTACACTGTTGATGATGACCAAGCCGCCGCCCTTCTCGACGAGGTCAAGGACACTTCTACTACCTTGGTAGAGAATTTGGATTTGAGTCCCCTGTAAATATGTATATGTAGAACTTAGGTAATGTAAAACATTCACTCGGATGCATTGTCCGACAGGCTTATATGTGATTTTGAATGCTTTTTACTCCTTTTTCCTTATTGATTTTAAATTCATCTGTGTGCTTTGACTCTTTTTGTTATGCACTCCGCCCGACTGGTCTAGCCCCCGAGCGTCGGGAGTCAACTCATGGCTCTTTCTCCCAAGCACGCGTTTTGAGTGACTAGAGTTCTCCGTTTATGGGTCAGAGCTTCACTACTCGGATTTAACGCACTCGGATTCATTCGTAATCATTAAGTAAAAGAAGCAAACACGTCTCAGAAAAATATGTGCGGCAGTAGTAACCAGTAGCCCCGACTTCATCGCTTAGTTGGATAACAACTAAGTAGCAAGTCAAGAAAAAAATTTATTCATAATGACATAATTGAGTACAAGATTTAAGTGTAAAAGCGACGTAGCTGCTCTATATTCCCCGTGTTGCCGACGATCATGCCATCATCGCGCTTGAGTCTGTAAACCCCCGGGCGTGTCACTTCATCGACGATGTAATGGCCTTCTCCGCTTAGGGAGAGCTTGTGTTCACTTTATCGATTCTTTCTTAGAACCAGATCTCCTTTAAAAGCGGCCTCGAACATTGCGATCGTGATAGCGATGTAAGCCCTGAAGGTACTTAGCTTACTGGATTACTGCGATGTCCCTGGCCTCTTCCAGTCGATCGAGATCTTCTAGTCGGTTTTCTTCTGACTCGGCTTCTCTGTATTTCTGAACCCGTGGGGATCTAAATTCTAACTCGGTGGGTAAGACCGCCTCTGAACCATACATCAGGAAAAAAGGTGACTGCCCAATCGCCCTGCTAGGATTAGTTCTAAGCTCCCAGAGCACCGAAGGCAATTCTTTGACCCATCGAGTAGTATTTGGTTTAAGATGATCAAATATCCTTACCTTTAAGCCTTGAAGCACCATGCCGTTGGCTCGTTCGACCTGCCCATTACTTTGGGGATGCCCCACGGAAGCAAAGTAGATTTTGATGCCGAGTTCATCACACCAATCTTGAAATTCGCCACCTCTAAACTGAGTGCCATTATCTGTGATAATTTTATTCGGTACGCCAAATTTGACCACAATTTTTTGAAAGAATTCTCTGGTCTTGACCGCTGTGATCGTGGCAACTGGCTTGGCCTCAATCCACTTCGTGAATTTGTCGATGGCGATGAAGAGATGAGTGAAACCACCTTGAGCCTTCTTCAAGGGTCCAACCATGTCGAGCCCCCAAACTGCAAATGGCCAGGTGATCGGAATAGTCTACAGCTCCTGTGTCGGCACGTGGACCTACCAAGCAAAAAACTAACAGCCTTCACATGTACGGACGATGGCCTCCGCTTCTGTTACTGCAGCCGTCCAGAAGAAACCTTGACGATAAGCCTTTCCAACTAAAGTGCTTGATGCTGCATGATGTCTGCAAACTCCCGAGTGGATTTCTTTGTGGAGATTCTTCCCTTGTTCTGTTATACACCGCCTTAGGACTCCAAAGGCGCTTTTCCAAAAGAACTCTTCTCCAAGCACCACATAGCTTTTACTCCAATGTGCAACACATTCTGCCTATGTGCGATCTTCAGGGAGCTTGTCCTTCAACAGATAATCCAGATAGGGAATTGTCCAGTCAGGGTTGATGATCAAAACTTCCGCCTCGGCCAGCTTTTCCTCCGACTTGTTCGACTCCTGCTATCGGCTTATCGTAGGTTTATGAAGCTCTTCAACGAATACGCCAGTTGGAACTATTGCCCGATTGGAACCCAATCTTGCAAGCTCGTCTGTTGCTTCATTATCTCGACGAAGTACATGGATAAGCTCCAACCCGTCAAATTTATCCTCCAGTTTGCGCACCTCCTGGTAGTACGCGGCCATATTATCACCGATGCACGACCAATCTTTCTGTACTTGGTTGATCACGAGCTACGAGTCCCCGTAAACTATCAATCGTCGGATACCAAGCGATATGGCGAAACAGAGCTCGCGGATGAGTGCCTCATACTCGGCGGCGTTGGTTGATACTGGAAAATGAATTTGAAGAACGTATTTCAACCATTCTCCTCTTGGAGAGATGAGCACTAAGCCTGCCCCTATGCCGCTGAGTAAGAGAGAACCATCGAAGATCATCGTCCAATACTCAAGCTCCTCAATGGCTGTGGGATTTTGCAGTTCTATCCACTCAGTAGTGAAGTTGGTGAGTGCTTGTGATTTGATGGCAGTTCGCGGCTTGAATGAAATTTCGAAGGCTCCGAGCTTAACTGCCCACTTTGCAATTCTTCCAGTGGCTTCCCGATTGTGGAGTATGTCTCCAATCGGAAAAAAGTGACCACCGAAATTGTGTGCTCTTGAAAATAATGCTTGAGCTTGGGAGAGGTAATCAGTATGGTGTATATTAATTTTTGTATTTGTGGGTATCGTACCTTGGACTCGCCCAATACCTCGCTGACGAAATAAACTGGGCATTGAATGACTACATGAGTCGTTGCTGCTATGTAAAGCAAAAGGGGTTCCTCGGGCATTGGTGAAACCAACACTGTGGGTGTGGTTAGGAACGTCTTGAGATCCTCAAAAGCTTGTTGTGCCTCGGGAGTCCATTGGAATTTGCTCTGCTTCTTAAGGAGTTTGAAAAATAGCATCCCCCGCATCCCTAGGTGGGAATAAATCTGTCGAGTGTGATCATGCATCCTGTGAGCTTCCGGACATCCTTAGGATTACCCCATGGAACGGCGAGTCCGCTCCTCCGTCGACCAAGACTCTCTTGAGTTTGGCGTTGCAAATAACAGGGTCAAAGACTAGAGGATATCTCCTTGGGTCATCGTCACCAGGGAGATCCCGCTTCCTGCTAGCCTCTCCTTTATCTGGTTCCGATTGCTTGTTGCTTTCTCGCGTGAACCTTTTCAAAGTGAAGCAATCTTTGGCAGCATGCTTACCCTTAGGATGGAAAGGACATATCGCGTCCATTACCTTGTCATAATCTCCTGTCCGCGGTGCTCGGGGCCAACCGCGACCGGCTCCTCGCCTTTACGCTTCTTGTCCTTCTGCTTGGAGGACTCGGCGTGGTCCTTCTTGTCCTTCTGTCATGGATGGTTATCTTGGCGCTCGGCTAGGGCATCTAAGGCCATGGCGTAGCGGTCCGCTAATGCGAACATCTCCTTCACCATAGTCGGTGGCTTCTGGGACATCTTTTTGATCAGGTCGAAGTCGCTGACTCCTTTCTGAAAAGCTGCTATGATGACCGCATCCGAGACGTCCTGGATCGTGTTTTTCTTCTGCATGAAGCGTTGGATGAATTCCCAAAGAGACTTATTCTTCTTTTGATGGAGTTGATACAGATCCCACTAGGTTCTAGGCCTCTCATAGGTGCCTTGGAAGTTTGCGATGAATTACTCACACAGATCTCCCTAGGAATTTATAGAATTCTCCAGAAGTCCTATGAGCCAGGTCTGAGCCAATGGGGTAAGGATGACTGGTAAGTAATTTGCCATCACGTTGTGGTGTCCTCCGGCTGCCTTGACCACGAGGGCGTAAACCTGCAGCCAAGCCTCTGGGTCCCTCTCCCTGTCGAACTTGACGACGCCCTTAGGGTTGAAGCCTTCTGGCAATACCACTAGGCAGAGCCGAGTAGTAAACGCGGACCTCATTAATGGATCCGTCATTGCGCCATGGTGGAGATCGGTGTGGAGGAGTTCTGGCTCAGCGGTGTTCGTCGTCACGCCGGCCACGGTGGTGGCTGTCCTTGTGATCATCGTGATTATCATGCCGATCGTCGCGGTTGTCTCGGCCATCATGGTCAATGCCGAAACGCTCATAGTCGTCGTCGCGTCGGTGCTATTCATCCTCTTCTCGCTCACGCCGCTTGGCATTAAGGTCCAAGCGGAGGTCGCGATGAGATTCCGGTGGGCATCTTCATCACGGTGGGACTCGTGCTGACTGCATGCGGTTCTCCTTAGTTGTGCTGAATTGCTGCCGCCGTCACCATGGCCTTAACTTGGGCCACGATTGGGGCAGCCGGGCTATCAGCTCTGAGCATTGGGCCCAGGGTGTTGAGGAGTGTCTTGGAGGCGATGATATTCTGCTGCGGCGTATGGAAAACAGTTTGGTCCCCCATTCTTGCTTGCAAGATGTCCTCGTTGACGTTGCGGGCTAGGGCTTGGGCTCGGAGAGACCGCGTGTGCGCTTCTGGGCCTCATGACGAAGATGATCTACCTCCGCATCTTCTTCAGCATCTTGCTGATGCTGAGATTCGGTCCGCTGGTCTTCAATCACGTAGACGCCACGAAAATCATGGCAACTTCCCGTGCTGCTCTCCGACTCGGTCTCCAAGCCAAAGGAGTGAAGAGGGGATAAGTTGACTAGATCTTCGAATCCGAGTGGATTGCCGCAGATGACGCCTACCACCCGAGATCCGTCCT
Organism: Guadua angustifolia; assembly: GCA_036346375.1. Classification (NCBI taxonomy): domain Eukaryota; kingdom Viridiplantae; phylum Streptophyta; class Magnoliopsida; order Poales; family Poaceae; genus Guadua; species Guadua angustifolia. The sequence goes on from CM070502.1 coordinate 44,086,343, forward strand.
TGGTCGAATCCTCACCATATCCGAGTTGGGAAGTAAGCCCCCAGCGCACTACTTGGGAGTAAGTGGTAGCGGCATTCCCTAACCCGAGCAGGAGTGCGAGCGAGGTGCTACTGAAGTCTCTCCCAAATTGGATGTAGTCCAAATCTGAGAGCTTGCCGAGGTTATCGACGATGATGTCTAGGCTCCCGAAGCGGAAAGCCTGGCCAGGAGCGAAGGTGACAGCGACTCCGTTGATTGTAGCCATCGAGCTTGACGAGATTGATCTTCGCGCTTCTACCTATCGCGCTAACCGCCGGCGTTTGTTGTCGCAATAATGATTATGGGGCCAAGCTTTGGATCCAAACTCGATGGTATCATAAGACATGGGGTTATACTGGTTTAGGCTCTCGTGGTGGAGGTAATACCCTAGTCCTGCGCTCTGGAATTATGATGATCTATCTCAATGCGTGGATGTGATGTGTTTCTGTCTCAAACTAGAATCCCTCGTCCCCCTTATATAGTGGAGGGGCACAGTTACAACGAAGAGTCCTAGTTGGTTACAAGATGGAGATTTTATCTCTAACCGAATATGTTAGTATGCGGGATTACAATTGTATCCTACCTATTCAAGGTCGGTTACTATCTTTAGCCCTTCCTTATTGGATACGGCAGTTGCAGTCCGGGTGATGCCCATCTCTATGTAGCCGGCTCGGCCTATCCCCTTTTGGGTGTTCCTCGCGGTCCGCCATGCAGATACCCGGGGTCCATGTACTCCACAGCTGGTGGCTTTATTACGTGGGTGGTCAACTATCTAAGTAGCTTGATACCCATCGGAACGCACAATATCAACCCTTGTATCTTTATCCTTCAAACTTTTTTATATTTCTTGCAATTATCTTAATGTATTTTTTTAATACCTTTCAATAATATTAAAAAGTTTCGTATGTGTTTGTACGCTCTGTTTCTAATCTACCAGGTGTTTTAGGTTTCTTATTCCTGCTTTGCAAAGGGTTCAGGGAATATCAGGCAGTCGTCTTAATCATTTGCCATTTGTCTTGCTCATGCTTGATACTCCAGCTTACTAGGATAACTACCTCGTCAATTATTACTACATAGATTATGTCTTCTTAAGAGAGACCAGCATAATTGGGAAGTTAATTTAATTGAGCTCTGTTTTTTGGCTAAAGGGTGCCATCTTGACCACTTTCTCTGTGTATATCTAGTACTCTTTTGATATCGCATACTACACTCTGTGCTTGACTGCACGTCTTTATGCCGGAATGGGATACGTGGTGACGGCAGCAAACAGATCTTTATTCACTTGTATCACCATCTCCAGACGCTACCCTTATCCAAGGTAACTATCTGATTGCTACTTAACTATCAAAAATGTATCGTATGCTAGACAATAGGTTAAAGCACAATACAGTCCTTTTAGTTTCAGATTTTCAGTATCAAGACACGAGACTAGAGTTCAGTAACACACTTGCCCACTTAATTTGCAAACTTGAATAATTGAATGCGAGTAAAGGGTTTTATCCTCCACTGCGCGCACTTGCCTCTTCGCCTTCTATACTCCACAGCGTGTTCCGCCGCTAGGGTTAACCGCCGCATTCAAAATCTCGTGCCACCGCTAGCCCATTCCGCACCAAAAATGTCTTCTTCCCCTTCCAAGGACACCTCCGCGCCATCCTCTTCCAAAGATTGGGCTACCTCGGTGACGACAAAGGGGCGCCTTGAGGAGTTGGTGACCACCGGAGTTCTCCTAGCGCTGGAGCTGATTTCTGGGCGTCCGGCGGTGGGTGAGTCTTCTCCCACCCCTCGATCTAAGGAGATCATTGTCTTTGAGTCCTTTTTCCAGCGTGGGTTTGGTCTTCCTGCTTGCGCTTTCCTCCGCGGTCTTCTCAACTTCTACGAGATTGAGTTGATTCAATTGAACCCCAGTTCCATCTTGCAAATTTCCATTTTTGTCCACCTCTGTGAAGCATTCATCAGCATTTCCCCCACTTCAATCTCTTTTGCCATCTTTTTCTTCTCAAACCTTATCCGAGCAAGAGCGCCCCTAAGGTAATTGGGGGTGTCGGCTTCCAATTGCGTAACGGACTGAAGAAGTCCTATTTTTCTATCCCCTTCAAAACCTCCAACAAGGGTTAGCACCAGGAATGGTTTTATTGCACCAATCCCGATCCCTTTCTTCCTTCCTTTGCCGTGCTCCCGCCCAAATTTTCTCCTTCTTAGGTCTCGGTTCCCTCTGATAACGAAATCAAGCAAGTCAGGGAGCTCTTGGAAATAATCAACAAGCTAAAAGAGGAGGGCCTGACCGGAGTAGGTATCACCGTCAGCTTCGTCGCCCGTCGAGTGCAGCCCCTCAAGGAGTGAGTCCACCTGGGATTCGAGTATAGCGGAGAATTTGACCCCACTCGAGAAGCGCTCGAGCCCATCCCAAACGGGGTGCTGTTCAACCAGCTTGGCGACTTCTTCACCCCGGGCACCCAACTCACCAACAAGGGGTGCCCAAAGGCCTTCACCGTGATGTGGCCCCCTCCTGAGGTAAATACCTTTTCCTTACTAGAACTTGATCTTTGATCTCTGAGCGATTGTTAACTGACTTTGTGCTTGTCTCCATTTACAGGAGCGATGCGCTTTCTTCTCCGACGCTCCACTCCCCAACATCCCTTAGCACAAGAGTGCTAAGCAGAAGCGACTTGCCAGCCCTTCGGCTGGGGAGACGAGTGCCGAAAGGGAAAGAAGCCGGTGGCCAAGGGCCTCCGAGTTCTCAATGCCCTGCTGGTGGCCTGACGATCCGGGAGCCCGCGGCCTAGCAAGCGCCGCCGCCTCCATGGTCTAGCTTGCAATCGGGTTCCTCCGCAAGTGGCTCAACCACTTGGAAAGGGCCGGAATAAAAATAAAGAAGTCCAACAGATTAGTTTTCCCATTGACTCTTACACTTGTTTCGTAGAATTGTATCCTGATTTCTCCCTTTAACAGGAAACAATTTGATGACATCCCTGTGGACGCGTGTCGGTGTACTTTGCACCGGGGTACCCTTTTCGCCGTGAAAAGTAATAGGCCCAAGAAGTGGTCTGGCCCAATTTAAAGCCCATGCGGCCCCCTGGCGATCACGCCCTGCTCGCCGGGCAAGCATCCCGCGTGGCGCCCTGGCGGGTAGCCGGGTGAGCATGCCTCGCCACGGGCGAAAGCGACCTGTGACCCCCTAGCGAGCGATCTGGCGATCACGCCTTGCTCATTGGGCGAGTGGCAGCGTGGCGTACTGGCGGGCAGCCGGGCGAGCATGCGCTGCCCGGGCGAGCAGCCCACGCGACCCCTGGCGGCGGATCGGCGATCACACTCGCCGCGGGAGGAGCCCACGTGGCGGCCTGCCGAGCGGGCGGGTGTTTGGGCCCCCCTTGTCAGGCCACAGATGCAACCAAAGGAATGAAGGGAAGGCTTCACCTCGAAGTTTCCCTCTCCTGGCACCTCGTGTTAGGATCATTAATTGAGAAGGGTCCAGCGTTCGACACGACGGCGACTAATCCCTCTGACGTCTCTCACCAACCTGTCGTAGAAGCGTCCTGTCCTAGGTGGACCGGGCGAGACCTCTCACCGACATTAAATGATGTTCGAAGGACAAGGCCACGGAGGTGTGCTTAATAAATGAGTCGTGGGTAGATGTGAAAGCTGGAATGATGGGTGTAATTGATATGTGTAGATAAGTATAGCGCCACCTTCTCTCCTGCCCAGGGTGGCCCATCTATATAAGGGCACCCTAGTGCATGAAGAAGAGGGGGGGTTGGCTAGAACAAGAGGCATAGAAAAGCAAGCACTGAGAAACACCGTTGTAAACATTTTTCCCCCTTTCCTCAATAAAGAACACACAGGACGTAGGGCTATTACCCACACTGGGGGCCTGAACCTGGATAGATCGGTGTGTCTACTAGCTCGCTATCGCCCGAAACTCATCGCTGAGAGACATTAGGGTTTCCAGCCACGAAGATGCCCTCTTCCGAACCATAATTTCCGTCTAGGGAGTAGACACTCTGTTAGTGGAATCTTGTCAGGCGAAATACGCCGACAACATGCTAACCAGGACACCTCAGGAAACCAAACCTGAGGACATTTCTAATCAGGCCAAGGCGCCCTCGCCGACTGCTGCTGCACCCGGGGAAGTCGAAGCGGTCCCCAAATCAAAGTCATCTTTGCCGCCGCCTCTCTCTCAGCCTCAGCCGACTGTGAGCCCAATGGCCCAGGAGCTCGCCAACTGCCCCTCCCCTCCAATGGAAGAGATTCCTCACGAGCCTCGATCGCCCCCACACCCCAAATCTCCGCTTCGTGCCATGTGGCGCAATCTGGAGAGTGAGTGGGAGACTGTCGATGACGAGGCGGAGGAGGAGGAGAGGAAGGAGCTTTATAAGCACACCATTGAGTGTGCTCGACTGATTTGGGTATGTTATTGGTTCCTTTCTTCTTTTGTTCGTGCCAAGTGGCACATCTTCATGATTCTTTTTGTCGTCCTCAGAGTCTAGGGGACTGCTCCGAAAGGAAGTTCGAGTTTCTCCAGAGGATGCTCCCGGAGATCAAGAAACACCAGGAGTACGAGGCCGACCTGGAGCGGGTCTGGACCGAGGGCAAGGCTAAGCTGCGAGAGCTTTGGGCCCAGGTCTAGACTTTGCGAGAGGACAAACTGGATCTATCCGGCTCCCTCCGATGTAAGTGTTTCTTCAATCGTCTTGTTGCTATATTCAATTATTTGTTCTTTAACTCTTTTTCCATGCTTCATCTCGGGATTGCATCAATACGAGGCTTCAGGAGCAGCTCCAGGTGCTGAAGGACTCAGAGTTTCAAGCCCAAACCAACTCAGAAAGGCTGGAACGAGACTAGATGGTATGTTTCCCAACTCGGTTCTCCTTTGCCTTCATCATGTTTGCAGTGCTCTTGGTGATGATCCGCCCTGCTTGTAGAGTACAAGAAGAGGACGCATGCACAATATGGCGTTCTCAATGAGAAGGTCAAGACTGCGGAAGCGTCATACACTGAGCTCCGTGAAGCTTCCAAACCGGTTCTAAAGTTACTGTGCCCCGGAGAGGCAGGGCCGAGTGACAAAGGCCAAGTTGTCTTGCGACTGAAGGAGGCGCCTAAGAGGCTCAAGACCCATTTAAAGGAAACGGCGACCACGAGTACCAGCCAAGCTCTGGCAATCGTAAAGTCGTTCTATCCCTGGGTGGATCTCGAAGCCATCAAGGAGAGCTTTGTGTGCACTATTGATGATGAACAAGCCACCGCCCTGCTTGATGAGGTCAAGGATACTTCCGCTGCCTTAGTAGAGAATCTGGACTTAAGTTTCCTGTAAATATGTACTTGTGGAACTTGGCCATAATTGCTTCGCCGCGTCCTGAGAAATCCTTGGATGAGGCAATAATGATCGACTGGTACTTGGTCATAACTGTTTCACCGCATCGTGAGAAATCCTCTTTGAATCAAATCTTAGGCGTTGTTCGTATTCGGTTCGACTTCCCACGCTAGCATGTCCTAAAAAATGTATAGCATATAAAGGCCCCACCGCAACGGGAGCGACCATCCACTTTTGAGTCTTCACTTTTCTAGCAGTCTTTTATTTCTTTTGGAAGTCTCCAATGGCGTCTCCTTCTCGCTCCGCCGTGCCCGTCGACGAAGCGCCGCCGCCTCCACCACCAATGACAGTGCTTGATCTCATTGCCGAGGCTCCGATGCCACCGCTCGTTGGTGAAGTAGTGGAGAACCCCTTCAATTTTGAAGAAGAAGCGCCGGCGGCGCCTGCTGACGAAGAAGATCCGCTTGCCGAGCTGTAGGCCGATTATGACCTTGCTCTTGCTGAAGTTGCTTTGGCGAGGAAGTGCTGCCGCGATGGTGCTCTTGTGGCGATTGATCGATGCCACCCCAGCCATCGCTGAGGCTGCTGATGTCATCATCGAAGTGTTGGCCCGCACGCGTCGCACTTACATTTAGCAACCTTGAAATCATGTATACGCAAAGCTTAGGTAGTGTAAAAGCATTTACTCGGACGTGACACCCGACTAGCTTATAATTTTAAAGCTTTTTACTCCTTTTTTCTTTATTGATTTTAAATTTATCTAAGTGGTTTGACTCTTTTTGTTATGCACTCTGCCTGACTAGTCTAGCCCCCGAGCACTGGGACTCGGCTCATGGCTCTTTGTCCCAGGCACACCTTTCGAGTGCCTATAGTTCGCTGTTCATGGGGTTAGAGATTTACTACTCGGAATTAACACACTCAGACTCACTCGTAATCATTAGGGAAAAGAAGCAAAAATGACTCAAAAAAATGTGCGCGTGCGCACACTATTAGGTGTAGCCCCCGACTTACTGCTTAGTTGGATATCAACTAAGTAGCAAGTCAAGAAAATACTTTATTCATAATGATATGATTGAGTACAAGATTTTAAGTGTAAAAGCGACGTAGCTGCTCTATATTCCACGTGTTGCCGATGATCACGCCTTCTTCGCGCCTGAGTTTGTAAGCCCTCGGGCGTGTCACTTCATCAACAATGTAAGGGCCTTCCCAACTTGGGGAGAGCTTGTGCTCAATTTTTTGATTCTTTCTCAGAACCAGATCTCCTTTAGAGAAAGCACGGCCTTGAACATTGCGATCGTGATAGCGATGCAAGCTCTGAAGGTACTTAGCCGACTGGATTACTGCAATGTCCCTGGCCTCTTCTAGTCGGTCGAGATTTTCTAGTCAACTTTCTTCAGACTCAGCTTCCTTGTACTTCCGATCCCGCGAGGATCTGAATTTCAACTCAGTAGGTAAGACTGCCTCAGATCCACACACTAGGAAAAGAGGTAACTGCACGGTTGCCCTGCTAGGAGTAGTTTTAAGCCCCCAGAGCACCGAAGGCAATTCTTTGACCCATCGGGTGGCATATGGTTTAAGACGATCAAATATCCTTGCCTTTAATTCCATGTAGCACCATGCCATTGGCTCGTTCGACATGTCCATTACTTTAGGGATGGGGCATAGAATGTCGTTTAATAGGTACTTACCCTCCTCCGCAGAAATACACCGAGTCAGGACGCCGAAAACGTTCCGCCTGTAGAGCATGCCGTCCACGAGTGTGTACAAGCTCGCCCATCGCTTGATCTTGCTCCTCTCGGCAAGGTCGGGTGGCAGGTCGCCCCTTGCAAGGAAATTGTGGATGGGCTCGGCCCAGGAGGGGATACCGTCGACCACAGCGAGCATGACCTCCTGATCGGAGATCGATGGGGCCGCCAGCGTCTCCAGGATGACGTCGGGGGGAATGTTGTCGGAGGAGGAGCCGAGCTTGGAGAGGAAATCCACGCTGGAGTTGTCCCGCCTGGGGATGTGCTTGAGCTCCAAGTTCTGGAACCACTTCTCCATCTTGCGCACCTCGGCGAGGTACTTTGCCATCGAGTCCCCGAGCATTGGTAATCCTTGTTGAACTGGTTGATGATGCTGGGAGTCGCCCTTCACGACCAGCCGGCACACGCCCAATGCCTTGCAAGCTCGCAAGCCCGCCAGGAGGGCTTCATACTCTGCCACATTGTTGGTCGCTGGAAACCCGAAACGAACCACGTACCTCAACTGGTCGCCGCGCGGGGTAAGGATAAGGATCCCAGCCCCCGAGCGCTTGAAGGACCTTGAGCCGTCGAAGAACATGACCCAGGGCTTGTCCTCCTCGACCTGAAGCTCAGGAGCGGGCTGCGACGTCTGCTCGACCACGAAGTCGGCGAGCACTTGCGACTTTATGGCCGTCCGAGCCACGACCTGGACGTCAACATAGTTTTGAAGGCTGACTATACAACAAAAAGAGCGTACAACCATCACATTAAACCAAAAGTATGACATCTCCAGAAGTGTCCTGCCCTTGAACACTTCTGGGCGTTTACAATGTCGAGCTTAGCCCCTATTCCGTGCCCCGCCCGACCACCGAGAGGCAATACAAACAGAACTCACATCCGTCGATGTCCTCACTTGAAAACCACAAAGCAGAAGCATGAGTACAAAAGGTACTCGCAAGACTTACCCATGGTCCATATATGACCGACTTGAAGGCATATGCATTGGGATGTAGCAAGGAGTAAGCTTAAGGTAACAAGTGCATAAAAGCATAACTTTGGTTCAAATTCACATTCAACTACTCAATTTACAAGTTTTATAGCATTTATGGACAGCACCTATTACTAGGGTGAAATCTGAAATTAAACAATGAAGAGAGCAAGTAATAACATGAACAAGTATCAACATCAAGTATACCAACTAATTTCAAGTTTAAGTTGTTACTACGCTGAAATGTCGGATGATACAAGTGTGCTCATATCCGAGAGCGCGGTAATTCGAATCACTTACTCACCCTGCAGGGGATCATCAATCGCACAACATATGTCCTACAAGGAACCTCATGTCAACCCTCCTCCCATCCATACATAATCGTTGAACCATCCTCATGCGGTCCGAGCACCTAGCACCCCCTCGAGCGGCTCAAGCCTTGCTTAGCCCTCGAGAGTCGGCCTATGCCTTGCCCTCAACCACGTCCAACCACATGAGGGCATGACCCATCGAGCAGTACGCCATGAAAGGGTGGCTTACCGTACCATTATATTAGGCATGCGATCAACAAGGTGTGCTCGATCAACATGGCAAACAACGGATCGGTCCTTAACTGACACAGGCGAGACTACAACATTTGAGTCTCCACACCCAAATGATCCAACCCTCTCGCCCGGTCTCAAGTTTACATTTCAGAACATAACCATATCCATTGCAACCCAATAGTGTGAAGTAATTAATCTCAAGTGATGGAGCCATCCACCACTTGGCCCATACCCGACATCTAAGCAAACTAAGCATGGACACGATATAATTACCCATATACTAGCTCCAAAGGAGGTGTTCGACAATTATCAATGAGTGTATGTGCAGCAATTAGGATCTAGCCCTATCCCACATTTCAATTTCTAATGCAAGACGTAATCATCCAATAAGCAGTTTATTCGCAAAAATACAATTATATATAAGGTTGAAAATGCTTAGGTGCTTGCCTTGAGCTTTTGCTGGATTCTCAATAACAGTCGGCTCTCCGGTACCCCCTCGGTCACAGTCGCGTCACCCTCCGCGTGTTCGTTTTCTACACGATCACAATGCATGTGAAATGAGATGCATGCAATGCATATCAAATGAAATACTAAATGCATCCCCCATGGGAGTTCCAAAAGTGCAAACATTCATCTCAATATAAGAATGAAAATACAAATGCTAAACTCCACTTCTATTTTATAGCAAAAATCTGAAAACAGCAAGCATACTCCTCTAAACACACATAACTTTTAAATGGCAAACCCAAAGATTGATCTTCTTGGACTCTATGTGACCACAAGAGCATGATCTATCTTTATCATACATCCTAACATTCAGAATATAGATTTAAAATCCCCAACTAAACTCTGAACCTCAGCCCCAAAAGTCTGAAATTTCAGCAAAACCGGTTTCAGGACAGACAGTGATACAAATGACCATAACTTTCTAACCACTTAGCCAAATTGAGCAAACTTAGATTCGAAACGACCACAAGACATAGACCTACAACTTAGCTTTGCCCAATCATCCAGAATCTGCGTAGGGAACTCCAAGTTCAGCCAAGAACAGAGAGCAGTTTCAGTGTCCAGAATTTTCAGAGTTTCAGAACAGCATGCACCAATTTCATCATAAAAATTGCTATATTTAATGGAATTGAAGAAAGGATAATATTTTTACAATCTAAATGAAATTTCCTACAACTTCTCAGGCAAATTTTATTCTAATTCGGCCTCTAACTAATTTTAAACCGCCGCTCAAGTTTCAGCTCCACATTTTCAGCATTCCAGAGCAGCATGCACTAAAATCATCATAACTTTAAGCTGGATTATCGAAATTGAGTGATTCTGGTTGGAAATGAAAGATAATTCCATTACCCACAACTTTCTCTACATCCAGCCTAGCAGAAGATGCCCTTAACTTGCTGAAATCAACCCGAAACAGCAGCTACGAAATCTGCTCGAAAATCAGAATTGTGCTCAAAACCCTAGAGTTGTTGTTTCCTACCCAAATCCCAAATCTCTACTCTCCTGAGCCCCCAAATTCACCATTGCTGCCCCCAAAACCAGGAAACACTCAACCCTAAAGCAAGGAAGCCTTACCTCAAAATCTCACATGGGGAACAAAGAGAAGAGAGGAGGAGGGAGCTGCTGCTTGGGGGGGGGGAAGGGAGGCGCCAGTAGGGGGAGCTCCGGCCTGAAGAGGAGCTGGGGAAGAGGGTGCCACCTTGGGAGGAAGCTGGAGGGAGTGCTTGTGGAGGCGTGATGGGGGAGGAGACCTAGGAGAAGGGGGCTGCTTTGGGGGAGGAAAAAAAACAGGAAGAAGAGTGTGCTGGTTGCTGCTGCCCCCAATTTCTTTTTTGTGTTGAGCTCCCTTGACCCCACTAGTAAGCAAAGTTCGAATGGCTAAGTCCCCAAAATTTCAGCACATGGATTCAGTTTTTGAGCCACGTTTTGAATTAGTGTTTGGCATTGGATTTTGGTTCTAACCCCACAATGCTGTAGAGAAAAGTTTCTAGTTTGTGATTAGCTAACCCGCACATTCTAGATCATTATAGATTTCAAGTTACGAGGCTCCAAACTTTGATTAAAACCATACTCGCAACCTGAAATTTCTAGCTCTTGAAGTTTGCTAAGATTGGAAATTCTCAAGTGGCAAATTTGGGATAGGTTCTGAAGTTAGCAGTGGATCTCAAATGCGGCCAAAAACTTGGTTGGCGCTAATGTTAGCCGCATGTGCCGAATTCAAATTTGGGGCCATGACAACAGCCGCACCATTGGTGAGAGGAGCCGCCCAGACCGTCCTCGGGTTATCGAATGTCCCGTCGTCCACATCGGAATTGGAGGTTAGCAACGGATCGCGGTGGCGCTTCGCGATGCTAACACCCAAGCCCAATAGAGACAACGTCAGCCCCATTCGATGAACTCGACAACCGCCCCAGTATTCCCCGGTATGCAACCCAAACTCGCCAGATCGCCTCGCATACGGTTTCCAATGCCATATCAGTTCAATTCGCATAAAGTGGGCAACGAACCCAAAACTTCACAATCGACACGCATACGCGAAGCACAAAAACAACACCAACTCAAGCATAAAGACAAACTAGACAACCACCCAACTAAACAACTCATCTAGCATACTAGAAGCATATAAAACATGACTAGACAGCAAGATAAAAGTTCAAAATTTCGGCATGACGCCCCTAGAAGTATGGACATCCACTCAAACAGACGGAAGAAACAATTGTCTAAACAATTATATCACAACCACAACCACAAGCATAAGGATCAACATAGCTAGAAGCAACACTAAACATGAATTAAGCACGAGAATACAACAAGGTTCAACGACGGAAATAGACAAGTAATTAAACATAGTCATGACATAGATTTGGGAGCTAACTATACAACAAAAATGAATCAAATCGCAACACATTAGCAAAATAAAACTTCTCCGGAAGTGTTCTGCCCCTGAACACTTCCGGGCGTGTGCGATGCCGTGCTAAGCCTCTACTCGGTGTCCCGCCCGACCACCGAGAAGCAATATGGACAGAACTCACAACCGCCGGGTCCTCACTGAAAAATCACAACGACAACATGAGTCTGAAGGTACTCGCAAGACTTACCCGTGGTCCATATATGACCGACTCCAAAGGAGATGCATTTGGCGGTAGCAAGGTAAACAGGCTTAGGTTAAAAGTGCGGAAATGCTTAACTTTGTTTCAATTTTAGTCATCTACTCAAGTTTTTCTCAATATAGTTAGCAGTTGTAACAGCACCTACCTCTAGCATGATATTGTAATTAACAGAATGTAAAGCAAGTCATCTCATATCAAAAATTAGCTCAAGCCCAACGGCGAACCACAAGTTCAAGTTGTTTACTACGCAGAAGAAGTTCGGACCAAGCGTGCTCATATCCGAGAGCGCGGCAATTCGAATCGCTTAATTAACCCTGCAGGGAAGCATTGATCGCACGACACTTACCACAAGGGCCTAGTGTCAACCCTCCTCCCATCCATACCTACTCGTCGAACCATCCTCATGCGGCCCGAGCACCTAGCAACCTCCCTCGAGCGGCTCAAGCCTCGCTTAGCCCTCGAGAGAGACCTAGGCCTCGCCCTCAACCACGTCCAATCGCATGAGGGCATGACTCGTCGAGTAGTATGCCATGAAAGGGTGGCTTACCGTACCATAATCGGGCATGCGACCAACCGGGGTGTGCTAAATCTTATTCCACTTACGGATCGGTCCTTAACTGACACAGACGGGGCTACACATTTGAGTCTCCGTACCCAAATGAACCAACTCCCCGCCCGGTCCACAATTCATTTCTTTCCAAAACCTTTCCCAATTCCAAGTCCGACATAAAGTAGTATGTGTGTAATGATAACAACCGCAAGTGACAGAACCCTCCGTCACTTGGCCCAACCCCGACATCTAAGCATTCTAAGCACGGACTCATTATTACCCATAGTCTAGCTCAAAAGGAGATATTCGACGAATACAAGGGGTGTACGTGCAGCAAATAGGAGCTATTCCTATCCCACATGGCAATTCCTAATGCAATACTTAACACTTCAATTAATCACATTATTCTCAAAAATAACGATACATAAGGATAAACATGCTTAGGTGCTTGCCTGCAGATTCTGCCGGACCCCCAACGGCAACTTGCCCACCGATGTCCCCCTCGACCACGGCCACGTCACCCTCCGCGGTTTCGTTCTCTACACGAGCAGTGCATATGAATGAGATGCATGCAATGCATATGAGATGGAATGAGAATTAACGACGATAATGCAAGCACTCATCAAGACAAAACGAAATACAAATGCGAATTTCCACACTAGCAACCAAGCGACATTATGAATTTGCTCAACACTATTTGAGCGAAACCTCCATAGCTAGTGACTTAACTGTTTATCACCCAAGCTAGCTCCAAAAGCGCAAACATTCAACTCAATTTAAAACTGAAAACACAATTGCTAAACTCCACTTCTATTCTATAGCAAAATCTGAAAATAACAAGCACATTCATCTAAACAAGCATAACTTTTATTTGGCTAATCCAAAATTGACTTCATGGACTCGAAAAAGACCACAAGAGGGTGATCTAACTCTACCATGCATCAAAACATTCAGATTACAAAAGTAGAGCTTGCAATTAAACTCTGAACTTTAGCCCCAAGTCTGAAATTTTCAGCACAAACTGATTTCAGAGCAGCGTTGATACAAATGGCCATAACTTTTGAACCGTTTGATCAAATTGAGCAAACTTATACTCTAAACGACCACAAGACATAGACCTACAACCTGGATTTGGCCAATCACTCAGATTCTGCCCAGGGAATTCCCAGTTCGGCCAGGAACAGAGAACAGTTTCAGAGTTTCAGAAATTTCAGTGTTTCAGAACAGCATACACAAATTTCATCATATAAATGGCTATACTTAATGGAATTGAGTAAAGGATGACATTTTATAATCTACATGAAATTTCCTAAAACTTCACAGGCAAAATTAATTTCTAATTCGGCCTCTAACTAATTCTTATTCACAGCTCAAATTTCTACCCGAAATCTTCAGCATTTTCAGAGCAGCAAGCACTAAAATAGACATAACTTTCAGCTGGATTAATGAAATGAGGTGATTCCAGTTGGAAATGAAAGATAATTTGATTACCCACAACTTTCTCTACAGCCAACCTAGCAGGAGATGCCCAAAATTTTCTCAAATCAGCCCGAAACAGTATACGAGACCACTTATGCCAATGGTACGGGTTAGAAGTTATATCGGAAGACGGCATGTTTAGAGATCCTAAAGGCTCCTACTAGTCCGTATGTAAACAATTTTAATTATATATGTCAATGTGATATATATACATGTGTACTGATTGTTAAGCAAGTTTTTGTTGTATATTGTCACCAAATGTGATATATGTGTTGTAATTGAAGTGTTTATGTTCTGTGAATGTGATATATGCATTCTGTGTTTTGTACTGCGAATGTGATATATATATATGTGCATACTGTTAATATGTGATATTTTGGAGAATATGCAAAAATGGCACACCCCTATGAGGGGGTCATCACAATAGGTTCTTATGTGGAATAGATTCTGATAACGACATCATCAGAGTTATCAGAATCGGTTCTTATGTGGAACCGATTTTGTTGATAGTAGGGTCATCAGAATTAGTTCCTCATAAGAACTGATTCTGATGACACTATCATCAGAATCGGTTCCATATGGGAGCCCATTCTGATGAGAGCTCATCAGAATCAGTTCCTATATGGAACTGATTGTGATGATAGGGTCATCAGAATCGGTTTTTATGTGGAACCAATTCTAATGATATGGTCATCTTTGAACCGATTCTGAAGACTATATCATCAGAATCAGTTCCACATAAGAACTGATTATGATGAGCCCTCATCAGAATTGGTTTCACAAAAGAACCGATTCTGATGACCCTATCATCACAATCGGTTTCTCAAAAGAACAAATTGTGACGAGGTTATATCACAATCGGACCAAAACCGACTGTAATAGCTCCTCCTCATCACTTTCTAAAGACTTTGTAGCGCCAATAATGACAAAAAAAACTGATTTTGATGTAGAGTTCTGTAGTAGTGACTCCGAATGATATCGACTACTGTTTCGATGAGGATAGGTTTCACGATGGCAATCTAGATCAGATGTTGCGTTATGTAGAAGGGAACTGTGATGAGCGGGAGTATGTGAAATTTCGGGGCTTGATAGATGACTCGAAAAAACCTTTATTGATGTGCTGCAAGTCAAAATACACAAGGTTGTCATCAGTGCTTAAACTAATGAAATTAAAGGCAAGCAACAGTTGGTCCGACAAGAGTTTCACGACGTTGTTAGGATTGTTAGCAAACATGCTTCTAGAGGAAAATGAGTTATCGACAATCACCTACAAAACTAAGAAGGTTCTTTGTCCCTTGGGAATGGAAGTAGAAAGAATACATATCTATCCGAATGACTGTATCATTGTCGGCGTACTATACACCAGGGTACCCTCTTCGCCGCCACGAAGCGCTGCGTGCCCACGTGGCGATCTAGCGGCGGGTGGGTGTTTACCCGTCTGAGACGTCGATCCACGTGGGCTTGTGCGGCGGCAGTGTGGGCGACCACGCCTGCGCTTGCGGCGCCCGACCCACGTGGCGGCTTTGGCGGGCGATTGGAAAGCACGCCAGCCCACCGGTGTCGGTCCACGTGGGCTGGCGAGCGGCGGTGGCGACCACGCCTGTGTGGGAACCGTCCCTCGACTCCACCGATTCACCCAAATGCATGGCATATCTCAAGTGAATCAAGGGAACCTCGAGCGCCCCGTGATTATACCGTGTTGGTCCTGGATAGTTCGCCAACACGAGCATTCTCATCCAACGATTGACATCACAACACATACATAATTAGCGAAAGCATAAGCGTTAATACATACCAAAAGTAGGACTGCTGTCCATAACGACATATTTAGAGTTATTACATCAAGTAGCAGCGGAAAACATAAGATAAACAACAAAAGGGCCAGCATGGCATGCCCCAAACCCTCGGGCAACCAAGCTGGGCAAAACGGCGACTAAACGTTAGCATTGTTGAAATCGCCGTAAAAGTCCCCGGCAGCGCCTCATCCTCACCGCAGCAAGTGGACAATCCGATTGAGTACAAAGAGTGTACTCGCACAATAATATAAGTTGTAAGCTGGTTTCTAACTACATGTGGTTGCTACATCAAAGGAAGGCAAAATGGAAATTTTAGCATAAAGCAATATTTGGAATCAATCGTAAACAAATATAGATTGAAAGGAATTGCTTTTAGTAAACATTTGTAAATTCTAATACATAATATAACATTATCATAATCACTTTTATCTCATGCCTTCAAGCATTCTCTGAACCATGAGTTCCATCGCTCATGTTCTACTACACACACGAGTACTCCAATACTCATGTCTTGACTACACACACGAGTACTCCAATACTCATGTCTTTTTCCCACTCCCATCCCATTCTTACCAAGTCCTTAATACTCGCCCAGTGACTGACAGATCGAGAGATCGTCCTTAACCATGGACGCGGCTATTCGAATAGTTTAAACTCTGCAGAGGTACGACTTTACCCACACGACACGTCACACTCGTGAGCCAAGCTATTAACACATTTCCTTAGATGTGTCAGCCGAGGTGAACGTGACAAACCATTTCCCAGTATGCATGGTAGTGCGTATAAACCACCCGGATATTGTGACCCTTGATCCCGCGTGCCCGAAGGCTCGTGTGTGTGGATCAAGGAGTACACCCATTGTTGGACATCCCCAACTCAACAAAGTTCGAGGGACTCCGAGGACATTCCTTGGCGCTCCACCAAGCCCAAGGAATTCCGGCGGACATTCCTTGACACTCTACTAAGCTCAAGGAATTCCGAGTGCACATGGTTTACACACCCTAGTCATACACAAGTACTTGGTTACGCCGGTCCCATAAACGGCGTGTGGTTCGCACGATAGTTACTCAAAAAGACGTCACCAGGATTCAATCCTTAAGGTCCTTAGCCAACATCTCTAATCATTAAACAACATTTGAAACCATCATCATCATAATAATTCTCAATCATTGCGACCAATGGACTAAGTCCATCTATCGCGGTTTCTAACGATGTTCTAAGCATGGCTAAGCAATTCGCACGAACCCATATAATAATAATAAACCAACCATCTAGGGCGACAATGGAACATGGAAAGAATATGATAAGGGGATGGCATCACAAGGTGGTAATAGCTACGAATTTCTACCCAAACATCATTGTAATTGAAAGTAAGCATGCATTCGGTAAAATAATTCAAGATGTAATTGTCAAAATAGTAGGAGCAATCGTGGTCAAGGAATAAAGTAGTGCCTTGCTGCTCGTTCTTGACTTCGTAAGCGTAGTCGTACTCGGGAGTGCCTTCCGAAACGTCAACACCTAACGAGAAAATCCAATTCAATAAACACCAAATCAAGAATTCAAATGATGCACATGATTAAAAGATGCATGAAATGCTCATGATGTGTAGTACTAGTCATAATATGAAAGTACTAATTGAGTTTTTGCGTTAAAAGTTCAAGTCTTAAAGCTTTTATTGAATTATGTTCGGAGTATCCGAGTTTCACCGGACTATCGAGCGGACCTCTCGGTCTGAATTGAAATTATGTTCGGACTATCCGAAGTTTCATTCGGAATGTCCGAATGGTTCGACTATCCGAGTGTCATTGAATTGTCGAACCGACCTCTCGGTATGAAGTTGAAATTCCTTTCGGACTGTCCGAAATATGATTCGGAGTATCCGAAGGTAGGTTCGGAGTATCCGAATGGTACCTCGGAATGTCCGAGCAGACCTTCTCGGTTAGCCAATGCAGCCGTCAAGCTAACTCCTAGTCGGACTATCCGGAACTTCATTCGGAGTATCCGAAGGTGTTCGGAATGTCCGAGTAAAATCTCGGACTGTCCGAGCTGAGCGTTTCTGTTTCAGAACAACTGGTTTGTCTATTATCCTCTACACTTCCAAGTAATGAGCTAGGGTTTCATGGGGATGGACTAGGGCTCTAATGGAATGGACTAAGGTAGAAACTTACCACTACAAGGTTGCCTTTGCACAAGGTGGATGTTGGTTTCGGCGAGTGGATGATGAAAACGTCGCAATGCCGATTCTTCACGGTTCACCTCCTCCTAGCTCACGTGAGCGGCAATGCCTTCCTTTGCTCGTGCTTGCAGCGACCACTAGCCCTCCTCCTCGAACTTCTTTGCGACAAACCCGGCCGAATCAAGGATTGATGATGGATTCCATGGAAAGGCAAGAAATGAGTCACAAGAGCAGAAATTTCAGAACAAGGAGGAATGAAAAATCGATTGCCACTCACCCAAAACTTAGTGCTTCAAGAATCCATTTGGATGGATGTGAAGCTCTTGACCTTGGCTACAAGATGGTATAGCATGCACAAACCAAAACTCAAGTTTGGAGGGGATTTGTGGGGGAGAAATGGCAAGAGGTGAGGAAGAACACTCTTGCTGTTTTCTGGGTTGGGGCTGTGCAAATGAGCAGAAAAAGGGAGGAGAAACCAA
The DNA here is from genome assembly GCA_036346375.1 of Guadua angustifolia. Classification (NCBI taxonomy): domain Eukaryota; kingdom Viridiplantae; phylum Streptophyta; class Magnoliopsida; order Poales; family Poaceae; genus Guadua; species Guadua angustifolia. The sequence goes on from CM070502.1 coordinate 44,104,522, forward strand.
GGTTTAGGCCTTATATAGGCTGCCCACTCATGCCTTACATGTGGGGCTAGGTCCCACATGTCATAGAGTAGGTAAAAGGGTGGGTATGGGTGGTTTGAGTGAGAAAAGTCATGGAAGGGATGTGCAGTCCACAATTTTCTATGCAATGGTAGGTCCCATGTGTCATTGACTTGTCATGTACATAGGTAGGGGTGAGTAATGTAGCAACTAGTAGGGTAGGTATGTGCAGCCTTCACTCCTCTCTCTTGTTCATATGGCCCACATGTCAATGACTAAGGCAAAATAACATGTGTGCAGTTTGAAAAATGATGTTAGGTGGTTTTGCAACTCCCTCTTTTATGTAAGATGAATGTCCTAACACTCGTATGATTATAATTAAGGAGGATGCAGCGAGATTATGGAAGATGTTAGCGCGACAAGCCTCACTTACGGATCAACGTAAAATTGAAATTTGTTACACCTGCCGCTTGGCGCCCGATCCACGTGGCGTCTGGCGGGCGATTAAGCGAGCTGCACGCCAGCCCACCGGGTGTCGGTCCACGTGGCGCCAGAGGCGGCAGGTGGGCGACCACGCCACTCGCCCGGCGCCCGACCACGTGGCGGCTTTGGCGGCGATTAAGCGAAGCACGTTCAGCCCCGGTGCCGGTCCACGTGGCACGCGGGCGGCAGTGGCGACCACGCCGCCGCCGGCCGCCCGGCCACGTGGCATGCGGGCGAGCACACCTCGTTTGTTTCGCTGCCATGCAAAAGGGTGGAATGCGGTGGCTTCATCCTGAAGTTTCCTTCGCCACCGTACCGTGTCAGAGACAGGCCTGCTGTACCATGCATGTCGGTCCCAAGGAATTCTGCTACAAGCCCGTTCCTCTGACACCTCACACCTACCCGTGGCAGAGGGGTCACATTCCGGAAGAACCGAGCGAAGGCATGCGCTGGCATTAATTAGCGCCGAAGGAACGGGACAACGCATAAAGGGGTAATAAATGCATGTAAGATAAGCATGATGACATCCCTCCTCCATCTGACTCGTGTAAGCCCGTGCATATAAGGGCACTTGAGAGCGTAGAGAGGGAGGAAGAGAGAAAAGAGGAAGAGAGAAAAGATAGACTCAACAGAAGAGCTGGTCACCAGCAAGCTCTGTAACCAAGTCCAAAATACTCAATCCAAAATCAGGCAGGACGTAAGGCTGTTACCCTTCTTTGAGGGGGGCCTGAACCTGGGTAAAATCGGTGTGTTCATTTACTTGAAGAGGCACTAGGATTCGTTAGTGTGAGAGGTACTGGGGTTTCCCTCTGCTAGGGCTAGCCAATTACCAAAGCCACCCCCCTATCGAACTAAACCCGGTCTGTAGACTTGGGCCTGTCAAGTGGAATACACCGACAGGGGCGCGCCAGGTAGGGTCTAGTAGTTGGTTTTTCCGATCATCTCTCCGGCGAGTTTTGGTGTTTTCTTTCAGTTCTGTGCATCTGGAGATGGAGAGTTCACAGCATCAGGAAGGAGAAGAGTCGGGCCATATTCAGAGTGTGTCCCGGCAATCTCGTCGATCGCAAGACCGCCTCGCTCCACCCCCGCAGGGTGCTGGCGATGCTCCCGTGCCGGCGGTGGGGCATCCGGTGCGACGCCGGCTGGCCATGGAAGCGGCCACCCCGGCTCAGAATCTGCATGCCGCTCGTCTTCTCCTGGACCACCCTCCGGTGGAGCTTGCAGGAGACTCCCCGGCCACTCCGTGGCTGCGGGATCTTGCCGGCCTTGTTGGTGCGGCCCAACTTCGGGTAGGGCCCCCCGGCCGGCAGAGCATCGGTGGTACTCCGCCCCCCAGGGCGCGGGCTGGGGGCTCGCAGGGCTCCAGCCAGCCAGTGGCAGCGTCTGGCAGTGGGCGGGGAGGAGGGCGCCTGTGCATGCGGTCCCGGTTCCGAAAGGAACCGTGGGGACCTAAGGAGTCATCTTGACGAAGCCCGCCGGCGAAGCGGCGACCTTGTGCCGTGTGCCGCACCGCTGGCTCAAGCGGGCGCGGCAAACGGGTGGCCTCCGAAGATGGAAGTTCCTCCGACTCAGCGGAGAGTCCTATTTCTTGCTCTCTGGGCCGAGCTCCCGGCGGGCGGCCGGGCTTTGTTTATGGCGTTGGGTATCAGGTGTTCTCCCGGCGGTTACGCCGTGTGGAGTGGCCTGAAAAGTTTCGCCCGGCATTTATAGAAAGTTTTGCAAATTTATACAACGGTGGTACGAGCAGCCGGCGGGTCCGGAAAGGTTATGGCCAATTATTTCCCGACGGCCTTGACGGGCTCTGCCCGTTCTTGGTTGTTGAACCTCCCGTGAGGGTCGGTGCACTCGTGGGAGGAACTGTGTGACCTCTTTGTCGCCAACTTCCAGGGCTCCTTCGCGCAGCCGGACGTGGAGGATGATCTGCATGCCCTAGAACAGCATAAGGGGGAGTCGTTGCGTGATTTTATCCGGCGGTTCTGCCATTGCCGCAACACGATTCCCCATATTTCGGAGCAATCGGTCGTCATCGCCTTCCGAAGAGGCGTTCGCGACCGCAAAATGAAGGAGAAGATGGCCACCCGTACCATCAGCTCCACCTCTGAGCTGTTTTCCCTCGCGCACAAGTGCGCGCGGGCTGCAGAGGCGAGGGGGCCAGGATCTGGTCCCCAGGGTGGCCGAGGCAAGGATGAAGCCGGAACCTCGAAGGGTTCCGGTCCGTCAAGCAAGAAGGCGCGGAAGCGTGAGGCAGGAGAGACCCGGCGGGTCTTGGCCGCCGAGCGCGACCGCGATGACTCTGGGTCGCCGGAGCGCGGCCGCCGGGATCAGCGCGGCAACCGCCGTGATCGGCGTGATGATCGCCGGGATCGGCGCGATGGTCGCCGGGACCGGCGCGATAACCGCCGCGGGCGGAACGAAAGAGGGCCCTGGTGCCCTATTCATCGAACTGATACCCATGACTTGGACAATTGCCAGGTCGTGGATAGAATGGTGGAGCGGCGGATCAAGGAACACCGCCCTCGTGATGATGAGCGTCACTCTCGTGATGATGATCGTGGTGAAGACCCCGCCCCGCTGTCTTTCCAGCAGGCGGATCATACCTTGGCGTATATCTATGGTGGTTCGTCCACCCTTCGCTCTAATACCGCTTGCAAGCGGTTCAAGAGGGAGGTGTGTGCAGCGGGGCCGAGCTCAGGGTCGCGTCGAATGCTGAAATGGTTGGAGGAGACGATCATCTTGATCGGTGACCACCACGATTCGCCGCGACCACTGGACATCTCCCGTTGTGGTGTCGCCTGATCCGGAATGTCCGGCTGGGTCGTGTGTTGGTGGATGGAGGGAGTTCTCTCAGTATCTTGTCCTCTACGGCATTTCTGGCTCTTCAAATCCCGCGGCAGGATCTCCATCCGTCGTTGCCTTTCTTTGGAATAGCCCCGGGGGTTAGTGCAATCCCCGTGGGCCAGGTGCGTCTCCCTGTCACTTTTGGAGAAAAGGATAATTATCGTACTGAGTTGGTGGACTTTGAAGTCACTGATTTTGATCTCCCCTACAATGCTTTGCTTGGCCGACCGGCACTGGCCAAGTTCATGGCGGTGACCCATTATGCATATATGGTGGTGAAGATGCCAGGGCCTACCGGCCCCATAACCATTCGAGTGGATCAGTCTGAAGCTCTGCGCTGTCATAAGTTTGCGCTTGATATGAGTCTGCCACTTGTCTGGGCGTCTTGATGCGCTTTGCTCAGAGCCCTCAGTCAGACCCGCGCCTCGCCTGGCTCTGCCGGTGAGGTTAAGGTGGTCGCCCTGAGTGAGGGCGAGTCCCGTAAAACTGTCAACATTGGCGCCAGCCTCAGCGCCAAATAGGAAGACGCGCTCGTCACCTTCCTCCGGTGTAATTCCGACGTGTTCGCCTGGCAACCGTCCGATATGATCGGGTCCCGAGGAGGTGATCGAGCACCGTTTTGGCAACGCCTCGAAGCGCCTTGGTTCGGCAAAAGATCCGGCGGCAAGCTCCGGAGCGGCAAGATGCTATTCGGCAGGAGGTGGAGAAATTATTGGGCGCAGGGATCATCAGGGAGGTCACTCACCCTGAGTGGCTTGCCAATCCTGTGCTCGTCAAAAAATCCAACGGGAAGTGGCGAATGTGTGTCGACTTCACCGACCTCAACAAAGCTTGCCCGAAGGATCCTTATCCCTTGCCGCGAGTCGACCTTATTGTTGACTCTACGGCAGGTTGTGAATTATTATGCTTTCTGGATGCGTACTCTGGGTACCATCAAATTAGCATGGCGGTGGAGGATGAAGAAAAAACTGCTTTTGTAACCCCTATGGGTGTTTATTGTTATATTAGGATGCCTTTTGGTTTAAAGAATGCTGGATCCACTTACCAGCGTGCTATGCACATTACTTTTAGATCCACGATAGGGCGTAACCTTGAAGTATATGTTGATGATTTGGTAGTGAAGGTCAAAGAAGGTGAAGCCTTGATTCGAGACCTGGAGGAAATCTTCTCCAATCTTCGGAAGAATTGCTTGAAGTTAAATCAAGAGAAGTGTGTGTTCAGAGTTCCCTCCGGCAAATTGTTGGGGTTCCTGGTATCCAACCGGGGGATTGAAGCCAATCCGGATAAGATAGCGGCGATTGAGCACATGAAGCGCCAAAGACGGCTCAAAGCAGTTCAATGTTTGGCTGGTCGCCTAGCCTCCCTTGGGTGATTCATTGCCCGATTGGGAGAAAGGAGCCTACCCCTATTCAAGCTATTGAAGAAAACTAATCATTTTGAGTGGAGTGATGAGGCTCAGAAGGCCTTTGAAGACTTGAAGCGGTGCCTTACCTCTCCTCCAAAGTCTTTGGTTTCCCTGCGCAAGGTGAACCACTGCTTTTGTATATTGCTGCTACCCCTGAAGTGGTCAGCGCTGTGTTGGTGGCGGAGAGGGAAGGTGTCCAGAAGCCAGTTTATTACGTTAGTAAGGTGTTGCATGAAGCGGAAACTCGATATCCCCAAGCTCGAAAATCAGATGCGATTCGTGGCGTCTAGGAAGTTCTTGCATTATTTCCAAGGGCGAGAAGTTCTTGTGGTTACGGCCTATCCATTTGCGAAATCTTGTTCAACCGTGAAGCGAAGGTCGCATTGCTAAATGGTCGATGGGCTGGAGAGTTCAATCTTAAGTTTGTTCCCCGTGACTTGCCATCAAAAGTCAAAAATTTGGTAGAGTTCGTTGTCGAGTGGACTCCGCCACTCTTGAAGCGGAAAAAGCCCTGCGTCGCCTCCTGGACCTTATTTTTGATGGTTCGTTCAGATTGAGGGCGCAGGGCTGGTGTTGTCCTAGTCTCCCGACCGGTGGCGTGCTCGATATGTTGTTGCTCTTGATTTTAAAGCTACTAATAACATTGCGAGTATGAAGGTCTGCTTTGGCGGTTGCGTGTTGCCGGCGCTAGGTATCCGGCGTCTTCAAGTCAAAAGCGACTCCTGCTAGTCATTAATCAAGCGAGAAGGAATTTCAATGCCTGACCCCACCATGGCGGCGTACTTGGCGGAGGTCAGGAAAATGGAGCGGCGCTTTGAGGGATTGGGATATACTCATATCCCCCGACGTGATAATCACCTTGCGAATGGGCTTTCGCAGCTTGCATCCTCGAAGGCTCCTGTCCCGGTTGGGGTCTTCGAAGAAAGACTATCGCGACCGTCCATTACAGCCCATGGTTCAGATGGGAATGATGGTGTCACTATCGCAGCCCCCGATTCAGGTGGGGACGATGGTATGGCTGTTGAGGCCTCCGGCTCAGGCGGGGATGGCGGCGTTGCCTGACCTCGATTCGAGGAGGAAGGCGGTCGTTCGCCTCGGCCCCAGTGCAGGAGGGAAGGCGGCGGTCTTTGCCGCTAATGGCGCTAGAAATGCTGGCCCACAAAGTGCCCGGCGAACACCGAGTGCTCGCCACACTTGGCCGGAAAATCGGTGGATGGATCCGATCCTAACCTTCCCTCTGAGACCAAGTGATCCCCGACGATGATCGTCGGTGAGAAAATAGCACGTAAGGCCAAATGCTATACTACGGTGGATGGGGACATATCTGCGCGAGTAGAAAGCGAATTCTCTTGAAGTGCATCACTCGGGAAGAGGGCGCCTTGCTCTCGATATCCATGGGCGTGTCAGGGAGCCATATGTCCGCGACGGTAGTCGGCAAAGCATTTCGCCGAGGATTTTATTGGCCTCGCCCTCCGGATGCTTGCGGGCTGGTGAGGACATCTTGGCTTGTCGGTTCTTCGCCGAGCAAGTCCACCGACCAGCCCAAGCTCGCAAACCATCCGCTCTCTTGGCGTTCATGATGCGGAAATGGATATATTGGGTCCGTTCCCACGGGCCACAGGGGGCTTCACCCACCTCTTCGTCGCTATCGACAAATTCACTAAGTGGGTCGAAGCTGAAGCAGTACGTGCCATCACGGCTTCCGCTGTTGTCAAATTCATGCATGGAATATTCACGCTTTGGAGTCGCCAACCGCATTATCGCGACAATGGAACTTCGGTTCACCAAAGGCGGCATTACGGAGTTACGTGATGAGATGGGCACCAAAGTATGCTTTGCCGGTTGCCCACCCTAAGGCAATGGTCAAAGTCGGCGTGCCAATGCATTAGTATTGAAGGGTCTCAAGACAAGAGCGTTTGATCGACTCCTGGCGAAGCGTACTGGATTGAAGAACTTCGGGCATCTTGTGGTAAACCGTACCACGCCCGGTCGAGACTCTTGGCGAGCGCCTTTCTTTTGGTGTATGGGCGAGTGTTCTCCCCTCCGAATTGTCGTTTGGCTCTCCGCGCATCTCAGTTTTCAGCGAGGAAGGCCACGAAGATATCCGGCAAGAAGATGTCAACCTCCTAGAAGAAGTTTCGTGGCCGGCGCCCGCCGTGCCGCCCGATACCGGCAAAGTCTCGGCGATACCATGCCACGGGTTTACGAGAGAACATTGGCGATGGGTGACTGGTCTTCTTGCAGAGTTGAGCGCATGCTGGGTTACATAACTGTCTCCCGGTGGGAGGGCCCCTTTAAGGTGGTCTCAGTATCTCGACCCGGGGCGGTCCGGTTAGCCACTGAGGATGGCCGAGAATTGGCGAATTCCTACAATGTGGAGTTGTTGCGAAAGTTTTATCCATGAAAAACTGTAAGTATCAGATGGTTCATTTTGATCAGCCCCGGGATGGACTTGTCCCCCAGCTAATCGGCGGTCATTGGTTATTAATAATGTTACTATCTTGAGAATTTTTGACTTCGTCATTACTCCTCTTTTTGTGTCCTACGGGACGGTTTGCTGCATGGGTGCTATTGGTCCCCGGGTTTTGGCTGTCCCTTGTTGGTTCATAATTATGCCTAATATATGTTTTGGGTGAGGACGAGCAACCAGAAAGCGGATCTGGCACAGTGCTTAAATGTGGTCTGTACGCCTCGGGTTGGCTCTCAGAAGCACCGCTGGTCGTCCCCACAAGTGCTGCAGGCCTACTATCCTTCCTGGGAGTTCGCTGCCTTACCGCACATTGTCTTGGGCCATGTTTTGAAAAAACGGCGGGGGCATGGAAGCCAAAACAAGTGAACCAATATTATCCCATGCACAGACTTATGTTGTCAGGATTTATGTTTTATGCACCCTGCATGATATTTATCCGCCCTTGCAATAGCTGCATTTATGCGCGGGGCAAAATCTTAAGGCTCTGCCTCATGTCAGAAAGAAAAGGAATTTGTTATTGCATGAGGTGTCCGACTGGTCGCCCAGCTCTGGAAATTCGGTCGCCTCAAGACTCGATCGTCGTCGCCCAGCTTGGGGGCTGGTCGCCTGAAGGCCCCGACTGGTCGCCCAACACTTGGGTTATAAACCAGATAAGTGTTTCAAGTAACACTCTCAATTGTTTGCTTATGTATATGCTAAAATTGATCAAATTATGCATAGTTATCACGGGCGTAAAAGTCTGATGGCTCCTTGGTGATAAAGGAAAGTCTTGATGTGAGCGTCTAGCAAGGTTAAGTGACAGAGTGTAAGTTTGTACGGTACTCGAGATCTGGCTCGTACACCTCGGGTTGGCTCTCAGAAGCACCGCTGGTTGTCACCGTTGGGTGCCGCTGGGCCAAAATCACTTCTGGGAACTTATCATCTTCTGCGCCACACTGGGGCACGATTCTAAGAGATCACGAGGACCTAAGTCCAGAAGGGTTTAGGCCAATGGCAACCTTGCATAAGACTTTGACGGTGAAATTATTCTGTACTTAGATACAGATTCTTATATCTTGAGGTCATTTTTGCCTAAGTTTAGTATAACTTATGCGCATTGCGCCAATGCTTGTGGTTAGTTGCGTGCAGTTTTTGTAGGAATTCTAGGATGTTGCCCTGGACTTAAGAGCCTAACAGGTATTTTGGCTACGTTTCAAGTCGGCCGCCTAGCGATTCCAGCATGCAATATCAAACAATCACAGCAGGCAAGCGTTAAGGTAAAACCAGAAAACATTCGGTACGACTAAAATTTGTTAAAGTGTTTATACAGGCAAAGCAGGTTGATCAACAAAAGAAACAAAAAACAAAGAAAGCGAGGCGGCGGCCCGGCCCTTCACTCATCGCCCACGTCGATGTCGCCGACGTCTGCTTCCTCCGCCACCGGGGTGGAGACATCCATGACCGGCTCCTGCACATGCGATCGTCGAAGCCAAGTATTCGGCAGCCGCTTGAACGCGTGCCTCCGCCTGGGCGGCGTTCCCCACAATGCCGGTCTCCACCGCCGCCATCGGATCCAGGGAGGCGTCACGGCTGGCCCAGCATGCCAGCACGAAGCTTGCAGTCACCGCCGCGACCTCTTGCCCCTCCCTGGTGGAGCGTGCGGCTAGGGCGGCGGGCAATCCCCGGAGTGCCTCCGCGGCCTGGTTGGTCGCGTAGGCGTACTGCAGGGCGGTGTCCTGGAGGGGCGTCTCCAGCACCACGCCCAAAGGTTCCAGGCATCGTTTGATCTTGTTGAAAGCCCTCTTGGGCATGGTGGTGAGTTGCGCTTAAAGCGTCACCTCGTACTCGAGGCCCTCACGCCGCCTCGGCCCTCTCCGCCCGCTCTTTGCATAGCAGCCAGTAGCGTCGCGATAACCCTTTCTTACGCCATCACGCGTCGCCCTCACCGCTCCGCGTCAACTCGTCGATGGCCCCGTCGGTTGCCTCGCCGTCCTGACTCCGTGCCGTGGCCGTGTGGAAGCGCCGCCGTGTCTTGTGTAGATTGCTTGAGCTCGTGAAAAGAGCTCGATGTGCGTGTGGTGGCGTGGTGGCGGTCGCGAAGCGAGTTGGCGAGGCGTCGATGTCGAGGCGGCTGCCGGTGCCTCTGATGGCGGCGGTGGCGGCGCTTTGACGAGGAGTCTCGCCGCCCCGCACTGCGGCGGCGTCGTCTCCTTGAAGCATCTCGAGGCCGCCCTTGGCGTCGCCCTCAAGCCGAAAGCGGCCATGGGGACCTCAAGCCCGCCTTGTCGAGTGGCGGCAGGGGTCCCCGTCGCAGAAGGCGGTGGCGCCGTGGAGGATGGGATCGGTGCCACAGGAGGAATTGGAGAAGGAGCTGGCGCCGTAGCGGTTGGCGCCGTGGATGGCGAAACGGGCGCCATGGCAGCTAGCGCCGTCGTTGTTGGGGCCGGTGCCTGCTGCATTGGCACCGGTGGCGATGGTGCCGGCGGTGCGAGAGAGTGCGAATCTTTGGCGCCCGTGGCGGGCGCCGATGCGATCAATCTTTGCAATTAGGCGGCGGTCGACCGCCCAGTAAGCCGCCGCCACCCTTAAATTTGGTGGCGGCGGAGGTTTCGCCCGTGTGGCGGGCCTTCTTCGCACCCGGACTTGAGGTGTCCGGGACGAGTGGCCGCTTGCCCGCGACCCGTCGGGCGGAGGTGGTGCGTCCACGATCATCAGGGGGGGCGCGGCGGCACTACTGGCGGGCGGTGGAGTCCATCGGCGGCAACTCGGCGATCTCGAGCTCCTGGCTCCACATCGGCGAGTGGCCGGTCGATGAAGGAAGTCGGGCCGGCTGGGATCGGCGGCATGAGCTCGGAGAGCCACCTGCTGAGGCGCGGCCCATCAAAGTTTCAGCGCTAGTCAAGGTTAAAAAGCAAGATGAGAATCTTTGGTTGGTAGGAGCGGCACAAAAAGACATGAAAGCAGAAAAAAGCCAAGGAGTAGCAGTGAAGACTTACGGCCAGGGAAGGTGCGGGTGATGTCATTGTCGCCCGTATACTGCCACGCCGGGCGCATACGGCGACGGAGAGGGCTCAATCTTCGGGATACGAAATCCCTGACGATCAGCGCCCCGGTTAGGCCGGCGTCCCGCAAGTTGTTGATGCGGGCCGCCATCGCCTGGAGCTCCGCCGTCTCTTCGACGAGCGAGTTCCAGTTCTCAGTGACCGCCGCCGGTTCGGCGGGCACTTCCAGCGCCTCGAGCCCGCTGTCGTCGTTGACGTACAGCCACTCGGTGCGCCAAGCCTTCCAGTTTGATCTGGGCTGGAAGGGAATGTAGCGGGCAGCCATTCCATCCCGGAGGCGGAAATGGCAACTCCCCAGCAGCTCGCCATCGGAGGAGGCGCGGCAGAGGAAGAAATAGCAGAAGAGTGGGAGGTTCGGCATCACCCCCATGAACATTTCACAGAGGTGTGCGAAGATGGCGAGGAAAAGAATGGAGTTGGGGGTGAGATGAAGGTGATGGATTTCGTAGAAGTGGAGGACGGTGAGGAAAAACTCGGAGAAAGGCGGTACCAGGCCCGCCATGATGCCCCACACGAAGATGATGATTTCGTCGGCGGGGCACTGTGGCATAGGGGTCCCGGCCCGAAAATAGAGAGGGCCCTCCGGCACGACGGTGTGGAGTCTCCCCACCGTGTAGGAGTCCACTGAGGAAGCAGGAATGGAAGACGAGTCCGAAGAAGCCATGGAAGCGAAAGTGGCGAAAGGCAAGAAAAGCTTGGAGGAAGAAGACGAAGTTTGCAAAGAGTGCTAAAAGCGTGAAGCGCACTGTGCGGATGGATCTATATGTATCCCCACTCGCACCGACGGTTCACTAAAGGACAAGGTTGTGCGCCGTTTGGTCCCAAGGAAAATCAATGGATGCGGGGAAGGAATCGGAGGCGTCGCATCTGATGAGTGATGGCCCCATCCAAGAATGCCGGCATTTAATGTAAGGATTACGAAAGACTCGATGTGCGTTCTTAGGTGGGCGAAACTCTTGTCGGCGTCTTGTACACGGTACCCTCTTCGCCGCCTGAAGCGCGCGTGCCCACGTGGCGATCTAGCGGCGGGTGGGTGTTTACCGCGTCTGAGGCGTCGATCCACGTGGCCTTGCGGGCGGCAGTGGCGACCACCGCTCGCCCGGCGCCCGATCACGTGGCGGTTTGGCGAAGCGATTGGCACGCTCAGCCCACCGGTGTCGGTCCACGTGGCGCGGCGAAGCGGCGGTGGCGACCACACCCCTGCCGCGGCGCCCGATCACGTGGCGGCTTTGGCGGCGATTGGCGGCACGTTCAGCCCACCGGTGCCGGTCCACGTGGCGCGGCGGCGAAAGGTGTGGCGACCATGCCTCGCCGCGCCGGCGCCCAGCCCACGTGGCATGCGGGCGAGCACACCTCGTTTGTTTCGCTGCCATGCAAAAGGGTGGAATGCGGTGGCTTCATCCTGAAGTTTCCTTCGCCACCGTACCGTGTCAGAGACAGGCCTGCTGTACCATGCATGTCGGTCCCAAGGAATTCTGCTACAAGCCCGTTCCTCTGACACCTCACACCTACCCGTGGCAGAGGGTCACATTCCGGAAGAACCGAGCGAAGGCATGCGCTGGCATTAATTAGCGCCGAAGGAACGGGACAGCGCATAAAGGGGTAATAAATGCATGTAAGATAAGCATGATGACATCCCTCCTCCATCTGACTCGTGTAAGCCCGTGCATATAAGGGCACTTGAGAGCGTAGAGAGGGAGGAAGAGAGAAAAGAGGAAGAGAGAAAAGATAGACTCAACAGAAGAGCTGGTCACCAGCAAGCTCTGTAACCAAGTCCAAAATACTCAATCCAAAATCAGGCAGGACGTAAGGCTGTTACCCTTCTTTGAGGGGGGCTGAACACAGGTAAAACCGGTGTGTTCATTGACTTGAAGAGGCACTAGGATTCGTTAGTGTGAGAGGTACTGGGGTTTCCCTCTGCTAGGGTTAGCCAATTACCAAAGCCACCCCCCTATCGAACTAAACCCGGTCTGTAGACTTGGGCCTGTCAGGTGGAATACACCGACAATCATCTACTACAAAGAGTACGCAAACTTGCATGTATGTCAGGTGTGCAATGCATCCCAGTACAAGTGTAAAGATAAATTAGATGATGATGATAAGGGCATCGAGGTGAGAAAATGACCTCCTGCTAAGGTGGCACGGTATCTGCTTATAATTTCTCGTTTGAAGCGTTTATTTGTGAACCTAAAGTAGGCAAAACTACTTCAGTGAGACTCGCATAAGTGTAAGAATGATAGAATGCTAAAACACCCTACTGATTCCACCCAGTGGAGAAACATCGATAGGAGGTTTGAAGAATTCATTGCAGATCTGAGGAATATAATGTTCAGATTAAGTACGGACTGAATGAATCCTTTTGGTTACATGAGCAGCCGTCATAGCACTTGGCTCATGAATTTATGTATCTACAACCTTTCTTCTTGGTTGTCTATGAAACATAAGTACATTTTTCTACCTATACTTATCCAATGCCGAACCAACTTGAGAACAATATTGATATATACCTAGCACCATTGGTGGAATGACCGTGGCGACATACCTGTGTAGGTTTCACTAGATTCTACTAGTAATTATACAAAAATAGAACCGGGTTATTTACTTTGATTCCAAAAATGGCGGAACCTACGACTAGGCACCTATCACAAATTTACTCAACCCGTCGTTTGGTGTCTACAAAGTTCATGTAGGGCCACACAGGAAGAACCCATTTAAGCTAAATTACGTTCATAAGTTTCTGGTATCTGTTAGTATGCAATAATCTTTCACTCTGTAATAATACCTCGAGAACTAACATATCATATTTTGGCAGTGCCACCAGTAGCCAAAGGGCACTAACCTATGTGGATTCTACGTTTGCCACAACATGCAACTCCTCATTGATTCATAGAAGACCAATGTCATAGAGATTTATTAATCTTACAACAATTGTTTCCACTTATCAATTTATATACATGTAAAAAAATTATTTTTCCCATCGATAGGCTTGGAAATACACTGAATCTGCATTGAAACAGGCTGACTTGCTAGGTATTTAAGGATAACTCTGTGCCTTCTTGATGCGTGAGGTTATAAATCTAAAAGCCGAATGCCACTCAAGCATCACCTGATAAGTTGTGAATTTGTCAGTTACCATTTGGATTAATTTGTAAACCTTGTACTGTGAATTTGTGAGTTGTAGTTTTGAATTCAATTAGTTTTTATATATGTGAGTTGATTTCTGAAATGTATATGTTGTACGTTCTAATGTGCAATCAGAGTTGATTTCTGAAATGATGCACTGTATGTTGTAATATGTGATCCGAATTCATTTCTGAAATGTATGCCATAACAATATGCTGGTGACGCTCTGTAGTCTCTCTTGTTTCAGAGGGTATGGCTAGAATTTATTGAGGTTAGTCAATAAATAAAAATTGTAAATAATGAAAATTCAACATTATATATGGTTCAAAACAAGAACCATCTGTGATATTGTCCCTTCATAGATGGTTTCAATTTAGAAATATCTGCGATGATCCCTACATCATAGATGGTTCCGAAAAAGAACCGTCTCTAATGACTATTTTAACAGACGGTTCGCAAACCGTGTATGATCACCTTTGTTGGTTATAGACGGTTTACAAAACTGTGTGATGTGACTTATAAACCGTCTGTGATGTAATGTTGTGCAGTAGTGAAAGATAAAATCAGTATTTTTGTTTTACCAAAATATTGATGGATTCAAACTTATATATAGAAAGCATTTTAAAGTCTTTAGCTTGCATTTAAAGTGCATGGTTAGGCCACCCCACTAGTTAGAAATGAAAGTAGAAGGTATTCCGTATCCAATGGTCATACATCCTAATATAAATTTCAACCAGTTCTGCTCTACAAGAATTTCGTATAGGCCTACTTACTGTCCTATAGTTTGTTTTTAATATCAGTCCTGCAGAAACAATAGAAAAAAATCTAAAGCTAGTTAAAAATGTGAACTATTTATTCTACCTAACTAAACTAAGCCCTCCAATTGCTTTCCAGGAGGTCACAAAGGCACGAACGAATCTCACTGTTTGTAGGGCCCTCAGACATTGGGCCAAGCAGTTCCATTCTATACTGCGCCACGACCGCCGAGCTATTCCGGACGTCATCGGTGCTCAGTAGAAGGTGTGCGCGAGCGCAAGCAGCGTGATGCCGAGGAGCATGAGTCGTGACGGCGGCTGTGTTGTCCCCGCGGAGCCCACCTCGTCGGCGGCGAGGTACACCATGGTGTCGTTGATCAGCGGCAGCCCCGGCGCCTGCGGGTTCGACCCGGCCGACTTCACGCTGCTGAGAAGAAAGCATAACGAAATCAGTCGTCCAGCCTTAACTTTAACTGCTCACATAAAAAACGTATGTGTACGTTGTGCGTTGACGCATGCGAGAACAAAAGACGAGCCAAGCTGCCGACTTGGTGGACCCGAAGCTAGCGACGGCCGGGACAAATTAAGCAGCTATCGCTGGCGCCTCGTTAGACGCCAGCTTCCCGGAGAGGACGCATTTGGAACGGCTCGGCCGCGTGCGACACACAAAAGAATATGGATGTGTATAGTTATCTTTCGGATGTTTTTGTGTAATAAAACATCTAAATTTTAGACCATTGGATTGATTAACCCAACCGTTAGATCAAAAGGCTTAAGTTCTGCACTAATCATGCCCACTTAACTGCACTAATCATAGCAAAATCAGGCCCACTTAATTGCACTAATCACATTAAATCACAATCAGTCCCACTTAATTGCACTAATCACAGCAAACTCCAACGGTTCATGATTTGGTTGATTTTTGGTAAGAAAATATCCGGATGATGTTTATCAAAACTCAAAGAGTATTTGTATAAGTTTGTGGTGGTAGTGATGGTGGCCGCGGAATATCACGGCGAGTTTGCTTCATAACACCACCGAATTGATGGACGCGGTGTGCAAGTAAAAATTAGCGGATGCGGTTGGGCTCTGGCTTGCAGAGCAGTAGGCCGACGGCGCCCCTACCAGGCTACCAGCTACACCGAATATTTTATATTTGTGTGGTTTATTTTTGTCGAGTTTTGAAAAGCAGTCAATCACTTGCTACCAGAAGCGAAAAGGTACTTTTCTTTTGCTGTCGTATAGAATGGATAGGTCGTTTTCTTTTGGTTTGATAAGATTTGACAAATATGTTCGCTTACCCAGCTAAGCATCATTTAGAAACAGAGCAGAAATCCAATAACTTTTTCGTTCACACAATTCATGCGTCAAAAGTAAAGTGGAAAGTTTTCGACATACGGTTGTCTTTGGGGCGAAGGTGATGGCGTGGGATGTGTCGGCCGCGCAGTGAAGGTGGAGGCGTCGTTATGCGCACGATAGTCAGGCCCGTGGGCACGCGTCCTTAAAGAACTGCGAGTACGACGACGGCCGGCACGTGTTGGGGTTGCCGTACTCACCGTTGCAGCAGTACTGCACCGACCTGAATGCCTCGCACGCGCTTTTGCACGCCACGCCGCCATCGACGAGGCCCCCGACGTCACCCGCAGGTCGGTCGGGCATGCGCCGTTCAGATCCACCAGGCACCCGGTCGGCACGCAGTTGCCTCCGCGGCCGCGCCCTGCGGTGTCACAAGCATCGGTAGGTTGTACCCGTCCACAAGGCTAACGTCGTAGAAGTCCATGCCACCGCTGCCGTCGAGCGTGAACTCAGCAAGCGTCGTAGGCGGGGAGGCCCCGCCGCCGGTGCAGTCCTGCCGGTCGGAACCACAGTCGCTGGTTACGCAGGTGAACTTGCCGTTACTGTCAGTGGAGCAGAGGGATCGGCCCCAGAGCCGTCCCGACCACCCGGCATGGTCTGCGACTGCCCCGACGCGAGCTCGAACCCCGTGCTGTCCAGCCCCGCCGAGTTTTTGCTCAATAGAATCCCCGGCCACACCGTGTATCCACAGTTATTGGTGATTGTGAACGACTTGGAGCAAACCTCTGATTGAGTTATCAAACCAAACATACGTACCACACAAGATTAGCACGGCACAGCAACAGGGAAGTAAATTCACAATGAACAGCGGAAAACAGAGGAAATTCGGTTCCTCTTGGGCCATGCTTGGATAGGTTTTAGTATCTTACCGCTAACGAAGACGGCGAGGACAACGCAAACGGCGAAAGGTGCTCGGCATCCTGCCCTAATCGACGACATTGTTGTCTTCTGAGGAGACCTTGGCGGTTGCAATGGCGTTTCGTAGTGGGAGCACCGAGGGCGGGGCACGAGCAATTTATAAGCAACCTTGCCCGCCAAAATACGCGATGCATTAAGATACAGTTTCCAAATGGACCGAGCTATTTCTTTTGACTGGTCATGTTTCCAGATGCAAGAGGCAGTTTCCTACCTGTATCGTCGAATGGTCGCTGCTCCGGCATGGATGCGATTACGAGATGACTCAATGAACAAACCATCTACAGTTTAGTATGATGAGAGTTAATTTACATTGAAATAATACCAAGAGTATCAAAAAATGGTGGTTTCACCCTTTTATATTTGGGGACATATCCAGTGCAATCAAGATTTTGGTACAATCACTGTGCAATCCAACTAAGAAAAGTTTCAAAAAATTCTAAAAAAAATCATGGATGTACATCTCATCTTACCCCATCTACATATAAAATTTCATGATCAAACTCGTCCTATGTTAAGAGTAATAAAAAAGACAAATTTCTGACAAACTTGAATAGTTCAAATGCACCCTAAATTTGTCTTTTTTTGTAACTTCTATCATAGGACGAATTTGATCATGAAATTTTATATGTAGATGGGGTAAGATGAGATGTATATCCATGATTTTTCTAGAATTTTTTCAAACTTTTCTTAGTTGGATTGCACGGTGATTGCACCAAAATCATGATTGCACTAGATATGTCCCTTTTATATTTTTTTTACCTTCTGATGCTGTTTCAATATAAATTTTGGTACATCTTAGAATCGATAAAAATTCCTTAAGTACGATATGTCAAGAGGCCATGTATCTTTTCAAGATATCGTGAGGTGGTTTTGTGATCTCGGTGACTCCGTAAGGTAATACGCCTTTCCATCTTTCTATTTCCTCATCTGACCGGCCGTGATTAGGTGAGGCTGTTTTGATTTGGTCACGTCTAGTTTAGTACAAGATCCGGCATTGATCATATTCAGAATGACAAGGTAAATCCTGACATACTAATTGGAGGGAGATTTGGATGTTCATGCATGGTATATATCCGACCTACTAGATTAGACCATGGTACACTGGTACTTCACATTTCACAAGCCATATATGATTAATAACGGCAGTAAATTGTATACACTGATGCCGATACGACTACGGCTGTTTTTTTATGTTTCTCCGTTGAGTGAAGCAACCAAGTTTTTGTTGCGAACCTCAATCTCTTTACCCTGTTTAGATGTCAAATCATCTAATATTAGGATGATTATGGCTTCGGTCCAAGTTTTCGTTGCGAACCTCAATCTCTTTATGCTGTTTACATGTCAAAATATCTAATATTAGGATGACTACGGCTTCTATTGAGATCGGACAACAGAATCGAGTTTTCAAAAGAAGACAACGTGTTTCATCAGGCGTACCAAAATGTATCGTGCCAAAAATGTGATGATAGATTAATCGGTTCGAACATACGAGAACATTTGGGTTGATAAGGTTAAATGGCGTGCGGCAGATTTGATCATGCAGTTGGCAAGATAGATAGCAAAATGTGCTCAAAGCCAATCTAACATGATAATCAGGAAATATCTAAACAGCTATGTAAAGCTAATTAAATCAAAGGTAACGATAAGTCCAAAAAGCCGATTAAGGTTGATTAGTGATAAAAGGTTGATTTTTCAAAAAAAGGCAATGTGCAATAAGATCGGAGAAAATCAAACATGGTGTAATCAATGAAGACCAACAATCAGCGGTGTGCAACTTTGTTGATCAAAATCGGATTATAAGAGATTATAAATTACAAATCTACTCTAGTTAATAGGAAAGTAAATAAAAAGTAGATGTGAGTTTTTTGTTTGATTGTATTAGTAAGGTGCCCGTGCATTGCAATGGAGCACTAAAAGATTGTAATACACATAAACAAAACATGATTTTAAATTGTGCCATGAACATCAATTTTATTTTCAATGAATATATCGAAACATACATGAATACAATTAGGTTAAACCAAGCACAGAAATACACATTTTTTTAGTGGAAATTGTTGTGCAACATTACTATGGATCAAATACATCAGACATCTAGGATGTTAGAACATCTTTATAAATGATATTCTTCACTGCACTAGTGGCTCTGCCACCTGAGGAATTTAGCCAATACTAAAGTGTATTGATTAGATGATTTCTTACATAGAATTGCTAACGAAGATGATGAGCTTATCCTTGGGACCATGTAGTTGATCATCAATATGACTTCTTACGCTCTCTACAGTATCAACAATTGGTTTGGACTGATAGCATCAACATGACTTATATGGTAATATCGAGATCTGGCATGTATATGCACAGTGCTCATTTAAGAAAAAAAACACAAGCATTGGACCTCCTCTAATGAACTAGTAATACATACCTCAATTGGTTATTCCAGTTTTGTTGGTTTTCTGTAAGAGCTGGTCTTTTGAGGGAGCACTGTGTGTGCATATGAGGGAGTGGAGGAAGATAGACAAACTTTCCTTTTATAATAATAGAGAAAACTGTTAATTGCTCCTTTAGAATTCTTTTATAGAACAACTAACACTACTGGTATAAAGCAAGCAATATCTAACAAATGAAAAAGCTGATGATTTTTGACTTTCATATTGTTCATGACAACATAGGTACAACCAGAAATAAAACCGTTAACATGAAGACTAAAAGGATGACAGAAAATAGAAGATGTTCATGAGATATGATCATCTGCAAATCACCTACAATGGTGTTGCTCTTTCGAGTTGCAACATGTAGTGGTCTGTTCCCCATGTTATGTTCCAAATGTGTAACTGATACATCAGGCTTCAACAACTCTTGTAGAATTTCAGCATTTTGAAAATTCCACATTTAGGTGTCCATACATTACAACAGTGTCTCAAAAGAGGGTGATTCATATCATCTAACATGACCTAAATCATACTATGAACATTAAAATTCTCATACATACATATCAAGTAAAATACATTTAGTAGTTGGTGTCATTTCTTGTCCAACATGAATAAATAATGATTGGAAAAGATAGTTGTTCAAAAAAGATGTTCCCCATTGTGGAGCTTATCTTCAACACTGGTGACACCAAGAAATAAGTCACACATGATCTATCAGCAACCTCCTCAATTTTTTTCAACGATGTTAGCACTTAGAGATGTTTTGGTAGCATTGAATTCTTCATCAAATTCTTCATACTCTTTCTCATCCAAGACACGGTATGCAAGAACCAAGGTTCTTAGACCAGAGTCAGAATAATCATACATGTGCCTTTTATTGTCTTCCTCAAATTTTCTTCTAGTTGGTGCAAGCCCTTAAAGAATACAGAAAAGAAAACATTGATAGAAACATAAGTTGGACATTGATCTGTGACAAAAGATGCAAAAATTCAGAATATATAGAATTAACCTATTAGCACCCTTACTAAACAGTAATATCCTTCCCTCCAGTTCCCTCACTATCACAGACATCTGTTTCCGTGTGCTACTGAATTCCAAGATACTTAATTAGGAGCTAATACTTTGTGTAAAATAATGTCAAAGGGTTAGATTTTGGTAATAATGATTGCCATTTAGGGAAACAAAGAAATTTGACATACCTAATTTTTACACTAGTCTAACTTGGATCCTGTTCACCAACAATTATACTTATCTATGCCCTCTTGTAAAAATCCAATCCTAATTCTCTTGTTGCAATAACAAATGCAGCTTTGTCAGGGGACTCAGCTTCATATGAAACCTTCCTAGTTGCATCTATCTTAGGTATGCATGTATGATAGATGGCTAGCAGATAGAAAAATCTCTTACCATATCCTGTTAGGATCATGAATCCAATTTCAACATGGCTTAGCTATGTGTAGATCCTCTGCTACTACTCCATCGAAGTGTATACAAACAAATTAGGTGCATATTCAATGAGCAAACAAAAGGGCATCTGCGGTCTAATTGATTCAAATTTCCTTAGGGCAATAAATCAAGCATGTCACATCCAAACACCAAAATAGAAACTTCATATTCCAATTTATTTTCTTATTAGCACATAACACTTTTGAAAATTATCACTATAGATCTAGGGAAGGAATGTATAACATTTTGCAAACCATTGAGGCCTTGCAAAAGAGATGTTTTTCTTGAATTCTTGTGTGTGTGATGATGGTGCCAATTAGATGGGGAAGGATGGCGATGGTGGGGAGGCATCTGGTGGATTGCTTCTGAGGTGGTGGAATAGGCGTCTCCAAGAACCATGACCATCCCGGTAAGGTGCTAGCTAGAGCGGAGCCACTATTGTTTTTGATGCCGCACTCGCAGTCCGCCTTCAGAGCCTACTACCTCTGCCAGCATGGGCGCTCATGGTGTTAACATGCATTGCCGACCTCCTCATGCTCACCCTAGCCAATGCCATTCCAACACTTGATGGGACAACCATGTTGAGGAAGATCTTGTAGTGGCAGGCGAGGTGGTCGTGGCCCCTAATTTGTGGGTGCAGTGCTCGAGGCGAGACTTGAGAGGATCTCCACGGCGCTGGAGGGCAGAAAGGCAGCAATGACAAGGACCACAAGGAGGATGATGAGGAGGAGGAGGGCAGCGGCGGAGCTGGCCATGGAGGAGCCATTGAGGATGGGGAATCAATGTAGGAGGCGAGCTCGACGTGGGAGGTTGGAGGAAGGGGCGATCCAAGCAGAAGGTCTACACTGGAGGAAGGCTTGCCGTGGGAGGCTGGAGGAATTGGAAGAATCAGAGGAAGAGGGCTTGGTGCTGGCAGGGGCTCAACGTGGGAGGCTGGAGGGAGGGGAGGAGGCTCGGCATGGGAGGCTTGAGGAAGGGAAAGTCTAGGAAGCTGGGTGGACCTATGTTTCGGGGACTGTGTACGGGTGGACAATGGATGGGAGGGGGGAACGGTGGAGAATGGACCACTACCACCAACTCTTAATTAGTAGTAGAGATTGTTCTTTTTGCTTACTCTTGATTCCCTTTTTATAGTGCATCGATCAATCATGTCCTCCGATGCGTTGCCAATCATGATCCGTATCGACCATGTATAGATGAAAATCCCATCTTTGAATCAATATCGGTCATAATCCTAACCCTAACACAACTTTTCCTTTTTAAACCGACATCAGCCAAAAAGATCAATTTTATCTTTTATCCTGACAAATAAATCATGCCCTGCCAAATTTATGTGCAAACATATACCCCCTTTTTTTGGTGATAACAAGATTATCTTTCAAAAATCTTCTTCATCGGCTTAACTATGATTTCCACCACCATCTTTGGTAACCGCTCCACTTATTGCATCACAATATTTAAAGCACACCATTTTTACCATAACCACAGACAACGCTTTGGGAAATTTTTATGCGTTTTATAGTTCCTTTTACCCCCTATAAATATAGGTCCCATTCTCCATCATTTCTCACGCACTCAAGCTCTTGCACCCTTCACCATTGGCTTGATCCCTCGTTGCTTTATCTTCAAGACTTCTGCTTCTTGCCTCATTAGCTCATGGACCATGGACCCAATCCAAGTACTTATCCCTATACCCGATTGCAAAGATAGATATTACTTGGCCCCCTAGGTGATCCAGATCCATTAGCTATAATAGAAAAGGATGTTCCTAGAATTCCCTGGCATGCCCGTGAGTATAATATCCATGGATGGAGCAAAAGCTTTAGAGCATGGCAGACAACATTGAAGGGGTAGAGATTGATTCAATTGGATAGCCACCCAAAAAATGCCTCAATGGGACCAGATGGGTATTGTAGAGTGCCTTCACCTTTCTCTAGTTGATCTAGAGCCCAATGAGTCCTTGGTAGCTATGGCCTGTTAATTTTGGTCGAATTGCTTGTAAGCATTCATGTTCAAGACAAGTCCCATCAACTCAACTCTTTTAGACATGGCATAGCTTTGTTGCCTTAGACCCGATGGGGACCAAATATCGTCCTTTAGTGCCAAGACAAAGCATAAGCTAATCTCAACCAAATGCGAAGGTTGGAGGAAGTACGTTGAGAACAACAAAAGAATCGGGCTAGTATCGCACAAAGAGTAGATCACCTTCTTGAATATGTAGCTCGATCAATATCTCTGCTGTGGCGCTACCCTAGGCCCTACTCAAACCTATCAAATCTAAGCCGAACAACTTATAGAGGGTCATCGACTTGCTCTTGGAAAACTTTTCTTGGGAGCAGTATGCCAATGATGCACATAGTTCGCTGTCAACTATTTACATGTTTGGGTCAGTATGCTGTGGGTAATATTGGTGGGCCTCTCTGGTTTATTCAAGTCTAGCTTTATAGAATGTTTAGCTGAACATTTGAAATCGATGCAACCATCACAATCCCTTTCTGTGTGAAGATACACTGGAATCTCAAGAAATCAGGTACAGAAACTGCCGATCATATGGCGAGAGATACATTCTATGTTCCGGAAGCGAAACAAAAATTACACCCATCGGAGTAAGAAAATATTTAGTATTCTTCTTCCAACTCGATCAAGATGACTTCTGTCAATGTGACTTCTTTAGTTACAGAGTAATCGATGCTTTTCCTTGGCCTTCTTTCTTGCATTTGATAGCCGACAGCTGTGACATGCCCGAAGTCACTCGATTTATTCAAGATCTTTATTTCACCAAGTATCTTGTCTGTCGGCTTGCATCCCAAGGGCAGAACATTCCAACCAACTTATGAATTCTATCATCATTCAGTTTACGCTAGACAATTGGGATTCGCATTAGTGCCACCAAGCTTTTAGCTTTTAGATTGGATTAGGCCAAAAGATCGGGTACATCGGGCTTCTACTGCTGAGATTGTTCTTCACATAGCCGATGATCTTCAGATTCAATCCTTACCTCACTTCATGTTGCAAACTCAATCAGCTGGTGTCAACGTTTATTGTTGGTAATAATGATTATGGGGCTAGGCGCTGGATCCAAACTCGATGGTAGAACAAGACACGGGGTTATACAGGTTCAAGCCCTCGCGGCGGAGGTAATACCCTAGTCATGTGCTCTGGAATTATAATGATCTATCTCAATGCACGGATGTGATGATGTGATGTGTTTCTATCTCAAACTAGAGTCCCCGCCCCCTTATATAGTGGAGGGGCGCGGTTACAAGGAAGAGTCCTAGTTGGTTACAAGATGGAGATTCTATCTCTAACCGAATATGTTAGTATCCGGGATTACAATCGTATCCTACCTATTCAAGGTTGGTTACTATCTTTAGCCCTTCCTTGTTGGATACAGCCGTTGCAGTCCGGGTGGTGCCCGTCTCTGTGCAGCCAGTTCGGCCCATCCCCTCTTGGGTATTCCTCGCGGCCCTCCATGCTGTTACCCGGGTCCATGTACTCCACAATAGCCTCCGAGTGCTTTGCGATCGAGTTACCGCCCTTCTGTTCGCATCTCAGCTGAGTCATGCTTTACGCCGAGTGCTTCCAATTCTTGACGTAGCTTCCCGATTGGTTTCCTTTCCATGCCGAGTGCTCTGTTGCAGGCAAGGAGATTGTGAAGGACTCAACAGAGCTCCATGCATCGGGAATTCCGAGTGGTAACCAGTCCAATCATTGGGATACTGGCAGTCGGCCCATCTTGGGGCGTACCATTGTTTAAATAGGCCTTGGTCGAGTGGTACCTGCACCCGACTATCGCGGTGTACAACTGGCGACCCATCATGGGGCATACCCCTGGTTTGGTCGAGTGGTACTTGCACCCGACTATCGCGGTGTATTGCTGGCAGCCCATCATGGGGCCTACCCTCAAAACCCTTATTCAGAATCAACTCGTGATACACAATTCTGGCTCGTGTGGTAACCGGCAATCGTCCCAACATGGGGCATATTACGAGAAGACATTTTAATTTGGTTCGGTAGGTACCCAAATCCCGCTTGACATAGTGATTGGCAGTTGGCCCATTATGGGCGTACCATATCCCAAACTAGATTTGACCAAGCGGTACTTGTGCCCGACTATCATGGTGCACAGCTGGCGGCCCATCATGGGGCGTACCTTAGGTTAGGCCCAAACGTTATGCGGAAGTCGAAACACTCTTCCCACTCAAGGCGAAATCTAGTGCCACTCCCTTTAAATATGAGACTTAATGTGAGCAAATGGTTTTACCCTCCATTGCATGCACTTGTTTCTTCATCTTCTAAATTTCGTAGCGTGTTCCACTACTAGGGTTAGCCGCCGCCGCGCTCCAGACTCTGCACTGCCACCGGTCCATTCCATCGCCGCGTATCACAGACCTAATTTCCTTCTTTCGCCTCCATCTGCGCCGAAGATGTCTTCTTCCCCCTCCAAGTATTAGGCTACCTCGGTGACGACGGAGGATCACCTAGAGGAGATGGTTGCCACCGGAGTTCTCCCAGTGTTGGAGTTGATTTCTGGGCACCCAGCGGCGGGTGAGTCTTCTCCACCCCTATCTGTGGAAATCGTTGTTTTTAATCCTTCTTCCAACGCGGGTTTCCTTCGTGGTTATCTCAATTTTTATAAGATTGAGTTGATCCATTTGAATCCTAATTCCATCCTGCAAATTTCCATTTTTGTCCATCTCTACGAGGCATTCATCGGCATTGCCCCCCCCACTTTAATCTCTTTCACCACCTTTTTCTTCTCGAACCCTATCCGAGCAAGAGCGCCGCCAAGGTAATTGGGGATGCCATCTTCCAATTGCGTGACGGACTGAAGAAGTCTTATTTCTCCATCCCCTTCAAAACCTCTAAGAAGGGTTTGGCACTAGGAATGGTTTTATTGCGCCAATCCCGATCCCTTTCTTCCTTCTTTTGCCAAGCTCCCGCCCAAATTTTCTTCTTCTTGGGTCTTGGTTCCCTTGGATAGCGAAATGGAGCAAGTCGAGGAGCTCCTACAAATAATCAACAAGCTAAAGGAGGAGGGCCTGACCGGAGTTGGAATTGTCATTAGCTCTACCACCCGCCGAGTGCAGCCCCTCGAGGAGGGAGTCCACTTGGGGTTCGAGTACAGCTGGGAATTCGACCCCATTAAGTGAAGTACCCAAGCCAATCCCAGAAGAAATGTTGTTCAACCGGCTAGACGACTTCTTCGCCCCAAGCACCCAAATCCAAAAACGAGGGGTGCCCAAAGCCCTTCAACATGACGTGTCTTCCTCCTTTAGTAAATATCTTTTGTTCACCTGTACTTGATCTTTAATCTCAAAGTATTTGTTAACTAACTCAGTGCTTGTCATTTGTCTCTGAGGAGCAATGCACCTTCTTCTCTGATGCTCCGCTCCCCGACATCGCATGACACAAGAGTTCTGGGCAGAAGCGACCGACCAACCCCTCGGTAGGAGGCGAGTGCGAAGAAGGGAAGAAGGCGATGACTAAGGTGCCTCCGAGTCCTCAACGCCAGGCTGGGGGCCCGACAATCCGGGAGCCCGCAGCTCAATGTACCACATAGCCAGCGCCGCCGCCTCCGAGGTCTAGCGCGTAGCCGAGTTCCTCCGCAAGTGGCTCAACCACTCGAAAAGGGCCCGGAATAAAAATAAAGAAGTCAAATAGGTTAGTTTTCCCATTGACTCTTGTTCTTGTTTTGTAGTATCATGTTCTGATCTCTCCCTTTAATAGGAAGCCGTCTGACGATATTCCTATGGACGCGCCGACTGGGACACCTCAGGAAGCCAAACCTGAGGACATTCCTATCGAGGCTAAGGCGACCTCGCGCGACTGCTGCTACGCCTGGGGACACTGAAACAGTCCCTGAATCCAAGAAGTCTTCATCGCCACCTCGCATTCAACCTGAGCCGACCGCAAGGCGGTGGCCCGAGAGCCCGCCGCCGCCTCCTCCCTCCGGTGGAGGAAATTCCTCAAGAGTCAGAATCATCCCCTACCCCAAATCTCGCTTGGACTCGTGGTGCAACGAGGGAAGTGAGTGGGAGGCGGCTGACGACGAGGCGGAGGAGATGGAGAGGATGGAGCTTTTTGAGCACACCATTGAGTGTGCCCTACTGGTTCGGGTAAGTTGCTGGTTCCTTTCTTCTTTTGTCTGCACCAAGTGGCATGTCTTCATTATTTTTTTTTGTCGTCTTCAGAGTCTAGGGGACCACTCCGAAAGGAAGTCCGAATTTCTCCGGAGGATGCTTCCATAGATCAAGAAGCACTTGGAGTATGAGGTCGACTTGGAGCGGGTCAAGACCGAGGGCAAGGCCGAGCTACGAGAGCTTCGGGCCCAAGTCAAGACCTTGCGAGAGGAGAAACTGGACCTACCCAGCTCCCTTCGATGTAAGTGTTTCTTCAATCATCTTGTTACTATACTTGATTGTTTGTCCTTTAACTCTTTTTCCTTGCTTCAGCTTGGGACTCCGTCATCGTGAGGCTTCAAGAGCAGCTCAAGGCGCTAGAGAGCTCGGAGTTTCAGGCCCAAACCAACTCGGACAAGTTGGAACGAGAGCTGGAAGGTATGTTTCCCAACTCAGTTCTCCTTTGTCTTCATCATACTTGTCGTGCTCTTGGTGACGATCCGGCTCGTTTGCAGAGTACAAGAAAAAGACGCAAGCGTAGTTTGGCATTCTAAGTGAGAAGGTCAAGACTGTGGAGGCGTCATATACTGAGCTCTGCGAGGCCTCCGAGCCCATGCTAAAGTTCATGCTCCCCGGAGGGACAGGGCCGAGCGACGAAGGTCAAATTATCCCGCAACTGAAGGAGGCGCCCGAGAGGCTCAGGATCCATTTGAAGGAAACAATGACCATGAGTGCTACCCAAGCTTTGGCGATCATGAAGTCATTGTATCCCCGAGTGGATCTTGAAGCCGTCAAGGAGGGCTTCGCCTACACTGTTGACGATGACCAAGCCGCCGCCCTTCTCGACGAGGTCAAGGACACTTCTACTACCTTGGTAGAGAATTTGGATTTGAGTCCCCTGTAAATATGTATATGTAGAACTTAGGTAATGTAAAACATTCACTCGGACGCATTGTCCGACAGGCTTATATGTGATTTTGAATGCTTTTTACTCCTTTTTCCTTATTGATTTTAAATTCATCCGTGTGGTTTGACTCTTTTTGTTATGCACTCCGCCCGACTGGTCTAGCCCCCGAGTGTCGGGAGTCAACTCATGGCTCTTTCTCCCAAGCACGCGTTTTGAGTGACTAGAGTTCTCTGTTTATGGGTCAGAGCTTCACTACTCGGATTTAACGCACTCGGATTCATTCGTAATCGTTAAGTAAAAGAAGCAAACACGTCTCAGAAAAATATGTGCGCGTAGCAACTAAGTAGCCCCCGACTTACTGCTTAGTTGGATAACAACTAAGTAGCAAGTCAAGAAAAAAATTTATTCATAATGACATAATTGAGTACAAGATTTAAGTGTAAAAGCGACGTAGCTGCTCTATATTCCCCGTGTTGCCGATGATCATGCCATCATCGCGCTTGAGTCTGTAAACCCCCGGGCGTGTCACTTCATCGACGATGTAAGGGCCTTCTCCGCTTAGGGAGAGCTTGTGTTCACTTTACTGATTCTTTCTTAGAACCAGATCTCCTTTAAAGAAAGCGTGGCCTCGAACATTGCGATCGTGATAGCGATGTAAGCCCTGAAGGTACTTAGCTTACTGGATTACTGCGATGTCCCTAGCCTCTTCCAGTCGATCGAGATCTTCTAGTCGGTTTTCTTCTGACTCGGCTTCTCTGTATTTTCGAACCCGTGGGGATCCGAATTCTAACTCGGTGGGTAAGACCGCCTCTGAACCATACATCAGGAAAAAAGGTGACTGCCCGATTGCCCTGCTAGGATTAGTTCTAAGCTCCCAGAGCACTGAAGGCAATTCTTTGACCCATCGAGTAGTATTTGGTTTAAGATGATCAAATATCCTTACCTTTAAGCCTTGAAGCACCATGCCGTTTGCTCGTTCGAACTGCCCATTACTTCGGGGATGCCCCACGGAAGCAAAGTAGATTTTGATGCCGAGTTCATCACACCAATCTTAAAATTCGCCACCTCTAAACTAAGTGCCATTATCTGTGATAATTTTATTCGGTACGCCAAATTTGACCACAATTTTTTGAAAGAATTCTCTGGTCTTGACCGCTGTGATCGTGGCAACTGGCTTGGCCTCAATCCACTTCGTGAATTTGTCGATGGCGATGAAGAGATGAGTGAAACCACCTTGAGCCTTCTTCAAGGGTCCAACCATGTCGAGCCCCCAAACTGCAAATGGCCAGGTGATCGGAATAGTCTACAGCTCCTGTGTCGGCACGTGGACCTACCAAGCAAAAAACTAACAGCCTTCACATGTACGGACGATGGCCTTCGCTTCTGTTACTGCAGCCGTCTAGAAGAAACCTTGACGATAAGCCTTTCCAACTAAAGTGCTTGATGCTGCTTGATGTCTGCAAACTCCCGAGTGGATTTCTTTGTGGAGATTCTTCCCTTGTTCTGTTATACACCGCCTTAGGACTCCAAAGGCGCTTTTCCAAAAGAGCTCTTCTCCAACCACCACATAGCTTTTACTCCAATGTGCAACACATTCTGCCTATGTGCGATCTTCAGGGAGCTTGTCCTTCAACAGATAATCCAGATAGGGAATTGTCCAGTCAGGGTTGATGATCAAAACTTCCGCCTCGGCCAGCTTTTCCTCCGACTTGTTCGACTCCTGCTATCGGCTTATCGTAGGTTTATGAAGCTCTTCAACGAATACGCCAGTTGGAACTATTGCCCAATTGGAACCCAATCTTGCAAGCTCGTCTGTTGCTTCATTATCTCGACGAAGTACATGGATAAGCTCCAACCCGTCAAATTTATCCTCCAGTTTGCGCACCTCCTGGTAGTACGCGGCCATATTATCACCGATGCACGACCAATCTTTTTGTACTTGGTTGATCACGAGTTACGAGTCCCCGTAAACTATCAATCGTCGGATACCAAGCGATATGGCGAAACAGAGCCCGTGGATGAGTGCCTCATACTCGGCGGCGTTGTTTGATACTGGAAAATGAATTTGAAGAACGTATTTCAACCATTCTCCTCTTGGAGAGATGAGCACTAAGCCTGCCCCTGTGCCGCTGAGTAAGAGAGAACCATCGAAGATCATCGTCCAATACTCAAGCTCCTCAATGGCTGTGGGATTTTGCAGTTCTATCCACTCAGTAGTGAAGTTGGTGAGTGCTTGTGATTTGATGGCAGTTCGCGTCTTGAATGAAATTTCGAAGGCTCCGAGCTTAACTGCCCACTTTGCAATTCTTCCAGTGGCTTCCCGATTGTGGAGTATGTCTCCAATCAGAAAAAAGTGACCACCGAAATTGTGTGCTCTTGAAAATAATGCTTGAGCTTGGGAGAGGTAATCAGTATGGTGTATATTAATTTTTGTATTTGTGGCTATCGTACCTTGGACTCGCCCAATACCTCGCTGATGAAATAAACTGGGCGTTGAATCTTCTGCAGGTGTCCTGCCTCCTCTCGCTCCACAACAATTGCAGCGCTGACTACATGAGTCGTTGCTGCTATGTAAAGCAAAAGGGGTTCCTCGGGCATTGGTGAAACCAACACTGTGGGTGTGGTTAGGAACGTCTTGAGATCCTCAAAAGCTTGTTGTGCCTCGGGAGTCCATTGGAATTTGCTCTGCTTCTTAAGGAGTTTGAAAAATAGCATCCCCCGCATCCCTAGGTGGGAATAAATCTGTCGAGTGTGATCATGCATCCTGTGAGCTTCTGGACATCCTTAGGATTACCCCATGGAACGGCGAGTCCGCTCCCTCCGTCGACCAGCACTCTCTTGAGTTTGACGTTGCAAATAACAGGGTTCAGCACTAGAGGATATCTCCTTGGGTCATCGTCACCAGGGAGATCCCGCTTCCTGCAAGCCTCTCCTTTATCTGGTTCCGATTGCTTGTTGCTTTCTCGCGTGAACCTTTTCAAAGTGAAGCAATCTTTGGCAGCATGCTTACCCTTAGGATGGAAAGAGCATATCGCGTCCATTACCTTGTCATAATCTCCTGTCCGCGGTGCTCGGGGCCAACCGCGACCAGCTCCTCGCCTTTACGCTTCTTGTCCTTCTGCTTGGAGGACTCGGCGTGGTCCTTCTTGTCCTTCTATCGTGGATGGTTATCTTGGCGCTTGGCTAGGGCATCTAAGGCCATGGCGTAGCGGTCCGCTAATGCGAACATCTCCTTCACCATAGTCGGTGGCTTCTGGGACATCTTTTTGATCAGGTCGGAGTCGCTGACTCCTTTCTGAAAAGCCGCTATGATGACCGCATCCGAGACGTCCTGGATCGTGTTTTTCTTCTGCATGAAGCGTTGGATGAATTCCCAAAGAGACTTTATATTCTTCTTTTGATGGAGTTGATACAGATCCCACGAGGTTCTAGGCCTCTCATAGGTGCCTTGGAAGTTTGCGATGAATTACTCACACAGATCTCCCTAGGAATTTATAGAATTCTCCAGAAGTCCTATGAGCCAAGTCTGAGCCAATGGGGTAAGGATGACTGGTAAGTAATTTGCCATCACGTTGTGGTGTCCTCCGGCTGCCTTGACCATGAGGGCGTAAACCTGCAGCCAAGCCTCTGGGTCCCTCTCCCTGTCGAACTTGACGACGCCCTTAGGGTTGAAGCCTTTTGGCAATACCACTAGGCAGAGCCGAGCAGTAAACGCGCGGACCTCATTAATGGATCCGTCATTGCGCCATGGTGGAGATCGGTGTGGAGGAGTTCTGGCTCAGCGGTGTTCGTCGTCACGCCGGCCACGGTGGTGGCTGTCCTTGTGATCATCGTGATTATCATGCCGATCGTCGCGGTTGTCTCGGCCATCATGGTCAATGCCGAAACGCTCATAGTCGTCGTCGCATCGGTGCTATTCATCCTCTTCTCGCTCACGCCGCTTGGCATTAAGGTCCAAGCGGAGGTCGCGATTGAGATTCCGGTGGGCATCTTCATCACGGTGGGACTCGTGCTGACTGCATGCGGTTGTCCTTAGTTGTGCTGAATTGCTGCCGCCGTCACCATGGCCTTAACTTGGGCCACGATTGGGGCAGCCGGGCTATCAGCTCTGAGCATTGGGCCCAGGGTGTTGAGGAGTGTCTTGGAGGCGATGATATTCTGCTGCGGCGTATGGAAAACAGCTTGGTCCCCCATTCTTGCCTGCAAGATGTCCTCGTTGACGTTGCGGGCTCGGGCTTGGGCTCGGAGATACCGCGTGTGTGCTTCTGGGCCTCATGACGAAGATGATCTACCTCCGCATCTTCTTCAGCATCTTGCTGATGCTGAGATTCGGTTCGCTGGTCTTCAATCACGTAGACGCCACGGAAATCATGGCAACTTCCCGTGCTGCTCTCCGACTCGGTCTCCAAGCCAAAGGAGTGAAGAGGGGATAAGTCGACTAGATCTTCGAATCCGAGTGGATTGCCGCTGATGACGCCTACCACCCAAGATCCGTCCTTGGTCGAATCCTCACCATATCCGAGTTGGGAAGTAAGCCCCCAGCGCACTACTTGGGAGTAAGTGGTAGCGGCATTCCCTAACCCGAGCAGGAGTGCGAGCGAGGTGCTACTGAAGTCTCTCCCAAATTGGATGTAGTCCAAATCCGAGAGCTTGCCGAGGTTATCGACGATGATGTCCAGGCTCCCGAAGCGGAAAGCCTGGCCAGGAGCGAAGGTGACAGCGACTCCGTTGATTGTAGCCATCGAGCTTGACGAGATTGATCTTCGCGCTTCCCCTACCTATCGCGCCAACTGTCGACGTTTGTTGTCAGCAATAATGATTATGGGGCCAAGCACTGGATCCAAACTCGATGGTATCATAAGACATGGGGTTATACAGGTTTAGGCTCTCGTGGTGGAGGTAATACCCTAGTCCTGCGCTCTGGAATTATGATGATCTATCTCAATGCGTGGATGTGATGTGTTTCTGTCTCAAACTAGAATCCCTCGTCCCCGTTATATAGTGGAGGGGCACAGTTACAAGGAAGAGTCCTAGTTGGTTACAAGATGGAGATTTTATCTCTAACCGAATATGTTAGTATGCAGGATTACAATCGTATCCTACCTATTCAAGGTCGGTTACTATCTTTAGCCCTTCCTTATTGGATACGACAGTTGCAGTCCGGGTGATGCCCATCTCTATGTAGCCGGCTCGACCTATCCCCTTTTGGGTGTTCCTCGCGGTCCGCCATGCAGATACCCGGGGTCCATGTACTCCACAGCTGGTGGCTTCATTACGTGGGTGGTCAGCTATCTAAGTAGCTTGATACCCATCGGAACACACAATATCAACCCTTGTATCTTTATCCTTTAAATTTTTTTATATTTCTTGCAATTAGCTTAATGTATTTTTTTAATACCTTTCAATAATATTAAAAAGTTTCGTCTGTGTTTGTACGCTCTGTTTCTAATCTACCAGGTGTTTTAGGTTTCTTATTCCTGCTTTGCAACGGGTTCAGGGAATATCGGGCAGTCGTCTTAATCATTTGCCATTTGTCTTGCTCATGCTTGATACTCCAGCTTACTAGGATAACTACCTCGTCAATTATTACTACATAGATTCTGTCTTCTTAAGAGAGACCAGCATAATTGGGAAGTTAATTTAATTGAGCTCTGTTTTTGGCTAAAGGGTGCCATGCTGACCACTTTCTCTGTGTATATCTAGTACTCTTTTGATATCGCATACTACACTCTGTGCTTGACTGCACGTCTTTATGCCGGAATGGGATACGTGGTGACGGCAGCAAACAGATCTTTATTCACTTGTATCACCATCTCCAGACGCTACCCTTATCCAAGGTAACTATCTGATTGCTACTTAACTATAAAAAATGTATCGTATGCTAGACAATAGGTTAAAGCACAATACAGTCCTTTTAGTTTCAGATTTTCAGTATCAAGACACGAGACTAGAGTTCAGTAACACACTTGCCCACTGAATTTGCAAACTTGAATATAAAAACCTGAGCAACAAGGCTTAATATCCTACAACTGCACTAAAATAATATAGTAACATAACATCTTATAAGTTGTAACTTTGAATAATTGCAAATAATACACTAAAATGATGTTCGATTATCACTCAATACCAAACTACCACCCCACCATTGTAAACAACAAACCAAGCACCATGGTTTCATTATTTCACATGACACCATGGGCAAATCGACAATCATTTCACCAAAAGATATCCCATACAGGTACTAGCAGCATGAATCATATGATAGACAACAAGCTCAAATGAGATACATCCATTTATGTTTCAGCATTAAGACTAGTTCTTACGGCCTTGCAAGCCTGTCTAATCATTAGAAGTTGCAAATTGGTCTAGCAATGAAAACACCAGCATCAAAGCTACTCATACAGGCTATGGCATGCTTGAATGGTTTCAAAGGAGAGACGACAACAGTAACATATTACACTACTGGTTAGACTTTGTTACTCCAAAGGGTTAGCCTGAACTTGCATCTGCCGTTAGAAACACTTCCAGTGGTCTAGTCATCTTCTTACTCAGATTAGCCAGATAAATCTCCAGTTCTTCAATTGTGCCCACTCAACCTCTGCTATGGAGTAAGTGTACAACCTGTTTCTTCCATATACATAAATAGACAACTTTCGCACTAGCATCCAAAACATACAATTCTTGTTATTGTAAAAAATATTAAGCTGGCCCTGAGCGCACTCTCTCTCTCTCTCTCTCTCTCTCTCTCTCTCTCTCTGCAGCTTCCTTCTCAATCCTTATCTCAAACACTCGCTGCAAAGCAAGAACCCCTAGATCCAAAACCATCTCGATCGAGAACCCAAAGACCCTATGGAAATCAAGTACAATTACCTTGAAGCCTACCGCTCCTACACCATACATGTTGCACATGCAATTTCAGTATAAAGAGAGAGGATGAGTGAGAGGAGCAGGGGGACTCACCTTCACAACATTCTCTCCATGGGCAACTCCAGTGGTTGGCGGCTCCCTCCTCTCCAAATCTTTGCACCTCAGCGACCTTCTCACAAATAGCAATTGCCTCCTCTCCTTCCTCAAAATAGGTACGAGAAAAAGGGGGTTAGATGCAGATCACCAGCGGGAGGAGGAGTCTTCTTGAGGTGCTGCTGCCGGAGAGGGAGGAGGAAGCGCTTTAGTGGTGGAGGGAGGGAGGCACACAATGGCGTTGATGCGGGAGGAGTTCGCAATGAGACAGGACTCAGGAGAATAATTCCCGGTGTCCCGACAGCATGATTTTGTCCCCGTGGAAAAGGGGGATTGAGCCGGGGAATCCACCTTCGTCTGCCATCCAAATGGCTGGTTCGAGTAACCCGAGAAAATTTACCACGAGGCTTTTAGTCCACGGGATATGGCGGGGATCCTGGCTGGGAATCAAGTTCCCAAACAAGCCCTAAGTGGAGATCGTGGCCGGATGTATGTAGGCGGTGGGGTTTCGTTTTAATTTTGACAGAGGA
The DNA here is from genome assembly GCA_036346375.1 of Guadua angustifolia. NCBI lineage: Eukaryota > Viridiplantae > Streptophyta > Magnoliopsida > Poales > Poaceae > Guadua > Guadua angustifolia. The sequence goes on from CM070502.1 coordinate 44,139,302, forward strand.
AAATGGACACAGCTCCCATTCGTTTACACCGACCAGTCGTTTCAGACAAATTCTCGACTGTCAGAGCTACTCTCTCCGTTGGAGTTTGGACTTCAAATTGTCTCACTCCTACTTAGAGTAGTGTGGATTGCACAAGGATAACTAACTGGTACACTGTTACTGCACAAAGTCTGTCTTTTTTAGAGGAGGAGAGATGAGCGTGTTTTGAAAGTGGACTTGTTTTTCTGTTTCTTGGCTGATAAAGTGCCTTGCTGGCTTGCACTCTTTAGTGATTGACTCCACATCATCCTTCGATCTTTGTCCTTACCTGGGATACGTGGAGATGGGAGAAAGCGGGATTGCAGATCACGGCTAATAAAATGCAGTGGGTTGCTTACTTCCTTTGCTCAGTAGATGTTCTCTTTTCAAAACAAAATCTACAATTAGAAACTGCATATTTTCTGGCAGCCAAAAAACTGTCAGCCATTTAACAAAACACATAGATATATGAATTGCTGCGGTCAACTGTCGGGCATTCACAGTCAGCGACTTGTGGTCAGGCATTCTACAATATCCTGACGGTATTGTCGGTGACACAAATTTCCGAGGGTATGTACACAACAATATATAGCACGGCCATAATTGTTGAGCAAAGTAACCGGAAGCCGACACTTATTTGAATTGGCGACTAGTTCGCACCGTCTGACATTAATTAACCATTTATTTAGAGAATGAATAATATAATTAATTCTTTTTTAGGGTACTGTGTACAGCTGTCATTTATTTTATTTTATTTTATTTTATTTTTGTTGCTTGCTAGATTGTTACATGGAAAGACACGCGTGCTATTTGGAATGTCATGTATAAAAATTGCGCGCAAAAATTCCCGAGATTTGGATTGAAAACGTAGAATTCGATACATACAGCACAAAGTTAGATACAGTACCTTACATGATACAAACTACAACACGTACTTTACAGGATAAACTATTTTCCACTAACTAGATACTACTACATGAGGGCATCAACTAGAAGGAAAGAAAAAACTAGAATCCAATTGTTCTATTTCCATCTCCAAGCACTTGCTTCTCGTTCTTCCATTTGTTCTCCTAGAGTTTATTTTCAGAGTAAATCTTCTCATTGTACTTCATACTGACACAGAGAGTGGGGAATGAGATGACATAGACATCAAAATGAAGTGAAAAGAACAGATCTACAGTGAATTTATGAGCTGATGAAAACGTTGCTTAACATATGCATGTACTTCTCTTAAAAAAAACACATGCATGTAGGACACTCATAACTCGGATAAACCTGCACTACAGGAAAACATGGTTGATTCGTCGGCCACCTCCTAATTTCGTCGGCCTAAAGATAGCCGTCGAAAATATGTTTCTAAATTCGTTGGCCTGACTAAGCCGTCGAAAATGACGGTATAAGTTAAATCGGCCATTTGTTGCCGTCGAAAATAGACATCTAATTTAAATCGGTTTAATTTTGGCCGTCGAAAATTGATAATTTCGCCGCTTAATAAAATAAAAATTCGCGGCACAGTAGCCGTCGAAACTAATTAGTGCCCTAAAACCGTGGCCAGTAAAAGATTCCCACACTGCTGAAGCCAAAAAGACCTCCAGCGGCGACGCCGCCGACGCCGACCAGACCAGCGCCCGCTGCCCGAACGCCGCCCGCCGCCCAGCGCGCGCAGCAGCATCGCCGCCGCCACGGACCTACCCCGAACACATGCACACATGACATCCGCGCTCTCCTCCTCCTGAACGCGACCCAAAACCCCTCCACGACCTCGCTCAGTCCTCTCCCTCTCTCCGGTCTCCACCGCCATGGCGCCAGGCGGACCTTCCTCTGCGCCCCTCCTCCCTCGGGGCTGGAGCCGCCGCCTAGCCTTCGCCTCCCCACCTCTCCGGCCCTCGCCGGGCGGCACCGCCGAGGCAGCGGCCGCTGCTTGCCTCCATCTCCTCGTCCCACGATGCCTCCGCCTCCAGCAGCAGCGCCCTCACGTTCTCACAATGCCGCTCTACTACGTTAGCAGCGCCGCCGCACATGGGCAGCGCCTACATCGCCGCCCAGCGCCATCGCCCGCTTCGAGGCAAGCCTCCATGCGCAAAGAAACTTCGCTGTATTTTTCTAACAAGTAACAATTAGGGCTCGTGCAAGAGAAAAAATAGGAGCAATTTGCACAGGCTCTTGTTAGGAACTTTGAGTTTGTTACACTAGAACCACCTGCAGTTGATACTTTGATAAGTGTCTACTATTGTATAACCAGGTGGTGGGATGTGCTGCTCTAGTGTACTGCAGTAATGTAGATTAATATATTTCATATATGTTTTCCAAGTAAATTGTCTGTATTCATATGTAATATACTTGATTTAGCCTTCAAAACAAACATATACACTCGAGTTCATCTGAAATTGGATATATACTCGAGTTCATCTGAAATTGGATCTGGGTCGGCCAAGTAAATTGTTCATGTGGCTACGAATATGGGTTGGAGAGAGGGATCCTATGTTTTTCATGTATTCATATGAGTG